>CM057457.1:443400000-444600000 GCA_016271365.2 Neoceratodus forsteri | reverse complement strand
AAGAAGATGGGCACAGACAGGAGGAGGATTAAGGAGAATGTGGCTGCCATCAGGGCAGCACGATCTGCGACAGGTGGGGGACAGCCAGAGGTGCTATGCCTGACCCCACAGGAGGAGAGGGTTGCTGGCTGCATGCAGCGTTGTGCTATTGAGGGTGTTCTGGGTGGTGGATTCCAGATGGGTGGTAGCCCATCACTGCATGGTAGGGCATGGTCTGTCTATTGGGGGGGGGACAGGGTAGGTCACATGCAGTAACGCAACTTTGTTTTCCCTTACAGTTCCTGAGCATCTGCATGGGTCAGCAGTGGTGGGCTCTCCACTGAGGCCAATCAGATGGAGGTAGAGGAGGGCCCATCCACCACCACAGGAATACGTGCTCAGTGCGACAGTGGGCCCGCCTGGATGTCCAGACTGATGTTGTTGGAGCAGGTGCGGAGGAGGCCCTGCCCGTGTCCCAGCGTGCCAGTGTCCATGGATGCCAGCATGCTGGGACTCGGGCTGGTGCTGGGTCTGTCACCGATGATGATGTCGCTAATGTCATGGGCAGTGACGTGTGTGCCACAGAATGGCCACACAGCAGGTAACATCGCAGCCATGGCTGTGGGTGGTTCTGCCGTGGAGGCCTGCGTGTCATCATAGTCCCAGCCTGTGCCTGTCAGCACCGGTGCGGCAGCACTGGTGTGTGTACAGGACAGTGGGACTGTTGCGGCCACTCCGGCGGCACCAGTGAGCCCTGGGGAGTGGCAGCCTGAGGGGCAGCATCAGCAGTCGGCCAATGGGCTTGGGGGTACAGTGGCAGGGGGCGGTGTCAGTGCACCGCCTGTGGACATGCCCAGGCCTGGTCCTGGTGTGCAGCGCCCACCCTCAAAGGGGTACTGAGCATCAGGGCTGCGCACACCCTGAGGGACAGCATGCCGATCAGGCAGATGACCTCTTGGATGAGCACACCCGCATACTGCAAGCATCAGTCAATCAGCAGATGCGGTTTGTGATGGTGGTGGATGCACTGAGTGCGGCTGTGGAGTGGGCAGAGGAGTGTTGCAGCAGAGAAACCGCTCTGCTCCTGGCAGGGATGCGACTGGATGCGGGAGGATGTGACCGCTGCCATTGACAGGCTGACACATACAATCACAGTTGCCATGGCCACAGGGGGCACACAGTTAGTTGCCCATGCGGTGCAGACACTACGCAGTGCAATGTCCACCCCCCGTTCCTGGTGTCGTGCGACACCATCCTTGTTGACACCGGTTTCAGCTGTGGGCATCCCGAGCACGCCTGGCGCAGGCATGTTCGGTGTGCTGCAGACCCCTGCATGAGCACTGTCGCGTTCACGCAGTGGAACCCCTGGGGGACCATCAGTGCCACCCTATGAGGTCAGTGGTCAGCCTGTCAGTGCTGGCGGGTCTCGGTGGGGCTGCCCACACATCCGTGGCGGCCGGGGCACTGTGGCATGTGACTGATCTGTCCCCCAACGCGGCTACTGTCTGATGCTGCCCTGTGTGCGTTGTGTCATTCAGCGGGCAATGCACGGGTGGGTACCCGGGTCTGCACGCAGACACACAGTCCATCTGCACACTCTCCCGGCTGCTGTCCGCAGTTGCATGTGCATGACGATGCCTGCATTGCACTGTACTCCAGTGTGTAATGGTGCCCAGCATCTGACACACGCACAATGACAGGCAGTGGGCGTGGTGGTCTGTGGACATGTGTGTGGCTAGGGGTGGCGTTCTGGGTCGGTGTGCCTCCTACCCTTTGTGCATGTCTGGTGAGTTGTGTGTGTGTGTCTGTCTGTCTGTCCGCGTGCCATGTTAGACCTCACCCATTCCTGGTGGTGTGTGTGGTTCCATGCCCGGCCACTTCAACTTGACTGCATGCACCCCTGGTGTGTGTCCATGCATGTTTGTGGGTTGTGCCTTTGCCACTGATGGTTGCACATGGCCCCATGACTTGCCTGGGTTGGCTGAAGTGCTCCTCCTTGATGGTGTCCCGGTGCAGCTGTGCCAGCTGGAGCAGTCGGGGGTCTCGTCGCCCAAGAGGGTCTGCCCATCACCATTGTCACCAGAGTCCTCATCGTCCCCATCGCTGTCCCCCTCTTCAAACCTGTACGGCTTATCCCACATTCATTGGCCATGTTGTGCAGGATGCAACAGGCCAGGAATAGCCCACAGGCCTTTGAGGGTCTGTACTGTAGGGCACCACTGGAGGTATCCAGGCAACGGAAATGTGCCTTCAGCATCCCGAACACCCGCTCGATGACATTATGTGTGGTGGCGTGTGCCTTATTGTAGCGTTGCTGCAGTGGGGTCGTGGGCTGCCGGTATGGTGTGAGCAGCCAGGGACGGAGTGGGTATCCACTGTCACCTGTGTGTAGAGGGTGGAGGTTAGTTTGGTGATCAGCATCGCCCTGCCCCGGGCCATGTAGGCCAATACCCATGTCACCTCTGACCATGCACCTCCCAAGCCCTATGTTTGCCTGTGTGGTTTGCATACTCATCCACTAGGTGTCCAGTGGGGATGTCCCCACTCTCTAATCTTGGCACAATGTGGCACAGTGCTGACTGGTGCCAGATGAAGGCATCGTGTGCTCCCCCCAGGGTGCGTGGCACAGACATTGATTATATGCCCCCTGGCATCGCACATCACCTGGCAGTTAATGCTAGCATAGCCCTTGCGATTCATGTATGCGGCCCCCTCGGGGCCAGGTGGTGTGCGGATGGCCACATGGGTGCAGTCTATTGGCCCTAGCATGCCAGGCATACGTGCTACCCTGTGGAACTCCTGTATGTTTGCTGTGTGCTCCGCCGGTGTGCTGAGGAAATGGATGTACTCCGCAGAATGTGGCAGCAGTGCACTAAGGAATTTGGGTGAGATGGCGTGACATGGCCGACTGGGTTAAGCCTGTGGTGTCCCCTGTTGGTCTCTGGAAGGTACCCGTGGCGAGCAAGCACATGCAAGATGTCACTTTAGTCTCCATTAACAGAGCATGGCTCTGTCGTGTGGGTGCCTGCATCACATCACTGCACAGCTCACAGAGCCACCTCAGAATTGCCCGATTTAGGTGGTACCGGCCCATGATCTCTGTATCACTATACAGCTCGAAGCTGGTGCGGGCTTGGTACTGCCTGTTGGGGGCATACAGCTGGCCAGGCCCTTCACGGCCCGTGCCCCCTGCTGCCCACCTTCTCACCCCTCATTACTGCCGCCATCTGGATGGTGGCACTGTGTCACCCTGCATGTTCCCCACCCGGCAGCTGTTTCCGTGTTCCCCCCGCTGTCCAGGCTGCTACTTCCCCTGCACCCGGGAACACCTGACTGTGCTGGCCTCACTGCTGTGTGGCACTTCCCCCTTCTGCACTGTGGCTTCCCACACCTTCCCCAGAGTCTGTGGGTTCCAGGTGCCCTTTCGCTGTCCTGCCCTCTCTCTGTGTGTGTGTATTGCCTGTGTGGCTGGCTATAGTTCAGCAACTTTAGGCTTCCCTGTAGTGTTCTTGCATCTCTCCCGTGTTCCTTTTTATTTTGGCTCTTTTCCGCTATGGCACAACTTCCGCTTGCTCCCCTATTGCGCATGGCGCATGTTGTTGAATATCGCACTGTGCCATTTATGCATGGTTCCTCCCCCTTCAGTTGCACATACATTCATTATCATTGCGCTATTGCTCAGCGTGATTTGGGGGGCACAACTGCCTCCCGCTGAATATTGCAGAATGGCGCATTTTCGGACTTGCGCTGGCGCAACCCTATTGCGCATAGCGCAACCCTTTTGAATATCTGGGCCATAATATACTAGGTCAGGGTTGTAAATCTCCATTATATAGTTTAATAAATATAAGGGATGATATTAGGTTGCTACGTTCATTAATATGCAATGGTTAACCATTCCTAGATCTGTTACTTGTATGGGTGAGAGAGCCTTTTCCTCACAATGTTCAAGTTTTTGGAATTCATTGCCCTCTGACTGTATTGTTATCTTCAGTCAAGAAAATAAAAAAAAAAACTTTGTTTCATTACCTGCAATTTTTTGCAGTGCGTAACTGCTTTCAGGTACTATTTTGTACTATTTTATATAATACATTGTCGTCATTAATGTATTTTGTATAATGTCTTGTATTTATATGACATTTAACCTTCTTTGAGTGTGAAGCTTCGGGTCGATCCTGAAAAAGGGCCTTGGCCCAGTGATCTTACCCGGTAAGTAAAGTGAATTGAATTGAATTGAATATCATCTACATACATGAGAGACTGAATGTTATGTACCCCTGTGGGAAATCATTAACAAAAAAGCTAAAGGGAATTGGGCCCAACATTGAGCCCCGTGGAACTCACTGATTAACACTTAAGAGGAAGGAAGTAATTGAACCCAAATCCACCCATTATTTACAATAAGCTAAATCATCCTTAAACCAAGCAATTGCCAATTCAGAAAAAAAAACAGCAACTAAAGTTTGGAAATTAGAAGCTGTGATTGATAGACTTTTGATGATCTGCCCCCTCCTTAGACTGGTTTGGTAGTCCATAGGTAGCCACCACTCTTAGGCCCTGCACACATTAGGCTAGTTAAAATGTTTTAAGGTGTTTAAAATGTTTTAACCAGCACAAACACGGCTCCCATCTGTATTAAAACAGTTTTTTTACTGTGTTAAGAAACTGTGCTAAACCCCTGAAGCAACCTAGTCTTAAAACTGTTTTTAAAAATGGTTCAGACTGAGAAATCGTGTTTCCTGCTAATGTGGACGGGCGTCTGTCTTGTGCTCTGTGACTGTGCCATGTTGCTGACTTTGGGCTATTAGGAACCGTGCTGCAGTCATGGGGAACAACGTTTAAATCCACATAGGACACAGATGGACGGGAGCCGATGTGGAATAACCATATTAAAACATGACGGAAGAGAGATGTGGACAGGCTGCTGTGGTGAGTTCAAAAACATTTTTAAAATGTTTTTAAAAATTAACCACAGCTCACTTTTTAATATGTACAGGGCTTTAGGTTCTTCCTTCCTTTAACTAGCAGCTAAATCTAGTAGTCCTCCTATTTTATTCCCTAAACTTCACACATTCAGACAAATAACCATTCACAGGCTAGTTCTTCCACCTCTAACGTGGCTGGCCCCACTTACCCCTTTCCTATACTTCCTATTCCACATGTGCCCCCCCTTGTCTGCCCTGAATTACTGTTTCTGCATTGTCCATCTTCACTTACAGAGGGTGTGCCAGCAAGGCCTGTTTTTAAGACTGTAACCCATAGTCTTGGCCATCCATAGAAACATAGAATTTGATGGCAGATAAGGACCACTTGGCCCACCTAGTCTGCCCATTTCCCTACCTAATGGATAAGCTGCAGATCCTAGTTAACCAACAGTCTACTTCCTCCTACCCCCCACTAGAATTGCCTTATGTCTGTCCCATGCATTCTTGAATTCCCCCACTGTTTTAGATTCTACGATCTCCTCAGGAAGGCTGTTCCATGCATCCACAACCCTCTCTGTGAAGAAATACTTCCTCATATTACCTCTGAGCCGTCCCCCCCATCTTCAAATTGTGCCTCCTTGTTCTTGCACATCTTTTTTTCTGAAAGATGCTACCCTCTTGGACTTTGTTGATTCCCTTGAGGTATTTGAAAGTTTCAGTCATGTCCCCCCTCTCCCTCCTTTCCTCGAGGCTATACATCTGAAGCTCCTTTAGTCTTTCTTCATTGTCTTCTGGTGCAGACCCTGCACCATTTGGTTGCCCTCCTCTGGACAGCCTCCACCATGTCTGTGTCTTTGGAGATGGGATCTCCAGAACTGTACACAGTACTCAGATGTGGTCTTACCATCTGTCTGTACAGGGGCCAACAACTTCCTGTTTTCTACTGGTGATGCCTCTCCCTATGCATCCCAGTATCCCCCAGCCCTCTTTACTGCCTTCTTACATTGCTGACCCACTTTTAGGTCATCTGATATGACTACCCCCAGGTCCCTTTCAATTTTTGTTGTTGTCAGTATCTCACCCCCGTTGTGTACTCTTCCCCTGGATTTTTGTTTCCCGGGTGCATTACTTTGTACTTCTTTGTGTTGAATCTAAGCTGCCATACATTTGACCATTCCTCCAACCTTGCCAAGTCCCTTTTCATCCTTTCCACCCCACTTTGTGTATCAACCCTGTTGCAGATCTTTGTGTCATCTGCAAAGAGACATACTTTCCCTTCCAGTCCCTCTACAATGTCACTTATAAAGATGTTAAAAAAGACTGGCCTAAGTACTGAACCCTGCGGTACCCCACTAGTAACCCTTCATTCTTCACTGTGGACTTCATTTACTATTACCCGCTGTGTCCAGTTGTCCAGCCAGTGTTTTACTCAGGCTACCACCCTGGGACCCACTCCCAGGCTGGCTAATTTGTTTTATTACTCTTTTGTGCGGGACTGTGTCAAATGCCTTGCTAAAGTCTAGGTAGGCCATGTCCACAGCCTGTCCCTGATCTACTACTTTGGTTACCCAGTCAAAGAAATAAATTAGATTTGTCTGACATGACCGTCCCGCTGTGAATCCATGCTGCCTTGGGTCCTGTGCCCCACTGGCCTCTAGGTACTCAACAATTCTTTCCTTTAGAAGTGATTCCATCATTTTTCGTACCACTGAGGTCAAACTGACAGGTCTGTAGTTTCCTGCCTCTGTCCTGCTCCCATTTTTGTGAAGGGGAATCACATCTGCCTTCCTCCAGTCCTCAGGTACCACACCATCCTCCCATGATTTGTTAAAAAGGGTAGTCAGTGGTGTTACTAGTTCTTCCCTTAGTTCTTTTAGAATTCTGGGGTGAATCCCATCAGGTCCCATTGCTTTATCCACCTTCAGTTATAAGAGTTATTTCAGAACCCTTTCTTCTGTGAAAGGACTAATATCAGTCCCCCTATCCAGAGTGCTTCTATTGACTGGATTAGGTACCTCCCCCTGCTTTTTTACACTGTGAATACTGGGCAGAAGTATTCGTTCAGTATACCTGCTTTTTCACTGTCGCTTTCCCAACCACCTTCCTCTTTATTCAGCCTCCATGTATCCCTGCCTTAGTCTTTCATTGCTCCTAATGTACCTATAAAGGATTATCCCCCTTCTTAACCGAGTTGGCTATCTTTTCCTCGGTTTGGGCCTTGGCTATTCTGACTGCCTTCCCCGCTTCCTTCTGCTTTAACTGGTGCAGTTCTCTGTCCTGCTGCTTCTGTGTTTCCTTGTAATTCCTGAATGCTATCTTTTCCTCCCTTACCTTCCCCGACACTTCTTTTGAGAACCATAGTGTTTTTTTCTTTTGTTTTGGTTTGTTTATCTGCTTCACACAAAGGCTTGTTGCCTCTGTGATGGCGGTTTTGATGTTTCCCCATTGTTGCTGCACCCCTTCTTGTCTGTTTGCTAATGCTTTTCTGAGACACGCTTCCATTTTGACAAAATCAGCCCTCCTGAAGTCCAGTACCTTCACTTTTGTATGGCTTGACACTACAGCTAAGTTTATTGTGAACCACACTGTTTGGTGGTCACTTGTCCCAGATGGCTACCCACTTCAAGATCAGAGATCCTCTCTCCATCCCCATTTGAGAGTACCTGGTCTAAGATTGCTCCCTCCTGAGTGGGTTCCAGAATTAGCTGTCTGAGGAATGCCCCCTGTAGGGCATCGAGAATGACCCTGCTCTTGGATGTGTCTGCAGCAAAGGTGCTCCAGTTAACATCTGGCATATTCAGATCTCCCATCAGCAATATCTCCCCTTTCTCTGCTATCCCAAGGATGCCTTCTGTCATTTCCTCCCCCTGAGACGGGGGGTCTGTATACAACCCCTGTACGGATTCCTTTTGAAAAGTTGCAGAGTTCTCAATGTGTGCTGTGGCATTAAACAATTAAAATTAAACAGTTAAACATGGTGATGTGGCACTGGTCTTTTTTTGGATTAATGTTGGGCATCATGGGTACCTGTCATTTTTGTAGTGGAGCAGAGTGACAGGCACTCAGGAAGCAACAGGTAAGTTAAAAATATTAACAACCACTGATGCAAATTGTGAGCCAGGGAAGAGGGCTTCAGGGCTGGTGGGAACTGCAGGGCTGGTGGGAATATGGGAGTGGAGAGACACTAGTGGGTCTGCCAGGCATCGAGAAAGCCTGAAAAGGTGCTACAGTACATAGGGGTGTTCGAGCATGAGGTTTGCAGTTTAAATAAATTATATATTTATTTTCCAGCAATGGTATGTGCACCACTTTTCTTTTAGCCATTAGGGTCCAAACTGTAGTCCATGGTTTGACTGGTTAACCTGGTCTGTCCTTCTTGTAACATGGCGAACCTGTCAAACCAAAAGTCTACCTATCTCCTTTAAATGTTTGCCATGGTCTGAAAGAATTGAACACCCGATATTTGAGGTGTTTGATTCTTGTTAAGAACCAAACATGCAACTGTGCTTTTATGTGATCTCAATCTATGTTGCAACCTCTTCTCCTCAGCCCCTTTCTGTTACTTTTACTGTCTAATCCTGCTGTTGTATCTCTGCAGTGCTACCCTGTAACCTCCCAGGTCATGCCTGAAAATAGCCATCTCTATGGCTAGTGCACCTACCCAGTAAACAAAAACTAAATAAATAAATGTCCCTATTAAATAGGCATACTGTATCTCAGGATAATGAGGCCTCAGTCACTGATTGTGTGTCACCCATGGTTCGTTCCATGATCATTGCCTGGATGTGATCTCAATGTATAGTGCAACCTCTTCTCCTCAGCCCCTTTATATGGCCTATTAAATTGGCATATCTCAGGATAATGAGATCCCAGTCATTGATTGCATGTCGCCTATGGTTCATTCCATGATGGCCACCTGGGCCTCTAGCACCATTGCCTGGATGTGATCTCAATCTATAATGCAACCTCTTCTTCGGAGCCCCTTTCTATATCCCTATTAAACAGGCATATCTCAAGATAATGAGGTCCCCGTCATTGATTGCATGTCACCCATGGTTCATTCAGTGATGGCCACGTGGGCCTCCATCACCATTGCCTGAATGTCCCCCATTTTGTTCTCAGTCTTACTGTCATTCAGACACACAGCCTTTCATGGCTACATTTGCCACTTCTGACTTTGCTGATTCCACCTACCCCTACCTCTTGTCTCTATCACAGATGTGCTCTCCCTGTCTTCCCTATATTATTGTTTCTGCTCTGTCCATCGTCGCTTGTTGAGGGAGTGCCAGCAAGGCCTCTTAGTTTTGAATGGTTGCAGATTTCTTGATGTCTTCTGTAAAATCAAGAACAGTTAAGCATGTCTCTGTACTTTCAGGTTCCAGAAAGCTTTGAAGATATTGCTGTTGCTTTTTCTAAAGAGGAGTGGAAGATATTAAGTGAACAGGAGAAGAAGCTTCACTGGGAAGTGATGGTGCAGAATTATGAAACCATGGTTTCATTAGGTAAGAACAGACACAGTCTCTAAGGTGGGATCTTTATGAGAGGGGAATGGTCTGATTTACAACTACTACAGTTCTTATAGCACGTAGACTGTGGTGGGATGGGATGAATGGACTAGCTTAGGAGTTCTGTTGTAACATTCTTGTAACTTTCTGAAAACTGCAGCAGTATGTAGAGTTCATTCAGCTTACCCCTCCACCTCTGCTTTGTGATACTTCAATTTGTATAAGGAGGAAAAGATTTCACAGGAGAAAGAAACATCAAAACTGACAGCGGCAGAAGGCCAGTTGGTCTATCCAGTTTGCCCTTATTGTTGCTTAACATATTAGACACAAATTTCCCTAGGGGTCACTTTTCCTGTTCCTC
Source organism: Neoceratodus forsteri (assembly GCA_016271365.2). Taxonomy (NCBI): domain Eukaryota; kingdom Metazoa; phylum Chordata; order Ceratodontiformes; family Ceratodontidae; genus Neoceratodus; species Neoceratodus forsteri. The sequence goes on along the minus strand of CM057457.1, from coordinate 444,590,230 downwards.
CTCTGTTATCTGCAACAGTTGTTGCCCCGAATGAAACAGTATTCTATCAAAAGGGTAAGCTCAAAAGAGTAAATACAAAAATGGTGACGACAAAACAGTGGGGCACAGAGAGTGATTGAGATACAACAGTGATCGCCAAAATGGTGACCTACAGCTTTCTCCCCCTTCTCAAGCTGAATCCCCCCTGGAGTTGATTATCTATAGTAAGGGGGGGTGCAGGAGGGAGAAGCCCCCCCAGAAAGGGGGTGGTGGCAATACCTCCATGCAGAAAGTCACTGCAGCACTGTATTTTTTTTTATACTTGTTTATTGTTTTATCCTTGTTTCACACAGGTATATATTGAATAATACAACCCTTTTGTTGTGTAAATCTAGACATTGTTTTAGCTTTACCTATTAAAGCAAATATCTTATATTATATCATGTCCAAGTCTACTTAGAGATAAAGGCTAAGTACATTTAACCAGTATTTACTGAATTATGTTTTGTCTCCCATACAAAATGAAAGAGACGTTAGTTCAGTAAAACCAATTAATGTTTTAAACATTATAAATTAACAAAACTGAGAGAGAGGGAGCAAACAACTAGCTGTCACTGCCAAATTAGAGCATTTGATTAGGCTATCTAGCTTTTTTCATCTATGTTATGAGGGGAGGGCTAGAGGAGGAAACTAGGATGTATAATAGGGCTTCAAGCACTGCCTGCCTGACCAGTTTAACATCGTCGTCACTTATCCCGGGAACCCCATACTCGGAATTAATAACTCAAAAATTCTGTATAAAACCTCAATTGGCTGGGAAGGCCTCCCTTTGATATCTATCCCATCTATTCCATCTGTTAATAAACTTTTCATTTTGATGATTTATGGAATGAGTAATGTCCTCCATATGTTGAATTTGGGAGATTATTGCCAGCCAATCCCTTATAAGTGGGGGATTTGGTTGCAGCCAATATTTTGTTATTGCTTTCATAGCGGCCATTGTCAGAATGGCCCAGAGATGCTGCGCTTCCCTTCCCTCCACCCCCTCAGGATAGAGGCCTAGCAGACAGTGCTCCGGGGCTATAGTAGTTGATGATAAGCCAAACAGATTAGACAGGTGGACACAAATCTGGTTCCAAAAGTCTCTGAGTTCACTACAAAACCAAAATACATGTGAATGATCTGCTGAATTGCTCCTGCAGTCCCTCCAGCAAACCCCTTGTGATAGTAATCCCATCATAGCTAGCCTCATTGGGGTATAAAATAACCTAATTCTAAGCTTCTAGGTAAACTCTTGCCAGCCTGGGCCAGAAGTACAAGGAGGATTCAGTAAAGGGAGCTGAGGGTTTAGGCCAGGGGAGCACGACGAGCAAGGAGGGACTAAATGGAGACAGGAAGGAAGGGAGGATGAGCCAGGCTAGTTTAGCAGATGGGGGAGAAGGACCAGTTGCGAGCAGTGAGGGGAGTTAGCAAGGAACAGAAGGATACTCAGGAGGAGGAGAGGCATAGGATTGGAGGGAGGGTGGCCATGGTAAATAAGGAGGGGTGGCATGTGGCACCCAGATAGGGGAGGAACAAGGAGCCGGCTGGGTGGAGGGCCGTGAAAGGATGAAGGACATGGAAGGGGGAAATGGAGGAAAAGGCAGTCAGAGTAGCTCCTGTTGGGGATTCTATGATCAGGGGTATCAAATGGGATAGGAGGGAGAAGCCTGGCCAGTTAGAACAAGATGCTTCCCTGGACTAATGGTGCACAGGGCTAAGCACGAGGTATATCAGCTGGCAAAGGATTGTGGGGTTCCCCAGACATACTGGTCCACCTGGGTACAAATGACATTGAGGAAATAGCGAGCTAGAGATACAGGCAAGATTCAGGAGCTTGCAGGGTCTGTCATGACATAGGATGCACAGTTTCCTTCTCAGAAATCCTGCGGTGCCAAGGGCTAGTGGGGAACACAAAGGAAGATTAGGGAGATAAACCAGTGGCTCAGGGGTGGTGTGAGGCCAGAGGGTATGGGTTGATGGGGGATTGGGGGAGACCTGGGAGGATAAGAGTCCTATGGGAGGAGGAATCCTTAAGTTGAAAATAGAGGGTTCATTGGTGAAAAGTGGGGTTTAAACTTGTGAAGGGGGAGGGATGGGAGAAAAGGCTGTCAGAGGGTGCCGATAAAGGAGGGACTCTGTCTCCACCCCCCTGGGGACCAGGAGGATTGCAGGAAAAGGCCGACTGGCAAAGTGCAGACCAGGGGAAAACAGAATCCCCATGGGAACACGAGCAGGGGAAATGGAACTATAGGGAAAGGGTGGAAGGTAGTCCTGCTAAATGCCAGGAGCTTGGGCAATAAAATGCCTGAGCTCCAGGCGATGCTAACTGAGGGAGCAGTGGATGTGGCAGCGGTCACTGAGACTTGGGCCACTACAGGACATGACTGGGACCTGAACCTGGAGGGTTACACTATGTTCAGGAAGGACAGGGAGGAAGGGGAGGAGGGGTAGCAATGATAGTCAAAAACTGCATTGGCATAGGGGGAGTAGAGGCGGAGGGAACCGTGGAGGCGATTTGGGTCACCTTGATAACAAGGGGGGGCAAGAGAGTAAAAATAGGAGTGGTGTATAGACCCCCTGCCCTGGCGGAGAGCTGGAGGACAGTCTGGTGGCAGATGTTGGGAGACACTGCAGACTGGGCAGAGGAGCAGTGGTGGTGTTGGGGGACTTAAACATGCCAGAACAGACTGGAGACTATGACATCCTCTGTGACCAGGGAACAGAGGTTGTTGGATGTCTTTCAAGGCGCGTTCCTAACTCAGCAGGTGAGGGAACCGACCAGGAGGCATGGTACTGGATGTGGTCCTGGCAGACAGTGACCAGATTGGGGCCTGGAGGTAAGGGACCCATTGGCGGGAGTGACCATGCCACGGTCTGGTTCTGCCTGGACCTAGGAGGGGTAGAAGGCTGCACAAAGACGGAAGTAACCGACTTCAGGGGGCGGATTTTAAGGAAATGGGAAGGATCCTTAAGGAGCATTTGGATGGGATTGGGTCAGACATGGATGCTGATAGTAGGTGGGAAATCATCAGGAGAGGGGTGCAGGATGCTACCAGCACCTGTGCAAGAGTAAGACAAAAATGCGGTAGGGCCCAAAAACCCTGCTGGTGGACCAGGGAGGTCCAGGAGGTGGTGCAGGGAAAGAAGGCAGCCTATAAGCAATTCAAGTGCTCAAGGGTGAAAGGGATCGAGGAGATGCAGGCTGATGGCTAGAAGGGCCACTAGAGTGGTGAGGGGGCTAAGGCAAGGAAGGAGCAGAACCTGGCCAGGAAATTAGGAGAGGGAACAAGGGGTTCTTTAGATACATTGGGGAAAAACGAAGGGTGAAGGGGCAGATTAGCAGGATTAAATCAGGGGAGAGATGGGCACAAGACCCGGGGAGCAGGCTGAGGTACTAAATGAGTACTTCACCTCAGTTTTCACCAAGGAAAATGGGGGTGCTGCATCATACATGGGAGGAGACAGAGATACTGAGGAGGGGACCCTTACCGATCGGCGGGTCTGGGGAGAGGGGGAGGCATCACTGGCAGGTGGGGAGGGCTAAGCAGGAGAAGAGGTACGGAAGTGGAAATCACAGCAGAGAGTGAGGAAGCCCTCAGCTCCCTTAAGACGGAGAAAGCACGGGGCCGGATAAATTACATCCCAGAGTGCTGAAGGAACTTGCGGATGTCCTGGCGAAACCCCTGGCAGAGCTTTCACCATCTCTCTGAGGACAGGGTGGGTGCCCCAAGACTGGAAGGTGGCCATATAGTGCCTATCCACAAGGGGATCAAGGGAGGTGGCAGGGAACTACAGGCCTGTCAGCCTGACATCGGTGGTGGGCAAGGTGATGGAGGGCATTGTCAAGGAGAGGCTGGGGGGACCTGGATAAGTCAGGGTGCCTGGACGATAGACAGCATGGATTCATCCCGGGGAAATCATGTCAGACAAACCTGGTGGAGTTCTATGACTGGGTGACTAGTGCCTTGGACCTGGGTAGACCAGTGGACGTCCTCTTTCTAGACTTCAGCAAGGCATTTGACTCTGTTCCTCACGTGGGCCTGTTGGATAAGCTGGGAGAAATGGGGGTGGGGAACCAGATGATCAGATGGATAGGCAATTGGCTCCAGGACCGGACCCAGAGGGTCGTAGTTGGTGGGATAGTCTCATCCCCAAGGAGGGTCATTAGTGGGGTCCCACAGGGATCAGTCCTTGGGCCCCTTCTGTTCAACGCCTACATCTCTGACATAAGGACAGGAATCGGGAGTGAGATGAGTCTCTGCGGATGACTCGAAACTGGGGGCAGTGGTGGATGGGGAGGGTGGCCCTACAGGGGGACCTGGAGGCACTGGAAAGATGGTCTAGAAAGTGGAAGCTGAGGTTCAGTGCAGGGAAATGCAAGGTACTCCACCTGGGGGCCAGAAACCCGGGCCAAGTGTACACCCGGGGGGAATGCTACAAGTCTCGATGGCTGAGAGGGACCTGGGGGTGGTGGTGGATGTCAAGATGAACAACTCTGAGACTTGTAGGAGGGCAGCAGCCAAGGCCAACAGGATGCTGGGATGCATCGCTGGGGATCACCTCAGAAGGAGGAAGTGATACTCCTCTGTATAACTGCTTGGTGAGGCGCACCTTGAGTACTGCGTGCAGTTTTGGAGCCACACTTAAAAGGACATTAACCTCCTGGAGAGGGTCAGAGGAGGCAACAAAATGATTTGTGGCTTGGGGGCAGGACCTATGAGGAGAGGCTCGAAGAGCTAAATATGTACACATTGGAAGAGAGAAGGGACCGGGGGGACATGATAGAGGTCTTCAGGTACATGAAGAGGGTAAATAGGGGAGGAACAGTCAGGGTGCTTGAAGGAAGGAGGAGGGGCCACTAGAGGGCATGGGTGGAAGCTGGAGGGGAAGATTCAGGGAGAAAGGAGGGGTGCTACTTCACTGAGAGGGTGGTGGAGCCATGGAATGCACTGCCTAGGGGCTGGTGGAGGCAGAGACAGTGGAGGGTTCAAGAGGGGTGGGACAGGTACAGGGAAGGGTTCTGGAAGCAAAATCCAATGCAGCAAGAATATCCGGAACTGGGAAGGGAAAAGCCAGAGAAGGCGAGGGGGACAGCAAGGTCAGCACCCAGGGTGGGGGCTGACCAAACGAGCAGACACGAAAGACCGTTAGGCCTATTGTGCTGGCATTTTAGTATGTTAGTATGAGGTAGTTTTCCAGGCATTTCTAAAGATTTTCTCCCAAAGTTGGGAGTTCAGGGAAATTCCTAGCTCTAATGACCATTTCTGTTGACTCTTCTGTATATTGTAGCCCCTGTCTGCAATCATGTTGTTATATAGCATGGTTATTGCTCCCTTTCCGTTGGTGCTCTCCCATATTGTCTCAACGGCATATGGAAAGGGTCTTTCATCCTGCCAAGCCCGCATCTGTTTCTGTTTATTATTTATATAATCTTTTATTTGATAGTAATATAAGCAGTCAGAATTATCCCACTTGTTTTGAGTTTTTAGGAGTTCAAATGGCCTAACATCCTGCCCCTTCAGCAACTGCCAAGGAGCATAAATGCCCCTCTTCAATTGACACATGTACCATTTATGGTAGCTCGGTGGTCTGAACTCAGAATTGAAGCACCTATTCCTATACCTCCACATATTTTTAGCTGTATATCCTCTCTTAGTCCCCCAGAACCAAGCCTGCAATGTTATTTTCAGGACATGATCCTGGAAAGCAGCACACTCCACCCGGGCAGGCGGATTAAATATATCCGTTGGTAAAGTCACGTTTGGGGGGCTATAAAGTTCCATTTTTTTCCAGTGGGATATGTATGATGGGTGAGCCTATAGAAGGGCCATTTTCATTTGGGCTGCAAGTCAGTAATTTTGCAAGTTAAGACATGCCCTCCCCCCTGCCTGTCTTGGTAGACATAAAGTCTTCGCACTCACTCTCGGGTGCGCCTGTGCCCATAGGAATGCCATAATTTTCCTCTGCCATTGTGTTATCTCTCTTACTGGTATTATACATGAAATTGTTTGAAAAAGATATAATAACCTTGGTAAAATATTTGTTTTAATGGCTTGTAGTCTCGAGTAAAAAGGAAGAGGAAGGAGTGCCCATCTCTGTAGGTCTGTCCAAATGCTCTTCAGAAGGGAGGATAGTTGTCTCTGAATAAAGATCCAGAGATTTCCCTAAATTCACTCCGAGGTATTTAATAGTGGGGCAGTCCCATTTCATGGGGAATCTAGTCTTCAGCCCTTGTGGTGGGGAGAAATTAAAAGTCAAAATTTCTGTTTTTGCCCAATTTAATTTGTAACCTGATACCTGGGAGAATGCCTCCAATTGTTGAAAAACTTTGGAAATGGAATTCTCTGGGTTAGATAGATACAGTAACCACGATAAGTCTGCATACAGCACATAATTTATGTACCGTATCTCCCCAGTGTATACCTGTATGTCAGAATTTAGTCATTATAGTTTGAGCCAGTGGCTCGATATAAAACAAATAGTATAGGGGATAGGGGACACCCCTGCATATACCTCTGTATAGCTTGAAAGGGTGAGATATGTACCCATTTGCCCATATGTATGCAATTGGGTTTTTATATACTTCAGCAATTAATTGGCAGAACAGTGAAGGAAATCCAAAGCCGCCCAGAGTCTTCTGAAGAAATTCCCAAGAGACCTGATTGAATGCTTTCTCTGCATCTAAACTCATTATACACGCCGGGGTAGATTTAGTTTGAATTCGGTCTATAACATTGATAGTCCTTCTAATGTTGTCTACTGTTTGTCTACCTGGGATGAAACCCACCTGGTCAATATGTATTAGGCCGGGAAGAACTTTTTGGACTCTCCTGGCCAAAATGGCCATCAAAATTTTGTAATCGGTGTTCAATATGGAAATGGGACGGTAAGATGCACTCACTGCAGCACTGATGTCGCCATTTCGGCAATTGTTTTTTCCTGGTCGCTCTTTGTATCCGTGCTGTTTTGCCATAACCATTTTTGTATTTGCCTGTTTGCACTCGCTCTTTTGACATGAAACCGACTTAAACCCATGTGTCTATCCTACATATACTTCAACCCCAGCACTGCTTTTGTACAGACCACCTTATGGGGCAGTCTATTCCACCTGTCCTCCACCCTCTCCATAAAAAAGTGTTTCCCGACTTCCTTCTCAAATGTACCCTGTTCTAAGTGTGTGTTACCTTCAGTGTTGTGTTTATACTGAAGGTGAGCAGTACACTCTATCCACTTTGGTTATGCCTTGCAGATACTTGAATGTTTGTGTTATACGCTCTCTCTCCTGGTTTTTCTCAAGTACATCGTAAGGATGTTCCCTGGTGTTTCAGTTACCACTTATCAAATTCATATGTTTTTGACCAGGACTTGGTGGCCATCTAAACATTTTAAATCCACAGTGAAAAACATATATCGCCATATGTTTTCTTAAGTTGCAGGGTATAACTTAATCCCTTTTAGGGAAAAATCCATTGTTTGAGGTGTCAGCATGAGTGTGAAACAAAAATGTGATACAAGGTGAGTCACCAATGCAAATAGCAAAAAGGTGTGCTAATAATGAAAATAACACAGGAAATTCTGCTCACTGCTTTAATGTGTTAATGGTGGATAAACAAAACACAGTTACCCCAGTGCTTCCAGCCCAGTGCAGGCTCTTTGTTGGGGGTTTAAGAGTCACTTAACGTGCTGCAATTTGTTCACAAACACCAGGCACTTTTTGTTGCTTGTGAGACACTAGCACAACCTGTTTTATTTTTATTTTCTTTTGTTTCACTGTAAAATAAGTTAGGCTTGGGAGAATTGAAAATTGCATTTTCCTATTGCTGTCCTAGGTGGGAGGGCATTCAGCTAGAATAGGCTTTTCTTTGAGCATTTCTGTGTTCTCGCAGAGAGGAAGCAGGGTGAGTGTGAATAGCTGAGCTCCTTGTTTTGATTATTAACAAATGACTGGGTCTGCTAAATTTAAAAGAGGCTATATGTTTACTATACACAAGTGGCTGGGTCATCCCTGTACGTATGGAGAGAACAGTGAATCTTTCTTCGAAAAACAGCTCTTGCAGCAGGTTACACTGTTAGGACTGAAGCCGGCAGGCGCCAGAACCCCACGGAAATTTTCTAGCTAGCAGTATTCAGAGGGGACCGCTAGCGTCAGTCCGCCCCCATTTATCAGGCACACTACATAGAAGCGGTCCCCAAATCCTGATTCTCTCTTCCCGCCCCGTCCGACTCAGCATTATCGGCCTCTCAGTCTCTACCTAGCGCTAAATCCTTAGAACTTCCAGAGCTTCTACTTAACTAATGTCCTCTCCAACTCCTTCATTTGAGGTCACCTTTTAAAGTGTGCCTACGGAGAAAACAGATTCCTTTCAAGGATCCTCACTCTTCCTAAATGCGGTGCTTAGGCCCGGACCACGACACCAAGGCCTGCACCTTTTGCCAAGGGTTCAACAGCCGCACCAGGATCCGCCGTCAGAAGGCACTTCAGGCTTACCTGCTCGAGGAAGAACTTAGTAGGATGGACAAAGAACCTTCCTCCAGGGGCAATTCTTCCTCCAAGGTCCACAAACACTGGGACAAGCACCGGGAGAAGGCAAGGTCCAGATCCCCGAACCTGGCCAAGGATTCGTGGAGCTCAGGCTCCACCCTATCAGACTGCTCTCCCTCCAGGGTTAGGTCTCAGCCCCCTCCGGTGAAGGTCCAGGCTTCCAGTGGCTCTTCGACTCTTCAGCCCATAAGACTTCCAGGCCCTCGGCTTCCTCTACTCCATCTCGGGCCTTTTCAAAGTCTTCTGAATGCCACAAGTCTTCCTCTTTCACCCGACGTCGGGACCCTGACTCTAGGTCAGTCTCCCAGCCCCCTAGAAGCTTGGATCCTCCACCCAGGAAGATGAAGGACCTGACATCCCTCAAGCGGATGATGGACCCGATGTTGGCCAAGCACCCGACGTCAGCCAAGCATCTGAAGTCAGCCAGGCATTTGCCGGAGCTGAGAACATCGGCCAAGCACCAGATGTTGGCCAGGAGTTCGGCGGACCCGAAGTCGTCGGCCAAGCAACCGACGTCGGCTTCACTGGAGCCGAAGACTGCCCCACAGTCACCGGTAGACACCGGTCACATGGACTCCACAGAGGAGGACACCGTGTTGCCTGAAGACCAGACGGGTGACACAGAGGATGCCGGACTTCCGAGGGGACCTTCACCCACCCCAGAGACACCCAAGGACCCGACCCCGGCGACAGACCACCGGCGCCAGGCCTGTCTTCGGGCATGAATATTCAAGAAGAAACTCTTTACTTTCTGGTGGGACACCATCCGAAAAGACGTGGTCCCAGTAAAGCCTCCTCCTCCCCCTGCTCCTACTCCTTCACCTCCTACGCCCCCCCTCTACCACAGGGGCCAGCAGGACGACCACCAACCCCCAAGGAGCAGACTCCACCTCCTAGGGGTAGATCCCAGGATCGGAGAAGGCCTCCCTCAAGATCTCCATCAGAGTCTCCCAGTCCCAAGCGACCCAGACGTCGGCGGTACACTCCGTCGGGGGAGGACTCCAGAGTGGATACCTCGGATTACTCCAGATCTCCTTCTCCACTCAGCATTTCATCACCTGACCCACATGACCTTCCCAGGTCTCCTCCGGATGATCCCTCTTTCTCTGAGATCATGAGGCACATCCGGGAAAACATGGGGTGGGATGCTGAAGACCTCGACCCCGAAAGGCAGCGCCTTGCCTGTTATCTTCGGCAGAAAGACCCAAAGCCTGTGGTAGTGCCACGCTTGGTGGACACCATTGCGGACGTCACCAAGGCTGTGTGGAAGCGTCCGCACTCCACTCCTGCGGTGCTGAAGAAAACTGACCGCCTGTACAAGGCCCCAAGAGAGGACCAGTATCTGGCTCAACAACCTCTGGCAGACTCCCTGGTCATTATGGCCTCACAAGACCGGTCCCAGAGACCGCAGCACATGAGCACACAGCCACCGGACCAGGAATCCAGACAATTGGACGCCCTGGGGAGACGCATGTATGCGGCTGCTACATGCTCCATCAGGTCCCTGAACTACCTAACCCACATGGTACAGTTTCAGAACGCCCTTTGGGAACAGGGCCAGGACCTGGTCGATAAGCTTCCAGATGGCGATCAGAAGGCGGAGCTCCTAAACCTCCTCCTTACAGGTTCTGATGTGGGGATCCAAGTATTACAAGCCACATATGATTCTGCGGACTCGTCCGCCAAAGCTGCAGCTTCAGGCGTCTGTCTCCGGCGACACTCTTGGCTCCTTGTCTCCGGCTTCACCCCGGACGTGCAGAAGAACATTCTTGACGTCCCCTACAACGGCGAAGTACTCTTTGGTGAACCCTCGGAGAAGGTGATCACCAAACTCCAGGATGCTGGGAAGGCAGTTAGGTCTGTACAGGCCATGTACAGACCCAGGCACAGTTCCTTTCCTAGGAACCAGAGCCGTTTTCACAGCCGGCAACAAAGGCAGCCGCCACGTTCTGGCCAGCAACAAAGGGGCACCTTTCAGCGGAAAGCCCAGGCTAAGTCATCCCCAGGCAGAGCCCAATGCCACACTAAACCAGCCCAGCCTGCAGGGACCAGTGCTGCCACAGCATGACTCCTTCCCGGCCCCAGCCCCTCCTGTGGATCAATGGGTGCAAAAGGTCGGGGGTCGCATCGCTCGCCACTTTTCAGGGTGGCAGTTGATTACCAGTGACCAGTGGGTTCTCCAATTGGTCAAGAAAGGCCACTTCATAGAACTTCTCGACCACCCACCAGCAAGACCTCCCCTGCTTTCCCGTTACTCGGGTCAGCACGCCCTGCTTATACAGCAAGAGGCGCTCGCCCTCCTGGAAAAAGAAGTGATAGAGCACGTTCCACAGAACCAGAGGGACGCAGGATATTATTCTCACTTCTTTCTGGTTCCCAAGAAAACAGGGGACCTCCGTCCGATACTGGACCTCAGCGACCTCAACGAGTCGGTCCTGTACAAACGCTTCTGCATGGTGACCCTCCCAGGTCTGATTCCCATGCTCAAGCAGGGCGCCTTTCTAACATCCTTGGACATGCAGGACGCTTACGTGCATATACCCATAGCTCAGGCGCACAGGAGGTTTCTGTGCTTCGAGTTCCATGGCCACCTTTATCAGTTCCGAGCCCTCCCTTTCGGACTGTTGTTGGCACCTCGGGTATTCTCGAAGTGTATGGCGGTCGTAGCGGTGACTCTGAGGAGACAAGGCCACTACATGTTCCCCTACCTGGACGACTGGCTTCTCAGGGCGCCCTCTCGGCAGGGCTTGATGTCCGCCATTCATTATACTCAGTCTCTGTTCGAGACGCTGGGCATCTTGATCAATCAAGAGAAGTCACATCTGGTTCCATCTCAGACTCTGCAGTTCATAGGCACAGTTCTGGACACCATCCAAGGGGAAAGCCTTTCTTCCCCAGGACAGAGCGGAACACATCAGATCCCTCATCAGGGACATTTCGGCAAAGAAGACCATTCCTGCCAGATTGGTCCTTTACTTGGACACATGGTTGTGGCCATTGCAACAGTCCCGCTTGCTCATCTCCACATGCAGGTCACCCAGTGGATGTTTTGGGTCCAATGAGATCAAAAGCAAGACCATTTGCAGCTTCCAATCCGGATCACGAAGACTGTAATCCAGGATTGGCAATGGTGGCTAGATCCGAAGAATCTATCGGCACGGGTCCCCTACGTTGCGCCGTCTCTGATTGTGACACTCTCCACAGATGCCCAGGGCTCGGATGGGGAGCACACCTCGACGGTGTCCGGTCTCAGGGCCTGTGGCCAGCCCAAGAGACTCATCTCCACATAAACATCCTGGAAATGAGAGCAGTTCTTTACGCCCTGCAGGCCTTTCAATCGGAGATTCCACCGGGTACTCTTCTGTTACAAATAGACAATTCCACAGTGATGTATTACCTCAACAAACACGGAGACACCAATTCCTACCCGCTTTGCAGGGAGGCCGTGAGGGTCTGGGATTGGGCTTTGCAACACGGCGCAAACCTCATTGCTGCTCATGTCCCAGGAGTGGACAACGTCATCGCAGACGGCCTGAGCCGCTCTCAGGCCAGAGTCCATGAGTGGGAACTACTCCAGGAAGTAGTAGAGGATCTGTTTCTCAGATGGGGTGCACCAGAGTTAGACCTTTTCGCGTCCCCATCCAACGCAAAACTGCCCAATTTTTGCTCGCTAGATCCAGGGCCTGGTGTTTTCTGGCGAGACGCGTTGTCCCTCTTCTGGGCGGGAAGATTCCTCTATGCCTTTCCCCCCTTTCCGTTGATCCAGAGGGTTCTTCTGCAACTTCGCAGAGAGCAAGCGACGCTGATACTTTTCACACCGTTCTGCCCAGGCAGATCTGGTTCCCTCTACTACACCAGCTATCCTGGGAATCTCCGGTGCCTCTGCCAGTCAGCTCTCACTTGTTGTCTCAGGAGGAGGGCTCCTTGGTCCATCCGGACCTTCGTTCGTTGAGCCTGCACGCTTGGCTCCTAGAGACATAGCCATTTTGCGACACGGGGTCTTGCAAGAGGAAGCTGACGTTCTGGTGGCTGCGAGAAAATCAGCCACTCATGCCACTTACGCCATGAAATGGTGCCATTTTGGCCCATGGGCTCAAGCGCGGGGGGTTTCACCTCTAGACTGTCCAGAAAAGTCGGTCTTGGACTACCTCCTGTCTCTTTTTCAGACAGACTTGGCCTACTCCTCGATCAAAGTACACCTCTGTGCCATCTCAGCCTACCATTATCCTATAGGTCAATGCACTATATCCCAGTTGGACACGGCACGAGCCTTCCTAAGAGGTGGTCTCCACCTTAGACCTCCGATTAAGGATCCAATTCCACCATGGTATCTACCCTTTGTCCTGGAGCAGCTTACACTGCCACCCTTTGAACCAGCCATGGATTGCGAGCTACGTCTTCTCACTTGGAAGACGTTGTTTTTAGTTGCCGTTACTTCGGCCAGAAGAATTTCTGAACTCCATGCACTCACGGGCAAAGAGCCTTATTTGGTTTTTCACCCAAGACACGGTATCCCTACGGACTAATCCCAAATTTCTGCCTAAGGTGGTCTCAGCTCTCACCCTTAATCATGACATCGATCTACCAGTGTACTTTCCCAACTATTCGATTCGAGGAGAGGCCCTGTTGCACACCCTAGATGTGCATAGGTGTCTCCGATACTACCTTACCAGAACCAAACACCACTGAAAATCGGACCAGCTGTTTGTCTCCTTTGCCCACAGGATGATGGGAGCTCCTGTTTCCAAACAGTCGCTGTCCAGGTGGCTCATTCAGTGTATCACGTTCTGTTACCAGAAGCGCAACAAACCCTTACCGGGCGCGATTAAGGGTCATTCCACAAGGGGGGGTGGCTACCTCCTTTGCGGTCCTTAAGAATGTGTCCACCTCTGCCATCTGTGCTACAGCTACTTGAACTCCGTGCACACTTTCATTAGGCATTATAGCCTGGATATTGCATCGAGGCGAAGAGCAGGTTTTGGTCTAGCAGTCCTTCAAGGACTTCTATCCTAGGCTTTGGTTTCATTAAGGATTCCTACCGTCCCTCCTCCCAATGGTGTGAGATTTCCATTATTGCTTGGGAATCAGTCCTAATGGTGTAACCTGCTGCAAGAGCTGTTTCTTGAAGTAAGATAGTACAGTTACGTAAGAACTTAACGTAACAGTAGGTCTTCAAGAACAGCTCTTGCAGCAGGTAGTTTCCCTTCCACCATCCCCGCTGGAGGTAGATTCTAGTTCCAACATCCTTCTCCTAGGATCAGGTGTCTCAGCATTCCTCTGACTGCCATTTAATGGCGGATCTTCAGTCTCCTCTTCTGATGTCATCCAGCGGCCGGGAGTCTCCGGCTGGAGAACTGGGGATTCTGGGGGACCACCCCCTTATGTACTGTGCCTGACGTCAGGGGTGGGACCGACGTTGGGGGCGGTCCCTGCTGAATACTGCTAGCTAGAAAATTTCCGTGGGGTCCTGGCGCCTGCCGGCTTCAGTCCTAATGGTGTAACCTGCTGCAAGAGCTGTTCTTGAAAATCTACTGTTACGGTAAGTTCTTACGTAACTGTACTTTATGGGAATATATGCGTACAGTATGTAGAAAACAAGGTGTAAGGCTTTTGACACCATTCCACACAGAGGTCTGGTAAACAGGCTGTGCAACCTGGGAGTGGGTCCAAAGATTGTAAAATTGGTACAAAGTTGGCTAAGTAACAGACCTTAGAGGGTTATAGTGAATGGAGTTCTCACAGAAAGAGGTAAGATAACTAGCGAGGTACCTCAGGGGTCAGTACTTGGGCTGGTCCCCTTCAGTGTCTTTATTAGCGACTTCGCAGAAGGGCTAGAAGGAAAGGTATGCCTGTTTGTGAATGACACAGAAATCTGCAACAGAGTGGAGACACCGGGGGGGGGGGGGGGTGGTGAGGGAAGATCTGAAAAAGCTGGAAGACTGGTCAGGGGTTTGGCAACTGGGCTTCAATGCCAGAACTGCAAAATTATGCACTTGCGGCACAGAAATTCCAGGGCATTGTATCATTTAGGGGGAAGGTGTTAGCAACCACATAACAGGAATAGGAGCTGGGAGTCATCATATCCAATGACCTGAGGGTAGCAAAGCAGTATGATAAGGCAGTGGGAAAGGCTAACAGAATGCTGGGGTGCATTGGGGGGTACCACCAGCAGAAAGAGGGAGGTAGTGGTACCCCTGTATAGATCAATTGTGAGGCCCCACCTGGAGTACTGTGTCCAGTTCAGGAGTCCCCATCTCAGAAAAGACATAGATTGGGTGGAGGCATTACAGAGAAGAGCAAAGAAAATGGTGCATGGCCTGCATTAGAAGTCCTACAAGGAAAGACTCAGGAAGTTAAATATGTACTCTCTAGAGGAAAGGGGGGGGCAGGGGAGACATGATAGAAACATTCAGACACCTCAGAGATATCAATAAGGTACAGGAAGGTGACATTTTGTACAGAAAGATGCTCAAGGACAAGGGAGCATGTTATGAAACTGGGAGGGGGAGACTTAGAGGGGATGTGAGGAGATACTTCTTTATGGAAAGGGTGGTGGATGTCTGGGGTAGACTCCTAGCGGAGGTGATGGGTACCAAAATGGTAACAGGTTTGAAACATGCATGTAATAGACACAGGAGGACCTTAGTAACAGGGTTTGGGGGGAAGGCTGAGGATCAATTAGGGTCTACGGTAGCAGAGTAGGTAGGATCCTTTGGGCAGACTAGGTGGGCTAGGAAGTCCTTTCCTGCTGACAGCTATAATGTTTCTATGTTAGGAATATGTAACTATTGAAAGAACTTACAGTATATACAAAGAACACAAATACTGGGGACTGTGCTTGAGGGCGTGGCCAGGTACGCACGATTTTCGCGTACCCAGCCAGCGTAGGACAGGCACAGGATGCTCAATAGGCATGAATGTGCACACCGGCAGAGTGCCTGTCCGCAGCCCCACCCCCAGTCACAGCGGTGTGTGTGTGGGGGGACAGTTCAAGGGACACAGGTGGATGTCCAGTGGGATTCCCATCCTGGGTCCCAAAGTAAATCCCCTGCTGTGCGTGGGCATGGGTTTCTGAGATGGTGCAGAACTGGTTGGTCATTTATGTATGGGAGGATGCCCCAGTGGCCCCCTCATGCCCTTTCTGTCAGCCCAGTGGGCCAGGACGGCATGGTGGAAGGCAAGGCAAGGCAGAGCAAATTTTATTTTTCGGGGCACCCAATCCCTGAGGCTCTGGGCGCCGTACAGTAAAAACATTCTATCAGTAAAATGGAATATCAAATAAATTATAATAATATCATACTAACATACTAAAAGCCAGCAGAATAGGCCAAATAGTCTGTCTTGTCTACTCGATAGCCAGCAACCTAGTGGTTGCTCGTCTTCCTACCCCCCCAAGCCCCAAGAGGGTATTCTTTGTTTTCAGTTTCCCCTTGTACCTGTCCCACCCCTTCTTGAAGCCCTTCACTGTGCCCTCCTCCACCAGTCTCCCAGGCAGCGCATTCCACGACTCCACCACCCTCTCAGTGAAATAATGCTACTTACACTCCCCGCCCCGTAATTTCCCCCCTCCAGCTTCCACTCATGCCCCCTGGTTGGTTCCCCCTTCTTTAGCCTAAACAGCTCCTTGGTTCCACTCCTGGTTATTCCTTTTACATACTTGAAAACCTCTATCATGTCTCCCCTATTCCTCCTCTTCTCCAGTGTGCACAGCCCAAGCTCTTCCAGTCTCTCCTCATAAGGCCTCCTGTCCATGCCCTGAATCATCCTGGTCACTCTCCTCTGGACTCTCTCCAGCAGTGCAATGTCCTTCTTCAGATGAGGTCTTCAGAACTGTACACAGTACTCAAGCTGCGGCCTAACCAAGGCATTATATAGAGGGGAGGATCACCTCCCTCCTTCTGGATGTAATTCCCCTGGCTATGCAGCCCAGTATCCTGTTTGCTTTGGCTGCAGTTCTTCTACAGTTTTTGGAGTTATTCATTTTGACGTCTACCACCACCCCTAGATCCCTTTCTGCCAGTGTGGCTTGCAGTGTGACCGCCTCCCCAGGGTGTAAACATGGCCTGGGTTTTTGACCCCCAAATGAAGTACCTTACATTTCCTAGCATTACATTTCAGTTCCCACCTCCTTGACCACCCCTCCAGGGTATCCAGATCCCCCTGGACTGTCTCCCCTCACTTCTTCCCAATCCACCAGTGCTCCCAGTTTTGAATAGTTCACAAAGAGACTCAACCTATTCCTAACCCCTCTCCCTATATCCGAGATGTAGGCATTGAACAAGGGTGGCCCCAATACTGAACCTTGGGGGACCCCACTGATTACCTTCCTGGGGGAGGAGAGTATCCAACCAACCATTATCCTCTGTAAATGCCCCAAAAGCCAGTTTTCGACCCAGCTGAGCTCCTGTCTTCCACCCCCATCTCCCCCA
Organism: Neoceratodus forsteri; assembly: GCA_016271365.2. Taxonomy (NCBI): domain Eukaryota; kingdom Metazoa; phylum Chordata; order Ceratodontiformes; family Ceratodontidae; genus Neoceratodus; species Neoceratodus forsteri. The sequence continues at coordinate 444,573,238 of CM057457.1, read as the reverse complement.
TCTTTGCTATCAGTCCATTATGGGGTACTGAATCAAATGCCTTGCTGAAATCTAGGTATAGGACATCCACTGGCCTATGTCTATCCAAGCCCCCGTACCCAGTCATAAAACTCTATGAGGTTGGACTGACACAATCTCTCCGGGACAAAGCCATACTGTTTATCATCCTGGTGTCCTAACCTTTCCAACTACCTCCCAGGCCTCTCCTTGATAAAGGCCTCCATTACTTTGCCTACCACAGACGTTAGACTGACAGGCTTATAATTCCCCATCTCCTCCCTAGACCCCCCCTTTATGTATAGGCACTACATAAGCCACCCTCCAGTCTTGTGGCACCCATCCTGTCTGCAGAGAGGTGTTAAAGAGTGCAGCCAGTGGAGCTGCCAGCTCCTCCACCAGTTCCTTCATAACCCTCAGATGTAGTCTGTCCGGCCCCAGCGCCTTATCAGTTTTTAGCTTCTGAAGGGCCTCCCTCACCCTGTCCACTGTAATTTCTCCCCCACAATCCTCTCCCTCATACAACCTTCCTACTCCTTCTGGGTCTGGCCTAGCCTGTACCCTAGCCTCTTTCCGTCCTCTGATCTCAGACTGAGACTGACCTCTCACTTTTGCTGGCTCCTCTTTCCTCCCATCAGGCTGTTGGAATCCCCTGTCACTCTCTGCAAAGATTGAGGCAAAGTACTCGTTTAGCACCTCTGCCTGTTCCCCTGCTTCCTGAGCCCATCCCCCCACAATCTAATCCTGTTGATCTGTGTCCTCTCTTTCTCCTTCTCTCTTATGTATCTAAAGAACCCCCGATATCCCTAGCCAGGTTTTTCTCCATCCCTGCCTTGGCAATAGATATCAATAAATAAAAAACATTAAAACATTCAATAATTATATTATTTGGGACACAAAGCTCTCTAGAATAAATAGTCAGCAAATGAGAACTAAAGGCGGGACTCTCGCAAGCACTAGTATGTCTGGTCCGGGAAGGCTTGATTAAACAAAAGGGCCTTGAGGCAGGTCTTAAAAACCTCTACTGAAGGAGGTCCTGTTGCACTGCAGCCAGCAGGTGCCATGGGGGTGCATAAAGGATACAGCAGGATCCCTGCTGCCGCATTTTGTACTCCACTTACCTGGCACTCTGCACCTTCATGAATGGTGCAGAGTTTGGCCACGCTCCCAGAACACGTCCCTGGACTGACTGTGGACGTAGCTACACTACCAGCCAGGGGATCAATGCAGAAGGGATACATGTCCCTTTCATGCATATGCACAGGGGTCCACAGGACCCCCCATGCACAGGATTGCCACTTTGGCTCGTCTGCATGCTGCAAATGCATGGCATGTAGATGACCTGTATTATCGTGCACAGGCATCATATGATGTACACCCTAATGTAACTTTACAGTTTGCCACACAGTCATTGTAAACAGAACATTCCACGCAGGATCAATTCTCAAGGCATCACATAACAGTTGGGAATGGCTCACAGTCTGTTGCAAGAGAGAGAAGTTTGAGACCTAACTGTCCTTTATCTGTGCACTTTCTGATATAGGCCACAGGTTCCTGTGATTCCATATGTCCACCTGTACTATTGTATGTGGCACCCTCAAGAATCCCTGTCATATCCCTTTCTGAAAAACTACCCTAGCTAGGTGCTCCTTCTCGCTTAGATCCCAGTCATTGCTAAATGAGCTCCCTTCCTCTACCATGGGGTTAATCAACCCTACCCATATGAAAATGGCCCTGAAAAGCTATTTTTTTGAGAATTCCACCTGCACCTGCTCTTAACGACCACAAACATCTCTGTGCATGGCACATATTCCTCCCTCCCCTTTGCATCTCCTTGCAGGGACACTCACTACCTTCCCTTCATCTTCCTCCTACTCCTTCCCTGTGTATCTTAAGAGTTGTACTCACTATCTTCCTTCTTCTCCCCTGCCAGCCTGACAATGCTTCTTTGAAGTGGCCTTGCTGTAATAAAAGAATGTTCAACGTATTGCTGTGAACCAACAAGTTGTGTATTTTGTCCAGATAGTATTACTGCAGCTCTATACACTGCATCAGGAATGTACAACATTTTGCTGTAACCAACGTCTTGTCAATTTGTCTGAATACTTTTTTGTTGCTCTGTACAACGTTGACATAGACCCTTGTAAAAGAGCTCCGCTTAGTGGTGTTTCTGAATTTTCAATAAATAAATGTGAACCTCCTCCTGTTGGTAAGAGAAAAAAGGTGTGCAGTGCTGCTCCCTCGTTCTGGGACATTTCCAGAGGATCCCAAACTAAAGCTGTTTCAACTGTTATCTCGATAACATGTCTCTCAAAATATTTTAGTGTCACGTTTCAGTAGGCTGCAGCTATTCAGTGTGGAAGGAAGTCTTGGGGCTGACAGCTGCTGCAGTTGTGGGATGGGAAATCTGTATTTTTTTACAGCACATTTCTGGGCTCACATGCTATAATTGTTTAACAGTTTGCTCCAAGGGTTTATGGCTTAGAAGGGGAGGAGTAGCAGGGCCTGTATGAAACAAAAGGGAAAGACTGTGTGTGGAACGTTTAAAGGACACAAATGGAAGCAGCCAGTAAGATGTCAGGAAAGAATATCCGCGTAAAGGAAAACTACACTATCATATCATTTAAAGAGCTGGTGACATGTTCAGGATAACTTTAACAAAACATAATATTTAGGCACTGTCCATCTTGTATTTAACATTAGTTCTGTATTCCTCCTCCTCATTATTTAGTAGTGAGGTCATTTACATGGAACAAGGACCTTTGCTCCTGAAGAATTCAACTATTTCTGCTGCTTTCTTCCTACCTGAAGTTATTTATAGAGCACTGCTTGTGATATCACAGTTATTCCCATGGCAACAGATTGTGATGTCATAAAGGGATTATGACTTGAAGTAGGGAGTAAGCTATAAAGGCAGATGAACTCAAAATTAACTATAAAGGACAACGATCATATAGTCACACACATTTTTTGGTAATACATTATGGGGAGGAGAAATATATAAAATATAAATGGAATGCAGTCAGAATTGTACTTAATTATTATGTTTTTTAAAGTTTTCTTTGAGGCATCAGTAGCTGTTTAAATTGTGTTTCCATGCCAACAGACAGCTCCTTCCCTGTAGCTGTTAGGGCTATATAGGTTACCGTTAGTTTGTTTTCACTGCTCTTAGTAGCCAGTATGACTGCCTGGGGGTCTTAATGTCATGGTTGTTGAAATCTCATTGTCCATGAGAACTGCAAGCATATGAGAACATGATGTCAGATCATCATCATTTATTGAAGGCAAATTGAGAGAAATTTCTCATTTACAACTGTGTTCAATGAGGACGAACATTTGAAATACATAAAATACAAGGACATATACTTACATACATACGAAGTCAGCACAACATGTATTTGTTCCGTATAATTAATAAAATCACATTACACATCCACAATACATTACAGACTGCCTTCCTTTAAAGGAAAACTGTCCAAAACAGTGGGGGCAATCACCAGGGCTGCAAAAATGCCCGATTTAAACAACCAATATAGTTTAAAATGAATGGAGCAAACCTTTTTATGAGTTATTTATTGTTGTAATGTTGCTCCTCGAAGCGCCATTTCAAAAGTGCTGCCGCACCGGAAGACAGAGTGTGACCCTGGCATCTGGTCCTGTGCCGGAATGCTCGTAAAAATGACGAGCAAGGCACATTTACACGGGATAAAAAGAAACACTGTGCCATGTAGAGGTCTATTAATTGAATCTCTAGAAGCAATTCCTGGTGAAAACAGAGCAGTGTAAGGTATTTAAAATAATTCTTAAAGTTGGAGCTCCATGCTCAGTCATGCACAGTAGCACCTAATGCTTCAAGTTCGGGCATGCGCAGTAGCGCTAGGTTCTACTGTGCATGACCAAGCTTGGGAGCTCCAACTTTAAGAATGATTTTAAATACCTTACACTGCTCCGTTTTCACTGGGAATTGCTTCTAGAGGTTCAGTTAATAGACCTCCAGATGGCACAGTGTTTCTTTTTATCCCATGTAAATGTGCCTCGCTTGTCATTTTTACGAGCATTCCGGCACAGGACCGGATGCCAGGGTCACACTCTTGTCTTCCGGTGCGGCGGCACTTTTGAAATGGCGCTTCGAGGAGCAACATTACAACAATAAATAACTCATGAAAAGGTTAGCCCCATTCATTTTAAACTATATTGGTTGTTTAAATCGGGCGGTTTTGCAGCCCTGGTGATTGCCCCCACTGTTTTGGACAGTTTTCCTTTAAACCAAATAGGCAAGTATGCCCTGAGAAGCCTTACATTCATCTCACTGAGAGTTCCCAGAGTCAAATTTCGTTTTGGTAAAGTGGCTATAAGTACAGTGTTGCCTTCTCTCTGGAATAAATTGCAGAAAACACTGAAGCTGAGTACTCTGGTCAGTGACTCTACCTTCAAAACACTTTACTCTCATCTTATTAAGGAACCCTGCAAATGCTGTCCCTAATCCCGATTTAAGCTCCTCTATCCTACCAATTTTTTACCTCCATAACTCCATGATCTCTCTTTTTCTCTCTTTGTCCACTTATACAGATTCATGACCCCTTGTTTTACTCCGACCTCTCAATGTACCTATTACCCATCTCAGCCCTCCGTGACAACCCAATTTTCACCCTAGCTCTTCTACCTTTTTTCCCCACTTCCCTACCCTGACACCTGAAAAGCAGCCATGGAATCCTATCAACATACACGCTATTGGGGCTTGACCCCCCCCCACCTGGCTCTTCCCATCCCGGCTCTGGGGGCTGCCTCCCATAAATGGTTCCCCGCCACTTACTATCATGTGTTTAGTCCACAACTTATTGATTCACAACTGTATATGGTTCTCTTGTATTGTGTCAGCCAGGTATCCCAATCTACGTCTTCATTGTTGCCTCTGCCTTCAAATGTCAATTATATGCAGTGTATATAAAATTGTGTATGTGTCTACTTACTTCTGCATATATAATGTATTTCCTCGTGTACCTGATCCTGTATATGGTTTTCTTGTATTATGCCAGCCAGGTATTCTACCATATGTCTACATTGCTGCCTTTGTTCCCAGAAGTAAATTGTATATAGTGTCCCAGATATTCAAACTGCGCAACAGCAGGAGCAAGTGCAAGTCCACTGCGCCGACGCGTGAGATTCAAAAACTGCACAGGCCAAGATGCGCCTGCGGCAAACGACTGAATATCACGCCACCTGCGCCATAGCGCAACCAGGGATGTGCAGTTGCGCATTTCAGATGTGCCATAGCGCAACAAGGGATGCGCAGTGGAGCAGTCCAGATGCACCATAGCACAACCAGGGACACCCCGTGGAGCAGGGCAGCAATGCAACAGCACAACCAGGGATGCACAGGGACAGGATGCAGGGGCACACCACCCACGCCACAGATGGGCAGAGGAGCACACAGCAGAACAGACATCACCCCCCCGCACCCCATGCACTGCACACCGGGGGAGAGCTGGAATAACCACCGGCCCATGGATACCAGCAACCAACCCACAGCCGGAGCATGGTGCCCCAGCACACCCCCTGGCAAGCTGTGACCGGCACACAAGGAGGGCCGATCATCCCGTGCCACACCATCCCACCAACGCAGAGCACACCCTGCACCACGATCACCATACACCCTTCCCAGGAGTAGCGCCCAACAGTGCAGGACACCCCATGCATGCCACCACCCCCATTGTGACAAAGCAACCCTATGCACCATGGAGCCATACAAGGCAGCCCCACCATGTGCACCCTGCAGCAGGCGGCAGCAGACAGCAATGCAACAACAGCATACACAGTGCCACCCTGCATATCCATCCCCCCCCGAGGTACAGATGAGAGACCGACCATACGTCGGCTCACGAGGTACCCCACATGCGACAGGGCATGCCCCGGACCCCACCACCAGCGGTACAGCACCCTGCACACCCTCCCAAGGACACATCCCATCCCAGCACTGGCCACAACAGCCAGCACAGATACACCCAGTGTTGCATGGAAGCATGCACCACACAGGATGCAACACAGTGCATGGACAAACACCCACCCATACCCAAGGGCACACCAACACAGGGACACAGTAGCTGGGCAACCAAGCCACTGATGTGTGGCCATGGCAGCCGTGTACACACGTCCAGCACCCCTACATGGCACAGATGTGCCAGCCACCCTGCGCAGGCACCATGAAGCTGTATGCCACCAGCATACGGCCAGAGCACAAGTGATAGACACTGGAGCACATCCACTGCAACAGACACAAGCGATAGCATGGAGGGGACAACAACAGCGGAGGCCACAGTGCCACCCAAGGCAGGCGTGCACCATACTGGTGATGGGAGGCAACCTGGCATTGTGCCGGGTACAGCGGTTGTCCAGCATGGACAGCCACCACTGACATGCCAGCAGACCGTGCATATCACAGGCATGCAAGGGTGTCAGCTGCACAGGCCATGGACGGGCTGACAGGGGTGCCATGCACACAGTGCATGCACCGTGGACCACTGCACACAGGCATCCAGTGCACAGAGAACAACACACAAACCACAGACAGTGACTGAGTCGCCTGACAACACCATAGGTGGTTCCCTGCCAGACAAACACACACACGCCCATGCCTGCACCACCCCTGATGCCATGCACACCACTGCAGCTGAGCACCTGTAGCCCACTGCAAATCAGAGACAACTACAGTTGTCATAACAAAATGCATGTATTGAAATGAGGTAACAAAAAACTATTTACAAGTATTTACAAGGGGGGGAGGGCCACAAACCAGGTGGGGTCGGGCATGGGGTAGGGGTGAACAAATGGGAGAGGGAAGAAGGGGTGTGAGGGTGGGTCCAGGGGGTTAGTTGAGTCAGGGGGCATGGAGGACCTGCCCTGCTTTCCACTCCTGTGGCACCTATGGCTTCTTCGTCTTCGGACCCTGTCCCACTCCATTCATTCGAGTATCTCAGGGGATGCCCTCGCCAGTTGCAGCAGCTCCTGCATTCCCCTTTGCAAGGCCATCCAGGGATGTCCACCTAGGACAAGGGAGCAGAGTCAGTATGTGTGACTGTCCAGCCCCCTGCAGCCCACCCATTGTGCATGGCATACAGCCATGTGCCACGCCCCTGTGATGGTGTGTGACCACCCACAGTGACCGCGTCCACAAGACCTGCCCACCCAGGCACCCACAGCCATGCGGACCACTGCACTCACCCACCGCCCATGTCCTGCACAGCACCACCGTGGCTGTACAGTGACTTGGCTATGCGGTGTGAAGGCAGTGGCACAGCCATGTACCTGATGCACGCATGGACCACCATTGACACACTCCCAGACATGCAGTGCCACTGGACAGTGCTGACTGTAACAAGTTGCGTGCATGGCAGTGGTGTCAATGGATGGTGGCCATGCCCCGCTGCCCGCCCTGTTACACAGCATGCAATAGTAATCATGGATGTAAGGCGCTCATCATCATCATCAGGCTGGTCTCTGCACCTCTCCGGACTTTCATCCCTCACGGTCTGCTGGTTCTCCTGGCGGCGCCTCCTCTCTGTCGCCCTTCTGCGCTCGTCTGGGCCTAAGGTGCAAACATGGAGAGAGGAACATCAGTACAATCCTGTAGTAAAGTCCCCCCGCCCCCATGTGTGTGCAATCCCACACGTACACCATCCACCCCCACCCGATACCACCACTACCACGGCCAATGCGGGCGGCCCCCATGTGCGGACACATGCAACCGTGAGACCCGAGTGGACGTTAACAGTGTATGGATGGGGCATCTACCTGGCCATGGCACCGTGCCCCTCCTGGCACATCCCACAGGTGGGCAATGATGTCCGGGTCCTTGCGCCGGAGATAGCCGTACCTGTGGCGACACTGCTTGGCCGTGTGCCCGATACCCGTTGCCTCCTCCAGCATAGCCACCACCTCCTCCCAAACTGCACTCCTGGCCCTGTCCAGGGGTGCATCACCATATAGTGCCCCAGCATGGGGCTCTACAGTGGCCACCAAATTGGCCAATTCAACCTGGCTCCACATAGCAGCCCTTCTCCGTGCCATCTCAACAGATAGTTGGAGTCAAAATGGTGCTCAGCAGTGCAGTCCGCCATGTGCAGATGCTGCGCGGTACAGCCCTGCCATTCCCTATCATGCTGTCACCGAATAGCATGATAGTGGTGCACCCATGCCGGACGCATGGCACCTGGGGGGCAAAGGTTGGGCACAGGGTCAAGGGTCTCTCACGCGCGGACAGCCACAGTGTGATTGGAAACCAATGCATGTAGCATGATTGGGTGCCAGTGTGCCACCTCCTGTAGCAACCTACAGCGCTGTGGTCCCAGTGCGCCTACGTTGCCCCAGTGCCACAGCGCCATATGTGTGAACAGTGCTGTAGCACCACTGGCACAATGGTGGCCATGCCCTGCATTGCCTCCAGTGCACAGTACATCAGCAGCATGGCAGGCACCTGCGTCATCAACCCAGGCATGCACAGTTATGTGTGTACTGCACATGTCACAGAACTGCGCCCTTGCCTGAGCACGTTCAGCACAATTACGCAAAATGCAGCAGCGCGATATTCAGCCGGCATATGCAAATCAGCTAATCAGCCATCCAGTGGCGCAGACACTGCATTTTCATCCACTTAAAAATGCGCCTCGCCTCATTTGCATGCATTGCGCTATAAAAATTCGACATTGGGCTGCACTGGCCATAGTCGATTACTACAGTCTATTGTGGTGAGTTGCATGCTGTTTGGGAGTGTGGACTGTGGTGTGTGGGACATGCATGGGACTGCACAGTCACAGGTAACACCTGACTTTCTCACAGGATGAATAATGACCGATCGTGAGGTGGAGGAAGAGGAACAGAGACGTGGGCAGAAGAGGAGGTCTAACTTCACCAAGGCAGAAACAGATGCCCTGTTTGAGGCCTACCTCGACCAGGAGCCGCTGCTCAGCGGACGCCAGGGAACACTACAGGCCCTTGCTGCTGCATGGGAAGAGGTGGCGCATGCCGTCAACCTGCATGGCAGCCACCAGCAGTCCGTGCAGGAGTGCAAAAAGAAGATGGGCACGGACAGGCAGAGGATTAAGGAGAAGGTGGCTGCCATCAGGGCAGCACGGTCTGCGACTGGTGGGGGACAGCTGGACGTGCAGTGCCTGACCCCACAAGAAGAGCGGATTGCTAGCAACATGCAGTGTTGTGCCATCGAGGGTGTTCCGGGTGGTGGATTCCAGACGGGTGGTAGCCCGTCACTGCATGGTAGGTCCTGGTCTGTCAATGGGGGGGACAGGGTAGGGCAGATACATTAATGTTACTGTTTTTCCCTTGCAGCTCCTGAGCGTCTACATGGGTCAGCGGTGCAGGGCTTGTCCACTGAGGGCGGTAGCATGGAGATAGAGGAGGGCCCGTCCACTTCCACAGGCATACGAGGGTCAGGGCGACAGTGGGCCCGCCTGGATGTCCGGACTGATGTTGGTGGAGCAGGTGCGAAGGAGGCCCTGCCCGTGTCCCAGTGTGCCAGCGTCCATGGATGCCAGCATGCTGAGACTCGGGCTGGTGCTGGATCCATCACTTATGATGATGGAGCTAACTTCATGGGCACTGATACGTGTGGGACACAGGATGGCCACACAGCAGGTGACATCACAGGCATGGCCGTGGGTGGTGCCGCCGTGGAGGCCTGTGTGACATCACAGACCCAGCCTGTGCCTGTCTGCACCAGTGGGGCAGCACTGGTGTGTGTCCAGGACAGTGGGGCTGTTCCGGCTATTGCGGCGGCACCGTTGAGCCCTGGAGAGTGGCAGTCCGAGGGGCAGTGTCAGCAGTCGGCCAATGGCCATGGGGGTACAGTGTCAGGGGGCGGCGTCAGTGCACCACCTGTGGACATGACCAGGCCTGGCCCTGGTCTTCAGCGCACACCCTCAAGGGGTGCTGACCATCAGGGCCGCGAACACCATGAGGGACAGCATGCCGATCAGGCAGATGACCTCTTAGATGAGCACACCCGCATACTCCAAGCATCAGTCAATCAGCAGGTGCGGCTTGTGACGGCGGTGGATGTACATAGTGCAGCTCTGTGCCAGACAGAGGAGCGGTGCAGCAGAGACACCGCTCTGCTCCTGGCAGGGATGGACCAGATGCGGGAGGATGTGACTGCTGCCATTGACAGGCAGACACAGGCGATCACAGCTGGCATGTCCACAGTGGGCACACAGTTATTTGCCCATGCGTCACAGACACCGCGCAGTGCAATGTCCACCCCCCATTCCCAGCGTCGTGCGACACCCTCCTTGTCGACACCAGGTTCAGCTGTGGGCTTCCCGAGCACGCCTGGCGCAGGCATGTTCAGTGTGCTGCAGACCCCTGCGTGAGCACGGTCGTGTTCACGCAGTGGAACCCTTGGGGGAACCGTCGGTGCCACCCCATGAGGCCATTGGTCAGCCTATCACTGCTTGCGGGTCTCGGCGGGGCTGTCCACACATCCGTGGTGGCTGTGGCACTGTGGCGCGTGACTAACCTGTCTCCCAGCACGGCTACTGTCTGATGCTGCCCTGTGTGCATTGTGTTGTTCAGCGTGCAATGCATGGGTGGGGTACCCGCACGCACGCACGCACATTCCATCTGCACACCCTCCCAGCTGCTGTCCACTGTGGCATGTGAGCGATGATGCCTGCATTGCGCTGTCCACCACTGTGCAATGGTGCCCAGCGGCCCGACACACGCACAATGACAGGCACTGGGCGTGGTGGTCTGTGGACGGTGTGTGGTTAGGGGTGGCAGTCGGGGTCGGCGTGCCTCTTACACTTTGTGCATGTCTTGTGAGGTGTGTGTGTGTGTGTGTGTGTGTGTGTGTGTGTGTGACCGCATGCCGTGTTAGACCTTGCCCATCCCTGACGGCGTGTGTGGTTCCATGCTCGGCCAATTCCCTTAACGACATGCACCCTGGTGTTTGTCCATGTGTGTTTGTGGGTTGTGCCTTTGCCACTGGTGGTTGCACATGGCTCCATGGCTTACCTGGGTTGGTTGAAGTGCTCCTCTGTGATGGTGTCCCGGTGCAGCTGTGCCATCCGGATCAGTTGGGGTCCCCTTCGACCAAGGGGGGGCTGCCCATCACCATCTTCACCAGCGTCCTTATCGTCCCCATCGCTGTCCCCCTCTATGACCTGTACGGCTATTCCACAGTTGTTGGCCGTGTTGTGCAGGATGCAACAGGCCAGGAATAGCCCACAGGCCTTTGAGGGGCTGTACTGTAGGGCACCACTAGGCGTGTCCAGGCAACTGAAACGTGCCTTCAGCATTCTGAACACCCACTCGATGACATTGCGTGTGGTGGCATGTGCCTCATTGTAGCGTTGCTGCGATGGGGTCGCGGGCCACCGGTATGGTGTGAGCAGTGAGGGACAGAGTGGGTATCCACTGTCACCTGTGTGTAAAGGCTGGATGTTAATTTGGTGATCAGTGTCGCCCTGCCTTGGGCCATCTTGGCCAATACCCATGTCACCTCTGACTATGCCCCTCCCAAGCTCCATGTCTTTCTGCGTGCTTTGCATAATCACCCACTAGGTGGCCAGTGGGGATATCCCCACTCGCGAACCTGTGGCACAGTGCTGACTGGTACCAGATGAAGGCATCATGTGCTCCCCCAGGGTGCGTGGCACAGACATTGATTATGCACCCCCTGGCATCGCACACCACCTGGCAGTTGATGCTTGCATACCCCTTCCGACTCATGTATGCGGCCCCTTCGGGACCAGGTGGTGTGCGGATGGCCACATGGGTACAGTCTATTGCCCTGAGCACACCAGGCATATGTGCTACCCTGTGGAACTCCTGTATGTTTGCTGTGCACTCCACCGGTGTGCTGGGGAAACGGATGTACTCCTCAGCATGTTGCAGCAGTGCGCTGAGGAATTGGGTGAGGTGGTGTGATGCAGCCGACTGGGTTGTGCCTGTCGTGTCCCCTGTTGGTCTCTGGAAGGTACCCGTGGCGAGCAGGCACATGCAAGCTGTCACTTTGTTCTCCACTGACAGAGCATGGCTCCATCGTGTGGGTGCCTGCATCACATCACTGCACAGCTTACAGAGCCACCTCAGAATTGCCCGGTTCAGGCGGTACTGGCCCATGATCTCAGTATCAGTGTACAGCTTGAAGATGGTGCAGGCTCGGTACTGCCTGTTGGGGGCATACCTCTGATGGGCCCTTCCACGGCTGCACCCTCCTGCTGCCTGCCTTCTCACCCCCCCTCATAACTGCCTCCATCTGGATGGTGGCACTGGCCATGTCCCTGGCTTGTGTTACCCCCCTGGCAGCTGTTTCTGTGTTCCCCCCGCTGTCCTTGGTGCTACTTCCCCTGCACCGGGAACACCTCCCTGTAGTGGCCTCAGTGCTGTGTGGCACTTCCCCCTTTCGGGCCCCACACCTTCCCTGTTCCTGGGGGTTCCAGGTGCTCTTTCTCTGTCCTGCCCTGTCCTGCTCTCAGTGTGTATTGCCTACATTTCAGCAACATGTGCCTTCCCTGTAGCGTTCTTGTGCCTCTCTCTTGTTCCTTTTAATTTTGGCTCATTTCCGCTATTGCACAACTTCCGCTTGCTCCCCTATTGCGCATGGTGCATGTTGTTGAATATCGCACTGCACCATTTATGCATGGTTCCTCCCCCTTCAGTTGCGCATGCATTCATTATCATTGCCCTCTTGTGCAGTGTGATTTGGGGGGTGCATCTGCCTCCCGCTGAATATTGCAGAATGGCGCATTTTCGGACTTGCGCGGGCGCATCCCTGTTGCGCATGGCGCAACACTTTTGAATATCTGGGCCAGTGTATATATAATTGTGTATGTGTGTACTTTTATTTTCATATTGAATGTATTTCCTTGTACCTGACCCTGTTATCCCCAGGTCCATCTTGCAAATGAGCCTTGCTCAATGATGATCACCTGGATAAACAAAGATTTTGATTGATTGATTGATTGACATTGTATAGAAAGCAGATAACCTCAGGTTACATACCTATCACCCAAAACAATCGCAGTGATTGTATGCCAAACTATCTAATGAGGTTCTAAATCAAGCAAAAGAAGGGAGGGTAGTTATCTTATGTTTTTTTTTTTTTTTGCAAATACTCCCAAGTTTTAGGAACAGATACAGCTAGAGCAAAGATCAACCATTTTGTATCATGTATCTCTATGCTGAAAGAACAAATGCCCTGCAAAAACTCTCTAGAAACACATAAACTGAATGGAGTCTAATGGAATGAACACTGCATTACAGCTCAGTTTTCAAAGCTTATTGCAGGTAAAAGTGGCATTTCATACATTCTTGCAGCTTTTTTCTTTGAAGACTAATTAAGCAGACAGGCATACTGGGGACTTTAAAGGTGGATTACACATCATGTTCTCATATGCTTTGGCAGCTCTCAGGGACAGTGAGATTTCAACAACCACCAAATGTATCCTCCCAGAACTGTTGGGGCCTAGTATGAAGTGTGAAAACAGACTAAGGCAATTGCATGCATCTCTAACAGCTACATGAAAAGAGTTGTCTCTTGACATGGGAACAAAATTTGAAACATATGAGGGTGTAGTTTTCCTTTAATAGTTTACTGGGAGGGTTTCTGGCTGGGAGGGGGAGGGGTAGTAGGGCCTGTATGACACAAAAGGGAAAGACATTGTGGGGAAGGTTTAGAGCACATGGCAGGAAGCAGCCGATAGGTTGTTAGGAAAAGAATCTCTGTTAGCTGGAAGTTCAGAGATGTAAGGCTGCTGTTTCAGCATGTCCCTTTACACTCTTGTTCTAGTGTGTGAGAGGAACAGCGCAGGAGTGAAGCAGGTATTCCTAAGGTGTCTAAGGCATCAGCAAGGGTCCACAGGTCAGCCGGTGTCAGTAGGAGGTTCTGCAGGAGAGACTAGAGACAAAGTACGAGAAATCCAAGCTCTGTGTACACTTACTTTAAAAGAGGCAAATTAAATAGCTACAGGTGGTGGGTTAAGTTCAGAAAGTGCAAATTGCAGGAGTTACATGCAGATAGTAACTAACTGAGGGAAAATAAGAGACACTGTATCTGGAGTAAGGCGATTTAACCAGGCAAGGAAAGAAAGTAAAATAAAGTAAAACAGCATAGTGATGTGGCAGTGGGATACTGCAAAGGGTTCAGCTGTCAGAAATACTGATAGAAGGAAAAACAGGTAACACCCTATGTAGGATAGGGTGACGAAGAAAAATCAAACAGAGGAAGGGAAGGAAAGAAACAGGCATAGGAAGGAGGCAAAAGGGGGGCATGTTGTGTTCAGTAGTAATAACGGTAAAGCAGGTAAACAACATGGGAGTGGTGCAGTTGTGACTGGTGTAGAGCTGCAGTTTTTTGGGACACTTTCTTGAGGCTCAGGTGCTGCCTGTTTGCATGCAGCTCTGCGTTGAGGGTGGAAGTTGGTGAAACCCGAGCAGACAAGGACGCAGATGACCTTTTACCCCACCCAGGGGCCACTGATTCTGCTGCTACTGTCTCAGAGGATGCTTATGCAGCAGAATGACTGAACCTTGGTTAGCTCTGGGAGGATGGTCATAGCAGATAGAGTTAACACTCCTTAGCTTGTGTCACTACAGAATTCCATTAACATACTGGCAGGGCATGACAGCCAGGAGGAGGCGCATGACGTAGTTACAAGGGAGGATGGAGGATCCATGGTAGGTGGAAGAGGACCCCAGCTCAGGAGGAAGAAGCAACTGCTGGTGAAGAACTCTGTTGTGAGGGGGATAGACTTGTGAATGACGTAAGGAGAGGAGGAGTGTGTAAAGTGCCTAAGCAGCACTTAAACTCAGTAGGATGGAGAGAAAGTCCTGAGAATCAGTAGGGTGCGGATCCTGAAAGAGGAGCCAAATGTCATTGTCCACCTGGGGCTAGTAGTAGTAATAGTACAAATCTTTATTTTGAGGCAGGAAAATTGTTAGTATATTCACATCATTAGGACCAAAGTCCTATTTACAAGATGGTCCTGTGAGACTTTTGTTACAACAAGATTTACAAGGACACAGTACAATAAACAAATATCCAGCATACCGTAATACAATTCTAGCAATACAGTTTGCCATAAGAGGAACTATAACACAGATACACGCAATGTGAAACAATACAAAGTGTTTTGGATCGACTGGATTGATTTAACCATTGCACTTGCAGCGAGCACTTTAATTCCAATTTTAAATCGGTTATGAAAGATTTTGTATCTTTATGTATTTTATTTGTTATAAGTTTTATGGAGTTCCATAATGTAAGTTATCAATGGGTCTGGCAAGTGATGGAGTAGGGGTACTGCAAGGCAAATTGAGGGAGCTAGTGAGGGGAATTAAGCAGGTTGCACACACAGTAACATTTGCCGAGGTGCTGACTGTGTATGTACGGGGGGGGGGCTGCATCAGGAACTACAGCAGTTCGTTGAAGGCATGGTGCAGGAAGCATGGTTTCAGCTTCACTGAGGACTGCTGGCCAGCCTGGAAAGATACAGGCTTATACTGAGGTGGTGGCCTGCATCCCTCTGGGAAGGAGACCAGAATCATTTAGTGGAAGGTTACAAATTTTACTTGGATCAGCATTTAAACTAGCTGGGGGGGGGCATATTACAGAGGGAGGCCTAAACTGTACCCCTGCTTTGCAGGAAGAAGCAACAAGAAGGAAAGCCTGAGAGGAGAAGCTCTTCCAGGGCAGAAACTCAAGGAAAAGAGGTAGGCAAGGATGAGGACAAGAAGAGTATGAACTAATGATGCAGAAATAGAGGTGTATAAGAGACAAGAAACACAGAGTAATGAGGGAAGAGAGGGGGTCTGGTGAGTCTCAGGGAGCAGCACAGGCAGAAATAGGGGGAAAGGGGTTTCAGGCACTGAGAACTCAAAGTAGAAGAGCCGTGGGTGCCAACGCAAGGGGTTTAGGAAATAAAATACTGGGTCTGGAGACCATCATGGTGGAGGCAGACCTGGATCTGGTGGCAGTAGCTAAGTTGTGATACACTGAAAATTATAACTGTGACATGGCCACGCAGGGTTACTCTCTATTCACAAGAGATATGGAGGGAAGAGGGGCTGTTTCATATGTGAGGGGATGTATCAGGGCTGTGGAAGTGCAAGGGAAACAAGAGGTAGAAAAAGTGATGCAGGTGCTCTGAGTCACCCTGGAGACAGGAGCTGGGGCCATTATTTTCACTGGAGTGATACAGAGACCTTCAGCATAGGGGAAGGAGTTGAACAAGGCACTAGAGTAAACCATCAGCAGGATGAAAACATGGGGGAGCTGCTGTTAGTTGGGAACGTCAATCTGCTAGATGTGGATTGGTGCCTTCTAGCTGCAGCTTTGGCTAGGAGCAGAGCCATCTCAGACAGCTAATTGGCAAACACACTAGGGGCAGCGCAGTACTGGACCTAGTGCTTACTAACTTAGACAGTATTGCAGTTGTCACAGTGGGCTGTCCCCTGAGAGTCAGTGATCACTGGTCCATATGGTTCAGTACTAAGACAGGGGCAGAGGCAAACCACACAACAATGAGGGTCCTGGACCTTAAGAGGGCAGACTTTAGAGAAACAGAAGACTGTCTAGCAGTGGAGTATTGCCAATGAATGGTAGAGGAACAGTGCAGAAAACTAAGGGAAGGCATAGTGAAGGCAACTAGCCTCTTTGCATGAAGTAAGTGAAAGAAAAAGAGGAAAAAAGGACAATTATGGTATTGTAGCAAAGTGACCACAACGGTGAAAGAAAAAGGGTGGCATTCAAGATATAAAAGAAACACAGAGGCAGGAGGATTGAGAGGTGTACCAGACAACACAGAGCAAAGCAAGTAACGCAGTGAGGGAAGCGAAGGTGCCAGTAGATAAAAGGATAACAATGGGGGTAGAAAAGGGGTCAGAAGACTTTCTTCAGGTGCATAAGCGAGAAGAGGAAGGCAAGGTGAGGGATAGTGAAGGTAAGAAGGATGTCAGAGAGAGCTTACACAGAGAAAGATCAGAAAAATGCAGACATCCTGAACAGGGACTTTTGAGCAGTGTTCACATTGGCGGGATAGGGGGATGGACCACCAAGGAGCAGCACTCTAGGAGGCTTGTGGTTGCGTTGTGTGCAGAAGATTAGGATTCAGGATGGCCAGCGTTCAGATGCTCAGGGCAGAATTAAACAAGTCAGTAGAGAGACTGGGTGCATGGATTGGTAGGTCAGTAGAGATGACAAAGGTCTCAGATCTGTGAACCCCTTTACCACAGAGGAAGAGAAGATTAAGGGAAGTGGGCTGGAGGATAGTTGGGAGGGGAAAGGGGGCTGTGCAGATGAGTACAGGTATCATGTACCCCCTGGTGTTCCAATGAAAAATCATTACCAGATTATCTGTTATTCAGAGGATAGAGATATTGAGGTTAGCTTAGGAGATGAAATTAGGGGAATGGTCACCTGGATGTAATCAAGATGGCATAGCGGTAGTCCAGTGGTTGATCAGTTAAGGGGCACTGAAAAAGAAGGACAAAATGGAAAGGAAGTCCAGTTGGGCTGAGTCTGATCCAGTGGAATAGTAAGAGAGAGGTAGAGCAATTTAACTACACTGTGGAAGTAGGGAGATGGAAGAGGAGTGTGGATTGGACTTGCATCACAGGCACATGAGACTGGGGTTACAGAGATAACATTGGGGGCTGGGTGGAGAAACATTCCACAGCAGTACTGGGAGGGTACGTCAGAGGGATGGCATAGCTGAAGGGGAAAATGGGTGGAAGGGAGAAGGACACACAAACTGAAATATCTGGGGGGAGCAGAAGAAAACAAACAGTAGTTTTCTTGTCATGGTGGACTGAAGTGTAAACAGTATAGGGTGTCCACAGGGTAGAGTAGGCCTACACAAAAGGACAGTAGTGTACCTCCTGGGCATGACAGCGGGAAGAATCATGTCCATGGTACACTCACTTATGTAAGTGGTGGTGAGGGGGATCCCTACATGGGCATTCACCTAGGCACAAATGACCTGGCTGGGGGGGGGGGGATAGTGAGGACAGGTTCAGAGCACAGGGGCAGATAATCAAGGATGGAGGCTGCCACTGGCATTTTTGGAAATGCTGCTGATGCCTAAAGCCAGTTCAGATCAGAAGCTGTGGTTTGCCGAATTCAGCAGTTAGCTCAGGGACTGGCACAAGGAGGAGGATTTTGGTTGTATACGGAGCTGGGGAGAGTTTGGGATGAGAAATCCCTTTTCTTGCTGGACATATTACACCTAAAGAGGGAAGGGACCAGGATGTGCAAGGAAAGAATTGGGGAAGACATTGATGGCAGTCTAAATAAAAAATGAGCATGGGGAGGTGTGCTACCATGGGGCTCAGAGTCTGAGGTTTCCCCAAATAAATGCCTCTCCCCAGATAAAGGGAATTCTGGATAAGGGGGATTCAGTGCTAGGGATGGGAGAGATGGGGAGGGGAGTAGAACAAGAGGTTGCAAGGAAAAAGTCAAGAGTGAGGAGCAGGAGTATGCAGGGATATTAGTGGGAAACAAGATGGTTACATCATGGCAACCAGAAAATGTTGGAAACACAAGCAAAGAGGTGGGTGGGAGGAAATGGAACAGTGGAGGATGGTGTCCATCTGCAGCAGAAGTTGGGGAAACAAAATGGCTGACCTCCATGTCATGATGATGGAGGGTCAAGTGGACTTGGTGGTGGTCACCAACACTTGAGTGACCCCAACTCATGATGGATATCTCTGTTCTCTGGGATTCACCCTCTAGAGAAAGGCTAAAGAATGAAGTAGGGGCAGGGGTTATGCTTTACATTAAATAAGGGATAACTGCCACCAAAGAAGGACATTGGGAAAGGGGGCACTAAGTCAACATGGGTGGAGAGCCAAACATGGACTGGGTAGAAAATAAGTGGGAGTTGTTTATTGGCCACCTAATCAGGTTGAAACCTCAGACGTGAAGTTGGGGGAAGTGACCAGAAAGGTTGCAGAGAAAGGGGAGGTGGTCATAGTGAGTGACTTCAACCTACCAGTTGTAGTTTGGGACATCTCACAGTCCAGCTGCTGTAGGCGCCTAATGCTCCTAAATGCAGCCAAGAGGGTTTTTTTAATCCAGGGGTGATGGAACCTACTAGAGATCACGCTGGTTTTACTATAGCGCTTCGACAGCACTCACGCTGACATTCCAGACAGTGACAGAAATGCCGAGTGTCTGCATTGTACTGCTGGGGATGTCGGCACTTTACCAGCTCCCCAAAACTCATACACTCCTCGGCCTCTAAATATCTAACTCCGAGTTGGACCGGGGGGGGGGGTTGTGCAACACTGGGAGCCACATCGCCGGTGTCTGCAGAGTTCCAGCACAGCAACGCGCCACACCCTGGTGAAAGGAACTTCCTGTTTGGCAGTAGGAAGGGAAGAATCATAGAGAAACATTGGTTTTGTCAACCCTAAAGGAAAAAGTAGCTCACTCACCCCACCAGCTGCTGGTGGTCTGACATTGAGCAAGGAAGAAGGAGGCTACTGAAGAAGATAGGAAGTTGCTGTCCCAGAACAGGAAGGGTGAGAGTTATAAGGAGAGGAGAGAGTAAGCATACAGAGAAACAGTAGAGGAGACACAAAATAAGACATGATAGGAGTGGTGCAGTGCAATGGCTGTGGGGCGGCAGTGTTCAGGAGACATTCTGGAGGCTGTGATGCTGCCTATTTGCAGGCACCTCTCTGGTCTGAGAAGAGGTTGCCCGTCTCCAGGCTGACGTAGCTAGGATTCGTGAAACCTCCTCCCCAACCCAGGGACCACCAGGCCAATGCCACTACCTCAGAGGTTGCCAAGAAAGAGGAGAGGCTGGACCAGGGTGGACTCAGGGAGGGAGAGGGTGGTGGAACCGGGTTGCATCCCTCCAGCTGTACCTCTCCACAATTCATTTGCTCTTCTGGTGTATAGTGGTTCCTCTATGGAGGCACCTGCAGTGGAGACCAAGGAGGATGCTGGGAGCCTTCACAAAGGAGACCCACAGGAGGGTGGCATGGGACCCCACAGGGGAAGGAAACCACTCCTGGTGGGGACCAATCATTAGGGAGTAGAAATGGGGAGGAAGGGAGAGGGAGGTAAGGTGCCTTCCTGAGCCAATGGCTTGAGGACAGGAAGCGAATCCTCAGGATCATGGGAGAAGCTGCACGAGGAGGGAGCTGGATGTCATTGTTCACCTAGGGACAAATGACCTATCTAAGGATGGGATCAGAGCAGTGCAAGAGGAGTTTGTAGAGTTGGGGAGGGGCCTTAGACAAGTAGCGCATTTGGTAACCTTCTCGGAGGTGCTGCCTGTCTATGGCAAGGGAGATGTTAGGCACTCTCACCAGGAATTCAATGAGTGGTTGAAAAACTGGTGTGGAGCTCAGGTTTTGGCTTCACTGGGACTGGGAGCCACCTGGAGGATGTAGACCTATACTGGTGCGATGGTCTGCATCTGTCCGGTGAGAGGACCAGGATCCTAGGTGAGAGGTTACATGCTTCATTGGCAAGCATTTAAACTAGCCAAGGGGGGAGGCACTGAAAAGGAGCAGGGAAATCTCAGCCTCCCCCCACAAAACATGGTGATTAGTGAGGTAAACACCAAAGTAGAGAAGTTATTAGGGAACAGAACAGAGGTAAATTTAAAAAAAGGCGAAGGCAGTAAGGACAGGAATGGGGCTTAAAGGGGTAAGGCTATCAAAAAGTGGAGGGTGATGAGTACCAATGCCCGTAGTCCATGTAACAAGCTCCCTGAACTAGTGGCCTTGATGGAAGAGGGTTGCCTGGATATGGCGGCAGTCGCAGAAACATGGTACACAGAGAACCATGACTGGGATGTCAACATACCAGGATACACAATGTACAGGAAGGACAGGGAGAGTAAAAGAGGAGGAGGAGTAGCTCTCTATGTAAAGGAAGGGATCAAAGCAACAGAACTAAAGAGTAAACAGGGAGCAGATGAGGCACTCTGGGTCACCCTGGAGACAGGAAATGGCACCACAATCCGCATAGGGGTTGTATACAGACCCCCATCTCAGGGGGAGGAAATGGACAAGGAAATGATAGAAGGCTTTCTTAGAATGGCAGAAAAAGGGAAATATTGTTGATAGGGGACCTGAATATGCCAGATGTAAACTGGAGTACCTTTGCTGCAGGCACATCCAAGAGCAGGGTCATTCTTGATGCCCTGCAGAGGGCATGCCTCAGACAGCTAGTATTGGAACCCACTCGGAAGGGAGCAATCTTAGACCTGGTACTCTCAAATGGGGACAGAAAAAGAATCTCAGATTTAGAAGTGGGTAGCCATCTGGGAACAAGCGACCACCAAACAGTGTGGTTCACGATAAACACAGCCATAAAATCAAGCCATACAGAAGCAAGAGTATTGGACTTTAGGAGGGCTGACTTTGGGAAAATGAGAGAGTGCCTCAGAAAAGCACTAGTAAACAGGCAAGAAGGAGGGGTGGAGGAACAATGGGGAGTAATCAAAACAGCCATCACAGAGACAACAAGCCTTTGTGTGAAGCAAATCAATAAAACTCAACGAAGGAAAAACCGCTATGGTTCTCAAAAGAGGTGGCAGGGAAGGTTAAGGAGAAAAGGATAGCGTTCAGGAAATATAAGGAAACAGAAGGAGCAGGACAGAGAACTTTATCAGTCAAAGCAGAAAGAGGCTGGGAAGGCAGTCAGAATAGCAAAGGTCTAAACTGAGGAAAGGATAGCCAGTTCTGTTAAGAAGGGGGATAAGACTTTTTATAGGTACATTAGGGAGCGAAGAAAGACCAAAGGAGGGATACTGAGGCTTAATAAAGGGAAGGGAATGTGGGTAGAGGGTGACAGTGAAAAAGCAGGGATACTGAACGAATATTTCTGCTCAGTATTCACAAAGGACGAGGAGGGGGAGGTACCTAAACCAAACAAGAGAAACACTGTAAAGACGAGGGTCAATACCAGTCCATTTACAGAAGAAAGGGTTCTGAAAGAACTAATAAAATTGAAGGTGGACAAAGCAATGGGGCCTGATGGGATTCACCCAAGAATTCTAAAAGAACTAAGGGTAGAACTAGTGACACCTCTGACTACTATGTTTAACAAATCATGGGCGGATGGGGTGGTACCCGAGGACTGGAGGAGGGCAGATGTGATTCTTCTTCACAAAAGTGGGAGCAGGACAGAGGCAGGAAACTACAGACCAGTTAGTTTGACCTCAGTGGTAGGGAAAATGATGGAATCACTTCTGAAGGAAAGAATTGTTGAGTACCTAGAGGCCAGTGGGACACAGGACCCAAGGCAGCGTGGATTCACGATGGGAAGGTCGTGTCAGACTAATCTAATAGATTTCTTTGACTGGGTGACCAAAGTAGGAGACCAGGGAGGGGCTGTGGACATGGTCTACCTAGATTTTAGCAAGGCATTTGATACAGTCCCACACAAAAGATTAATACACAAGTTAGCCAGCCTTGGAGTGGGTCCCAAGGTGGTAGCCTGGATAAAAAATTGGCTAGACAACAGGAGGCAAAGGGTAGTAGTAAATGGAGTACACAGTGAAGAAAGGAGGGTTACTAGCGGGGTACCGCAGGGTTCAGTACTGGGACCAGTCCTTTTAATGTCTTTATAGTGACATTGCAGAGGAACTGGAAGGAAAAGTATGTCTCTTTGCAGGCGACACAAGATCTGCAACAGGGTTGATACAAGTTGGAGTGGAAAGGATGAGAAGGGACTTGACAAGGTTGGAGGAATGGTCAAATGTATGGCAGCTCAGATTCAATGCAAAGAAGTGCAAGATAATGCACCTGGGAAACAAAAACCCAGGGGAAGCATACACAATGGGGGGTGAGATACTAACAACAGTAAAAACGGAAAGGGACCTGGAGGTAATTATATCAGATGACCTAAAGGTGGGCAAGCAATGTGAGAAGGCAGTAAGGAAGGCTGGGGGGATACTGGGATGCATAGGAAGAGGCATCAGTAGTTGAAAACAGGAAGTTGTTGTCCATTTGTACAGATAGTTGGTGAGACCCCATCTGGAGTACTGTGTGCAGTTCTGGAGACCCCATCTCCGCAAAGACATAGACAGAGTGGAGGTTGTCCAGAGGAGGGCAACCAAAATGGTGCAGGGTCTGCACCAGAAGACATACAAAGAAAGACTAAAGGAGCTTAATATGTATACCCTTGAGGAAAGAAGGGAGAGAGGGGACATGATAGAAACTTTCAAGTACCTCAAGGGAATCAACAAAGTCAAGAGGGTAGCATCTTTCAGAAAAAGAGATGAACTGCGAACAAGGGCACAATTTAAAGATAGAGATTGGGCGGCTCCAGAGTAGCGTGAAGTGTTTTTCACAGAGAGGGTTGTGGATGCATGGAACAGCCTCCCTGAGGAGGTCATGGAGTCAAGAACAGTGGGAGAATTCAAGAATGCATGAGACAGGCATAAGGCAGTCTGGTGGTGGGGGGGAGGGGAGTAAGCTGTTGGTTAACTATGATCTGCAGCTTATGTTAGTTAGGAAAATGCGCAGACTAGGTGGGACAAGTGATCCTTATCTGCTATTAAATTCTATGTTTCTGTGTAATATGTCGCTGTGCTGGACATCAACTTTGTGGTATCGACCTTCTGTCAGTACACCGATGGGGCCAGTTTAGACTTAGTGCCGAGCAACTGTGAACATGTTGGAGGCAGAGACCTTGGGAAGCAGTGATCACCAGTCAATATAGTTCCATATTGATATGGAAAGGGAGGTTCTGAATATGTAAACGCACGTTATGAGCTTCAGAGGGTCTTATTTCAAAGAAATGGGTGTTAAACTGGCAGAGGATCTGACAAATCTCTGGATGGACATGTGTGTGAATAAGAAATGATCCTTGATTTGTTCAGGGGCTGAGGCAGTCTCTGCAACATATCTGAAACATTCTAAAGGCAGCCCTGGACCCACCAAGCCCTCAGTAATCAGCCACCAATGTTGCTCTCCCTCGGGAACTCCTGGAGCTTCTAAAGGTAATCATTTCCCCTGCTGCACTCTCTCTAAGGGGTGTTGGGACATTTTAAAAGACATCTTGTGACCTCCAACTGTGCCTGATAGTTTTTGGCTGCAGGTTTCTGGACTCACACTTCGGAATCTCCTAGCATTTCCCAGTGGAGTTTTAAGGACTTTTCATGTGTATTTACTGCATGTCTCACTGTTCTGCCATGCTATCTAGGGCTCTGTAGCTTTACTCAGATACTGATGTAATTCCTAACACAGGTAGTTTACATAGTCACTGCGCATCCTACAGCCTAGCCACTCTGCATTGTTTTGGTTTAGTACTGTCTTGCATTTCTACCTGCCTGTTTCTGGCATTAGTTTTACTTGCTCAAGCTGTTTCTGTGGGGTTTGTAATCCCCCAGGATCTTAGCGAGGCCTACCACTCTATGGTAGCATTCTCCCTTGATTCCTGAAGTTCTCCATTCTTCTAGTAGTACAGCTGGTGCTCACGCATGCACAGTACCATTCCCCTTCCACACAGTCTAAGGCCTGTTCCCTACCCCTCTTCTGCTGCATATTAATGAACCCCATTTGTCTCTCCCCCTTCTTAGCCCAGGAACCCACCAGGTTTTCAGTAATCGGCCACCAGCGTCGCTCTTCCTCAGGAACTCCTGGAGCTTCTAAAGGTAATCATCTCCCCTGCTGCACTCTCTCTAAGGTGTGTTAGTCTGTTGACGCTTTGCATCGACTGCCCTGCCTGCCTCAGCTACCCTCCCACCCAAGGGCATCCCCTAATTTATTACTCCACTGAAGTCATGTGATTGGTCACGTGTTCGTTGGCTCTTTTTCTAAGTGTCCATTTTCCATTAGCCCGTTATGCTTGCCGTCCACTAGGAGTCAATGTTACCCCTCTGGTGGATCTGTGTCTCCCTCCTCTCTCAGCTCATTTCCTAGCTCACCTGCCTCGACCTTATCCCTCGTTCACTCTTGCCACATCTTTGCCCCTTCTTACTTGTCTCCCGAACCCAGAATTGAACCCTGCACCTTCTACACTTTAGGCGGTGTCTCTACCACTATGCTATAATAGCACCCCTACTAGTGTACTGCCCTTCCTGCCTCTCAACCATCTCTCCATTCTTCCACCACAGCTGTCTCACCTATCACCATGGCCACCAATGCCCCCCACTCCTTTATCATATATTTCTTCCTTCTCCCCGCCCTAGTCCTAGCCCCTGTGTTGGCACCAATGATTCCCCTGGAACCCCATCCCCCACTCTGGCCTTCCACCCTCCGCCTACACTATGCACTCCAGTGTCTTCTCACTTGTCTCCCCCACTCCCCAACCCCTCCTCCTCCACCCCTCATACCACCCACGCTTGTCCCTGTTTGCTGCTTTGCACGTACGTTCCCTCCCTATCCCAGTTGTTGACCCTAAGCTCTCCCACCAATCCACATTAGGTCGCAACTCCAGCTTTCACTGCTCAGACCCCTGATTCTACTTCTTATGCTGATGTCTTGGAATGCACACCCCATCCCAGGCCCTGCTTCTCCCTCCAACCTCTGCCACCACGTAGCTGATGGCCTGTGCCTAGCCTCCATCAACACCTGCAGCTTGTTGAAAAAATGTTACTCCCTCCAGGGCTGGATTGCCCAACATCAACTGGACACACTCTTCCTGGTTGAAACTTGGCTCTCCAAAAATACCTGCGACTCGGCGATCTCCATCCCCAGGTGCTGTGTCTTTTGAGCTGACAGAATTGGCAAATGTGGCGGGCGCTGTGCCATCTACCTTTGCAATACCCTACAGTGCCAAGCTCTCCCTCCTGCCCAACTAGATCATGGTGCCCAAGCCCTCTCCCTGAAAGTTATAACCAGTACAGTCACTGACCCTCTCTTTGTCACCTCTGTCTACATCCCACCCCGGAATCAAAAACCTGCCTTCCCCTCTGTCCTAAACTACCTCTCCCTTCTTCCCCCAAAGTCTGAATGCCTTTCTCTTGGGGACTTCAGTGTCAGCTGGCTTCTCCCTCTACCGCCCCCCTCAAAGATGCTATCGCTGCTTTGGACTTCTCAGAAGTTGTCCCCTTCCCCACTAGGAATAACACCAAAACTGGTACTGCCACCTTGCTAGATCTGGTACTAACAAACCACCCCTCCAGAATCACAAGCGTCTTAGTGCTCCCCAATGCCATGAGTGATCACTCCCCCGTGTCCTGTGCCTGATCTTGTAAGGGCATTAAACCTCAGCCCAAAATCCTTTTCCAGCACCACCTGAAGTCTGGGAAGCTTCAACTTCTAAAACACTACCTCAGCTCATGTGACTGGTCACCCATTTACATGGCCACCAACATCAACGTGGCACTAGATTACTTCATTTCCTCTTTCAATGCCACCTGCAACATATTTGCCCCCTATCTGAAGCTCATTGTCAAGGGACCCTCCACCCCTTGGATTTCTGAGTCTCTCCTTGACCTGATGTGCCATCGTGACTCCCTCTGATAATATTGCCCTGGCCTCAGGTAAACCAGCAAACAGGCAACAGTGCCATGCCATGAGAAACAAATGCACTTGGGAGATACGTAAAGCCAAAGCCGAGCACGACAAGGCCTCCTTCCCTCACCTCCACCTGGGGCTCTGGCAGAAAATTCTGGGATAACCTTAAAGAGCTAAATGGGAAATCCTTGTGCCCCCTCATCATCAACAGTAATGGTACTGCTACCTCCGACCCCAAACTCTTAGCCGACATCCTGAATTCATCCTTCTCTGACCTTAGCAGCATACTCCTCCTCCCACTTCTTTGACACCCCCACCTTGCCTACACCTCCACCACCCTCTCCACTTCCGCTGGATGGTCACTCCAGCAGAAGCCAAGGCCTTCCTCCAAAGGCCTTAGGGCACTCACTGTTCAGTGGGTACTCCTGGACCTCAAATGTTTGCACCTATCCTTGATGAAGTCCTCTCCCCTCATCTGTATTATACACCATTCTCTTTGTCTTGGCAAATTCCTTTCCAAATGGAAAACAGCTGTCATCACTCCAATCCACAAAGGTGGTGGCCGCGCCTCTGCAGGTAACTGCCATCCCATCTCTATCCCCCCAAGGCCCTGGAAAGAACTGTATCTGACCAACTCACAGATCATCTCACTAAGTATAACCTTCTCTGCCAGAAACAACATGGCTTTCACCACGGCCATAGCACCACGTCAGCACTGCTAGAATTCACATCTTCCTTGCATTCTGCCCTACACAAAGGCTGTCTAGTTGGTGCTGTCTTTGTGAACTTGTTGAAAGCCTTCAACACCATTAACCATACCCTCCTCCTTTCCATCCTTACCCAAGCAGGTCTCTCACATGATGCCATGAACTGGTTTGCTGACTATCTGACAGACAGATCACAGCAACTCAAGATAGGTAGTACCCTCTCCTCCTATCTCCCAGTCAAGTCAGGGGTCCCGAAGGGTTCCATCCTTGGACCCCTTCTATTTAGCCTATTCTTTAACATCCTCCTGAAAGCATGCTCTGGTCAGATGCTACTATACTCAGATGATGCGGTCTTGTTCACCTCCCACTCCGACCCCCATATGCTCCATCTCTCCCTACAGAAAACCTTCTCAGATGCCAAAACCTGGTTTGCAGAACATCACTTAGTCCTAAACTATAAAAAAACTAAAGTTATGCTGTTTGCCAACCACCAGAACAAGCACTAAAGCTTTACCCTCCAAATTCTCAACTCCCTGTTACAGCCCCTTGACCAGGTAACCTCCTTCAAATACCTCGGCATCACCCTTGATCCGGCACAAAACTTCCATGGACACACGCACCATCTCTGCACTGCTGTCAACACTAGAATTGGACTACTTCACCGGATCAAGCACTGTCTCACCCCTGATGTCTTGCCATCTCCTCCTCAGTCCTTTCCTTTATTGGTTATGGGATCCTCGTCTATGGAGCTGCCAACACCACGTCCCTCCAAAGAGTTGGGGTAACACTCAGTAAGGCCTGTCACCTTGTCCTTGGCTGTGACTGCACCACTTATACCTGCACCCTGTACCGGTTGTCCAAGTGGCTTAACTTCAACAGTAGGCTCTAATACCAAACCCGCCTCCTGGCTAAAAAGATCTCCGCAGGGCTGTCCTCTCTTGGGCTTTCTACCCTACTACAACTGGCTCCCCTGTTAATTGTCACCTGTAGCACCAGTAAATCCCCTTTCCTTGTTTCAGAACCTCCCTTGGCCAAAGATCCTTTTCCTGCAGAGCCCCACACTGGATGAATTCCATCCCTAGCACCATAACTACTGAACAAAAGCTTGGCCATTTTAAAACGCTCCTCAAGGGCCATCTTTAGACCACAAACACCTGCGACTGCCCTTAAATGTCTTGCCCCCTTCCTCATTCCCAACTAAGGATTTCCTCCTGCTCCATTTCCCCCTGCCCCTCCTCCTCAACAAAGGATATCCTCCTGCACCATCTACCCCTGCCAACCAGCTTTGTTTGCTGTAAGCCCGTCGCCACTTTCCTACCCACTAGCTGGTTGCAGCTTGACACTGTTTGTCCTTGAATTTAAGTAACCTGCTTTTACATACCAACGCTTGTATGTTCTCTTGATACTCCAGTGTATACTTTATTTTGTTATCTTCTCTGATTTTGTCTTCTCTGTTGTGTAACTTGTCTTCTGACATGGAACCTTTGTAAATGAGTCACTGACTCAAAGGTTATAATTCTGAAATGTTCAATAAATAAATAAACAGATGGGGGAAGCATGAACATAGGAAACCACTGTAGTTTCAGGAAAAGGTTAGCAGAGCAGATAGACAAAAAGGACTTTATACAAGAAATGCAAGAAGTTCTACAGGGAAGAGGACAGAGTCAAGTACCTGAAAAGGGTAAAAACAGCTGCATTGAAACATAGATTCTGTTAGCAGAAATTGACTTCTTGACCCTCTCAGTCTGCACAAATGGTCCCTGTCTAGATTGTCACTGCAGACCCTAAATAGTCTCTGGAGATCCTCCCTCCTCCTTGCCAATTTACTAATATTCCCCTTTGTCTATCACATGTATGCCTGGAGCCCCATACTGTTTTCACCTCTACCACTTTTTGCTGGCTGTCTGTTCCAGGTATCCTCCACTTTTGGGGAGAAATAGTACTTCCTTGCACGCCTTTTACCCCCGCACACTTCATCAGATGCCTTCTGGTCTTGGTGCTCTTTCTCATTCAAAAGAGACTTCCATCATGTACCCTATTTATCCATGGCTTAGCTGTAAGGTCTCTATCATGTCTTCTCTCATCCCGGATGTAAGTGTTGAGATCCTGCAGTCTCTCAGGCTTTTGTTGCAACCCTGCAACATTTTAGTTGATCTCCTCTGAACTGCTTCCACGCTATTGCTTTTTAAGATGCAGCTTTCAGAACTGGACACAATACTCCAGGTGGGGGTCTCACCAGCAAGCAATATAGTGACAACTTCTCCTAGTGTAGATACAGTACCTCTCCCTTTGCATCCCAGCATCCCACTGGTCCTACCCACTGCTTTTTCACATTGTTGTGCCACTTAGAAGTCATCAAATAAGATAACCCATGGTCTCTGTCCTGCTTAGTGACTCAGTACCTCCCCCTCCTTCTTGTACTCAGTTCTTGGGTTCCTATGTCATAGATGCAGGATTTTGCTTTTTTTGTCATTGAACCCCAAGTTTTATGCTTTGACCACTTCTCAAGTTTCTCAAGGTCGATATACATTCTCTCACTCAGCCCCTTCCTGAGTGACTGCCCTATTATAGATTTTTATGTCCTTTTCAAAATGTCATACCTCCCCTTTCAATTCTTTTGCAATGTGCCTTATGAAGTCACTGATGAAGACCAATCCAAATACTGAGCCCTGCAACATCCTGCTAGTCACTCTCCCCCTTATTAGAGTGCATGCCATTTTCTACCACTCTCTATCACCTACCAATTAACCAGGCCCTTGCCCATTTCACTACTTTGGATCCTACCCCTAGGCAGCTCAATGTTTTTTCAGTCTCCTGTGTGATATGTTTTTGAAGACCTTGCTATAGTCCATGTCCACTGCCTTCCCCTGAGCTATTTCACTGGTCAGCCAATTAAAGAAATCGGATTCATGTGGTATGACCCTCCCCTTTGAATCCATGCTGCCTTTGGTCTTGTAACCCATTACATTCAAAATACTCCTGCCAACCTTTCCTTTAACAGGGTTTTCATTAATTTCCCCACAGTGATATGAGACTGACCAGCCTATAATTGCTAGCCTCCTCCCAGCTGCTGCTCTTATGGAGAGGGACCACTTCTGTTCTCCTCCAGTCCTCCAGAAACAGATGTGTTTCCTGAGATCCATTCAGTAAGGGCATCAGTGAGGCAGCTAGCACCTCCCTGAATTCCTTTAGTACCCTTGGATATATCAAATCCACTGTCAGAGATGCAGGCCCCATTAGGAGTCTTTCCTCTGAAATTGACTTATAGTGTATGGTTAGGGCTTACTGTGTATGGAAAATGAAGGTTTTCCAAATCTTGTTGTAGGGCAGTTCAAAGATCAAAAAAGTTGTTGTACTATCGTTCTGACGTCACATCGATAGTACAACAACTTTTAACCCTTAACCTGCTATCTGATTGGCTGCAACAGTGCTGTTTTAAAAAAACACACTCTAAAATGGCGCCTGTTTTTAGTGAGCGGTGTGGTTGGGTGAGTTGTCCATAGACATAGTTTGGACACAGACTACTGAAGTCAGTTTCATGTATCCAAACTGTTACTTTGCAGGTTTTCTTTTTTCTTCTCTTTTTTTTAATTACTGGCACAGTTATGGGATCAGAGCAGAACGTGACTGCTTCACAAAGGACTTATATCTTCGGGAACAGGACTCGGGACAGGACTGCAGTGACAAGTACAGAATTATTGGGGACTGAATTGGAGAGAATGTGAATCTAGCCAGGATCAGTGTGCAAGAGGTAACAAGGTACAAACACATTTTGGGAAACCATATACTATATAAAGTAGTAGATGGTCGCCCATCCACTACTTTGGCAGTGTTTCCCATCTCGGGAGTTGATGACATCACTGAGACCTCTCGAGCTTCGCTCTCGAGGTCTACCTGATGCCATCAACACCCTCAATGGAAACACAGCCTTGTTGTGGATGGTCGCCGATCCACTATTCTATATGTGTCAGTCTCATCCGCTTTGTTCCTGCTGTTCTCTGGTTGGCCATCTCTTCCTCCCTCTGCTGTGAAGATTTGAGCAGAAGTACCTGTTCAGAATAGCTGCTTTTTCTTGATCCACTTCTGTGCAGTCTCCCCCTGTTGGATCTCCTTATCCTCACTATCCCTCACCTTCCCTTCTTCTCACTTACTGTATGTACCTTAAGAAAGTCTGAGCCCCTATAGCTACCCTTTTGGCTAGCCTTTCCTTTCTCTGTACCTTTGTTGCCATCATTTCCTTTCCTGATACCCTCTGTTTTAGTTGGTATACCTCCATGTATTCCTCTCTCCATTCCCTTGCAGGGGAACAGTCAGCAGAAAGGACCCCACGCTGAAGTGTGGGGCTGACCCCAATGTACACTTTGTGTGCAAAACATTTTGGTTTACTTCCTGCTTGCTGTAATATAGTAGATTATAAGTCTAAATTAATTAGTCATGAGCTGAACTAGCTTACTGATTGGCTGCTGTGCTGGTCTTAAATCTTTTAGAAATGACCGGTATGGCAGTGGCACTAAGCTCATGCCCTGTACGATGACAGCAACGGCGTTGAAACATAAGTGTTTTAGCACCAAAAACCTGAAGAAAAACATGTCATTATTGCAATTAGACTTATAATCACAATAATGACCTCACAGCCAGTCATTTCCTTTTTTGGTATCATATTTTCATTGTGGTATTAAAGCATACATCTTATGTATACCAAGAACAAGAACATCATACATATAGTACAGGGAATGATAAAGAGAAAACCAGAAGCAGTATACAGATCAACCCTTAATAGGCCAATGACATTTATGAACAAATATAACATTAATATTATCAGATTAATAGGGACCATGTCCTTTCGCTATAACATACATTCATAGAATACCAACATTTTTAAAGTCACCCTTATCTTGCTAAAATTTCTCAATCCCATAGATTATATCTGTATTAATCTTGTACCAAGAAGAGATGGGAGCGAGAAAAAGAACTAACGAGTGTGAGTAAAGGACTCACAATGTTGGTTAGTAAATAGACAACTTGGGAAGAGAGAAAGAGAAAGAAAAAAAGTCTGAATAAGAAACTGAAGCCACTAGATATATATGCTATAGAATCACTAAATAATTGTATCTATATCTGCCCCTGCAAGCCACTTTAACTCAATTTAGTTATCCTTAGTGCTCCTATGTGCTTTCCCAGGCATTGCCATTTCAGTGCTGTCCATGTGGAGTGATCATCCCCAATACTTTAACCACCTCTACTTTCTCGCAGCATCGCTGCCTCCCCCAGTGTGAGGGTATCTATGAATGTAACACTCCAAGATTCAAATGTCCACACTCTGGCTGAATTTATTTACAATTACTTTGTGACCAGTGAGCTTAGTTACTACACTGGTAGGCTATCATGCTTTTATTTGAATAAATAATTGTAAAGAAATTCAGCCAGAGTGTGGACATTGGAAACTTGGAGTGCTGACTCTTTCTGTACTGTCTGCATCAGGTTTGGCTAACCTTTTTTCTGGAAACTGTTATCTAAGAATGTACCCCAATGATTGAGAACTCTGTCTTCTTGTTCCTTTAATACATAAATAAGGTGATTCAATGCCAGGATTTGAATGACCAGTCTTTTCTATTGTTCTGTTGTTGTAACAGCACTGGTCACCCATAGATTTTGGATTCCTTGGTGAGCTACGGCCAGTAAGACCTTTAGCCACCTTGGGTGTAACGATCAGTCTTCCTCGTCTCTCCTCTCTCATCCACCCCAAAAAGAAGTGACAAGGAGGACATTGCTATATTATGACCAGTCATTATTGATAGTTCTTGGACTATACCTTTCCAGTATGGTATCAGCCGAGGGCAATCCTAATAATAATGGAAAAAAGTCCCCCGATCGCCCCACACTTGCTACAGTTTAAGGATACTCTTGGATAAAACCTATGTACAACACTCGGCTAGTATAAATGATGTATGAACTTATATTGCTTCTCCTTGAATTTGTTGCACAGGAGTAAACCCAAGTGGGAGCCCAACATTAGGTTCCAGTTGTCCTCAGATATAGGCATGCTAGGATCATTTTCTCACCCCTGCCTGGATTTAACCGTATTGTTGGGAACATAGATTCTATGTTGTCTGCTGTTAAACCTTTCTCGGTTTTCCTAGCACCCAGTATTTCCTTTCCACGTTAGCCAAGGATGAGTCTTCCAACAATTTTCTGTCAGTTATAGAGCTGAAAAAATCTAAATAGATGGGAGCGGGGCTACCCTATCCTGCTTGAATTTTTTCAAACGTATGTATTCCTGCACTAATAACCAGATCTCCCAAACATCTTATTCCCTTCTCTTGCCAGACCCTAAAGCCAACATCCTCCAGTCCGGGAAGAAAACTGGGGTTACCTATGATGGGTGTCAAAAGGGTATTAACCTAGGAAGCCCACCTCCTCTTCCTAATCAACACCTCCAACACCAAGATAACCAAGGGATTTGGATCACCCAGTTGTCTATAAGCCTTGATAGCCCCTTCAGCTAAATAAGCCCAAACTCTTTTGCGACATCCCTCTTCTTCTTAATTTAATCAACTAGCTACCCCACTCCCATTCACTCAGTTATGCAGATTTCTGTGCTGCACTGCCAGGTGGCATCCCTTACTGTCTGGGAAATCAATCCCTCTGTTTTCTTTTGTCACCTTAAGTTTCTATAAACTAATTCTCATTGTTTTGCCCCTCCAAAATAAATCTGATAAACATTTTTCCAATCTTTTAATATCTTTGTTTGTTGCACAAAAGAGTACCATCTGCATACCAGCCATAATCCTTGGCAAGACATTCTTCTTAAGGGGGTTAATCCTGCCCAGCTAAGAAATGGAGAAGGCACAGCACCTAGCCAAATCTTTTAATATCAATTCAAACAATACTGTAGTGTGTAATTTAGAGCATATAGGCTGCAAATTTCAGTGCCAACTTTAATGCCCAAATATGTAATAAACTTGTCAACCAGTTTCAACCCCCCAGTTCTTCCTTTCTACTACCCCACCTCATGACCTAAATACATTATTTCTGACTTATGTAGATTTAGTGTATACATCGGGAAAGAGGCAAACTGATTAATAATCTGTAACAAGGCAGGTACTGATTTTTCAGGTTTGGTGACAAAAAGCATACGTCCACATATAATGTGGTATGTTGGTGTCCCTTCCTCCCTGATACCCTGAAGATGACTGGATCATTCCTTATCTAAATGGCTAATGGCTCAATTGCTATTGCAAATTGAAGGAATAATAGGAATAAAATTAAAAAAGGTTCAGGTGAAATCAGCCAAATAAAAAAATGTGAGCCATGAGAATTTAGTGGCCACTAGCAAAGTTCCTAATGGTGACTTAGGAATTGATGGCCCTAGAATAACTAAAACACTTAATACCAGGACCAAGGCAGCAGTCCTACCTTCACCAGATAACCACCAAATTCACATATTGTGGGCAGCAGTGGTGAAACATGGTATAACAAATCTAAACAAACAAAAAAATCGGAATACGATTCAAACTATGCAGAGCGAAGAGATAGACCTGCAGGATTCCATATCATCAGATTGCCAAGAAAAGTTGGCTTTGATCAGTCAAGATAATACAAAAATAACAAATCCAGAAGAATATTTCTAGGGACGTGGAAACAATCAATCCACACTTACTGGCAGGTTCCTTGCCACTTTAAATCTTGCTGGAAGGTCTTCAAGCTGGCTCCTCCCACCCACCCGGGTGGTAAAACTCTTGGCTCCGCTCAATGACGCCAGATCTTCCTTACCGCTTGGAAGTTTAGGTTCCCTCTTTAGCGCTCTGCGTTTTAGGCCTGGATCCACACTCTTGGGTAAACCGAAACTCATTCTCAAGTTTCAAAGACTTCAGTCTTCCTTTCCCTCATGGCTGCGATGGATGAATCGACTCCCGGATATCGCCAGTGCCCCTGCGGACAGAAGATGTCCCGAACTGATCTGCACTCCATATGCGTTTATTGTCTTGGACTAAGCCATGACTCACAGGCTTGTGAGTTATGCAAATCCATTTCGGCTTCGGTCTTGGAGGACTGCACTGCCTGACTGCTCTTGGGGCGACCTGAAGAACGTTATTCTCCGGTCAAATCGGGCAGCGGGCTTGGCAGAACAGCTAAAGCAGATGATCACCCTCGAAGAGGAGGCGGCCCAGGCCGCATCATCATCATTCCTCGGTCGCGGCATTTATCCCGCTCTCCTTGGGCTCTTCCTATACAGCTTCTTTTAAGGAGCTTTGCCAGTCCCTCTCCACCAAGGGAGAAGGGCCATCAGGACATTCCTCTCAGTCCAAAAAGAAGGACTCCAAGGGTAGGTACCACCGTCGAGGTTCGTGGGAGCAGGAGAGGTCCCCTTCCCCAGATAGTCGACACTCGACTTTGGTCGAGGTTGTGGCTAAGGCCACTGACTTCACAGTGTCCCCGTCAGGTCAGCTGGATGAGACAACCGTTGACATGGTTGAGATTTTTCTCGACCCGTCAGATGATTTGCCAACTGGAGAAGCCGACAACCCTTCTTTACTGGTTCCCCTGGTGGAAACTGAGGACTTGCCTGTGCCTCCTGTGCCAGAGCCCCGGTTAAGGTTCCTGAACCAAGGGAGGAGTGGGTTTCCCCCACCCCCTCTCTGACCCACCCTCGGAATCCCTGAAGGTTTTGGTCTCGGACCTCTTCCAGGTCCAGCCGGTCCAGCCGATGTTGGTGGTCTCAGTTTCGGCACCATGGAAAGCGGCAGTGCCGCTCATCCTCGTCGTCCTCTTCAGAGGATAGGCTCCAGCACAAGTTGCATCGGCACTACGAGGATCTGATGTGGCAGCAGCTCTTGTTGTCCGGAAATAAACAACTCTGTTGCCTTCCCCTGCCATTAAGTGGCTGTCACCGGAGCGACCGAAACAAAGTGGAAGCCAGCACCAGTTGCTTGGTCAAAACTGGCTGCACCACCCATTGTGGTGGAACCTCCTCCTCCACAACCGAAGACTGGGGCCCCGACCAAGGATTCTCGGTCGGGTCAAGGTTTGCCCTATAGGTTGTCAGTCATCCTCATTCCCGATCGACCTGGGCAGGTGGAGGGTGGCTCAGGCGCTCGGCAGCTGTTCGCAGACTCCTCAGAGTCTGACGATGACTTCTCCTTGTTCTCCAGGCCGCTTGACTTGGAGTCCTCTGGGGGTCAGTCGGTGGACGAGAGCCCATCCTCGTTCCTTGGAATGCTTTGACTCATCTCAGAGTCTACTGGGATGAAGCTCGAACCCGTTTCAAAACGGGCCAAGTATCCCCCTCACGGAGATACTGGATCGAGGGGACTCCTCTATGGAGGCCTTTCCAGTAGCCGAAGCCTTTGTTGGCCTGGCTCCGGAGCTGTGGCAGTGGCCAGCTTCTTGTCCAGCACCATCGACCAGGATGGCTCGGAAGTATGCTGTCCCTACTGGTTCACTCTCCGGTTACTCGAAGCACCCCTCTGCGGAGGGGTTAGTGACAGACAGCGTTTTCCGGCGTTCCAGGAATGCTCGGGATGTGGACAAGCCACCCGATAAGGAGTCCAAGAAATTGGGCTACACTGGGTGGAAAGTGTATGCTGCTTCCTCCCTAGGCCTTCGTCAGGCTAGCTCGGCCGTCCTGATGGCACACTTTTCACACGCCCTTTTGGGCTCCCTGGATGAGGTGATTCCTCATCTCCCAGCAGACCTTCAAATGACAGTCAAGCAGGTGCAGGATCAGGGAAGAGCGGTGGCCAAACAGCAGCTCCAGACTTCCTTGGACATCGCTGACTCGTGCCCGGTCAGTAGCAGCCGCAGTGGCCATGCACTGCAGAGCTTGGCTGCGGATCTCCACCTTTACGGCGGATACCCAGCACAAGCTGGCAGATGTTCCCTTCTTGGGTACTGACTTGTTCAGTCCCGGGGTGGAGGGTCATCTTCAAAGGATCGAGAAGTCCAACACCACCTTGGACTTGGTCATGGCTGCCCAGAAGGACAAAGGCCGCCAGCAGCAGCGTAAGCCCTTTCATTCTTCAGCCCCTGCGGCACGTCCGGTCCAGCAACACCAGCATTAGGGTCAGCAGGCTAGCACTTGACACCCCAAAGCCAAGCCTGCTGCTTCCTCCAGCAGGAAGCCAGGAGGGAAAGGTCCAGGTGGCTCCTTGGCCAGCCCTTACTCCAAGCCTGCCTAGTGATGGGTTGAGGGGTGTTGCCCCCAACCTTGTCACTCCTCCTCGGGCCACGGGGACGGCTCCACCACTTCCTTTCCACCTGATCTGTTATCACTCCTGGCCACTGGGTGTTGAAAGTGGTAGGCAGGGATCTGCCTCTGGAATTTGATCAGTCCCCACCCTATCGAGCCATCGCCCCACAGGGTCCTACGGGTTCTGCAGCCTCTCTGTTGGCTCGTCAAGCTGACATTGTCCTGCTCTTCCAGAAGGAAGTGATCAGGGAGGTGGCAGACCCTCCTCCAGACCCAGGGTTTGTGTCCAGGTACTTCCTGGTCCTAAAACAGATGGGGGGCTGGTGCCCCATTCTTGACCTAAACAAGTTCCTAAGGTCTCGCATCTTCAGGGTGGTCACTCTAGCTCAGATCATTCCATCCTTGGAACGAGGCACGTGGTTCTGTTCTCTGGACCTTCAGGATGTGTTCTTTCATGTCCCAATCCGTCCGTCTCACCAACGATTCCTCCACTTTAGGGCAGAGGGATCCCTTTATGAGTTCCGGGCCATGCCCTTCGGCCTCTCTGCAGCTCCCAGGGTCTTCATCAAATGCATGGCAGTGGTAACAGCATTCCTGCAGTGCCAAAGGGTCCAGGTGTGCAGCCCCCTCTGGGTTGGAGGTGAAGTGGTCCAGAAATCTGGCCCTCCAAGTCTGCTCTCAAATTGGCCTCCTCATCAACGAGGCCAAATCGGAACTCGTGCCTTTGCAGGTGATTCAGTTCATCAGGGCAGAGTTCGACTCTCTTCAAGCCAGAGCACAGCTCCCAGCAGACATGGCTGAGGTCCTTTCCTCCTTTGCCCAGTCATTTCTGATTGAGCAGTTGCACCCTGCCCAGGACTTCCTGTGCCTTCTGGGCCTCATGGTGGCCTGCTGGCATATGCATCCCCTGCACTGGGGGTTGGCCCGCTAATGGTCACAGCACTCCGGTCCTCTGGACCAGCCAGTGACAGTGACCCAGGAGATGTGGAACAGCCTCCAGTGGTGGCTTATTCCAGCTCATCTGCAGGAGGGGATCCCGTTTGTCCTCCCCGAGCTGACGGTCACTCTGACGACCGACGCTTCACTGATGGGTTGGGGTGCCCATCTGGGGGAGCTCAGAGCTCATGGTCTCTGGTCCCCTCAGAAGTTTCGATGCCACATCAACCTGCTGGAGCTTCGAGCGGTCCGACTAGCCCTCACCGCCTTCACTCCATTTGTATGGGGTCAAGTGGTCCAGGTCCAGATGGACAACACCACGACCATGTACTACCTAAACCGTCAGGGCGGGATACATTCCTTGCCTCTGTGCAAGGAGGCTCTCGGCATTTGGTCTCTCATGATTAGCCTGGAGGTGGATCTCCTAGCCATCCATGTGGCAGGAGCCTCCAACACTCTGGCCGATGCCCTCAGCCAGATAGGTGCTGCATATCACGAGTGGTGTCTCCTGCCGGAGGCAGTACAAGATCTGTTCTCCCACTGGGGCACCCCTCAGGTGGATCAGTTTGCCTCCAGGAGGGAGAATGTGAAGCTGAGGCAGTTTCATGACTGCCTCCCTCAGCAGGGATCGCTGAAGGGGGATGCCTTCTCGAGGCCATGGACCCCGGGCCTCTTCTATGCCTTCCCTCCATTTCTCTTGATCCACAAGGTGCTTTTCAAGGCAAAGAGAGACAAGGCACAGGTGATTCTGGTAGCCCCAGACTGGCCCTGCCAGTTCTGGTATCCAGATCTCCTAAGCCTTGGCTCCAGGCTCCTGATGCGGCTTCCAGCCTGCCCGGACCTGATCTCAGTCAACAAGGGGAAGGTACCCCACCTGGACCTTCAGTCCCTGCACTTGACGGCCTGGTTCCTGAGCAGCTAGAGTTCCAGGTCTTGGATCTTTCTGACGAGGTCCTCAACGTTGTTGAGGCAACCCGTAAGGAGTCGACCAGAAAATGCTATGCCTTCAAATGGAAGAGATTCTCAATTTGGTGTCAGGATAAGGGGTTGGACCCTTTCTCCTGTTCTTTGGCTAGCAGTCTGGACTACCTGTGGTCCCTTTCTCAGCTAGGGCTTCAGTCGACGACCCTTAAGGTGCACCTGGCAGCCATCTCTGCTTACTTGGGCTTGGGCCAGGAAGCAGTCGGTGGTGCAGGAGAAGGTGGTTGGGTGCTTTTTCAAAGGCCTTGATCACATATCCCCTCCGGTGCGAGAACCTCCACCACCATGAGATCTGCTGCTGGTATTGGCTAAGCTTATGGGCAAGCCATTCAAACCGATGCACAGGTGTGATATCTCTCACCTGTCGTGGAAGACTGCCTTCTTGGTGGCTATCACATCAGCCAGAAGGATGGGAGAGATCCAGGCACTTTCCATCGAGTCTCCTTTTCTGGTCTTCCACAGGGACAAGGTTGTACTGCACCCCCACCCGAAATTCCTTCTGAAGGTGGTGTCAGAGTTTCACCTTAACCAGGTGTTGACTCTGCCGGTGTTCTACCCCAGTCACACCTCAGAGGCCGAATATAGGCTTCATACTCTGGACCCTAGAAGAGCGCTCTCTTAATATAAGGAGCGGATGGCTGAAGTTCGGGGAGAGGTTTGCCAGCTGTTTGTCACCTATGCTGAAGCCGCATCTGGCAGATCTTCGGCCAAGTGGACGATAGGCAGGTGGGTCACCTCCTGCATAGATCTCTGCTATAGGTTGGCGGGCATGGAGCCTCCCAAAGGGATAAGAGCTCATTCTACCTGCCATACTGCTGCTTCGGTGGCTGCTTCCAGGGACGTCCCTCTCAAGGAAATCTGCAGGGCTGCTACATGGAAGTCAGCACACACCTTCATTACCCACTACCATTTCAACCTTGAGTCATGCCAGGATGCTGGTTTTGAGACCTTGGTTCTCCAGTCCTTATTTCCCAAGTAAGTATAGAGGGTGTGCGCCTTGCCTCCCTCCTCCTGGAGAACTGCTAGGTGTCTGCCAGTAAGTGTGGATTGAACAACATATCCACATCCCTAGAAATACTGGTTACTCACCTGTAACAGGAGTTCTTAGAGTGGTATATGTCATTCATCCACACAACCCACCCGACCTCCCCAGCTTCGACGCACAACCTGGCTTCCAGTGGGCTGGATCTGGCAATATGAGGCAGAGCCGAGAGTTTTACCACCCGGGTGGGTGGGAGGAGCCAGCTTGAAGATCTTCCGGCAAGATTTAAAGCAGCAAGGAACCTGCCAGTAAGTGTGAATGAACAACATATTTATTTTTTTTATTTAGTAAACTCTAGGATTACAAGTACCTTTGAGCAGGGACTGCTCATTTACAAAGGTTCC
This sequence comes from Neoceratodus forsteri, assembly GCA_016271365.2. NCBI lineage: Eukaryota > Metazoa > Chordata > Ceratodontiformes > Ceratodontidae > Neoceratodus > Neoceratodus forsteri. The sequence continues at coordinate 444,532,606 of CM057457.1, read as the reverse complement.
ATGTCAAAGGATGTAGGGGAACAACAATACAAAGGAAGCAGTTGATACATAAATTACTTTTCAAAGTCGAATTAAGCATGGCAAGTACAGTGGATTGCTGAGGGTGATAGCAATAGCCAGTATGAATATGTTTATGGTGAGCTGCATTTGGAGTAGAGAGTGGTAGGAAGGAAAGAGCAGGCAGCATCAATGTCGGGTAGAAGTGGCGGGTGGCATGAGATTGGTCATGGTGGCTAAGGCCTAGCGTCATCAGAGAGGAGAGGGGTGGGTGAAAGGAGTAGTGGAGGGGTGGATGTCAGAAGAGGCACAGGATGACGGAACTCAGAGCAACACTGTCAAGCAACAAGTACTATGTGAAGACTACGCTTTAGGAGAGGCAGTCACACTGCATGGTTGAGGCAATGGAGCGTCGTAGTTCTCTTTTAAAGTGACCAAGAGTTGTAGTTGTAAGTGCTTCTTTGTTAAGGGTATTGTAGTACTGAGGTGCCCTGTGTGACTGTGTGAGAATGATCTCTGCCCCATGGTGGTCTGACACCTGGGGACCTGGAACGTCTGTTGTAGAATTCTTCTTGTAGATTGGGTGCTGCTGTGGGCAGTGAGGAGTTTTGCAACTCCAGGCGGCATGTGCCCAAGGATAATTTTTGTTGTGAATAGACAAGTCTGGTACTGTATTTGGCTTTGGAGAGGTAGCCATCCAGCCTGGGCATATAGGTCGCAGGTGTGAGTTAGGTGGTGGACACCCGTAAGGAGCCTACAGGCTTTGTTGAGAGTCACAGATATCCTCTGGAGAGCTGTAGGGGAGGCACAGCCGTAGATGGCCTATGGTCTTCATAGTCAATGATGGAGGTGACAGAGCTATAGATAGCCAGCCTAAGGGCTCCAGGGGTCAGGCAATGCTTGTGCAATGCTTGTGCTTGTGGAGCAGCCCAATCCATGTATTGGCTGCTCTTGCTACATTATCTATATGATGTGAGTATGAAAGTGAGCAGTCCATGGTGATGCCAAGGTATTTGAACTCAGGAACATGCTCAAGTGAAGCTTAGTTTTGCTAAAGTTCAGAACCAGTTTATGTGAGCGGAACCAATCTTCAATGCACCTGAAGTCAGTTTGAAGATGACTCTCTAGCAGGCTAGTATCACGGTTCCTTGAAAATATTACTGCGTCATCCGAATAAAGCAATATGATCTGTTGTCAGACGCTAGGGAGACCATTAAGAAAGAGAGAACAGAGTAGTTGTCTTAATATTGACCCTTGGGGGACACCTGAGAGGACTGGCTTTTAATCTGAGGTGACTCCAGTGATCCTGACACGTTGGACCCTGTCCCCTAGGTAACTATCAAACCAGCTCACTGCATGTTTGGAGAGGCCAAGGGCGGACAGTTGATCGAGAAGTAGCGGGTGGTTAATGGTGTCAAAGGCCTTCGTTAGATCAATGAATACCACCCCACCACACATGCCTTGGTCGATGGTGTCATGGAGCAAACTGGTGAACTCAAGCAGTGCCGTGCCCTTTCCGGAAATCATGTTGTTCAGGGCAATGGATTTCATACTTATCAGGAATTCCACAAGTTGATCAGAGGCTATACGTTCAAGCTCCTTAGATAAGGGGAGAGGATGGAGATGGGCCTGTAGTTTGTGTGTAGTGTCTTGTCTCCATTTGTGTACACTGGTGTGATAGTTGCTTGTTTCCAGAGTGCTGGGGATCCCCTGATGACGTGCTGTGCATGAAACCGGTTGGGATTTGTTGTTCCTGGTGGTGAGGCTTTGTGTTCGCTTTTTGTTAATAAATATTGCCTGCTTTTGTAGCCCATTACAGTGTGCTGAGTTTTGTTTTTTTCAAATTTATATATACCTGCCTGACATATATCACTCCTAGAACTCCTGTTACAGGTGAGTAACCTGTTTTTATTGGACTTATATGGGATCCATAGTTTACGTAACGGAGCCCCTAATTCTTTAACTGGATTTTAAAGTTGCTACATTGACCAGGAAAAAAAAACAGATGGCATCTTTGTCACAAGACCTCCTAATCTGGATTATGCTAATTGTGTTTTAATTTACAGTAAATTGGAGGATGATGCCAATAAAATCTGGGCCATGGAGTCCAAATGAAAAAATAAAGGCTTCAGTTTGTTACTGTACCTCCAAAGGAGGTCCCATCAGTAGATCTCATATCTGATAACAATACTAATACTGACAACCAGAATCAAATAGATAGAGATAGACTTAATAAGGTGGCCTGTGTGATAGACAAATATGATAGAACGTAGAAAGCAATAAGGGAAAGTAAGATTTTCCCCAAGTTTGGATGGAAATTAACACAAGGACAGGTGATCTGACAGACAAAGAAGGAAATAGCATCTGTGTTGTCATGTGTTTTAAAGTTAAATGTAGATTTTAAAATAATAACCAATATTACAATACATGATCCACATGTTAGCTCATAGATTGACTTATTTTTCACATCTCCTAATATAGCCGCATTGGTGTTGGAAAAGTCACAGGAATTGCATTCCCTAGGTGTTTACTTAACATAGTTTTCAGTCTGGGAAACAACTAGCATAACGATTACATCATCTAAATTGCAAAAGACAATGCATGCCAAGAAAGCTGGACTTGGATCAGGAGATAATAAAATGATATAAGTAGAAACCAGTCTCAGAATAATATCATGGAACATAGAGGGTTTAATAAATAGATTAGCAGATAATGTAGTTAGAGATTTTCTATTGTTAGCAGACATAATTTGTGTACAAGAAACCTGGTTGGAAAATGACATACCACCAATGCTACCAGGTTATAAGGGATTTATTATTTTTTTTATTTATTGGAATGTTTCATGAGGAGGGCACACTGAACAACACATTGCTCATCTCACGGTGCAACCTGAGGGGCTATTTACATAGAGTTAACAACAGTGGTTGTACAATAAAAGGTTGAACTATTACAATTATATAGGCATTACAAACAGTACTCCTGTGCGATGTAACAGCAATAGGAGAACAACTAGGAAATAGTACATTAAATATACAAAAGTGGTACAATACAGGGATTTATTTAACTCCAAAAATTGATTAGCGTTTTGCTCATAAAAGTGCTAAAACATTGTGAAAATGCATAGCACTTGCTTCACTGTGTTTAACAAACATAACACTTCTAAAAAACCTATATAAATACTTTCTGTACAGTTAGCATTGCCCCAAGAAAAAAACTGCTAATCAATTATTTAAAACCCTGCAGTGGCACAAATTAAACAATGATATAGGCATTACAGATACAACTCCTCACAGTGCCAAAGGACAAATGGCAAGTACTGTTGGTGATGCTAGGAAAGGGGGGCAGGATGGGAGGGGGAAGGGTGGAAGGTGGTTACCCTTAATGCTAGGAGCCTTGGGAGGAAAACTGCAGAGTTACAGGTTCTCATGGCAGAGGGAGAGGTGGACATTGCAGTCATCACAGAAACATGGGCCACCCAATACAATGACTGTGACCTGTCTGTACCAGGGTACAGATTATTTCGTAGGGACAGGGTGATTGGGAAGGGGGGGTGGCACTATATGTGAAGGAAGGACTGAAGTGTGTAAGGGAGGAAGGGGAGGAGGGTAGTACGGAGTCACTTTGGATGCAAATCCAGGATTCCAAGAATAGGATTCTTAGAATGGGAGTGGTGTACAGGCCATCTCAGACGGAGGAGTTAGACAGGGAACTAGCGGGACAGATCAGGAGGACCTGTGAGAAGGGTAGTGTGGTGATTGTGGGGGACTTCAACATGCCAGGAGTGGACTGGAGCACCCCAACAACCAGGAACAGAAGGGAGCAGGTACTGCTGGATGCCTTCCAGGATAGCTTCCTGCTGCAAATGGTCAGTGAACCAACCAGGTCAAGAACTACCCTTGACCTTGTGCTGGCAAATGGGGACTTTGTGAGAGAACTTACAGTGGAGGAACCGCTGTCAGGAGTGACCACCGCCAGTATGGCTCACATTGGATATGGGCAAGGAAGGAGGGAATCTGGCACAATAGTGCTGGACTTCAGGAGGGCCAACTTTGGGAGGACAGGGAAGTGGTAAAAGGGTACCTGACCAGAATTCAATCTAGTATGGACACTAACCAGAGGTGGGAGCTCATGAAAGCTGGGGATAGTGGGAGGCAACCAAAACCTGCTGCAAAGCCCAGAGCAAGAAGGCTAGGGCTAAGAAACCGATCTGGTTGAGCAAGGAGGTCATGGAAAAGGTAAGGAGGAAGAGAGCTGCCTTTAGGAAGTACAAGAAAACAGGGAGGGAGTAGGACAGGGAGGAGTACTTGACAGAATCGAAGGAGGTGACAAGGGTAGTAAGGGGAGCCAAAGCATCACAGAACTCAGGCTGGCACAAGGCATTAAGAAGGGGGAGAAGGACTTCTTTAAGTACATCAGGGAGAAAAGGAGCTGTAAGGACCACATAGTAAGGATTTGGAAGGAGGGGGGTTGGGTGGAAGCAGTGGGAGGCATAAGGCAGAAGCACTAAATGAGTACTTCTGCTCAGTATTTACTAAAGAGAAGAGGGGTGACACCCAAGGTGAGAGAAATGGCAGAAGCAGGGGGGGAAGTGGTGACAGATGGGGAAATCATGGAGAGCAGAGTTTGAGAGGGTTTGAAGGCACTGAGGGTGGACAAGGCGCCAGGACCAGATGGCATCCACTCCAGGGTACTGAAGGAGCTGGCAGAGGTCCTTGCAGGACCTTTGGCAGACCTATTTAATGCCTCACTACATTCGGGGTGTGTACCTCAGGACTGGAGGATGGCTCATGTGGTGCCCCTCCACAAGAGTGGCCCCAAGGATGAACTGGGAAACTACAGATCAGTGAGCCTCACATCCATCATGGGTAAGCTAATGGAGACTATCCTGAAGGAGAGGCTGGTGGCCCTTCTAGAGGCCAAATGACTACAGGACAGCAGACAGCATGGCTTCATATGTGGTAGATCCTGCCAGACCAACCTGGTCAAGTTCTATGACTGGGTAACTAGGCAACTGGACAGGGGCCATGCAGTGGATGTCCTTTATCTGGACTTCAGTAAGGCATTCGACTCAGTGCCACATGGAAGGCTGGGAGGAAGTTAGTAGGCACAGGGACGGGGCAAAGCTGGTGAGATGGGTAGGAAACTGGCTGCAGGGAAGGCAACAGAGGGTGGTGGGGGTGGGGAGCTCTCACACCCAAGGGCAGTGATGAGCGGTGATCCACAGGGCTCAGTTTTGGGACCAGTGTTGTTTGGGATATTCATTGCAGACATATCATGGGACATCAAGAGCAAGATCAGTCTGTTTGCTGATGATACCAAGGTAGGCACGGTGGTGGATGACCTGGAGGATGGCAGGGGTTGCAGGATGATGTGGCAAACCTTGAAACCTGGTCAGACACCTGGCAACTGGGCTTTAATGCCAAAAAGTGCAAGGTGCTGCATTTTGGGATGAAGACCCCAAGGAGGAGTTACCAGCTAGGGGGAGTGCAGCTAGCCCAGACAGAGGAGGAGAAGGATCTGGGTGTGCTCTTTACAGGGTCAATGAACAACTTGGCACAATGTAGGAAGGGAGCTGCAAAGGCCAACACAATGCTGGGTTGTATTGCAAGGGGTATATCCTCGAGGAGGGAGGAGGTGATTCTGCCACTGTATTGGTCATTAGTTAGACCACACCTGGAGTACTGCGTGAAGTACTGTCATCCGTATCTGAAGAGGGACATTAAGTTACTGGAGGGGGCGCAGCGCAGAGTGACAAAGATGATCAAGGGGCTGGGGGACTTATCAAAAGAGAGGAGGTTGAAGGAGTTGAACATGTACTCACTGGAGGAGAGGAGAGACAGGGGTGACATGATTGAAACCTTTAAATACATGAAAGGAATAAACAAGATGGGTACAGAGGGGCTGTTCAAAGTAAAGGAGGGGAGGGCCACCAGGGGCCATGATAGGAGACTGGAGCGAGGAAGGTTCAGGAGGGAGATGAGGAGACACTTTTTTACAGAGAGGGTGGTGGCTGGGTGGAATGCATTACCTGCTGAAGTGGTATGCAGTAGAACAGTGGACTGCTCCGAATGAGGATGGGACAGGACAAGGGGAGGGTTAATGAAAGAAGGGTGGAAGGGAGGGCAGCTGCAGAATAAGGGTGCTAGCTGCACATTCGAGCAGAACGATGAACCTCTAGGCCTTTATCTGCTGGCAAATTTCGTATGTTCGTAACTCCTGTAAAGTACAACAATAGGAGAACACTAGGAAATAGTACATTACATATACAAAAGTGATACGATAGCACAAATTAAAGTGCAAGGCTGTACCTGGAGCAGGCTCAAGGTAGAGTGAAGTGTTATAGGAGAAGGAGAGGGGTATTGCATTAACTCTGTTGGCCCAGATGCACAGGTTTGACAAGGAGGGGGGTGGCAGGAGTAGGTAAGAGAAGAAAGGGTATCCAAGCCCTGATGCCCCCCCCTCAGGATGGTGAGAACCCAGTCGGGGGGGGATCAGAGTTGGCATGGCAGAGCTAGGGGTAAGATAGATTAGGGTGGGTTAAAACAGGAACAACTGGGTCTGAGGTAGTTTCGGAGGGTGGATGTTAGGGAGTAGGTGGAGGAGGAGTGTTGTATATTGAAGGGGAGTAAGTTCCAGATTTTGGAAAGTGATGGGCAAATCTGGTCTGGCCGATGAAGGTGGAGTGGTGAGGGACCACCAAGATGTGTACGTCATTTGATCTGAGAGAGTGGACGGGGGGAGGAGTGGAGCGGGAGGAAGAGAGATAAGAGGGGAGTTTGCCAAGCCAGAATTTAGAGGTGCATTTGGCACAGTGAGTGGTGCATCTGTGAGATAATGGAAGGAAGGAAAGGGTTTGATAAAGTACGCAGTGATGTGAGGAGGAGGGTGCATCAAGGGTAAATCAGCAGAAAGAGTTAAAGAGAGTGTCCAATTTGGTTAGGAAAGATTTGGGAGCAGCACCATGGACCACGTCACAGTAGTCAAAAATGGGGAGTATCATCTTCTGGACAAGCTCACACCTTGCAGTCAGTGGGATGCAACTACAATTCCTGTACAGAGCATCAAACTTGGGGTGCATTTTCTTCAGGATGGCATCAATATGCACAGAGAAGTTGAGGTGTTGGTCCAGCCAAACCTCCAGATATCTAAATGAGGCGGTGTCCTCAAGGAGGGTCCCAGCAAGGGTGTGGAAGATGGGAAGGGCCGTGAGCCTAGAGAGTCTCTGCCTGGTGCCAAAGGTCATGGAGACAGTCTTCTTGGCATTAAGGAATAACTGGTGTGATGCAAACCAGAGCTGAACTTGGTTGAAGTCATGCTGTAAGCTGGTTTCCACAGCAGCAGCAGGGTTTTTGCTGTATAGGAGCTATATAGGACAGTATCATCGGCATACATGTGGATTGTTGAGGAAAAGCAGGCTGTGAGGAGATCGTTAAGGAAGATGGCGAAGAAAAGAGGACCAAGCACTGAACCCTGTGGGACTCCAGTGCAGATGAAGAGTGGAGGGGAGCTAGAATCAGAGATTCTTACCGATTGGGTCCTACCGGTGAGGTAGGATTTGAACCAATCAGTGGCTGACTGGGCAAGGCCAGCAGAGGAGAGGGAGTCAAGAAGCAGGGGATGAGAAACAGTGTCAAAAGCTTTGCAAAATTGACGAAGATGGCTGAGGTGATCAAGCCATCATCCATCCCTGTAAGGATGGATTCAGAGAGCCTGAGGAGGGAGGTAGTTGTCGAGTGATTCTTCTGAAAACCAGATTGGTAAGGGGTAAAGAAGGAAGAATCAGTGAGGAAGGAAGATAGTTGAGAGAGAGAGACAGATGTTCTTGAAGTTTTGCAAGACTTTGGAGGACAGAAATGGAGCGATAATTTTCAGGAGAGTCTATGTTGCTGCCCTTGGGAAGAAGAAGGACTACTGCATGCTTCCAGGAGGAGGGGACTTGGGCAGAAGTAAAGGTGAGGTTAAGGATAAGGGAGATAGGATAAGTAATAGCTGGAGCGGATAGGTAGAGGAATTTAGGGTCAAGATCATCTGGGGAGGAGCCTGTAGATGGGTTGAGGGAGAGGAGGGCCCTCAGAGCTTCATCTGGGGTGATAGTAGAGATGGGAAGAAAGGGGGAGGCCAAAGGCTGGGTAAAAGGGCTGATGGTAGGAGGGGGCAAGGGAGGAAGGGAGTTTAGAAGAGACAATGCACACAAAGTGTAGTAGGCATTCCGTTCGTTGGCCACAGAGACAGGGTCAGAAGTCAGGGAGTTATTTATTTTAAGAACTGGAGTATGGGGTCAGGAAGGAGGTGAGAAGAGGGAATGAACTACCTTCCAGAATTTAGATGAGGAGTTAATGTTTGTAAGGAATGAGGAGTTGAATTAGTCAGACTTTGCCAGTCTAGTAGCTTTGTGACAAGAATTATGTAGCATTCTGTACTTGTCATAGTCATTTTAAAGCTTAGTGGATTTGTGCATTCTTCAGGCTTGATCGTGTTCCCTGAAGCAGAGCAGTAGTTCAGGGGTGATCCATGGGAGAGGCAACCCCTAGACTCTGATCATCCTGAAAGGAGCAAAGGTGTTCCAGGTGGAGGTGAATTTATCCTTGAAATAGGTGAGGGCATAATCAGTGGAAGTGGCAGAGGAAAGAGGGGGCCCAGTTGGTAGAGGCAAGAGTAGAGTTAAGAGGGGTAAGGTTGAGGGATTTAAATGACCGGAGTTATATGATTTTTTTGTGGTGGTTTAGGTTGATGGATCTTACGAAGAGTGAAGGTAGGTTTGTGGTCACTGAGGGTGTCTGGGAGGATGCCTGATTTGATGATACGGGGCGGATGGGTTGTGAGTGCCCTGTCAAGCAGAGTGTGGGTATGTGTTTGGGATTAGGGCGTATGGGCTCAAGTATAAGCTGAGTGAGGTTTAGGGCAGCAATGTCATTATATAGTTTATTAGACTTGGGAGACAACCAATTTACATTGAAATCACCCAGTATGAACAGTTCTCTGGAATGTGAGAGAGAGGTAATTGAAGCTAGAATATCATTTGGACTGAGGGTTGGATGCCAGGAGGGTAATAGATACCCGCTACAAAGATGGGGACCGTAAAGGGAAGAGTGATCTGAGTGACAAGGGCTTCATAGGATGCAGGGATGGAGTTAGAGTGAGTGAGGATAGGATATACATGGCCACTCCCCCACTACGACTGGTCCGATCTTGTCTGGAGAGGGAGTACCCACGGATAGCAGTGACCTTGTCTGCAGTGCTTTTTTTGAGCCAGGTCTCGGTGATAATTAGGATGTCAGGGGCATATGAAATCACAAGAATCTGTAAGACATCAATTTTAGCTAGCAGGCTGCAGATGTTCAGGTGGAGGAGCTTTAGCCCTTTAGGAAAGGTCGTAGGTGCTGAGGTGATATGAGTAGAGTTGTTTGGAGTGGGAGAAAGAAATAGGGCCGGGGTTTGGATGGATGTTTCTTGATGAGAGAAGCAAGAGGGCAAGGATGAGATAGTGCAGTTTGGGACTTTTGTACTGGGAGCAGGAGGTACGGGAGGGAGAGGGAGAAGGAGGGGTAGGATGTAAGAAAATGAAGATAGGCAAAGTGACTAGGAAGAGAAGACATGGAAACGTGGGGGTAATGGGGAAAATAGGACTTGATTTCAAAAAGGGTCGAGGGGGTGATTGACGGGATGTAGGAGTTATCTGTGAGGGAGAGGGAGAGGGAAGTAATGGAGAGAGTGGAGTGGGAGGGTGGATGAAGTTCAGTTCCAGGAGTGGGGGAAGAAGGAGGGGAAGGGAGAGGGAAAGCATAGTAGCAATGGAGTAGAGATTATGTTCAGTAAAGATAAAGAGGGTAAGAGGAGGAGGGCAGATGAGGGTGTAAGGAAGATAAGGTGATCCAAGTGTTCCTTTAAGAGGAGGGCAGCACTGTGGGAGCAAGGAGGGGAGGTTGCAAGAGGATGGAGCTAAAGTGTATTTAATAGAGATCTGGGCTGGGAAGGGGAGGTGGGCCACATATATGAGGAGAGTAGTTTGGCAAGCAGTGCGAGCAGGAAAAGTGAAGACGGATTCAAAAAGAGTGCCAAGAGCTGAGAATAAGACGAGGACCAATCAGGAGCTAACAGATGAAAGCTGTAGTAAATTGGAATCCCGGAGTGAACTAGAGCTGCCATCTAGGTTCCAGGTGAGGGAGAGCAGTCTTCAGAGGTGGCTAAGGCCATTTACCTGTGAAGCTGAGGGCGGGCTGAAGGAGGTTCACGGCCAGCTCGAGTCAGGGCCGGTCTGCTGGCGGTAAGGTGCTCGCTCATTGGCGCTGCACCTAGAAGAAAGGGAGGAGAGATAGGAGGTTACTGAAGTTCAAGTTGAAGGGCAAAGACCAGGGGGCGGTCCTTGGAGGGACAAAAGAGAGGGGAGAGAGTTGCGAAAGGGGGAGTGAGCAGGAAGGCAATTAAGAGCGGAGGATGGCTGTAATAGGAGGGTGTGGGAGTGCTTGTAGGATGGTGCCAGGAGAGAATTCACCAGGACTGGGGTGGTGGGGAGATGGAGTAACTAGAGTGCCGAGAAAGAAAGAGAGAGAGAGTGAAGGATGGGGTTGGGGGGATTCAGGCAGACAGAAGACTGGAGAAGGGCTCATGTGATCCCACTCCACAAGTGTGGTAGCAGGGAGGAGGCGGGGAACTACAGACCGGTCAGTCTTACCTCAGTAGTGGGCAAGATTATGGAGGCACTCCTTAAGGAAAGGATAGTGCAACACCTGGAATCCATAGGGGCACAGGATCCAAGACAGCATGGGTTTACAAAAGGAAGGTCCTGTCAAACTAATCTCATAGATTTCTTTGATTGGGTAACAGAGTGGTGGACCAGGGGGAGCAGTTGATGTTGCCTACCTTGACTTCAAGCAAAGCTTTTGACACTGTTCCACATAGAAAGATTGATAAATAAGCTAGGTAGGCCTGGGTGGGCAGAAGTTGGTCAATTGGGTGGCAAACTGGTTGACTGGCAGAAAACAGAGTGGTGGTAAATGTATACAGTCAGAAGAGATGCAAGTCACAAGTGGGTACCTCAGGATCACAGTCCTGGGGCCAGTCCTATTCAACATCTTCATTAGTGACCTCATGAGATGGACTAGAGGGTAAGGCTTGTCTGTTTGCAGATGACACCAAGATCTGCAACAGAGTAGATGATCCAGATGGGGTGGCAGAATGAGAAGAGATCTGGATAAACTAGCAGAATGGTCAGAAGAGTGGCAACTGGGATTTAATGCAAAGAAGTGCAAAATCATGCACATAGGGAAGAGAAACCCTGAAGCCACTTATAGGCTGGGAGGAGTTGCTAGCAGTCACAAAGGAAGAAAGAGACTTGGGCATCATCATCACTGATGACCTGAAATCATCCAAGCAGACCCCTAAAGCAGTAGGGTGGGCTAGGGGGGTGTTGGGGTGTATTAGTAGGTATCAAGTCGTAAGAGGAGGTAATAATCCTCTGTACAAGACATTGGTTAGGCCCCATCTGGAGTACTGCGCAGTATTGAGGCCACACCTTCAAAAGGACATTAACCAAATTGGAGGCAGTCCAGAGAAGGCAACCAAATGGTGCAGGGACTGCATCAGAAGACATATGAGGACAGATTAATGGAGCTCAATATGTATACCTTCTTGAGCAAAGGAGGGAGAGAGGTGATATGATCGAGGCATTCAAACACCTTAAGGGCATAAACAAGGTGAAAGAGTCTAACATGTTTAAATATAAGAAAATAGCAGGACAAGAGGACACAGCATGAGATTAGAGGGAGGCTGATTAAGAGGGAATGTGAGGAAATTCTTTTTCACAGAAAGGGTGGTAGATGCGTGGAATGGCTTACCACAAGAAGTGGTGGCTATGAATGCAGTGCAGGGCTTCAAACAGGCATGGGATAGGCATAAGGGAGCAATACAAATGACTATGAATAGATAGGTCACTGACAAAGGCCAATGGCACATTTATAAGGTAGAAAAAGAAATGGGCAGACTGGATGGGCCTTGCGGTCCTTATCTGCCGTCAACTTCTATGTTTCTATGTTTCTAAGAACAGTGGAGGGTGATGTGAAATCGCTCCTAATAGGAGCTGTGGCTTCTTGAAGGTAGTGGAGGAGAAGGAAAGAGAAAGCAGACAATGAGGTACAGCAAGCAGTTCAATAATTCCCAAAAGAGCTATCACTTGTAAACACTTTGGGCTAAGCTGCAAATTGCACATAAACTGTAATACAGTGCTCAAAGATAGTTTAAAGCATTGCATCAAGAGTACTTTTCAACACAAATATAAGAAGGGGAGTAGTTTGGCAAGCAATGTGAACAGGAAAAGTGAAGGCAGGGATTCAAAAAGAGCGCTGACAGCTGAGGATGAGACAAGGACTAATATGAGAAGGGGAGTAGTTTGGCAAGCTGTGTGAGCAGGAAAGTGAAGGCAGGGATTCAAAAAGAGTGCTGAGATCTGAGGATAAGATGAGGACCAATCAGTAACTGGCAGGTGAAAGCTGTAGCCAGTTGGAATCCCAGAGCGAACTAGAGCTGCTGCCTGGGTTCCAGATAAGGGAAAGCAGTCTTCAGAGGTGGCTAAGGCCATGTATCTGCGACCCTGCAGGCAGGCTGAAGGAGATTCACAGCTGGCTCGGGTAAGTGTCGGGTGTGCTTACAGCAAGGTGCCTGCTCAGTGGCGCTGCACCTGTGATCTGCGGGTGGGCTGAAGGAGGTTTGCGGCTGGCTCCATTAGGGCCAGTCTGCTGGCGGCAAGGCAACCGCTCATTGGCGCTGCACCTGTGATGCTGCGAGTGGTCTGAAGGAGGTTCGAGGCTGGCTCGTGTTAGGGCCAGTTCGCTGGGGGCAAGGCAATGGCTCATTGGCGCTGTACTTAGAACAGCTGCAAAATCAAAATCAATGGGCAGACCTAAAGGAGGCATTGCAGTTTATACCAAGACTTCCTTACGTCTCAGTGTAGTTCAGCTAGCAAATCCTATATTGACCTCATTAACAATAATACTGGATGATAAAGGAGAAACCTATATTTTAATGAACATTTATATACCACTGAGAAGAAGCATGAACAACTCCATTTGCATGGGACATCTTTGAGCAATATTTGGAGACATTAAAGGAGTACTCGACCCAGAATGTGCAAACACATATGTTATGCAGCGCATTTTGATTTATATGTAAAGTCCTAGTGTGTCCTTCCCTCTGTCTGCTATTAGGAGTTTTTACTAAATTAGGCTGCTAGCTTTATGGTAGTTTTACAACCCCTGGGGATCTTCATGAATAAGCACATTTTACTATGCAAAATAAGGTTAATCATAGCCTTCAATGCATCCAAATGATTTGGAGGCAAATTTGGGAATGGGAGTGCCCTACATCTCTTGAAAGTAATGAACGCAAAATCGAAAACAAGTGTTCTGTATGGGGTAGAGATATGGGCTGACAATAAAACGAAACCCTTATATATAGATACATTCTCAGGGTACCCAATTCAGTCCCGATAGAAATTGTTCGGAAGGAGCTTGGCCAGTATTCATTGATATCAATGGCAGAAATATTAAGAATCAAACTACAGGCCTTTTTGGACAGTAGTAAATTGGTATTAAAAGTGAAGAAGATGCAGTCCATCTTATTCCATAGGTCAGGTGAGGCATCTGGGGTCCTGACACTGGATTTGATAGCATTTGGGGGAACCCTCGATCCAGCAGGTGCAGCTCTATAATATCTGGGTTTTCGGCTGGATGATTCCCTATGTTGGAACATCCATATTAAAACCTTGATCTCAAGTGTAGGAAAAAGGCTGGGTGCCTTATACAGGGTAAAAGCGTGTATGAGCCCAGATGCAAGAATACAAGTTCTAGATCATATGATTTCACCTCTGTTCAACTATGGGGATATTTTGTACTCTGGTGGATTGAAGAAAGACCTTGCCAGATTGGATGTGTGTTATGGCAGACTGGCCCAATTCATACTGGAGACCCCCTGCATAACTCACAAGTGCTTCTTATATAAACAACTGGGTTGGCTGAACCTGCATGAAAGTTACCAGAAACATCTTTTAGCCTTTATCCATAGAGGATTAATTGGTAAACTGCCTGGCAATGTCATGGATAACTTGGTTTCCATGGGAGAAAATAAGTTCACTTAGATCCATAAGTACTTCAGATTTAGTAATTCCTAGATGTAATATGGGAGACAATCAGTATTTTATAGGTGTCCCCTGGTTTGGAATAGCCTGCTCCCCACTTTACGAGCCCTGGAGAAATATAAATCCTAGAGGGGAATAAAACTCTGATTAAGAGATACCTTGGGGAAATTTAGACATTGTGGTATAGTTCCTCGAGATTAGGAACTAATTGTAATTTAATCACAAGTTATGAGTTATATTATGTGTGTATATTCTTTTTTTGTCATGCTTGTTACATGACTGAGTGGCCCTGGCACTGCTACCCGCTGGTGGCAGGACCTCTGCATCCAGCCCACCACCCCCTGACCAAGGAAAGCAGACACAAGCCCAAACAAGGCTCTCCACTTCAGCTGAGTGGCCCTGGCACGGCTTGCAGCAGGACCTCTGCATCCAGCCCGCCACCCCCTGACCAAGGAAAGCAGACACAAGCCCAAACAAGGCTCTCCACTTCAGCTGAGTGGCCCTGGTGCTGCTACCCACTGGCGGAAGGACCTCTGCATCCAGCCCGCCACCCCCTGACCAAGGAAAGCAGACACAAGCCCAAACAAGGCTCTCCACTTCAGCTGAGTGGTCTACGCTGCTACCCGCTGGCTGCAGGACCTCTGCATCCAGCCGCCACCCCCTGACCAAGGAAAGCAGACACAAGCCCAAACAAGGCTCTCCACTTCAGCTGAGTGGCCCTGGCGCTGCTACCCACTGGCGGCAGGACCTCTGCATCCAGCCGCCACCCCCTGACCAACGAAAGCAGGTACGTTTGGTCAGCTTCTAGCTCAGAGCTGTCAGGTTTCAATCCCCTTAACTGGACTGGCTCCTGGGGACTGTGGCTGCTTCTCGATTGGATGCTGCAGATCCCCATTGAGAAAAGAAGCACACAAGGTGCCTTTTTCAAAACACAGCTTGGTCACTGCCTTGCTATACTCCTCTCTGGGCAATTTTTTTCTGCTGAATTTACTGCTTATGTGAAAATATATATATATATATATATATATATATTTTTTTTTTTTTCTCTCCTGGAATTTTCGGCTGTTTGGGCTGCTGTATTAGCTAGGCCTGTCTTCTTTATAGCTTATGTCTTGCACTACTGAATACTTCTATTTCTTAAACATTTTACCTTTAAACTATTGCACTGTATATGTAGGAATTGCCTAGCAGAGTTGTAGTGAAATTTAGCTGACTGCCTGACGTTTATATAGCTTACTACTTGCACTACTGAATTTTTTTCTGCTAATTACCCAGTATTGTAGAATAGCTAGAACTGACCACTGCCTGCTGTTTGCTCTGCCACACTTTTCCCATCACAGTTCCTCTCATTCATCCTTATTCCCCACAATATTTCTTTGCCATCTACTGGACCCCTGATTCCCTCTCCTGACACCCCTCTGAACCAGCACATTCTGTAAATATTGTCTGGCATTTCGGGCCGTCTTCTCTACCCATTCCAGACTACCCTGAGTCCTCTCAACCACATGCCTCCTTCCCAGCTTTCCCTGGTCATATTGAAGGGGCCTCCCTCCCAACCTCCTGAATCAGCCTTTTGTTTTGCTAAATTCCCACCTGGCACCTTTGACCAGACCTCTATGCAGGAACCTTTCTCTCCCACTATTTGCACCTATTCCTGCCCTGAGTACTAAATTGCCCAGGGCCCTCCCACCAATTTACTTGACCTTTGTCTCTGGCTTTTTAACTAACGGCCCGCCTTTTTTTTTTTTCTGCTCTATTTTAGACACAAGCCCAAACAAGGCTGTCCACTTCAGCTGAGTGGCCATGGCATTGCTACCCGCTGGTGGCAGGACCTCCGCATCCAGCCTGCCACCCGCTGACCAAGGAAGGCAGGTACGTTTGGTCAGCTCCTAGCTTGGAGCTGTCAGGCTTCAATCCCCGTAATTGGACTGGCTCCTGGGGACTGTGGCTGCTTCCCGATTGGATACTGCAGATCCCCGCTGAGAAAGGAAGCACACAAGGCACTTTTTTCAAAACACAGCTCGGCTACTGCCGTGCTGTACTGTCCTCTGGACAATTTTTCTCGCCCACCCCCTCCTCGCTCCTTTATTAAGTACACTTCCCCAATGATCCAAGCCCCCTGAGGCCTCACACTAGTCAATTACAGCAACTGCTTAAAGGGGCTGTCCTTTCTGTAACTTGTTAAAGGGGTGATCCTCTCTTGAGCTCACTTGTCTCCTCTAAGCAATTTCCCAATATTCTTCATGAAGCATAATTGATAGGATACCCCTGCCTGTTGAAGATACATCCTTAAGACATCTGTGCCGTCAGGCTGTTTTCATGTATCTTTGGATACCATCGATCCCTGTCTCTTTTAGCTAGTCTAACACGGAGTAGTGATCCTTGAGACCTATAGAATCTAGCTAGTGAGTCTTGGTGCAACTCGCACCCTCTTAACACATTGGGAAATCATGGCATTTCTCATGTGGTTTCAATTACTTACCTGCTTATGTATGGTACCCCACGTAACAGACCATTCGAGCAGAATTGACCCCAACATAGAGTCCTGCCTACCACTGCTAGACTGCCTTTATAGTAATACTACATATAACTTATGCTGCCACCACGTGACTCCGCACCACTCTCACTTTGTGGAATCTCCTTGAGGTGGGACTGCTACCTTGTTACCAATATGTGGCCCCTCACCCAAAACCTACATGTATTGGTGCTATACTGGATGGACCATAGGTTACCCATCCCTAGGTCAGCATAAGGGGAAACTTTGGACTCCGGCCCCTGCACTCATACTTATACTAGATGCAGAAAGATTTGTGCTTTCAAACAACTCCTCGCTGCCCTAAGGAAAACTGTGTTCCTGCTGCTTTTGTGTTCAGGTAATGTTGAACTTGATCCTGGTCCCACAAAAGCTCTCTCATCTCCATCCAATCTTACAAGACTATAAGGAGTCAGCTTTATGCACGCAAATGTTTGCAGTCTTTTAAAGAAATTTACATCAGTCCAGGCATGGATTACTCATACCACACCAGACATACTTGTGCTCTCTGAATCCTGGATTCAGGCATCCACACCAGATAGAGAGGTTAACATCCCTAACTACCTCCTATTTCGAGCCAATAGGCAGACCAGGAAGGCGGACTAGTCATCTATGTCAAAAACAAATTTTCAGTGTCCATCCTAGACTCTACTTCTATTGCAGTGGATTCAAATGTTTGTCCCTTAAAGTCGAACTTTCCCCATCAATGGCTTTCTGTGTCATAGGCTGTTACAGACTACCAGCCACAGGGCCTCAGCTCCTGTCCCATCTATTATGTATTATGGGCTCTGTCCCCATTGAAACAATTATTCTATGTGACCTTAGTTATGATTGGTTGACTAAGGTCTCATTACCCTTGAAGCAGTTCTGTGACTCCCACGGGTTCACACAACTTATTACTCAGCCAACTCGCATTAACAAGAAAAACCCAATGAACAGCACCCTATTGGATGTCCTTCTCGTAAGCAAACCACATTCCTTTTCCCATGCCGGAATTTTTTCAGCTGATGTTAGTGACCACTGCTTTATTGCTGATATAAGAACTGACGCTAAACCCTCACCAACATCTAAATTTTCCACTAAAATGTCCAGACGGAACTTCAACCCTCTTGCATACTTCAATGAATTAAAAAACTGTTAGCACTGGCAGAGTTTTTACCTTGCTAAATCGGTGAGTAATGCCTATGACATCTTCCATGAAATTCTAGCCAGTGCCCTAAATAACTATGCTTCTCTGATAAAAGCACGTATAAATGCTAGAACATGTCATTGATTCTCAGCAGACCGCAAGAATGCCTTACTAAAAAGAGAGCAAGTCTGGAAAAAGGCTCACAGATCTCACACAGACGAAGACTGGTGTCTCTTCAGAACAGTTAGAAACACCTGCACTTAGATGGTCAGAGAGGCCAAGGCCAATTTTTACCAATCTGAGCTAGATTCTGCGTCAAAATGCCCTACCAAGTTCTGGTCCACACTAAAAGAACTGACTCGTCATTCTCCGGGAAATGTACTTTCCTCCAAAATTACCACTGACAATGCTATAATTAATGACAGAAACGAGATCCTGCAGGCCTTCAACAATCATTTTGCCACTGCAAACCTAGCATTCGATAATGCAACGGTAAGCAGACTACACCCACAGATCAACACTAAGCTCCTGGAACTGAGTAACAATATTGTAACCTTCTCATTCTTACTGACCTCCGTAAAAGAAGTTGAAGATCTTCTCCTAAAATTGGACACTAAAAAAAGTGCTGGGGCTGACTTATTTGACCCATATTACTTGAAAATTGCTTATCACATCCTTGCCACACCTATCTCTCACTTATTCAACCTGTCCCTATTGCAAGGCTCCCTCCCTCAGTTATGGAAATTTGCTCACGTCATCCCCCTGTTTAAATCAGGGGTTCCCTGTGACCTAAATAACTATAGCCCGGTCTCCCTCCTCCCCATACTCTGCAAGGTCCTAGAGAAAATTGTGGATACCCAGCTGAGATCTTTCATAGACAACTTGAACTTACTAAACCCTATGCAGTCAGGCTTCAGAGCAAAGCACAGTACCATTACGGCCCTGGCAAAAGGAACTAACGACTGGCAATGGGACTTAGACAACAAAAAATTAATCTGTGCAGTTTTCCTGGATCTCAGTAAGGCCTTCAACATCATCAACCACTGTTTGCTCCTCTCTACTTCACAAGCAATAGGCCTAGACCGAACCTCCTTGTGTTGGTTCCATGACTACCTCACTGGTAGGCAACAACAAATCAAGGCTGAAGG
This sequence comes from Neoceratodus forsteri, assembly GCA_016271365.2. NCBI lineage: Eukaryota > Metazoa > Chordata > Ceratodontiformes > Ceratodontidae > Neoceratodus > Neoceratodus forsteri. Next base: position 444,513,671 of record CM057457.1, on the reverse strand, counting down.
GGAGCTTTCTTCACTTAAACTGATAAAAAGAGGTGTTCCTCAGGGGTCTATATTGGGACCATTACTGTTTGCTATCTATATCAACAGCCTGGATGTAGGCATTAAGGAAACAAGCATTCACCTGTTTGCTGATGACACAGTGCTCTACATAAGCTGTGAATCTCCTGAAGCTGCCTGTGGCGACCTGCAAACCGACTTTAATATCCTGCAGCACCAGCTCCTCAGTAAAAGACTACTACTTAACGCCAAGAAAACCAGGGCAATGCTATTCTCACCAACTGGCCAGGGGGCATATTCTGCCGCTGCTGGTCCATTAGCTTCTGTCTCCACCTTACTAGGTGAACATCTTGAATCCGTATCAAAATTCAAGTATTTGGGTGTCTGGATAGACAATAAATTCTCCTTTATGGAACGTATGGAAGAACTGTTGAAAAAGCTGAGGCAGAGGCTTGGACTCTTCTTCAGAATAAATCACCTCCTAACCACAGACGCCAAATGTCAGCTTGTCCAATCCATGGTCCTCTCACTAATTGATTATGCTGACTTCATATATGACCAGTGCCTAGCCTCACACCTTGCTAAATTGGACATACTGTATCATAGAGCTCTGAGATTTATAACAGGTCTCCCCTCTTTTCCACCCACCACTGTTCACTATATGCAGCTGTCGGTTGGCACTCCATTCAACACAGGCGGCATAGAGCCATCACCAGCAAACTCCCGCAATACATTGCTGACTGTCTCCCACTAAGCCTGATTGGGAATTATGCCTTGAGAAGTCACTCACTGGTTTCCGTGAAAGTACCTAGGGTCAGTACCCACTTTGGAAGAGCAGCCATAAGCTTTGTACTGCCCATGCTTTGGAATAGGATACAGAAATAGCTGAGACTTGGCTCCCCTGTTAGTCTCGCTATTTTCAAGACTCTGTATGCCAAAACATTTGTTGAGCTCTGTAACTGTTTCCACCATTCCTAGTTGTCCAGCTAACGTTTCCGCTCAATCTAAGTCCTTCCCGTTCAAACTAAGTGTTCCCTTACCAAGATTACTCCCTCCTCCCTCAGTCCATTCTAGTCCCACTGGTACTACCAGTTCACCTCAGTCCATTCCAGTCCCACCGGTACTACATACTTACTGCAACACCCCCCCATTGCCCACTCTTATGCCCTGATACCACCTGCTTAGCATCCCAGAATCTTTCTGCCAGTGTCCCTGCCTCCTATGCATGTGCTTTTCCATATCGCAGGGACTCCTTTACAGGCTATGAACATAGCACAGGCACTAAAGACTTTTTTTATGGGAGAAGGCATTTTCTGCTTTGCTGTAATTGAATATTTTAGTTTTGTAATATTCGTTTACAGTTGTTTTATTGTATGTATTGAATATGTCTGTGTCTTTTTTGATGGACAGCGCTTTGAAAACTTTGAAAGGCGTTTAGTCAAATAAATGTTATTATTATTGATGGATAGGATTATAAAGGCATCTCTGTATATATTATTTACCTTTATTTCTACACAGTATGTATTTTGTTGTATACGTCTTGCTACTGTTGTTTTATTTTACTTGTACTCTGTTCTGTACCCTTGCCCTTGCAAACTGCAGATCCACCTTGTAAATGAGCTTGCTCAATGGTAATTGCCTGGGTAAATAAAGATTTTGATTGATTGACTGATTGATATTTGTTACTTATGTTGTATTATGAACATATTTGAGTGCTGTATAACATTGTTGTTTTAATTCATTGACCTCATTGTAAATGAGTTTTACTCAATCGAAATTATCCTGATTCATAAGTGATTTATGAATAAACATTTTACTACTTTACTACTATATGTTTTAAAATTATTCTTATTATCTGAATCTTACTTACCAAGACTTTGTATTGAAGAAGTTGAGTATAAAACAAGAGGGTTTTTGGAAATAAAAACACTCTTGTATTATACTGAATACATTCTTCATTCATTCAGTCATTAGAGAAATAAGAGAACTAGTCCAACCCCTGGGTCTGGAATCCCTTCTTTATGAAATCTTTCAAAGACCTAACATAAGTGAAATGATTGGCACTAGTGTGCGTGATATTTTCATTAATGAAAGATGCAGTAAAAATAGAGACCTTCAAAAATTTTTAAATGGTTCAAGTTGATTAAAGTACAGCATGGACTTAAACCATATTTATTAAAACTAACCTAACCAAGCGATTGCAGCTTGATTACTAGATTCCGAGTGGAAGTATGTAACACAAATTACATACATTTTAAACAAAAGCAAAGTGGTGTAATGAACCCTTATTGTGATTGCAGTCTTAAAATTGAAGATGATCTTGAACATGTGATGTTGTTGTGTCCCAAGTATAATAGACAGAGGAAATACTGGCTAGGGCCGCTTTTTCTGAATTATAGGACACCATATGATAGATTAGGTATTATAACTAATCTTTTCACATCACCAAATGTAACAGTTCTGGACCGATCAGTAAATTATTTAAGAAGTGTCAAACTTTAGGATAAGCATGCGCAAGTGCTGAAAATATTCTGGGTAATATTTTATGGGTAGAAACTAATTTATGTCTAAAATTCTTTTCATCATGATGTAAGACCAACAATGGATTGCATCTGTCTGCTTTTATAATATGATGTAATGTATGTTGAGATTTGTAAAGGTGTCTTGCCGAACAATAAAACATTTTTATACTTGTATTGCAAATGGCAAGGGGGAGAGGGGGCAACACTGTTGTGTTCTTCTTCCATGCTGGAACTCCTCAGAAAGTGAATCATTAATTATTATCCTGACCGTTGGAGCCCGATAAAAAGTGCTTACCAATTGTACATACCCATCTCCAAGGCCAAATCTTTTAAGCGCCAGCGTAATATAAGGCCAGTCTGTTCTGTCAAAGGCTTTATTGGCGTCCATGGACAGGACACAAGCCCCTCCAGGATGCTGATAACCCCACCATATCACATTTAACAGTCTTCACATATTATGATAAGACATGTGTCCCCGGACAAACTCTGCCAGCTTCAACTTTTATTGGATAACAAATTGAGATAACAATATCTAATTTTCAATTGCATCCAACACTTAAAAATTGTACAATCTAACAGATAGACAAACAGTAATACATACTGACTAACTGTTACATAGGTCATCATTTCATTATAAACCTACATTAAATTTTAAAATTATCCATAACAATTACAGTGTCTATTATAAAGGCCAGCTAGATACGATCTAAAATGTGCCAACGATATTAATTCATGTACCTTCAGTTTCTTGGATACACAATTCCATGTTCTGGACACTGATGAAGACAATGTTTTTTCACCAGAATTTGATCTACATCTTGGAACACTAAAAGTGATCCAAGATGTAGAGCTAAGAGGATAGATTTGGTCTAACCTGACTTTCATTAAATCCAGTAAAAATACTGGTAAAGAGCATGATACAAATTTATATACAAAAAGATTCCAATGAGTATCACGTTGATTCTGCAAGGATGTAAATCCTGATTCCTTATACAGGATACAGCTGTGTGTTCTGTATGGTAAATCTGTAATGAACCGAAGTGCACTTTTATAAAGCGGTTCTAATGATCCCAGTACTGATTTCCTAGCATTTTTATAAATACAATCTCCATAATCCAAAACTCAGAAATAGAGAAGTAACCATTAGTTTCCTTAGTTTGTGTGTTGACATAGTGCTGTTCCTATAGAAAAAAACAAGCAACTTCTTTAACTTATTTGAAATATTAATTATATGCGAGTCAAAAGTCAAATAACAATCAAGTATCAATCCTAGGTACCTATAAGAGGTAATCTGTCCCAACACAGCCCCTGATAATGTATGGATATTCCCATTGAAAATATTTTTGCTGTTCTTTTTTTGAAACATCATCCAGCGTGACTTCTTCTCATTCAATAGGAGCCTCAAATCTTGAAACATTCCCTGAACTTTTAAGAAATCCCTCTGTAACACCTCAATTGCATCATCCACATCTTTCTTTATGGTATACATAAATAACGGTGTCGTCAGCATACAAATACATACTGGTGTCAGGTGAACAACATCCAGGAAGATTGTTCACATACATCAAAAATAACAGAGGACCCAGGACAGAGCTCTGTGGTACACCTGATCTTATGACAGTTGGTTCCGAACAGATGTTCACTCTGACACACTGCTGACTATTATTCAAATATGAATAAACCAGTTCAGGGCAGATATGCCCAATCCAGCAGATTTTAACCAATTAAGCAAGACTATGATGAACGATGTCGAATGCCTTTGACAGAGCCAAAAAAACAGCTGGTACGTTGTAGTTTCTGTCGAAGGCATTCATCACATCATCAGCTACCATTCTAAATGTTATGGTGGACACCAAGCATGCGTTCTGAATGTTATGGTGGACACCAAACATGCATTCTGAATGTTATGGTGGACACCAGGCATTTGTTCTAAATGTTATGGTGGACACCAAGCATGCATTCTGAATGTTATGGTGGATACCAAACACCAAGCATGCATTCTGAATGTTATGGTGGACACCAAGCATGCATTCTGAATGTTATGGTGGACACCAAGCATGCGTTCTAAATGTTATGGTGGACACCAAGCATGCGTTCTAAATGTTATAGTGGACGCCAAGCATGCATTCTGAATGTTATGGTGGACACCAAACATGCGTTCTAAATGTTATGGTGGACACCAAACATGCATTCTGAATGTTATGGTGGACACCAAGCATGCGTTCTGAATGTTATGGTAGCCAGCAAACTGCAGTGCAAGTTTTTAAAAGTTAACAAATTGACATCTGTTTGAGAAACTGTTTGAAAATATAGAGAATGCTGGATGGGCAACTATGCACAGCCAGTGTATTCTGCCACAGAAGGGTTCTGATTTCCTCTGACCTCGAGAGTGAAGCTCGAGAGGTCCATAGGAATCAGAACCCCGAGGTGACAGACACACAGGTTATGTGATAAAGTTGCTCTCATCCTGTGTTTTGTATAGTGTATAGTAGTATTATGTGAAATGTGTGCATTGTGGTTTTTTTTTCCTCTTTTTCATAATGTAACTGACTTGTGAAGTCTCTAGAGGTTCTAGAATACTGTGACCACAGAATTAAATAGAGGAAAGCAACAATGTGCCAGCATTCCAAGTGGTTCTGCTGCAGTAGTGACATCACTTCTGCAGCAGAACAACATAATGCCATCACTACTGCAGCAGAACAAGCATATTCCAGGCATGGAATTTCATGCCTATTCCACTATACACTATATATTTGTTATGGTGTGGAAAACAGATAAACATAACAACCGCAATTCAGGTGCAACCCACTTGCTTTCGTGGGATATTTATTTCTCCCAGTAAAGAAAATCAAAATAAATGTTGCAATGTGTTTTGCATAGAGCATAAAGAAGCCTTCTACTAAGAAAACCTATGCCTCAAAATGGTGATAATGTCCCAAACTAATCTATTTCAGTTGCAGCGCTGCTTTAGCTTTTCATATCTTGTGATTATTTGCTGTACTTGTGATTCAGTTTGGCTTTCTGCATTCAGAGTTAATGGCCCATGAAAAAGTCTGTGTTGCCTGACCACATCGGTGACCTGTTTTTGAGGCCATATGTACAATCCATTCACACGTCACTGCAGAAATTTGACTGAGAAAAAAAAAGTCTCTCTTCAATGAATTCCACCACCTGCCCGATATAAAATATTTTTGAACAGTACACTGCATATACTCTCCCAACTTCTGTTTTGTCTGGGTTCATCTTTTTCTTTTGAATCTGTGGAAGTGCAGTGTGCTGAGCAGTGGTGGAGGGGGTCTGTTTCAGATGTGCCTGAATCAGAAGAGGGTTCTGTCAGTGGAGACATGAAAACATTGCTGGGATCCATCACTGGAGTGCTGGAAGCACCATTGGGGTCTATTGATGGAGTTGCTATAGCAGTTGAGGGTTCGTTCATTGGAGTTCTGGAATCCGCACGGGGTCCATCACTAGAGTTGAGGCACAGGGGTCTGTCACAGGATAGCCAGAAGAATCCCTGGTGTCCATCACTGGAGCTGATGCACAGGGGCTCATCACTGGATAGCCAGAAGCATCCCTGTGGTTCATTGCTGGAGTTGCAGAGGCAGATGAAGGATCTAGCAGTGGAGGGCCAGAAGCAGTGCAAGGCTCCATCACTGTAATTGCAGTCATTGATGTGCCAGGAACAGGGTCTGAGTTCATCCTGTGGGTAGGTGTTTCAGTAACATTTCTCACATGTGAAGTTGTGAGCCTCCTTACTGTCCATGGTTGTGGATGTTCGTTGTTCAGACATGAGCCATCATTAGTTTGGTTGTGGATGCAAAAACAACTTATATTTCTGCTGGCCACCACACCAGGCACCACAGTCTTCACACTTTGGATCTGTCGAGTTCCAGGTACAGGTTTCACATATTTTCTGTTTGGCCTTCTTATGCTGTTGTTAGGCACCCAGAAGAAAATTCTTAAGTAGTGTCTGCACCCCTCAGCTGGAGGTGCTAGTGTTAGTATATCCCGACAGTGCACAAACAGCTCTTCTGCTGTGGAAATGACTGCATGACGTGACACGACAGCCAATGTTGCCATTGATTTAACAACAGCACTCTGTCCATCTGAAGGGCCCTTCCCATGCCTTGATCCAAAGTACGCCCTTTCGATTGAAAATCCTAATTCTTGGGTAGCCATTAAAATTGCATTGAACGCACACTTTGATTTTTATTGGCTCCTACATCCATCTGTAAAATGTACCTCCTTTTCTATGATTAGGTGCCGGGTCTTTGTGAGATGTTTGTTGGCCATGTTAATGAAGTGCCAAACTACATTGTGGTCATGTGTGGTGTCCTGTGAAATGAATACCAGAGGGTTTGTGATGGTCCCTTCACAATGAGCACATTTGTAGCATGTAATAATGGGGTGCACTGTAGCTTGTTTATGATGCCAGTGGCAGGATTGGATCACATCCTGGTATTTGCAGGCATAGTTTTCAATGAAGTCCAGCACCATGATAACCCATCCCTGAGGTGGTTTGTTATTAAGCATTTTGAACTGGTAGTGTTGCCATGCAGCCACATTCAGGTGGTGCCAAAAAAAGATTTCTCTTGGTATTCACGGTGCTTCCGGTAAGCTTTTGATCGAGCTTTGTAGGTATTCAGATACGATTCAAAACGTTCAGGGTCATACCTGATGCCATTTATGAAGCGTTTACTTCTCTCCTTTCCCATCAGTGGAGTGGACAACATTCTTAGTTCAACATTGATCAAGGATGCAGCAGACACACATGGTCTTCAGCTACGCTGAGATTCCTTGTTCAGAAGAACCTTAAGGAGCAGAAAGATTCAGAATTAATCACACACAATAACTTCCTGTTTTACAGCTGCTATGACCTGCACAACAGGGCACTATTTCTTCACTACAGAGAAGAACAGAAGGAGAGCAAACACGCACTGGTTAACTCAGAACAGATGACAAGATGGAATGACAGAGTTAGTCACATCAATTTTGATCCGAGGAGATACAATGGGAGAAAGGAAAGGGCGCATCAGCTGCCTCAGAAGAAATGATGGAAAGAAGGAGAGCAAATGTCAGTGGCCTCAGAAGAAAGGAAGGAGAGTGCACGTCAGTTGCCTCAGAAGAAATGATGGAAGGAAGGAGAGGGCACATCAGTTTGACACAAGATGAGAGACAAGGAATGTGATGAAGCAGAGTGGTGCACTGCAACAGGAACAAAAAACTCTGCATGCACTATGTGAATTGAAAATCAGACGCATGGCAGCAACCAAAACCAGACATTACACAGCAAACCATGGATTAAAAGGGGGAAACGGTCCGTAACACACACCACATGGTCTCAACATGGTTGGAGCGGAGGCAGAAAACAAAGGCGTGCTCAGCATCCAGCCATGTTAACACCATACGGTGGGTGATTATGAAAAATCGGACGGATGTCGGCAGCCAAAACCACATAAATGAAAGAGCAAGCAAAAAAGATTCAGAGCACAGCATTGTTCTGGAAGTACAATACTTCATCCCACCCCACCCCTAAAATAACCACAGATCGCATGGTCTCAACATGACTGGAGGTCAAGCGGCAAAGAAAGGCCTACTCAGCATCCAGCCAGGGGGAGACCATTCAGGGTGTGGTTGCACAACATCGGACAGACATCAGGGCCCAGCACCACAGAAATGGGCACAGCAAGCAAACCAGATTAAAGAAAAACATTTTTACGGCCATTCCCCTGGCAGGGGTGTGACAATGTGGAGTGCCACAGAAACAATCATGCCCAAACAATACTTTGAACTCCCCCCAATAAGCGTAGACCACATGATCTCAACATGGCTGCAGGTCAAGCAGCAAAGAAAGACCTGCTCAGCATGCAGCCATCTTAGGGCCATGCGGTGGGTGGTTTACAGAATCAGCTGGACTTTAGCAGCTGAAACACACAGAAACTACACAGCAAACCACGGATTAGCAGGACAAATGCATTTTTTTAGCAAAACTACAGATTAGCAGGACAAATGCGTTTTTTTACTAATCACAAATAATACTCGAGACAAGCACCCCAACCCCCTTACCACAGACCACATGGTCTCAACATGGCTGTAGGTCGAGCAGAGCAGCAAAGAAAGACCTGCTCAGCATGTAGCCATCTTAGGGCCATGTGGTGGGCGGTTTACAAACTCAGCTGGACTTCAGCAGCTGAAACACACAGAAATTACACAGCAAACCACACATTAGCAGGACAAATGCATTTTATTAGCAGTCGCAAGCAATACTTGAGACAAGCACCCTCGCCCCCTAACCACAAACCATGTGGTCTCAACATGGCTGCAGGTCACGCAGCAAAGAAAGACCGGCTCAGCCTGCAGCCATTTTAGGGCTATCTGTGGGTGGTTTACAAAATCAGCTGGACTTCAGCAGCTGAAACACACAGAAGTGACACAGCAAACCACGGATTAGCAGGACAAATGGCATTTTTTTAAAAATCACACACAGTACTTGAGACAAGCACCCCCCCACCCCCTAACCGCAGACCGCATGGTCTCAACATGGCTGCAGGTCGAGCAGCAAGAAAAGGCTTGCACAGCATGCAGCGATCGTAGGGCCATGCTGTGGGTGGTTCACAAAATAAACTGGACTTCAGTAGCTGAAACACACAGAAATTACACAGCAAATCATGGATTAGTATGTGTCGTGGAAAAAAGTATACATTCTTTTAACACTTGTTTAAAATTAAGCTCAGGAACACTGCATATAGTAAAAAGAAAGCCTCTTGTCAGGGTATGCCAATGTCCCACCTCCAAAACTGAATCCTGCCCATATTTTTCCAACATGCATTTTACTGGACCAGCACATATTACCTCGTTCCCTGATTTCTTACTGACCTGCACCCATTTTTTCTGTTTTTGTTACTCTTTACTTACTTGGTCAGTTTCAAACTCTGGGAGTTACTTTTGACTTGCCCTATCTCCTGCTTAGTTTTAACTCCTCTCATAGGAGGGTGCTCAACCTTCTTAAAGGTTTTTGTGCCCCCCCCAAAGTTCTTTCCCTAGGCAGACTCAAACTCCCTCGGTTACTTTTAACCGAACCTATACTTATGGCGCCTAGTCACTTTTGCCACTTTTTCAGGCTCAGACTAATAGTTACTTTTGCCACTTTTTCAGGCTCAACCTATCCTGATATCAGTCACAACTTATACAAGCAATTTTTCTTTTGGTTTTTTTACTACATGCAGTGGCCTGAGTGCAGTTACTTACAGTGACTAACGCCGTCTGGGTCCCAAGAGAATCTTCTGTGATCAGGGACGGTCTCTCCCTGGCTCCACTTGCTGTAGGAGGATTTCCCTATGTTTTTTTTTTTACTTTCACCAGAAGTCTTGGGACTTTGTCCCCGACTGGGACTACTCTGGGTCCAGTCCGTGCTGATCCTGCCGACTATGCCAAAATTGTTGTGGAAAAAAGTATACATTCTCTTAACACTTGTTTAAAATTAAGCTCAGGAACACTGCATATAGTAAAAAGAAAGTTTTAATACATATGCATATCCTAGCTCTTCATAGAACACAAACTCAAGCAGAACTCGGCAAGTTCACAGGTGCACAAAGCTTACATTACACTGTTGCTTGTCATTGTCTATTGGCTACAATTTGCTGCAGTGGGTTGGCAGTTCGTTACATATAGAAAAACAAGAAATGTTCACATGACTTCAGGGAAATGCTTGTCTTTCGTTTCATTTTCTCCACCATTTTACCTTTTTAAGTTTCACTTTCACCGCCATCTTGTGGAGGTTCTAGGTACTGCTATTTCTACAACATTGTCATTGTATTTTTTCCTTCACATAGGACAAATGCATTTTGTTAGCAATCACAAGCAGTACTTGAGAAAAACACCCCCACCACATAACAACAGACCATATGATCTCAACATGGCTGCAGGTCAACCAGCAAATAAATGCAAGTTCAGCCTGCAGCCATCTTAGGCCATGCGGTGGGTGGTTTAGAAAATCGTCTGGACTTCAGCAGCTGAAACACACAGAAATTACACAGCAAACCACAGATTAACAAGGCAAATGCATTTATTTTAGCAATCACACACAATGCTTGAGACAAGCACCCCATCCCCTAACCGCAGGCCGCATGCTCTCAACATGGCTGCAGGTCGAGCAGCAAACAAAAGCCTGTTCAGCAGCCAGCCAGGTGGAGACCAGGCGGTGGCAACATAGAAATCACACAGCAAAAAAAATGGTTTAGCAGGACAAATGCAATTCGTTTAGTAATCACAAACAATACTTGAGACAAGCACCCCCCCCACCAACCCCAGACCATTTAGTTTGCACATGGCTTCAGGTTGAGCAGCAAAGAAATGCATGCTCAGCCTGCAGCCGTCTTAGGCCATGTGGTGGGTGGTTTACAGAATCAGCTGGACTTCAGAAGCTGAAACACACAGAAATTACACATTGTACCACAGATTAGCAGGACAAATGCATTTTTTTAGCAATCACACACAATACTTGAGACAAGCACCGGGGCCCCAACCCCCCTAACCACAGACCACATGGTCTCAACATGGCTGCAGGTCGAGCAGCAACAAAAGACCTCCTTAGCCTGCAGCCATTTTAGGGCCATTTGGTGGGTGGTCTTCTGCAGCATTTAGCACACAGAATACACACAGCTGAGGACCTCTCCTGAAGTCAAAATAAGTGATTTTATTGTAAATAACCATGATATCTTGTTCAGTATAGCAGTCCATACACACACATACACATACGCACACTGGCGGGGTTACTGATCCCAGTTTACTGGCATAAAAATTAGCCCCCCTAACACACACACACACACAGCACTGTTATTATTGCTACTGGGAAGACTGGCCTGTTACTGATGTACTGGGATGAACACACCTCATGCTATAAATGCAGAAACTCGGGATCTACTGTGGCTTCCCAAAATCAAACTTGCTGCACCTTTGTTCTAAATGAACTGGGATGCCAAACACTGGACGTTCTGAGCGTTAGAAGACAGAATCCATTTTGGTGTCCCAAAGTACAAGATAGAGCCCCAGATTGAAAATGAGCAGAAGTCTGCACAGTGTATGATGCTGTATGCACGATGTGGCTGTTTTTTGGGGGCACCAGTCATTGCCATGATTATTAATGTACACCCTGCCTATGCAGGTGGCGCAGTTGGCATTCGGAGTGCACGGGAGGTAGAAGGCATTTTGATCACATGCAGCTGAGCACTGGCGGACACGGCACAGAGTTTCCAGACTGGCTTGGCTGGAAAGGGACTAGTGGGACTGAACTACAAATATTTATAGGGTCCCAGGAACCAAGCAGTCACAGAAACTGTGGGAATCCCCTTGGGGCAAGAATTTGCAGTGGGGTTGAGCAGCACATTCTTAGTGTACATCCCTCTGTGTGGGACCCCAGCAGGGGCACATGAGGGTTAAACAAGAAAATACACCGCAGTGAATGGTGTGTGCAAAATTGACCTGCAGAAGTACGAAGGTCAGAATAAGTATCACATGTTGAAACAAGCAGATTAAAAATACCGTGTTCTGAACGTTACTGCACAAGACTCCAGCCATAATGTTCAGAATGCAGAATTAAGCACTTAGCCACACAAAAAAAAAACAGGAAGGGTGGGGTTGCACAAAAACATATAGGAAATAAAGAGGCAACAGCAAAGTGTGTTTAAAAGTGTGTATTATTGAAATGGAAAGCAAATAACAGTTGTTTCAAGTGAACTGGATCTCTATGCCTTCCAGTGTTACATTTTGGCTGTAGAAAACAGAGCAACCTAAGGAGGTGGACAAACATAAAAACAAAGTTAGAGACAGCTGAGGACTGCAGTGTTATGATATCTCTCTCTCTAAATATAAAACCCAGAATTACATGGTGCCTTAAGGGCAATTTGATACGTTTGTTCCACATGCCATTGGTACAACATTCTCATGAATGCACCTGTGTATAAATGTAATCAACCCTGGGCCATGATGCAAGGGAGGGGAAGAACAAGGTGTACTCCCAGGCTCTATTTAACTGTCCCCTGCAGTGTAAATGGGTAGGCTTTGGGAAATAAAATTGCAACTCCTCTCTTGTGGGAGTTGTAAGAAGATGCATAACATGCTCCAACCCACCCTCCCATTGATGTATTATGTTTTATTAGAAAACAGAAATGTAAAAAATGGCAAAGGGACAAACAATAAGATCAAGAGGGGCATGACAAACAAAGTAACGCAGCAAGAGTGCTCAGCGCTATGCCTCAATGCATGCAGTCTGGCTATCAAGATGACTGACCTCACTGCCATAATAGCTGAGGTAGGACTAGACTGGGTTGCCATGACGGAAACATGGTTCACAAACAGTCACGGTTGGGAGGTGACTATCCCAGGGTATAACTTATTCAGGAGAGACAGGACTGGGAAAAAGGAGGGGGTAGCTATTTATGTTAAGGATACCATCAGTGCAACAGAAATGCAGCAGGCACAAGTGGAAACAGAGGATGTATGCATCACAATTGGGGCTGGAAGCCAGAAACCCATTTGGGTAGGAGTAATCTACAGACCCCCCAAATCAGGAGGATGCTAGGGATAAAGAAATCCTGGAAACCATGCTTCAGATGTCATGCAAAGGGGATGTGGTGCTGGTGGGGTATTTCAGTCTGCCGGCTGTTGATTGGAGTACCCAGACAGCAGCATCACAAAAAAGCTGGGAATTCCTAGTCACAATATAGGAAGCAGGCCTAAGTCAACTAGTGACATCACCCACAAGGGGTAACGCAATTCTAGATCTGATATTCACAAATAGTGATAGAGTTCTGGGCATCGAAGCAGGGAACCACCTGGGCAACAGTAATCGTAACACGGTATGGTTCAGAATAAAAAGGACTGAAGACTCCACACACTCCAAACTAAAGGTCCTTGAATTCAGGAGGGCAGACTTCACAAAAATTAAGGCCTGCCTGAGGGACAACCTTAGTAACAAAACAGAAGGGATTGTTGAGGAATGTTGGACAAGGTTGAAGGGTGCAGTAAACATGGTCACGTCACAGTGTGCCCATCAGGTTAGTAAGAACAAAAGGAGGAAAAACCCACTATGGTTTTCCAAGGAGGTGGCAACCATGGTGAATGAGAAATGCATAGCCTTCAGAAAATACAAGGATTCAGGAATGAGGGGGACAAAACAGAATGCAACCAGAAACTAAAAGAGACAAGAAAAGTGATAGGAAATGCAAAGGTTCAGACAGAGGTTGGAATAACTCAGGAAGTAAAAAGGGTAACAGAACCTTCTACTTTACATACGAGAAAAAAGGAAGACCACAGGGGGCATTGTTAGAACCACTCAAAAGGACAGACAACCCACAGAGCAAGACAGGAGAAGGCAGAGGGACTCAATTAGTACTGCTCAGTATTCACACAGGAAGCAGATGAAAATGGACGAACAATAGGCATAAAGAAGTGTCCAGTTGAAGGAATAGACATGGGTCCCTTCACAGAGGAAAGGGTCCTGGAGGAAATAGACAAGTTAAAGGTAGATAAAGATATGGGGCCAGATGGGATACACCCAAGAATACTGAAAGAATGTGGTAGGCAACTGGTAGCCCCCTTAGCAATGCTCTTCAACAAATAAATCAATCAATCAAAATATTTATTTAACCAGGCGGACACCGTTGAGCAAGCTCATTTTTGAGGTGGACCTGGGACAAACAATTAGGTGAATACAATTTAGGTGAGATCAACATACAGTTTCAATTATGTGCACAATTAGGTATAGGCAGTACAAATGCAAGTAAAAGGTGCAGATAATTGTAAAACATTAATTACAAATACACAATTCATGCAACATATACAAAGTGCAGAACATGGAGGGAAACAGTAGGTATGGAGTAGGCTCTGGCATTAATGTCCAGGTGACACCTAGCGGTGTGTTGGGGCGAGAAGAGTACATGGCAAGGGGGGGAGGGAGATGGGAGGAAATAAAATAGGTAAACAGACAAAAAATAGGGGTTGAATAGTAACAGGCAAGAGGATATAAGGTGTAGATGTGGGCAGGGGAGAGAAGGAGGTAGGCTTAGGGACGGCAATGAGTGGAGTCAACAACAGAGGGTGATCATGATGAGGCAGGGGCAGGGTCAGAGAATAGAACAGGAAGCTCTGAGGGAATAGGAGTACCTAGGGCAGGAGGAGCAGATGCAAGATTCTTTAAAATGGAGTGTATATAAGGATTTGAAAGCTGCTAGACTAATAGGATAATTGATTTTTAGTTTGTTTTTTGTATCTTGTTCTACAAAAGGGGCCATACGTGACTAATAGATGCCCTGCCAAACCGAGATTTGTCCTTGGAAACCTTCAGTGAAAGTGTCAGTGGCTCAGTAGGTAGCACACTCACTTCTGAGGCCAGGAGATCAGAGGGCTGTGGGTTCAGTTCCCACATCTGGCACTTGGGTTAATATCCCAATACTGACACTGTAGCGTAGCATGAGAGGGGTGCTGCATTTCTGAGGTGCTGTCTTTTGAAGGAGATGTTAAACCGAGGTCCCATCTGCCTGGATTGGTGGTAGTTCAGGTGGATGTTAAAGATCCCATGGCACTTATCGAAAAGAATAGGGGAAATTTTTATTGACAAAGAAACTACAAACCAAAGTCACATTGACAAAAATAAATACAAAAGACTCATGTAACAGGAAAATCAGAATCAGTCACCCATGGTAAGCATTTCTATAAAACAAACAATGATCCAGATGACAAACTTCTTAGTTCAGAAAAATAAACATCTTTTAAATCCTGTTCAATACTTTGGACCACCAGTAGGTGGGACATATCTTTTTGCTACAAGGTGAAAAGACAGCAAGCAGTCCATAAATGCCATTTAATGACGGTAAACAATAAGTTTAGACTCAGAGTGTCAATATTCCACTTTTTCCAGGTCGCTGGAAACCTACCATGTAACAACATCTCATAAGTAACAGAAGTAAATAAAGGTTTCTTCCATCTGTTCGCTAAAAATAACCAAAAAACAGTGATATAGGAACAAAGAAAAAACAGGTGTTGTATTGTTTTATCCTGATTTACACATAAAGGTCTGGAACACAATCTTTCATTCAGCTGTTTATGTTTATGATCTGCCTTAATATTGATCTGTTCATGACACCTAAGCCAATGTAGATCCCACATCTTCTGGGGGATGCGAGGATTCCTTAACAGTGTGGATAAAGCAGGTAAGGAAGTAGGGGGCCATTTGGGAAAAATTACAAGGTCTGCACAAGTGGTATGTATCAAAAAATTATAAATGGCTTTCCTATTTTGAGTCATAATCATATGGCTGGTAATCTTCCATTGTTTTAAACGGCAAAAGGTATCGCGAAGATAAGAAGGGGTAGACGATACATGTTTAACCTGTTTCAAAGTGTTAAGGTCCCAAAGATGAAACCAAGGTTGACAGGATTGAAAAAAATAAAATTCCCATCCCACATCATAATTAACTAAAAGTGATTTAAGATTAGTCACAAAAAAACTATTATAAAAAAAATAATGGGTGTATCATATTAAGACCACCTTCCTTGAAAGGTAAGCAGGTAATGGAATGCTTAATGGGATTCAGGTGTCTGCCCCATAAGGCCTGAAAAAATATACTCAGAAGTTTAGTTTCCAAAACACGGGAAGGGGGAAAAACATAAGCCAAAAACAAAAAAATTGGGAGCAAGTGAGACTTTATCAAGTAAACCCTCTTTTTTTTTTACTGAGTTTCCAGGTGTTCCAAAGAGAAACTTTGGCCTGTGCTAGGTCCAGTTTGGGAGTCCAGTTGAGAATGTCTAAAGGACCTGAGCCAAACAGAATGCCCAAAATCTTAATAGGAGTGTCACAAAGTGCAATACTGGAAACTGTTACATCATTCGACTGCTGAGACCTAAGCCGTCGACCGACACATTTCTCCAAGTGCAGGGATGCTCCTGAAACAAGACCAAGGGACTTATAGAGATGGAGAGATGCGTCTGTCGAAGGAACATCAGCTACTATTAAACTCATGTCATCAGCATAGGCTAAAACAGAAAGTGGTAAGGAGCAAATAGGCCTAACATTGTGTGTCAGTAGTAATGGTGCGTGGGCAAGGGATCCAAAAAGATATACAAAAGGGGACTGAGTGGACACCCTTGTCTAACACCTCTCTTTAAAGGTATCAAAGGACCCTTCCAGTCATTAACAAGAGGAATAGAAGTAGCTGTAGCATGTAATAAGCTCAACCAGGAGAGAGTAGTCACAGGAACCCTATAAAGTCTCAAAACCTGCCATAAAAAGTCATGACTCACCTAATCAAATGCCTGTCTTTGATCCAATTAATACAGGAGGCCTGTTAACCTATTTGAATTGACATGTTCCACCAATTCCCATAATAAAAGGACATGATTATGTATACTTCTGCCTGGCACATTATTAGATTGAGCTTCCAAAATAACAAGAGAGGCCAGCTTTGCTAGACAGAGAGCAATAATTTTAGTTAAAATTTTAAAGTCTGTATTCAGTAGGCTAAGAGGCCTCCAGTTAGTCAGTAATTTTCTGTCTCCTTTCTTATGGATATAGAAGGTACTACCCATATTTAATTCTAATGGTAAAGTATCAGCTTTTAAAAGGAAGTTATAAACTGTGACCAATTCCATGCTCAACTCAATATTAAGCAATTTATATTGCTCATTCAGAAGGCCATCCAAGCCTGGAGATGCTCCAGATTGCAGAGTTGTGATGACCTCAACTACTTCTCGTGCCTGAATATCACAAGCAAGCATATCAGATACTGATTGTTGCACATCAGGAACAGAAATGGAACTAAGGAAGGTCAATATATCATGTAGAAATATAGGGAATGGACTGAATAAGTTTTGAGTATACTCGGCCACATAATTTTGGATAAGCTTAGAATCAGTAATTGTATGACCAGCTTCAGTCACAATAGTATCAATGGTTCTCCCCGTAATCTGTTTAGAAAAATGTGCAAATAAGCAGATCACATCATAGGCACCTTTTACACTAAAACGTTGATGTTGTTGCATTGAAGCATATTTTTTTGAGTGAGATTAATTAAAGATTTTTTCAGGGTACTAATTTATGAAGAAAAATCCTGGCCAGTGGTATACGAAAGGGTAAGGAGTTTTTGCAGCTGATGTCATGTCCTATGGTATGTGAAATAACAATCTTCATGATGGGTTTTGCTAAAGGATTTCAGTAATTTCATCAAATCCTTCTTTATATCTATGGATCATTGTAAAGAAAAAACACAGATTTTCTGTTTTGAAAAAAAGATTTTAGAAGTGTTAACAACAGAGAATTCTCCAATAAGGAAACATTACATTTCCAAGTGCTAGGACCAAACGTTGCAACATTCTTAGGACCAAGAAAAATGGTAAGCAAATCATGATCTGAAAATTCAGCCACCTGTACTTCAGCAGCGGAAGTTTGTAAAAAGGAGGACACAAAAAATATATATATCCGGGTAGCTAAAGAGCCTTTATGAAAGGTAGGAGTATGTGTCTGGGTGAGAGAAAGATAAGCATCCTTCAGTTTTGCAGAAAATAAAAGATTTTTGAGAAAAGTGGTATCACAAAATAATTTTGTAGTTTTTGAGAATGAGGACCTGTCCTTAGTGGACAACCCACAATTGAAATCACCACCAAAAATGACGTGCATAGAGGTGTAAAGATAGGGTTGAACCACTTTCAAGAGTTCAACCTAAGTGACTTGGTTTGTGGGCATAAATATTGATAATCCGAAAGGGGATAGAAAAGAACCTAAAGTCTATCAATAATACTCTGCCAGGGCATAAATCTAGAATCTTAATAATAGAGACATTAGGAAGATGAAACAAAATACCCACCCCAGAACATGTCTCCTGTCCAAATGACCAATAGGAGGGACCTAGATGCCAGGATTTTTGGGCCCTAGAAATTTCAGGCAAAGAATGGAATCTAACATCTTGTAGAAATGTGAGACCGGCAGTAAGGCAAGACAAAAACGAAAAAACTGAATCCCTCTTATGTTGTTTTTTTATACTATTAACAGTGTATATATTGCAAAAGAAGTAGACATATGCATAACAATCACCTCTGTCTACCCTTCCTCGGGGTACATTCTTTATGTTTTGTCTTGGCCTTGGCTTTCCTTTTTTGGGACCCCACATTGTCGATAGGGATTTCAGTATCTGTAGTAAGTTCAGGGTGATAGGACTGGACGGAAGAAGAGTCAGAGTCTGTGTTTTCAAAAGTCTGTCGCAGCAATTCATATTTATTCGTCTAGGGGAGAGTCTCTACCCTCTGAGCCTTAGAGGAAGGTGAACCAAACTTTCTTGAACCCCTTGTAATTCTAGAAGGTATAGTAAAAGGGCCAGAAGGGGAAGGTTCCATTGTTATAATGGTGCCGGGGGGTCCCATAGAAGAGCCACCTGAAGTAGAACAGCTAGGAAGAACTGGGGAAGAAGGACGGTGGGGAGGTAGAGAAAATGTAACAGGTTGTGGGACAGGCTCTGTCAAATCCTCCCCAGCTGTTACTACAGTGGCAGTGGAAACAACACTATGTGATTCAGCTAAAGTAGTAGGAGGGGGAGGGGCAACTGTAGAAGTAAAAGAAGAGGGACTCTTAATGTTAGAACGTTGAGCCACTGTAATAATAAGCCGTTGCTCCTCTTCATCAGCTAAAGTAGAAGAATTATGGGCAGCCCAGGAACATTGCTAAAAAATATGTCCCAGGTCTTCACATAAAACACAGAGAGGTTCTTCAGTACGTTATGAGCCTGCATGACCAAGACCACCACAAACAGTACATGTAATAGTGTCACAAATGCTGCTGAGATGAGAGGTGGAGCCACACTTATAACAGGCTTTAGGTTGTCCAGAATAGAACAAAACTCCCCTATCCCTGCCTAACAGAAAACTATTGGTAGGTGTTGAATACCAGTATTAGTAGTCCGGAGCATAACCCTAACCTTCCACCCTCCCGTCCACAGATTTTCCGAATCAAAAATAGCTTCAGGGTCACAGAGCACTGTACATCTTTGTTTCAGCCAAACTGTAATATCGTTCAAACAAACACTTTCATTTCTAAACAGAATAGTGACAGTCTTTTGTGCAGGTTTCGTTAAAGGAATTGCATGGAAAGGTGAACATAAAGGGGTATTTTTCAACAGATGAAATTGGGACCAACATTTCTCTAAACCTTTTAAGGTTTTAAAACTTATATCAGAATGGGACTCATTAGAAACATATATCTATACGTGGATATCATAAGCAGCAAATTTCATGGAGTCTTTAAGCAAAGTGTGCCCAACAAAAACCCTATCAGGTATGTCAGGTAAACCCCCCAAATACTGTAATCTGACAGCATTGTGTCTCTTAGCCTGTTGGGTGGGAACAGAAAAACAAGATGCATACGTTTTAGTAGATGTAGAAGCAAGAGAAGTCGGTCGTTCAGTCTGTTGAGGTGGTGGACCAGGGCCCTGGGGTGGTGAACTTCATTGAAGAGGGTCGGAGTCTGAAAATGGAGCTGCAGGAGAAGTGGAAACCGGTCAATTGAGAATTGGTTTCTGTGTTAAGTGCAAAGCAGGCGTAAGCGTTAAGTCCAACTGGTCTTGCACAGGAGAAATAGATGGGGTGTCTGCAGGGGTGATCCGAACGGGGAAGGACTGGAGTGCCAGGTACCAACAACTGGATCCCTCTCCCACCCTGCCGCAGCAAGAGCAGAGTCAACTGACCAGTCTCCCTGAGGAACAACCTCTGCAGGGGGCAAGTCAGACGCAGTGGTTCGTGGAAGAAGATTAGGGGAATCAACAAGGTTTTCAGGAGAAGTTTCAGCAGCAGGAGCTGAAGAAATCGTCGAACAGACCACATTGGAATGTGGAAATGTCAAGGCAGTCTTTCGGGCATCTGATGCAGCAGTCTGCAACAGTGAGTCAGAATCAGTAGGCAGCTGCAAAGCTGAGTTCTTAAGTGCTAAAAGCTCTTGTTTCTTTGTAAGATAGCATGTTTCCTCAAGTAATAGCAAAGCGTCCACATCTGTAGGTCGTAAACATGCAGTATTATGTAGAGAGACTTTGGCAGATGCTAGCTGTTGCAGTATAGGAACAGACTGGGAAGAAACAATTGTTTGCTTACTTTGATCCATTGAGGTGTTTGAGGAAGGAAATGAACTGGGAGATGCATGCAGCTTAGATCCATTAGAAGAAGCTTGAGGAAGAATCGATGAGGTCTCTGGCAATCCAGAGACAGGGGAGGAGACCTGCTCCCCTGCCTCCATTACCTCCGTGTCCTCCACAGCATGTCTAGAGGCAGCCATCTTGGTCCCACCAAAAAATGGGTCCTCCCTGCTCACAGGAAGCAGTGTAGGGGAATTTCTCCGGTGTCCTAGTCAAATTTCCCCGGTGTCCTGGCCAAATTTCCCTCATTCACTAAAAATACCACCAACAGCTTAATCTGGTTCAAGGTCAGTTGGCATTCATCTGTATCCCCCTCCCCGGGTCTTGCCTGAAAATAGGCAGGATTTGTCTAATGCACTTACCTGGTCAACAAAAACTAACTAACTAAATAAATAAATATAAGTGGCACTTCTCAGGGCATACTTACTTAACGGGCAGAACGGTAAGCAGTCTGAGATGTCATCAGGCAGTTTATTTATGATGCCGTTGTAGATCCAGATCACAGCATTTCTCTGGCATCTAAAGCTAAGGGATGACCAACCTACCGCTGAGTACAGGGAGTAATGATAGGTGGAATAGGGAAGGCTCGTTATAAACTTTAGAGCTCTATGGTGGAGCGTATCAAGTTTGGAAAATGCACCTGCAGGACCCTGGCTGTAGAGGAAATCAGCGTAGTCTAATAAAGAGAGAAAGGTAGTTTGGACTAGCCTCAATTTTGCATCCCTGGTGAGATTTTTTATCCTATAAAAAAGGTATAGTCTCATTCTACGTTTCTTTGGTAGCTCTTCTATGTGAGCAGTGAAGGAGAGTCTTCAGTCCAGCCAAATCCCCAAATATTTAAATTTTGTTACAAACTCCAACTGTTCACCCAGAATAGTAGTAATTGGGGAGAGTAGCGCCATCGTGGCCGGAATTGCTAAGTTAGGAAAGGGAGACAAGAACATAGCTTTTGTCTTCTTGGCATTTAGAAGCAACTTCTGCTTTAGGAGTTGAGTCTGTAGCCGATTAAAGTCATTCTGGAGCTTTGAGCATGCTATTTGAGGGGAAGATCCACTAAAGTACTGTATCATCTGCAAATTGGTGAATATGAGCCTTTTTGATGGTGGCATCGATTCTTTTGATGTAAAGTGCAAAAAGCAGGGGACCCAGAATGGAACCTTGGGGAACACCCCTCTGAAGGGGTTTCAGAAATGAGACTTCACCATCCACTTTTACTTGCTGTGAACAGCCAGAGAGGTAGTTACTGAACCATCTGAGAGAAAGAGCATCCAGTCAGATGGTTTGAAGGGATGTGAGGAGTAGACTATGATCAATGGTATCGAAGGCCTTACTTTGGTCCAGAAAAACTGCATAGACAAAGTTCTTATTATCTAACTCACACTGCCAATCATTAGTAACCTTGGCCAAAGCGGAAGTTGTGCTGTGTTGTGCTCTGAACCCTGATTGTAATGGCTTGGGAAGTTTTGACGATTCCAGATGGTTCTTGAGCTGGGTGTTCATGACTTTTTCCAACAACTTAGACAGGATAGGGAGAAGGGAAATCAGCCTGTAGTTATTGAGGTTCCCGGGGTCTCCTGACTTAAACAAGGTGATGACGTGCCTTTTTCCAGGTGGGAGGAAGGTTGCCTTGTGACAGGGATAGGTTAAACAGATGGGTAATAGATGCAGCTAGGACCCTATAGCCCATCTTCAGAAAACATGGGTCAGTATGATTGGCACCTGCTCTTTTGCTGATGGCCAATTTTAACAGATCTTCCGCCTCTTTCAGAGATGTGGGTTGAAGCGAGAAGGTCAGACTAGAGAAGGAGGTACCTTGTATATCAACCCCAAGTTGCGCTCGAAGGTTACTGGCAGAGGAAGTATTGAAAGCAAGACCTGCTGTAGCAAAATGATAGTTGAAGGCATCAAGGATTGACAGTTTAACAGTGAGTGTGGTAGTACACATTGAGATTTTGGTAGGCAAGGAAGTCCCGGCCGAATGGCCTTCTATACCCTTAATTACCTTCCAGAATTTGTAGGGGCAGCTGGCCGAGAGATCGAGTTGTGAGCAAAATAAATTAACCTTTGCTTCTCTAACCATCTTAGTGCAAAGGTTTCTTGGTGTCCTGAAGGAAATCCAGTCGTTCATAAGTTTAGTTTTTCGGGCAATTTTCCAAAGCATGTGCCTATTCCACAGGGCGCCCTTCAATTCCTCAGTAAATCTTTGACAAGATTTATTCCTGACTCTGACCTTCACTAGTGGTGCATGCCTATTAAGTGTTCCTAACACAATTTCTGGAAGAATGTTATATGCTGAGGCAACTCCTACGTCTCTGACATAAGGACAGGAATCAGGAGTGAGATGAGTTTCTTTGCGGATGACTCGAAACGGGGTGGTGGTGGATGGGGAGGAGGGAAGGGTGGCCCTACAGAGGGACCTGGAAAGATGGCCTAGAAAGTGGAAGCTGAGGTTCAATGCAGGGAAATGCAGGGTACTCCATCTGGGGGCCAGAAACAAGGGCCAAGTGTACACCCTGGGGGATGCTACAAGTCTCGATGGCTGAGAGGACCTGGGGGTGGTGGTGGATGTCAAGGTGAACAACTTGGAGACTTGTAAGAGGGCAGCAGCCAAGGCCAACAGGATGCTGGGATGCATCGCTAGGGGGATCACCCCCAGAAGGAGGGAAGTGATTCTCCCTCTGTATAACTGCTTGGTGAGGCCGCACCTTGAGTACTGTGTACAGTTTTGGAGGCCACACTTAAAGAGGGACATTAAACTCCTGGAGAGGGTCCAGAGGACAGCAACCAAAATGATTTGGGGCTTGGGGGACAGGACTTATGAGGAGAGGCTCGAAGAGCTAAATATGTACACACTGGAAGAGAGAAGGGACCGGGGGGACATGGTAGAGGTCTTCAGGTACATGAAGAGGGTAAATAGGGAGGAACAGTCAGGGTGCTTCGAAGGAAGGAGGAGGGGGCCACTAGAGGGCATGGGTGGAAGCTGGAGGGAGGAAGATTCAGGGGAGAAAGGAGAAGGTGCTACTTCACTGAGAGGGTGGTGGAGCCATGGAATGTGCTGCCTAAGGGGCTAGTGGAGGCAGAGACGGCGGAGGGGCTCAAGAGGGGTGGGACAGGTACAGGTGAAGGGTTCTGGGAGCAAAATCCAATGCAGCAAAAATATCCGGAACTGGGAAGGGAGAAGCCAGAGAAGGCGAGGGTGGCAGCAAGGTCAGCACCCAGGGTGGGGGCTGACCAAACGAGCAGACACGAAAGACCGTTAGGCCTATTCTGCTGGCATTTTAGTATGTTAGTATGTAACTGATTTAGCTAGATAAAAGTCCTGCCAGCGCATGGAGTGGCTCAGCTCTGAAATATACTCCCCGGGATCAAAGTTGTATCGACATCTTTTGGTAGAACATTTAGAAGCAGGTGACGGAGCATGATTAGACCTGACACAAGCAATGAAGCAGTGATCACTGATGTCAGAGAAGAATACATCAGCATGGGTAAACAAATAAGGTTTGTTAACTAAGATAATATTAAGCAGAGTGCTGTTGGTAGGGTTTAACTTATTTGGGTGGGTAGTTTCATTGATAAGCTGGGTCCATCCAAGTGAGTCGCATAGTGTTTTTAGAGGAGTTGAAGCACTAGACAACCAGTCTAGGCTGATGTCACCTAGTAGTACAGACTCTGAGGATCTATGACCCAAGACTTTACTTAAGTGATCCAGAAGCTGTAACCCTGCAGAAGGGTGTCTGTAGCAGCCTGACACACAAAGTGAGATGCCAGGTGAGATCTCAACCTGAATGGTAAGGCTTTCAAACTCATTTTGGACAGATGTAGGGGCAATAATGGAGACAGAGATTTTTTCTTTAATGTAGATAGCAACCCCACCACACCTGGAGTGTCTGTCAGCTCTGAACAGTGAGTAAACAGGGAGATGTACTTCAAAGTTGGTTGTAGCCAGGTGGCGCCACAATTCTGTGACAACTAAAATGTCAGGGTTGGTGTGGCATATCCAGGCCTGAATGGAACCAATTTTTTTCATTAGGCTGCACACATTAACGTGCATAAAGCTTAGGCTTTTAAGGCTAGATAGGTTGTCAGGTGATCCAATGGCAGCTAGGGGTCCAGGATTAAGTTCAACATTCCCTGAGCACAACAGTAGAAGGAGCAGTAACTTCCTGGTGAACCCTAAGATGAGCTTCATGACTCTGATTCATTCACGTCTGTGGGGGACGTAATACTGACATGGAAGAAGCTCAAGACTGATGCCTAGCAGGTTTAGAGTTATATGCAGTAAGACCTTACCAGTGATGAATAATGGAGAGTATGCAGGGTGAAGGAACAGGTGTAAGACCTCAAAGGTGTATCCTGGTTGGGTACCAGTATGCCAAGTAGGATGTGTGCCCAAAATCAGAAGGGAGGAATAGATGGCACAGCTAAGGTATTCAGTAGGGCATAGAATCATTGAGGAGTGGGGAGGTGCTGGAGGATTGGAAGAGCAAAATAAATAAGGTTTAATGTAAAGAAGTGCAAGATCATGCACATGGGGAAGAGAAACCCTGAATCCACCTTTAGGTTGGGAGAGGAGTTGCTGGCAATCACAAGGGAAGAAAGAGACTTGGGCATCACCATCACAGATGACCTGAAATCATCCAAGTAGACTACTAAAGCAATAGGTAAGGCTAGAGGGATGTTGGGATGTATTAGTAGGGGTATTACAAGTCATAAGAGGGAGGTATTTAAGCTGGACGCTGTCAAGCCATATGCCCGATGCCTGTCCAGCCCCCAAACCCACCCCCAGATGACCAGGGTGCACAACTAACACTTTGGTATCATAACTGACTGGAACAAACCACATTGCACTCCTATGCTCCTCATACTTATCTTAGTTCTACCCAGCCCTTTCCGGTTCGTTCCCCCGTCTTTTGTACTACTTCTGTTCCAGGCACTACACTTTGTGTAATCAGATATCAAGTCACCTGTGTGACTGCTCTATCGAGTTACCTGTACTGCGACTGTCTCATGCAGCACGTTTCCTTGTAATTCTGGTAATAGTAGACCTGTTTGGCTGTATTCACACCCACATGACATACTGTTATGCTGCTAAACACCTTTTATTCTTCAATTGTCAATTATACCATATTTTGCTCTGTACCACACTACCAATGTTGCTGTTACCTTGTGCCATTAATGCGTGTCTGTTTTTATTAATCATGCGCTGCTCTGTATGTACCCTCTTTCTGTATTGCCTGTATTTTTTTCTGTTTTATCTGTATTATTCTGTATTTCCTACCATTGTTGACGAGGTACCTTTGGAAATGAGCCTCTGGCTCAAAGGTTGTAAACCGATTGCATTATAAATAAAAAAATAAATAAATAAGACACTGGTTAGGCCCCATCTGGAGTACTGTATGCAGTACTGGAGGCCACACCTGCACAAGGACATTAACAGAATAGAGGCAGTCCAGAGAAAGGCAACCAAAATGGTGCAGGAACTGCATCAGAAAACATATGAGGACAGATTAACGGAGCTCAATATGTATACCCTAGAGTAAAGGAGAGAGAGAGAAAGAGGTGATATGATCAAAATATTCAAATATCTTGAGGGCATTAACAAGGTGAAAGGTCGGAGGTAGTAAGCTGGACGCTGTCAAGCCATATGCCCGATGTCTGTCCAGCCCCCAAACCCACCCCCAGATGACCAAGGTCCACAACTAACACTTTGGTCTTGTCAGGGTTCAGTCTCAGCCAGCTAGTGCTCATCCAGTTCTTGATCTCAGTGAGACAGTTATTAAACACAGAGACTGCATCCCCCTGTTCAGATAGAAAGCGCAGGTACAGTTGAGTATTATATGCTTAGCAGTGAAAACTCAAACTGCATCGCCTAATGCTATCTCCTAATGGCAGCATATACACTGCGAACAGCATGGGTGCCAGCCCTGCGGAACCCCACAGGACAAGGCAAGGGCATCAGTGGAATACATTCTGGTGACCACCCTCTGAAACCTGCCCATGAGGAAAGATTGAAACCATTCTAGGACTGTCCGACAGTCTGCAAAGACACCACAAACACTCCAATAGCATACCATGGTCCACAGTGTCAAATGCTGTGGAGAGATCAAGAAAGACCAAGATGGTATGTGTCTTTCGATCCCTTGATATTAGGTCATTTAATACTGGGATAAATAAAGTCTCAGTACTATGTCTCTTCCAAAATCCAGACTGGAGAGCATCATAGACATTGTGGGTCTCAAGGTGATCATCTAGTTGCAACCCAGTCACCTTCTCAATAGCCTTCCTGACAAAAGGAAGGTTAGAGACAGGCCTGTAGTTAGCTGGGCAATCTGGGTCCAAGGATGTTGTTTTAGGAGTGGTTGTACAACTGCCTCCTTAAGGTGATCAGGAAGGACACCTGTCTCCAAGGATCCCCAGACAGTTTTAGCTAGGATTGGGCAGATGACATCTACACAGCCCACTAATAGGGGTGTAGGGCCTGGATCCAGACTACAGCTGGTTGGGCACAGTGTTTAGACGATCTGTACAATGTCCATGAATTCTGGCCTGCTAAAGTCCACCCAGGCAGACTGAATGTTCATCACCTCTCACAACCTCCGTAGTCACTCATAGGCAGAGTAGGGTTGATGCCAGACCGGATGCTGGCAACCTTATCCGCAAAGAATCGAGCAAACTCCTCACATTTAGCCTGAGAAACTGTCATTCTGGGCTGGAGATGGACTGGATTGCGCAGTCTGTCCACAGTCCGGAAGAGCTGAGCTGGTCGATTCCATGCAGCAGAAATCCCCCCGGACAGGAATTCTGCCTTCTTATGGGTGATTTCTGATTGATAGCCCTTATAATGTTCTAGCAATTTAAGCTCATCAGCATCCAGGCCCGACTTCCGCCATGCTCTCTCTCTAGCCTTTGACCAGCTCTTCTCAGCTCCTTTAAAGAAGTATCAAACCAAGGGGTCTTTGGGCGAAGAGTGAACGGTCGAACATGAACTGGAGCAATCCTGTCCAGGGCCTCTCCCACTGCTGTATTATAGCCAGTACGAGATCTCGTGGACTCATGCATTCACTTAACAAACCCAATTGGTCAAGCACCACCAGCAGACCTTCTGAGGTAAGACCTCATAAAGGGTGGTACTGGACCATCTCCATAGGAGCAGGTCCATTTGAGGGGGGGGGTCTTGAAACTGAACCCTATGGTGTGATAGACCAACTGACTGGTTCCACCCCCAAATCAGCTATTTCCATCCCCAAGAGGAACACCGTATCCAGTGAGTGACCCCCTATATGGGTCAAGG
Source organism: Neoceratodus forsteri (assembly GCA_016271365.2). Lineage (NCBI taxonomy): Eukaryota > Metazoa > Chordata > Ceratodontiformes > Ceratodontidae > Neoceratodus > Neoceratodus forsteri. The sequence goes on along the minus strand of CM057457.1, from coordinate 444,485,695 downwards.
AGGTAACCACCTGTGTAAGACCCAGCATCGTCATTAGCTGGAGGAGATTCTGACCGAATTATCGACCCAGGCATTGAAGACCCCCAGAATTAACCATCTGGGGGACTCCAGTGTCACGTCAACGACGAAGTCCGCTGTCTCCTGCAGGAATTCCCTACCATTACCAAGTGGACAGTAAATGAGGAGTATCCCACACTCTACACCCTTACCCAGGATACACTCGAAGGATCTGGTGGACCTCACTGGCACATCCATAAGGCCCAGTTCCATTTTAAATATGATGGCAACACCCCCGCCCCTACGATCCAGCCTTGGGCGATGTATCACTGAGTACCTGGACGGAATAGCAGAGGCCAGTATAGAGCCTGCATCATCGTCCAGCCAGGTATTGATGATGCAAGCCAGTTCTACTGTTTCAACAAGATCAGCTATAATAGCTGGCTTGTTTTTAATAGATCTGGCATTGCATAACACTGGCCGAGTAGGATGGGCTGTCTAGGAAGACCTCAGCTCCTGCCCATTAACTATGGATCCCTTGGGTATGGGGACAAGACACAAGATACCTTTGTCCTGTCACCATTTCACCTCAGGGCATCTCTTGTTCCATACCACCTCAATCCGTTCATCCCCTGTCCTGTCCCCCACCAGGCCCAGTTTTCCACCCTTCTCCTTCATCTGGCTATCCTCAGAGCTTGACACCTGAAATAGGCATCTAATGATAATGGGGATATTCAGAGAGGCGCATTTCCTCGAGTCTGGTAGGGAAATAATGCCTGACCATCTTTACACCCTCCCAGCACATTATATTACTAAAATAAAAGCAAATTAAAACAATCTCAGTACAATAACACTCCCAACAACTAAAACAATAACTTGACTAAAACGAGCAGGAACACAAACTAATATACACCACACACCGTCACATGCACATCAAGGACTCACACACCCTCACATCCACACCAAGCACTCACACGCCCTCACATCCAAACCAAGCACTCACACACTCTCACATGCACATCAAGCACTCACATACCGTCACATCCATGCCACTCACACACCCTCACATCCACATCAGGCACTCACACACTCTCACATCCACACCAAGCACTCACATACCCTCTCATCCACACCAAGTACTCACACACCCTCACATCCACACCAAGCACTCACACACCCTCACATCCACACCAAGCACTCACACACCCTCACATCCACAGAACGCACTCACACACCCTCACATCCACACCAAGCACTCACACACCCTCACATCCACATCAAGCACTCACACACCCTCACATCCACACCAAGCACTCACACACCCTCACATCCACACCAAGCACTCACACACCCTCACATCCACACCAAGCACTCACACACCCACACCACACACTCACACACCTTGACATCTACACCACACACTCACACACTCACACACCCTCACATCCACACCACACACTCACACACCCTCACATCCACACCAAGCACTCACACACCCTCACATCCACTACAAACACTCACACGCCCTCACATCCACAGCAAGCTCTCACACACCCTCACATCCACAGCAAGCTCTCACACACCCTCACATCCACACCAAGCACTCACACACTCTCACATGCACATCAAGCACTCACATACTGTCACATCCACACCAAACACTCACACACCCTCACATCCACATCAGGCACTCACACACCCTCACAGCCACACCAAGCACTCACACGCTCTCACATCCACTCCAAGCACTCACACGCTCTCACATCCACTCCAAGCACTCACACACCCTCACATCCACACCAAGCACTCACACACCCTCTCATCCACACCACAAGCACTCACACACCCTCACATCCACATCAAGCACTCACACACCCTCACATCCACATCAAGCACTCACACACCTCACATCCACATCAAGCTCTCACACACCCTCACATCCACACCAAGCACTCACACACCCTCACATCCACACTACACACTCACACACCCTCACATCCACACCAAGCACTCACACACCCTCTTATCCACACCAAGCACTCACACACCCTCACATCCACACCAAGCACTCACACACCCTCACATCCACACCAAGTACTCACACACCCTCACATCCACATCAAGCACTCACACACCCATACATCCACATTAAGCACTCACACACCCTCACATCCACATCAAGCACTCACACACCCTCACAACCACACCAAGCACTCACAAACCCTCACATCCACACTACACACTCACACACCCTCACATCCGCACCAAGCACTCACACATCCTCTTATCCACACCAAACACTCACACACCCTCACATCCACATAAGGCACTCACACACCCTCACAGCCACACCAAGCACTCACACGCTCTCACATCCACTCCAAGCACTCACACGCTCTCACATCCACACCAAGCACTCACACACCCTCACATCCACACCAAGCACTCACACACCCTCACATCCACATCAAGCACTCACACACCCTCACATCCACATCAAGCTCTCACACACACTCACATCCACACCAAGCACTCACACACCCTCACATCCACACTACACACTCACACACCCTCACATCCACACACCCTCTTATCCACACCAAGCACTCACACACCATCACATCCACACCAAGCACTCACATACCCTCACATCCACTCCAAGCACTCACACACCCATACATCCACATTAAGCATTCACACACCCTCACATCCACATCAAGCACTCACACACCATCTCATCCACACCACAAGCACTCACACACCCTCACATCCTTACCAAGCACTCACACACCCTCACATCCACGCCAAGTGCTCACACACCCTCACATCCACACCAAGCGCTCACACACCCTCACATCCACATCAAGCGCTCACATCCCCTCACATCCACACCAAGCACTCACACCCCTCTCATCCACACCAAGCTCACACACACCCTCACATCCACACCAAGCGCCACACACCCTCACATCCACACCAAGCGCCACACACCTCACATCCACACCAAGCGCTCACACACTCTCACATCCACACCAAGCGCTCACACACCCTCACATCCACACCAAGCGCTCACACACCCTGACATCCACACCATGCACTCACACACCCTCACATCCACACCACGCACTCACACACCCTCACATCCACACCAAGCACTCACACACCCTCACATCCACACCAAGCACTCACACACTCTCACATGAACATCAAGCACTCACATACCATCACATCCACACCAAACACTCACACACCCTCACATCCACATCAGGCACTCATACACCCTCACAGTCACACCAAGCACTCACACGCTTCACATCCACACCAAGCACTCACACACTCTCACATCCACACCAAGCACTCACACACCTCATATCCACATCAAGCATTCACACACCCTCTCATCCACACCACAAGCACTCACACACCTCACATCCACATTAAGCACTCACACACCCTCACATCCACATCAAGCACTCACACACCTCACATCCACATCAAGCTCTCACACACCCTCACATCCACACCAAGCACTCACACACCCTCACATCCACACCAAGCACTCACACACCCTCACATCCACGCCAAGCACTCACACACCCCCACATCCACGCCAAGCACTCACACACCCTCACATCCACGCCAAGCGCTCACACACCCTCACATCCACGCCAAGTGCTCACACACCCTCACATCCACGCCAAGCACTTACACACCCTCACATCCACACCAAGCACTCACACACCCTCACATCCACACCAAGCACTCACACACCCTCACATCCACACCAAGCACTCACACACCCTCACATCCACACCACGCACTCACACACCCTCACATCCACACCAAGCACTCACACACCCTCACATCCACACCAAGCACTCACACACCCTCACATCCACACCAAGCACTCACACACTCTCACATGCACATCAAGCACTCACATACCGTCACATCCACATCAAGCACTCACATACCCTCACATCCACACCACGCACTCACAAACCCTCACATCCACACCATGCACTCACACACCCTCACATCCACACTATGCACTCACACACCCTCACATCCACACCAAGCATTTACACACCCTCACATCCACACCAAGCACTCACAAACCCTCACATCCACACTACACACTCACACACCCTCACATCCACACCAAGCACTCACACACCAAACACTCACACACCCTCACATCCACATCAGGCACTCACACACCCTCACAGCCACACCAAGCACTCACACGCTCTCACATCCACTCCAAGCACTCACACGCTCTCACATCCACACCAAGCACTCACACACCCTCACATCCACACCAAGCACTCACACACCATCTCATCCACACCAGAAGCACTCACACACCCTCCCATCCACATCAAGCTCTCACACACCCTCACATCCACACCAAGCACTCACACACCCTCACATCCACACTACACACTCACACACCCTCACATCCACACCAAGCACTCACACACCTTCTTATCCACACCAAGCACTCACACACCCTCACATCCACACCAAGCACTCACATACCCTCACATCCACTCCAAGCACTCACACACCCATACATCCACATTAAGCACTCACACACCCTCACATCCACATCAAGCACTCACACACCCTCACATCAACACCAAGCACTCACACACCCTCACATCCACACCAAGCACTCACAAACCCTCATATCCACACTACACACTCACACACCCTCACATCCACACCAAGCACTCACACACCCTCTCATCCACACCAAGCACTCACACACCCTCACATCCACACCAAGCACTCACACACCCTCACATCCACATCAAGCACTCACATCCCCTCACATCCACACCAAGCACTCACACACCCTCTTATCCACACCAAGCACTCACACACCCTCACATCCACACCAAGCACTCACACACCCTCACATCCTTACCAAGCACTCACACACCCTCACATCCACGCCAAGTGCTCACACACCCTCACATCCACACCAAGTGCTCACACACCCTCACATCCACATCAAGCACTCACATCCCCTCACATCCACACCAAGCACTCACACACCCTCTTATCCACACCAAGCTCTCACACACCCTCACATCCACACCAAGCACTCACACACCCTCACATCCACACCAAGCCCTCACATCCACACCAAGCGCTCACGCACCCTCACATCCACACCAAGCGCTCACACACCCTCACATCCACACCAAGCGCTCACACACCCTCACATCCACACCAAGCACTCACACACCCTCACATCCACAGCAAGCACTCACATACCGTCACATCCACACCAAACACTCACACACCCTCACATCCACATCAGGCACTCATACACCCTCACAGTCACACCAAGCACTCACATGCTGTCACATCCACACCAAGCACTCACACACTCTCACATCCACACCAAGCACTCACACAACCTCATATCCACACCAAGCATTCACACACCCTCTCATCCACACCACAAGCACTCACACACCCTCACATCCACATTAAGCACTCACACACCCTCACATCCACATCAAGCACTCACACACCCTCACATCCACATCAAGCACTCACACACCCTCACATCCACACCAAGCACTCACACACCCTCACATCCACACCACGCACTCACACACTCCTCACATCCACACCAAGCACTCACACACCCTCACATCCACACCAAGCACTCACATACCCTCACATCCACACCAAGCACTCACACACCCTCACATCCACATCAAGCACTCACATACCCTCACATCCACACCACGCACTCACACACCCTCACATCCACACCACGCACTCACACACCCTCACATCCACACTACGCACTCACACACCCTCACATCCACACCAAGCATTTACACACCCTCACATCCACACCAAGCTCTCACGCACCCTCACATCCTCACCAAGCACTCACACACCCTCACATCCACACCAAAGTCACACAGATACAGTTTATTTATTTTTAATTTTGGTAACTGGGTAGGCCCACTGAGTCCAGTAACGGTCCCTTTTTCAGGGGCGACTCAGGGTTAAATTGCAGATACTTAAAAATATAACATTTACAGAGTTGCACATACATTACTTTACTCATGATGTTGAAGGGAGAACAGTTAACAACATTTGACACATCCATGCAATTGTTAATAGACTTAAATACCTTTATGAATACATCAACTCACTGACAGTTTTGTGAATCAATGGTCCGAGATTGAGATATCAATGGTGGCAAGTGCATTGGTTTAGCTTCAGGAGGTGGACCTTTAGTCCCCTTCTGAATACCCCCAGTGAGTTGCACTTCTGGAGATTTGTAGGGAGCGCATTCCAGAGGGGAGGTGTGACGGCTGAGAAAGCCCGGGACCCTTGGGTGGACATAGCTCTTGGCACCGCGCAGAGCTGTATACTTGAGGACCTTAGTGTCCTGTTTTCTTTTTTGTTCTCAGCATCCCTACCAGACTCGGGGTGGGGGGGCACTGACTGGCAGCCTGAGTTTGTAGGCCAGGGAAAGAGATGGATGTTGCAATCTTCCTTCCAGGATAGGGCTTGGAGGACCTGAAATGGTGTTCTATCAGTGGGGCCCCTGCAGCAAACCTGCAGATTCTATGGTACAGGGTTCTGAGCTTCTACATCTCAGCGTTTTTAACTGAGAGCAGTACAGGGGAACAATAGAATAGTGTGGGTAGGAGGGTACCTTGTGCTACCTTGACCCAAGAGTCCTGTGTAAGATAGGGACTAAGTGCCTGAGACCAGTCTTCTGGTTCAAGGTCTTAGTGAGCTGATCGATGTTGGCCTTGAAGGTGCAATCTTGGTCAAGTGTAAGTCCTAGGTATTTCAGGGACTCAGCTACCTGAACCGTAGCCCTGGTCGATAGTGAGAGAGACAGTTTATTAACCCTGTCAGATCCAGGGTTTTTTGGTCTGAATAGCATTGCCTTAGTTTTTTTGCTATTTAGGACCAGTTTGTTATTATCAAATCAAATCATCTTTATTTCTGTAGCGCCTTTCAGAACCAAGGCGCTTTACATAAAACCAATTACATAAAATATAAAAAGATTAAAAAACAGAAACAATAAAAACAAATCATCCATATTTAGGGAAGGCTAAATCAAATAAATACGTTTTTAACTCGGTTTTAAATCTACCAGTAGTCGGGCATTCTCTTAACCAACGAGGTAGAGAATTCCACAGGGTTGGAGCTGAAAAAGAGAATGCACGAGAACCAGTTGTCTTAGTTGTACCCTGGGAATCTCCAGCAATCCCTCATCAGCTGATTGGAGAGGACTGAGGGGGCAGTAGGGTACCAAGAGATCTTGCAGGTAACCGGTTCCCTGATCGTGTAGGGCTTTAAAGGTTAGCAAGCCAACCTTAAAGGTGATCCGCCACTGAACAAGCAACCAGTGCAGCTCATGGAGCACAGGCATAATATGACTGGTCCTAGAGGTCCCAGTTGAAAGCCTGGCCGCCGCATTCTGCACCAAATGCAAGTGGCGGATATCAACCCCTGGTAGCCCCAGCTTGAGGGAATTGCAGTAATCAAGATAGGTAGTGACAAAGACATGGATGGATAGTGACAAAGGCATTATTCAGCCATCCCTCCAATTCCAGGAGGTCTCTGGCTAGCAATTTGTTCAGGGTGTATGTGTCATTTGTGGACCTGTATAACACTACATCATCTGCACACAGGGTGACCTTAGCATCAGTATAGGAAGTAGGCAGTTCATTAATAAATAAAGCAAATAACTGAGGCCCGAGGATTGATCGCTGGGGAACTCCATCCTGGATTGGGCATTTATCTGATCTGGTGCCATTCCATCTAACTTGCTGGGACCTTCCCTGAAGATAGAGAACCACTGCACTGCCAGACTATCTAGGCCAGGGGTTCTCAATTGGTGAGGCCAGCCTCCTTGGGGAGGCCCCAACGTGTTCCAGGGGAGGCTCAAGCAAGTCTTGAAAAAGTATTATATTTCAATTTTGAACTTAATAGATTTTGTGTGAAGGGATAAGGCAAACTGAAAGAGGATAATAGTAGGTGAATTTATGTATTTTATTCACAAGTCTGTGATCAGGAAAGGTACTGTACACTGAGCCATGGCTTATTTCAGGTGTACCCAGGAAGGGTAGTGAGATTACAATTCAAATGTAACTGCAAAACATCCAAGCAATACAAAATGAATGAAAGTGCAAACAAATTAAGAACAATGAACTAACAATGCGAGGAACAATTGATCAATTACTTGGCAGCAGAACTGTCCAAATACAAGAGTTAACCATATACCTACTTAGGAATAAGAGAAGGAGGGAGCAAATGTTTCCTGAGAACTTGCTTAAGAGCAGGGGAGGGGAGAGGCAGAGGTTGGCAGGAAATTATTCCAGATAGAGGGAAACAGAAAAAGCAGCTCCAACCCATGAAGGTATGGCAGTAAGGGGTAACAATGGTTCGAGAGTCAAAATATTGAGCAAGTAGGTTATCCTGTGTGTGTGTGTGGGGGGTTTAGAAGCTTTAATAACATGAGTGCCAGCTATGCAAAGAGGTTTCAATTTATTCCTGATGTACTTTGAAAAGTAGGCTATTTTTTCTATGGGGAGGCCCAAAAATATTTCAGTATTTTGGGGGAGGCTCAAGATCTTTTCCATGGCTTAGGGGAGGCTCACTATGACAAAGTTTGAGAACTGTTGATCTAGGCTGATCTGCTTTAGTTTTGCAAAGAGTAGTTGATGATCTACCAGATCGAATGCTTTGGTAAGATCAATAAAGACTGCACCTGGGAGCATTCCCTTATCTTGAGCAGAAAATATATCTGCAGTGAGATTTAATAAAGCAGTATTTGTGCCATGTTTTTTTTCTGAATCCATGCTGAGTGGGAGTAAATATGATGTGTCTCTCAACATAGGTCTCTCAGAGGTTCTTTGTCTTTTAAATGTTTTTTTGTTTTAATTGGGTTCACCACAACATAACCCAGATAGACCATCTTAGGGTAGCTGGTTCATTCCACTGGGGTGTCAAACAGACGAGGCATACTGATGAGTCATGGTAGGACGAAACACGTGTCTATTTCTTCTGTTGGCACCCTTTGCAAACTGTGCGAGAGGCCTTTCGGCACCATGCATTTCTGCTTAAAGTTGAACCAGCATAATATTCTGTGGGGATTTGCATATGCAGCCCATGATGCTTTGCATTGTGGGGGCATGTGTGATTTTGTATTTCTTTGAAACTTGGCTTCCCAGCTAAATGCCGTTTGGGATAACCATTGCCTCAGTGCTTGCACATTGAGGTTTTTTGTCTCTCAACATAGTCTACTACCTGGTTGTACACAATCCTCTCCATCACTTTATTTCGTATAGACAGGAGGGAAATTGGTCGGTAATTTTCTACTAGTTCTTGGGGCCCACCTTTGTGGATAGGTGTAACCAGGGCCACTTTCCAAAGAGAAGGAACTTTCCCTTCTAGGAGGGAACTGTTAAACAACCATGAGATAGGCGTTGCAATAACTGTGGCTGCAGTATTTAATAGTTTGGGTTCTAGTCTGTCATGCCCCGTCGTACTGTGGGTTTTGATCCCCTTTAGTACTTTTAGGACATCGGTTCTGGAGGTTAATTTGAAATGAAATTCTGTGGTATCGCGGTAACTTTTATTGGAATCTTAGGGGGATTTATTTGGCCCAGGGTAGTGGATCTTAAACTTATCCAGTTCAATGAAGAATGTGTTAAATGCCTTGGATGCATCAATGGGGTTTTTGTGACAGGCTCCCTTTGCAATAATATCACACCCCTCTTGTTTGTTGCAGCTCTTGATGAGAGTATTAATTTGCTCCCAGAATTTTTTGGGTTAGACCGATTTTCTTTCTGTATGTCTCTGAAATGTTATTTTTGGCTCTTTTTAACTGTATTTTGTATTTGTTTCTGAGTTCTCTGTATTTCTGCCAATCCAAGGCCCATTCAGAAGATATAAATGAACCCCAGGCTCGGTCTCTGTCCCTCATGAGTTACCTCAGGTCACATGAAAGCCACCTGGCATCTTGTCCCTTCACTCTATTCTGTTTTAGTGGGCATGCTTATTGGCGGCAGACAAGAAGTTGTTAATGAAATATTCGAGGGCTATATCAAGGTTAGGAGCAAACTTGATTTGCTGCCAGTTGCCCTCTGCCAGGGTATTGAGAAAGGAGTATGGATCGAATTTAGCGTAGTCCCTTTTCCAAAAGGTTCTAGGAGGGCCGGTGGGGAAGTCATTTCTCCATATACCGAATGTAAGGGAGTGGTCACTCAGAAAGTCTGCAAAGGTGCCTGCCAGCTTGAATCTGTCAGGGTTAGTGACCAGGACCCAGTTCAGAGTGGTGTGGTTACCAGATGTCATATTTAGTCTGGTTAGTTCCTGTATTAGAGTGAGTTTGGCTTCTAGTAGAGAGGATTTAAGGTCATCAGTGATGTGGGGCCCCCAATGAATGTTGAAGTATCACAAACTAACTTTCTCACCATGGGAGAGAGTAGGTAGTACTTGTACTGGGGACTTTAAGGATTCAGTGGCAGTCTTGGGATGGTTATACACAGCCCCAATAAGGAGTGGCTTAGTCCTACCTAGTAATAATTATTCAAATTTGGCCTCACACTCAGAGTTGTTAAGCTCTGGTCCCAAGACAGGTGACGCATTAAACTTTGACTTTACATAAACCATAACCCCACCCCCCTTTTTTTAACCTATCTTGCCTGAAGGCCCCATAACCATTTAGGTCAACCTCATGGTCCAATATATGTAGTTAGAGTCATGTTTGACTGATTGAAATTACATCTGGTGCATATAGGCTCACCTAGGCCTCCAACTCATGCATTTTTGGCCTTAGGCTATTGATATTTATGTGCGTTAATTTTAGTCCTCTAGTGGTGCCCCATGTGGACTTGTTAGAGGTGGCTATCCGAGTATTAGCTATGGGGGGGCAGGGTTTTCCTCAGTGTCCCCTGAAAGCAGCAGCCATGTACATATAAGAAGGTTGACTACAAATCGAGGTATTGGGGGGTGGGTATTACGTTTTAGGGCACCGATATACCTCATTAATTGGTACAGGTTCCCTTGTCACCTGAGACCATTTAAATATATTAGGGAGTGCTGGTTTGTGTCAGTATGTAGTTCTGACATTCTCTGGTTAAGTGATGCATCATCGTCCTGCACAAAATTCTGGTGTATTTGATGCAGGATATGGTCAGAACCCAGCACTACTAGGATATACATAACTGCACATATCATTCCCTGTGCCTTTCTCAGAATGAGCACTTAGCAGTTTTGCTCTATACTGGCAAGATATCACCTATCAGTGGTAGTGCTGTACTATGACTGTGCTAGGATTGCTCAGAAGTAACTGCTCTGCTTGATTTTATTGATATGTGTGTGTGTATATATATGCATATATATATATGCATATATATATATACACACACACACATAATTCAGGTTACAATACTGTGTATTTAGTTAGTTCTGATTAATGTATCTAAAAAAGTGGCAGATAATGATATGTGTATTTATTTATTTTTCCAGCTAGCAGCACATAGGTAGTGCAGTGGTACAGTGACAATCTAATCCCCCCAATTCCAACACGGAGAGGCAGGTTATAAGCAAAAACAGGGCAAAGAACAAAGGCTAATGGACAGAGCTGAACCAAGAGTCAAATTTAAGTAAATGCAACTGTAAATCTATAGGGAGCTCTCACCTCTCCAGAGCTAAACTGCCTTCCCCGAGCACTATCTCTCACATGGGCTTAGGAGATAGTCTTAATATAACAGTATAAGAGAATAAACTTCACAGGTCAAATATGCAAATGTTAGCAGGCGCTCTCACCACCGGCTAAAAAAATAACTATGAAGAAGTCAATAAGAGTCTGACCATACCTTTTGAATAGAAGAAATTCTTGCTGTGGTCCAAGACAGCAACAGTAGTACCACTCCACAAGAGTGGAAGCAAGGAACAGCCAGGAAACTACCGCCCAGTTAGACTAACATCAGTCGTGTTAAAACTGAAGGAGTCCCTGCTAAAGGAAGGAATCGTAGCTTTTTTGGAGCAAATTGATCAGCTTAACAAAAATCAACATGGTTTCATGGCAGGGAGGTCCTGCCAGACAAACCTTGTTGATTTTTTCAGTTGGGTCACCAAAACAGTGGATGTGGTTTACATGGACTTCAGCAAAGCTTTTGACTCTTCTGCACAGGAGATTAGTCAAAAAACTGGAGAACATGGGAGTCAGGCCAGAGGTGACAAACTGGGTCAGAAACTGGATATGTGAAAGAACTAGGAGAGTATTAGTGAATGGTACTCTGTCAGAAGAGGGAAGGGTGACTAGTGGGGTCCCGCAGGGCTCGGTTTTGGGGCCAATCCTCTTCAGCATATTTATCAGTGACATTACAGATGAACTGAAGGGAAATATGTTCCTGTTAGCAGATGACACCAAAATCAGCAACAGGGTGGACACACCAGAGGGACAGCATAGCGTGGAAGCTGATCTCTGAAAACTGGAGGTGTGGTCCAGGACCTGGCGATTGAAATCGAATGCCAAAAAATGCAAGGTCATGAACCTGGGAAAATGTAACCCAGCGAAACTGTGCTCAATGGGAGGAGAGCAGCTGGTGGCTAACTAGGCAGGAGCAAGACATGGGGGTGATCATATCTAATGACCTCAAGGTCAGTAAACATTGTGAAAAGGCAGCACTAAAAGCTAGTCACATCCTGCGATGCATAGGGAGGGGCATCACAAGCAGAAGGCGTGAAGTAATCATACCCCCCCCGTATTAGTCCCTGGTAAGGCCTCGTCTGGAGTTTGCTGTCGAGGCACAGGTCAGGAAGCATAGGAAAAAACATGAGCTGTTGTAAAAATTCACCAAAATATTTATTTATATTCGCAGTAACATAACAAAATTGGCTTGTTCCATGTAACTATTTACAAAGGCCAAAATAAACAGAAGACCCTCTGAGATTTTCTTCAATCTCTGTGTCCATCTAACATACAATTGCAGCTCAGCTGTCATATAAGTCCTTCCAACCCATATTCTTAACAAGCATCCTGTTCTTGTATGTTTCAGGCAGGTGCAAGGCAGGAACACAGTGTGCCTGAGCTGAGGCCCCCTTTTCCCAGCTCTTTTTAAAAAGGCTTAAAACTTGCCCTCCGGTAACCCCTTGAATTTCCAATAGCTTTCTGCAATCATCTCAACCCACAGTTATATACATTTCAAAAATGAACACAGTCATTTCTAAACAAAAGGGATCCCAATGTCAGTTACATTTCCATACAATAATTTGCATATATTTTTATATCAGCAGATATGCGAGGGAGAAAAAGACAGCAAGGGAGATTGAGAGACAGTGAGAGACTTTTGGGGGTGATCAAATCCTACATCTCGCGAGAAAAGTTGGTTGTGCTACCAGACAGACAGACATAAGACAGGAAAAGGAGGGAACAGATCCTTGCATTTACAGTAAATACTTTCTTCAACTGGGACAGGGTCCTATTCCACCGTGTCACAGAGTACTGTGTCCGGTTCTGGAGGCCACACCTCTGGAAGGACATAGATAGGTTGGAGACGGTACAGAGAAGAGCAAGAATGATGGTGCAGGACTTGCATCAGAAACTGTACAAGGCAAGACTAGATGACCTCAAATTGTACTCTGTAGAGCAACACAGGAATCATGGGAACATGATCGAAACATTTAAATTCCTTAAAGGCAACAACAGGGTGCATGAGCAGAACCAATTTCAGTTAAAAGGCTACAACAGGACTAGCGGGCATGACCTTAGACATAGGGGAGGAAAGTTCAGGAGCAATATGAGGAAATTCTTCTTCACAGAGCACGTTATGGAACCATGGAATAGCCTGCTAGAGGGGGTGGTGGGAAGCAAGACAATGGGGAAATTCAGGTGGGCATGGGACAGACAATGTGAGATACTCAAGCAGGCAGCTAAGTAAGGGGGTGTTGGAAACCAAGGGCAGTCTTGATGGATCATACGATCCCCATCTGCCGACAACTTCTATGTTTCTATGCTCCTGTGGGGTCAGGTGGGTTTGCTGGAGCAGCACTACCTGAGCCCCTTTTCATTTAAGTGCCGTTAAAATTCTGATGTACTTGACAGGAGAGACAAAACCTTTAATATTCCATGATAGAACAGTTCAGTATCTATCTATTACCATAAAGATGATACAAAGGATCCAGTAGAGACCAACCCTCTTGCCTGCTAAAATGGTGCAGCATTAAGGAGTGTTGCAGTAAGTTGCTCATGCACTAACAACAAAGGTACAAGACAGATAGTGGCTTAGCAGTTAGTAACAACCATCTAGATACTAAAATACCAACAAACCCCCACCCACATCCCTTCCCCATAACAGTCCCACATACCCACAACAAAGGAAAGACTGGTTGACTGAGAGCCCCCCCCCCGCCAGTCCCAAGTAATAATTGTTTAGAGAACACATCACCCACCTACATTTAAGAGAAAAGTAACCTCAAAGTGTATATCGCCTCCCTCTGTGTCACAGTCAGCACATACTTTGCGTGTATAGTGCATAAAAACAGAGCATATAATAATCAAAAGGGACACTGTCACAGGAAAGTAGGATTCCAGACTGAAGCCCCTACATGTTCATTTAGCATCCCAATCCAGAATCTACCCTATTCCTCTTAAGGGAGACATTAAAGACTCTGCCTCAATAAAACGTACCCGGTCCCAAGGAACACCACCATACAATGGATTCTGCCAGCAATGCCAGGCACTCTGGAAAGCACCTCCCCATCATCACTTTTTCCCGCAATGGCTATGGTCCCTCAGTGTAGTAAGTAATATCAATTAACCGGGAGTCTAGCTACCATTGTATGACTTCTTCCAGTTCCTCCCCCCACCATGCCCCCCCAGGAGAGAAGGCACGAGGAGTAGCTGAAGGTAACCCACTTGGGCATCATTTATTTTATTTATTTAGTTAAACATCAGTTTAGAAACCTTTGAGCCAGAGGCTCATTTACAAAGGTACCTCGTCACAAAGAGGACATCAGAACAGTAGTACAAGGGACACAGTACTTACAAACAAAAAAGTTACAGTTCAATTACAATTTTGTTACAATAGAATACAATCTCCAACGAAGCAAAAGATAACAGAAGGTGCAAAACTTATGGTCGGGGGAGAGCTGGTGGGGGTAGAAGGGAGGGAGATAGGGGAGGAGGAATTAGTAGGGAAAGGAAGGGGGGAGCTGCTCAGTGAGCATTGTCAAACAGTATATATAACATAGAGTATATATATATATACACACACACACACACTAAGCTAGCGGCAGTTGCATTCGCGAGAGCTAAGCAGGAAGTTTCTGAGCCTGCGCTTAAAGCAAGCTAAGGTTAGTGAGTTTGAGACACTGGCAGGGAGGGAGTTATACCAGTGGGCGCACGTAGGGAATGCCCTCTGACCTTGAGAGGTCCTGGCCTCGAATAACTATGGTAGCTCTTGACGAGCCGAGCGTGATCAGGTTGGTGCAGCACGGTGAATGGAGTTGGATAGACCTATGGGGATAGGCCATGCAGGGTTTAAAGGTGAGCTGGCATGTCTGACATGAGTCGCTCTCTTCCAGGCTGAGTAGGGTAGCTAGGTACAGCTCATGTGTGAGTGAGTCTGGGAGCACCAGTGATAAGTCTGCAGGCCTTATTAACTGTGAGACGAACCTTGTTGAGGGCAGTCTGATCTGCTGAGCCATAGACCGGAAGGCCATAGTCAATGAGAGACATGACAGAGGAGGTGACAGCCAGGCGGAGGGCATCAGGAGGGAGGCATTTTTGTGCTGGTAAAGAATGCCTAGCGTGAGTTGCGGTTACAGAATTTAGGGCAGATATATGTCCATGGAATGAAAGTGCAGGGTCAAAGGTTATACCAAGATATTTATAGGACTGCACCTGGTCAATGACGAGATTGGGTGGAGGGACAGCTAAGGAAACTTGCTGTACTTATTTTGGGAGTGGGAGAAGAGCATCGCTTTTTGTTTCTTAAGGTTGATAACAAGTCGGTGCTCAGTGAACCAGGTAGCTGCAGAGTCAAAGACTAGTTGGAGGGAGTTCTATGGAGCATGGGGTCATTGTGGGAGGCAACGAGAACAGCATCATCAGCATAGAGAAGCATCTTACCCGCACAACTGCTGGGTAGGGAGTTAAGAAAGAGTGAGAATAGTAGGGTCCAAGAATTGAGCCTCGCGGCACCCCAGAGTGAATGGGGCATGTTTCAGAGAGAGTACCGCTGACTTTCACACATTGGGAGCGGGCGGAGATAGCTGGTGCACCAGGAACAGGTCCTGAGGCAAAGCCTATTGGGTCGAGGGTGGAGAGCAAAGAGGATGCAAATGGTATCAATGCTTTAGACAGGTCAATGAATATAGCACCAGCCAGGGCACCAGAGTCCAAGGAGGCATGGAGGAAGTTGGAAAATTCCAGGAGTGCTGTATTGGTACTATGACCTGCTCTGAACCCAGGTTGTTCAGGGCAGAGAACATTGTACTTACAGAGGTAGTCAGAGACTTGGGACGCCATAATTTTCTAACGCCTTAGAGGGGGGAGAGGATTGAGATGGTCGGTAGTTACCGGAGAGTCCTGTCACCACCTTTATGGACAGGGTAACTGTGGCAATCTTCCAGGCAGAGGGGAATTGTCCAGACAGAGTGATTTGTTGAAAATGCACGCTAGTTGAGAGAACCTGATCCAGGACCTGACGTAAAAGGCAGGGATCAAGTGAGTCATTACCGGGGTGTTACCTTTAGGCTTTTAGCAAGTAAGGCCTAGCTTTGCATGGTGACACGACGCAGGTGGAAAGAGGGGCGGGCAATGGGTGGTGGTACAGATCGAGGAGATGGACTGAAAAAGTTACCAGGAAGTACTGAGCTAAGGTCGGTAAAGGAGTTATTGAGGTGGGTGGCAATGAGGGCAGGGTCAGAGGAGACGGTACCATTAATGTTGAGAAGAGAAGGAGAGGGGGACTGGGAGTGACCATTCAGTTGCTTGATGTTGTCCCAGAAGCACCTGGGGTTCCCCCAGGAGGAGGTAAGAGAGGCTTGGTAGTATTCCGCCTTTGCTTTGCGGATGGCCCAGGTGCACTGGTTGCGGGTGGCAGCATAGGACTGCCTGTCAGCTGAACGGCCAGTAGCAACAGCAAGGTGCCAAAGATTGTCGATTGCTTAAGTTGCCAGTAGGGCAGGGTGATCCAAGGGGCATGTTTCACTTTGGACCTCCTAGCAGTTATGGGAGCAAAGATATCAGGCAAAGTTGAAAGTACTTACAAAGAAGGCCAGGCCAAGTCAATGTTGGTTGCCTTGCTCAGAGGGGACCAACTCAGTGTGGGCAAGGAAGCACTTAAGGCCTATGAGTCCCCAGGCCCAAGCCGCTCCGAGGTGGTTTGGCCGATGAGGGCCGAGGGTTTCTAGTTGAAAAGCACAGGGAGTGGTCACTGAAGCAGTCAGGGAGGATTTGGATGTTGTGGATGGGATTGGCCTGTTGGTGAGGACCACATCCAGGAGGGTGCTTGTCCCCCCAGAGTTTTTCTAGTAGGCTGTGTGACCAGTTGAGTTAGGTCAATTGAATCGAAAGCCTCACGGTGGGAGGAGGACGAGGGCAGAGCCAGTTTATATTCAAGTCGCCACCAAGACGGTCCGACGAGTTGAGTAGGGAGGAGGTAGTCAATTAGTGGGCCCAGGGCCTGGGATTGGTTCTTGGGGGTATGTAGGCTACGGTAGGAATAATGGGCCTCTAGCTGGGTCCGGGGACAGCTTTAGAGTAAGTGCCTGAGCCTTATGGTCGAGGTCAGGCGGGGAGTGTAGCCCCATGAGAGAATCCTTCAAATAGAAGACAAGTCCCCACCTCTCCTGCCGACACGGTCCAACCGTGGAGAGGTAGCCGGGAGAGAGACATGAGAGTTAGGAGGAAGGAGACAGCCAGGTTTCAACCAGGGCAACAACATCAGGTTTATGAAGGCCGCCCAGCAGTGTAGAGAGTCCAGTTTTTTCAGGAGGCTACAGATGCTCATAGAAGCAATGCGCAGCTCAGGAAATTTCAGGGAGGACCAGTGCTGCCAGGCCCAGGATTAGGTGGACATTGCCTGACAGGAGCAGGAGGAGGAGGGCTGATCTGGGAGTGCACAATGCATGGATAGCTGACGATTGGAGAGGGGTGATGAGGGAGTGATGAGGGGGTGATCACCAAGTGAAAACAGCTACTAGAGAGCAGTAAAATGTGACAAGTGAGGTATAGGGAGCAAATTGCTCAAACTTAATCAGGCTCCCTCTAGTGGCAAAACAATATAAGGAGCTAATGGAGAAGTTGGGTGTTTAAAAAAAAAAAAAGATCAGGGTAGAAATTACCTGGTGTGTCTCGTGTGCAGTGACTCTCAGTTTTTAAATACAGTTACAGGCAAATGCAAATAGTTTTAGCTGGTTCAAATGGGCTGGGGCTATCAGGTACTATTGTGATTCAAAAAGAAGGTGATTACTAGCAGGGCAAACTGAAATTCTGCACACTGAAATGCACTTAGAAGTTAAACAGTCCCCAAATGAGTTTTTCACAGGGCTGATTCAGTTACAACTGGAAATGCACTTTACAAATTAACAAACAGTCCCCAGTGAGATTTGCACAGGGGGATTTCAGATAGAACACAGGTCCTGGGCTTGCAGTGACTCTAAGCTTTTTAATACAGTTACAGGCAAATGCAAATAGTTTTAGCTGGTTCATTTTAAAAGTTTCAAAATCAGGCACAAAAGTAACAGTTCTGCTCCGTTTGAGCCTGGGCAGCAACTCGAGGTGCTACTCTTGCTGGGATTTAATCGCTGAGCAGGGGAGCTGTGGCCATTTCCAGAAAAGCCCAGATGGCCAACGATGGTGGCAGCAGCCTGGATCAAGGTAGAAATTACCTGGTGTGTCTCGGGTTCGGGGCTCTGTGGCAGGAGGCTTTAGAGCAGGCCCCGCGACTCCTCGGGTCTCCTCAGGGAGGGGGTGGTCTCATGTGGAAAAAGAGAAAGGGGATTAAATATGCAGCACAGGCAAAAGATTAACTTGCTGGGGCGGGCTGTAGGGTGTGGGAGAAGAGCAAATGGGCCAGGGCTATCAGGTACTATTGTGATTCAAAAAGAAGGTGATTACTAGCAGGGCAAACTGAAATTCTGCACACTGGAAATGCACTTAGAAGTTAAACAGTCCCCAAATGAGTTTTTCACAGGGGTAATTCAGTTACAACTGAAATGCACTTTACAAATTAACAAACAGTCCCCAGTGAGATTTGCACGGGGGATTTCAGATAGAACACAGGTCCTGGGCTTGCAGTGACTCTAAGCTTTTAAATACAGTTACAGGCAAATGCAAATAGTTTTAGCTGGTTCGTTTTAAAAGTTTCAAAATCAGGCACAAAAGTAACAGTTCTGCTCCGTTTGAGCCTGGGCAGCAACTCGAGGTGCTACTCTGGCTGGGATTCATGCGCTGAGCAGGAGGAGAGCTTGTGGCTGTTTCCAGAAAAAGCCAGATGTCCATGATGGTGGCAGCAGCCTGGATCAAAGTAGAAATTACCTGGTGTGTCTCAGGTCTGGGGCTTCTGAGGGCAGGAGGGCTTCAGAGCAGGCCTGCGACCTCTCGGGTCCCCAGGGAGGGGTGGTAACTGTGTGTCCCGTCTGGGCTTCTGTGGGCAGGGAGGGCTTCAGAGCAGGCCTCGCGACCTCCGGTCTCCTCAGGGAAGGGGGGTGGTCTCTGGTGTGTCTCGGGTCCGGGGCTTCTGTGGGCAGGGAGGGCTTCAGAGCAGGCCCTCATGACCTCTGGTCTCCTCAGGGGAGGGAGGTGGTCATTATCTCCTCCTAACGTGCCAATCATAGTTGATTTGGTTTCTGATAATCCTCCTCCCCGCTCCCCAATCCCCGTTAATCCAAAAGAGAGTCCTACTAGGTTATCCATTGTCAGGACCCAGAGCCAGGTGAGGGAAGTGGCCAATGCCATCAATTTTACATGTTGCCCACCCCCGCCCCACTGACTTGTTTAAAGTCCTTTGAGCCCAGGTCCACAATAACTCCATGCTTCTTCTGCCATTGTCTTGCATTCTTCTTTCTGGTTCAGGTTGCAAAGGCAGGATCTAAATGATCCCTCTGTCGTAGACCATTTCCTTTGATGAATGACAGACTGTGTGAGGTTGGCCCTTGGCTGTGCCTCGGGCCACCCGCCCAGTCAGTTGTTAATCGCCAGGAAATGACCAGCTGTTCGGTCATTATTGCTTATTTGTATCAGACTCATTTTGCATACCTGTAGGCTGGCATCTTCTTTCACTACAAATCCAAGAATCTCCATAGCTAACATCAGAGCAGTAGGTAGTAGTGAGCGATTCAGTAACCTAAAGGTCGCCAAAAGGAGGTAGTAATACCACTGTGTAAATTACTGGTGAGACCTCATCTAGAAATATATAGAAATACAGACAGTGACAGCAGAAAAAGGCCAAAGGTCCATCCAGTCTGCCCGAGTTACCTATTTAGTTGTGGGACCTACTGTCCCTTTAGGGTCCTAGCCATCCCCTCCTCTTCCTGTCCCCCATTCTACCCCCCAATTCTGATGCCCTGAGCAAAAACTATAGCTTTCATTCTGTCCCAGCTGTGCTTGAAACCACTAATGGTTTTGCACCCACAACTCTGGCTGACAGCTTAGCCCATAGCTCCACTAACCTTTCTGCAAAAGAGTACATCCTCACATCCCTACTGAACCTCCCTCCTGTTAGTTTCCACTCATGACCATGTGACTGCAAGCTAGTATTCAAATTAAATTGTCCGCTACAGTTCACTCTGTTCTCGATCATGTCTTCCCTCTCCCTTCTGGTCTCTAGCAGGTACATGTTCAGTGCTTTGAGGTGTTCCACATACTGTAGGACATCCCTGCTGTCTTTGTATAATTTTTGTTACCCTTTGCGGTATCATCTCCAGCCTGTCCCTGTCCTTTGTGAGATAAGGACTCCAGAACTGGGTGCAGCACTCCAGGTGTGGTCTCACCAAGGATCTATACAAGGGAAGTATTACCTCTCTTTTTCTGCTATCAGTGCCCCTCCTAATGCATCCAAGCATCCTACTTGCCTTGCTACAAGCATTGTACTGACTCAGTTGCTTTAGTGAATCACTGAGGATTACTCCAAGGTCGTGTTCCTCAACTGTGGTACTAAGTCTCACCCCTCCCAACCAGTACTCCTTTTTGAGGTTTTTGTTCCCTAGGTGCATCACCTTACACATTTTGTCACTGAATTTGAGCAGTCAAAACCTTGATCACCCTTCCAGCTTTTGCAAGTCTCTCTATATGTCCTGAATTCCCTCATCAATATCCACCCTCCCACAGAACTTAGTGTCATCTATGAAGAAGACACAACCTGCCCTGGATTCCCTCACCAATGTCTGTAATGAACATTTTGAAAAGGACTAGATCCAGGACACATCCCTATGGAACACTACTCATGACCAATGCCTCTGGAAAATTGCATATGCAATTTTTTTGCGGAATCAGCCATTTTCACCAGTTTTCACCTCAAGTACTTTGTCCAGTTTTGGAGACCACTTCTCAGTAAGGACATAGAGTAGAGGCTGTCTGGAGAAGGGCAACTAAAATGATGCAGGGCTTGCATCAATAGCCCTATGAGGAGAGACTGAAGGACCTTAATATGTACACTCTGGAGGAAAGGAGGAGTGGTTATAAGAGAAACTTTTAAATACCTCATGGATATAAATAAGGTTCAAGAGGGAAGCCTTTTTCAGAGAAAAAGATGCTCAAGAACAGGAGGTCATGCTATGGAGCTGAAGGGGGGTTAGACTCAGAAGAAATGTATGGAAGTCCTTCACAGAAAGAGTGGTAGATTCCTGTAACAGCCTCCCAGCAGAGGTTGTGGGGGCAAAACCTGTAATGCAATTCAAGAAGGCATGGGATGGTCATAAGGGAACCTTGGTGGAAAGGAAGGGGGGGTTAAGCTGGAGATCAAGTAGGGTCTGTGGCGTTACAGTAGGCAGGGAACATGGGCAGACTAGGTGGGTCACGCGGTCCTTATTTGCCGTCAGTCTCTATGTTTCTATCTTCTCATTGCATGGGGCCCTTTTTGCTGCCTTTTCCCCTCCTGAATGCCACACTGTTTCCTTTACCACCTTGGCCATTTCCATAGAGAATCATAACCCCCCCTTTTTCCTCCTACATTTACTTACTTTTCTTACACTAAGTTTGGTGACATCCAGCAGGCCAGACCTGGGTTTGAATCCCACAGCTTCCACTTGCATACTGTGTGACCCTGAGCAAGTCACTTAACCTCCTTGTGCTCCCAGGTCGCTCCTGTGAAAAAGCTATCAGCTTAGTGTGCTATACCTGGTTAAACAACTAAATAAAATAAAAAAAAAAAAAAGATTGGGTGCCTTAATTATACCTTCCTTTATTTTTCTCCACTGTACCTCTACCCTTCCCTGTCAATAGCCCCATGAGACAGTTTCTGAGGCAGTGTCCCATTTCTTTTAAATCCACCCTCCTGCTCTCCAGGACTTGCATTCTCATTCGGTTTGTGTTTCTATGTTAAACCACGGTGATCACTGCCCACAGTGACGTGTGCAATGCATCCTTGTTTGAAAGCCCCATGTCATTTCTGCCAGGGCCCATATTGGGTTCCTTAACTAGCTGCCTGATAAAAGCCCCTTGTAGGTAGTCCAGGCTGGCCCTGCTCCTTGACAAAGCTGCAGTTGGAAGGCTGCAATCCACGTCTGGCAGGCTACGGTCCCCAACTGGCAGCATCACCCCCTTATTTGACATCCTGATAATGGCTTCCCTAATTGCCTTATCCAGCTCATCTCCTAGTGCTGGAGGTCTCTATATCACCCTTGTGCAGATGACAGCCCCAGTACCTGTCTCAAGGATGAACCACAGCTCCTCCAGCTCCCTTTTGTCCTCTGGGTACTGCTGTACTTCCATGGCTCTGATTCCCTTCCTCACATATACTGCAGTAGCTGCTCTCCTTCTCCCTTCCCTGTCTTTTCTAAACAGAGAGCAGCCCAGTACGGTCATGTTCCAGTCATGGACGTCAGTGTACCATGACTCTGTTATACCCACCAGATCCAGACTATCCTCTGCCATGATGGCCTCCAGGTCCATCATTTTATTTTCCAGACTCCAGCAGTGGTGCACGTGGCTCTCCATACTTTAGTCCTTCCCTGTTTGCTTCCTCTCCCCCCTCCTGCCTATGTTGTTCATTGAAGTTCCCATTGACCCCACTTCCATTGTACCTTGTCCACTACTGGTCTCCTTTACTCCTTTCTTCTTGCTTTCCTGATTTAACCCCCCTGTCCTCTACATTGTTCCCACTCCTGTCTTCTTGTGCTTCTGCCCTGGGGGGAGCTTACTCCATTTGGGCTCTTCTTCCCTGCTATTTCATTGTCTGGGGAAAATAATTGTTGCCTTCCTTGGTTTTAAAGACCCCCTCCATGCTAGTTTAAATGCTTATCTAAGTAACATTGAAACCTCCCATTGAGGAATGTGGTCCCCCTTCTTGAAAAATTACATGCCATTTCTCTCTTCTGTAGAGGCTCACATGATCCCAGCTAGCAGGGTGGTATGGCAGGCCATGGCAGACACAGAGCTGAGAACAGCAGAAAGGGTTAAAGAGAAAGAATACCTTTTTTGGGGACAACAAAAGAGGGTATTGTGAAGCTGAAAGGGGGCCTGAGTGGGTGGAAGAAACAGAACTGGCAGAGGCACTGAATGAATTGAAACAGAAACATAGACAAAGAAGGCAGACAGACGATCACTGGTCCATCCAGTCTGCCAGTAAACCCTAACAAACCTGGGACCTCTTGTCCATACATGTTTCTAAACCCCACTCTCCACCCACATGCTCCCTACCCTGCTATTATCATCATCAGCAACCATAAGCCTTTCACTCTGTCCTAGTCATGTTTGAATCCATTGATAGGTTTGATGCCGATCACATATCTGGCAGTTTGTTCCATGGCTCCACTGCCCTTTCTGTAAAATAAAACTGTCTCATGTCTCTCTTGAACCTCTGCCAACAGTTTCCGCTCATGCCCCATTCCACCCTTTAGAGTCCTAATGTTCCAGTTGTTGTTTACCCTGCTTGTTTTAATACTGTAAGTCACCCAGAGCTTCTGGGATTGGGAGCCGAATAAATTAATTTTAGCTATGTTTTACGTACCATGTTCCTAAACCACTACTTATGCTAAATAGTTCCTCACAGTTTACCTTGTTCATTCCATTCAGGAATTTGAAGGTCTCTGTCATATCTCCCCTCTCTAATCTGGTGTCCAGTGAATACATGTTCATTGCCTTTGGTCGATCATTGTAAGAGCTGCCCTTCTGGCCCTGAATCATTTTGGTCACCCTTCACTGCACTGTTTACAACTTGTCCTTATCTGTGAAGTTTTGAGAGACCATGCACTAGGAAGCACCATCTACAATGCATGAAGCAAACAACAACTGCAACAGCTCGCAATGCAGCTGCAGCCACATTACAACCAGTATCTACAAAGATCAGGAAGAAACCCTTGATCATGTACCCAGCCATGCAGCAGCTGTGGCTCAGAACTCCCTCAGCTGACCACTCTCCAGCCCCAGCTGCACGAAGCAGCATCTCCAGGGAGAAGCTCTTGCCTAGGTACCCAGCAGTGCAGTGGCTGTGGCTTGGAACTCCCCTGGCCACCCACTCAACAGCCCCAGCTGCACGAAGCAGCATCTCCAGGAAGAAGCCCTTGAATGGGTACCCAGCCATGCTGTGGCTCAGAACTCCCCCGGCTGCCCGCTCTCCAGCCCAGGCTGCATGAAGCAGCATCTCAAAGAAGAAGTCCCTGACCAGGTACACAGCCGTGCAGTGGCTGTGGATTGGAAATCCTCCATTTGCCCACTCTCCAGTCCAGGCTGCATGAAGCAGCATCTCCCAGCAGAGACCCTTGACCAGGTACACAGCCATACAGCGGCTGTGGCTCGGAACTCCCCCAGCCACCTGCTCTCCAGCCCTGGCTGCACAAAGCAGCATCACCAGGAAGAAGCCCTTATCCGGGTGCTCAGTCATGTTACAGCTGTGGTTTGGAATGCCCCTGGCTGCCCTCTCTCCAGCCCCAGCTGCATGAAGCAGCATTTCTAGGAAGAAGCTGTTGATTGGGTACCCAGCCATGCAGCAGCTGTAGCTCAGAGCTTCCCCAGCCACCCACTCTCCATCCCTAACTGCACAAAGCAGCATCTCCTGGAGGAAGCCCTTGATCGGGTACCCAGCCATACAACGGCTGTGGCTCAGAACTCCCCCGGCTGCCTGCTCTCGAGCCCTGGCTGCATGAAGCAGCATCTCAAGGAAGAAACCCTTGACCAGGTACCCAGCCATGCAGTGGCTGTGGATCGGAACTCTGCCATTTGCCTGCTCTCAAGTCCAGGCTGCATGAAGCAGCATCTTCCAGAAGAGGCCTTTGACCAGGTACCCAGCCATACAGTGGCTGCAGCTCAGAATTCCCCCATCATTCCACTCTCCAGCCCTGGCTGCACAAAGCAGCATCTCCAGGAAGAAGCCCTTGTCCGGGGACCCAGCCATGTATCAGCTGCGGTTTGGAACTCCCCTGGCTGCCCTCTCTCCAGCCCCATCTGCATGAAGCAGCATTTCTAGGAAGAAACTGTTAACTGAGTACCCAGCCATGCAGTGGCTGTGGTTCAGAACTTTCCCAGCCACCCACCCACTCTCCAGCCCCGGCTGCATGAAGCAGCATCTCCAGGAAGAAGCCCTTAACCGGGTACCCAGCCTTGCAGCAACTATGGCTCAGAACTCCATCACCACCTGCTCTCCAGCCCCAGCCGCATGAAGCAACATCTCCAAGAAAGAGCCCTTGACTCAGTGCCCAGCCATGCAGCGGTTGCGGCTCAGAACTCCGTTAGCCACCTGCTCTCCCGCCCCGGCTGTACGAAGCAGCATCTCCAGGTATGGTCCCAGCAGAACAGATAAGACGTGTCTCTAATTGGCAAGCTTACTACCAAAGCCCATTGCCGGCTCCTTAAATCTCTCTGTCTGCCATTGGCTGGTACAGCTGAAGCAGGTTTGTGAGCACAAAATTCAATCTGAACTACTTTTGAACTGTATTATTTTGATCTGTACTATTTTTGCTATATGTTTGCTCACAAGTTGTCCAGCTGTTGATGACCGCAGACAGGAAACGTGATTCCAATCAGCTTAGTGCTTAAATGCAAAGTACTGTATTTGCCAAATTGCATTGTCCTTTAGTGCTGAAATGTTTTTATTCCCTTCTTTTGCCTGCTTACAACCCTCTTTACTTTTGCCTGCTCGCAGTCCTCTAAACCCTGTCCTGCTCTTCCTTTTCTGTTCTGTCTCCTGTGTTTGCAGCCCCATGTAAGGCACTCGGCAGGAAAATTCTGTCCCCCGTCCCTCCTCCTTCTAGCTGTGCATTTAAATTCCTATCTCTTGCATTTGCAGTCCCGTGTAAGCTGACCATTAAGGCACTCAGCAGCAAATATCTAAACCTCCCCTCCTTCTTGCTGTGCATTCAAATTCCTCTACATTCCTGTCTCCTGCATTTGCAGCCCTGTGTGTTAACTGTTACAAGACTTAAGGCAAAGGCCCCCTTGAGTTGCCCTTTAATTCATTTAGCTTCTTGCTGTGTTGGCTGCCTTAAAGCACTCAGCAGCTAAGGTTAGACAACCCCTGCTAGCTGCACAGTTCTCTTTCTCTCCTTCCCTTCCTGTGAATCAGACCCCTTTCTCACTTCTCCCTCTATTGTGCCGAGCCCTTGCTCCGATTTATCCTAAGGCGCCAACCCCTGCCCCTCCATAGCCGCCTAACACTCCATTTCTCTTCCCTTTTAGGAAGAAGCCCTTGACTGGGTACCCAGTCATGCAGCAGCTGCAGCTTGGAACTCCCCCGGCCGCCTGCTCTCCAGCCCTGGCTGCATGAAGCAGCATCTTCAGGTACAGTTCCAGCAGAACGCATAAGACGTGTCTCCAATTGGCTAACTTAGTGGCAAAGCCTGTTGGTGACTGCTTGAATCTCTCTACCTGCCATTGGTTGGTAAAGCTGAAGCCGGTTTCTGAGCACAAAATTCAGTCTGAACAACTTTTAAATTGTATTTGTCCTAAATACTCTCCCTGACCCCGGCCTCTATTACATAGACCTTGGCTCTGCCCACACGCTCCCTCTTACTTTGCTACTGGGGATCTGCTCTATACTCTGTCCTCCCTCTTAAACTCTTTACTCTCCCCCTGCATCTCCGTCAATTAGACACAGTCAGCCCAATCCTCCATGCTCCCTGCCTACTAATCCCTTCCTTCTTCTAGCTAAATGACTCACTAAATTCCCCCTTTCTAAATAATGTATCCCCAATCTCCTCTCTCTTTCCCTTGTTCTGTCTTTATCCCTCTCTTTACCTCATCCACCTGCTCACTACTCAACACTGCAAAAAAAGTTCCCCCCCATCAGTTACTATCTATAATCCCCCACCAAAAAATCTGGAAGACACTCAAGTCCATCGAAGACCGGCCTGTAGCTCCCCCCTCCCAATCCCTCTGAAGATCCTTAGCATTGGTAGGGCTATGGAAAACAGCTGCCTAATCCTCGAGGAAATCAACAATCACTTTGTAACTGCTGGCCTAGCTTTTGACTCTTCGCCTTATGCAGCTTGTGGTAGCAACCAAGACTGTAATAACATTGACTTACAAACTTCGACCCGCCCACTCCAGTTGTGCCCGCTTAGCTATAAAGAAGTCGAAGATTCACTTCTTAACATAGACATTCGAAAAAGTGAGGGGATGATAGTCTAGAACCTTTGTTTCTTAAGCTAGGCTATCTTGACCTCACTGCTCCTATCCTCCATATATTCAGTCTTTTCATTTCCACTGCCACTGTTCCCTTCTGCTGGAAATCTGCCTAGGTATTGCCATTATTCAAGTCAGGGGACCCATGCGACCTAAACAGCTATAGGCCCAATTCAGTCTTACATGTACTCTCCAAAGTCCTTGAAAAGCTAGTTTACTCCCAAATGAAACTCCATATCGAATCATCTTCAATCCTCAACCCTGTGCAGTCTGACTTCTGGCCCAACCATAGTACATGCACTGCTCTAGCCAAAGTTATCAATGAATGGATCATAGCCATGGACTCCAAGAAAGTTACTGGTGCAGTATTTTTAGATCTCAGCAAAGCATTCGACACTGTCAACCACAGTCTGTTAGTCTCAAGCCTAATAAAAGTAGGTGCCACCCCCTAGCTATCTATCTGGAAGGACACAGAAAGTAAAAGCTGGTGGCCTCTTTTCTGCATCCCTCCCAGTTGTCAGGGGAGTCCCGCAAGGCTCCATATTAGGTCCCATCCTCTTCTCCCTGTACATCAATAACCTTGATGCACATATATCCCAGTCCCATCTGCACTTCTTTGCTGACGATACTGTACTGTATACATCCAGCCCTACACTGACTGAGGTGTGGGATGTACTCCAAACTGACTTTGCACAACTAGAAATCAACCTAATCAATGCCAAACTACTCCTAAATGCCAAGAAAACTAAGGTCATGATATTTGTCCCAAACACCACCTCCACTTCCCTTGCAAACATGCACAAAGAATTCATCACTACCTCCCTAGGTGAACCCCTTGAAATCACCTCCAAATTCAAATATCTTGGTATGTGGCTGGACAACAAGCTTTTCTTTCATGACCACCTTGACGATCTGGCAAAGAGGCTAAAAATTTGGCTAGGTTTCTTTTTCCGTAATAAGTCCCTCTTTCCATTGGACACTAGAACTAGGCTGGTCCAGGCCACTTTCTTGCCGCTGCTCAACTATGGAGATCTAATCTATTCCTCCACAGCAGCTTCAGGACTCAACAAACTAGACATCCTCTACTACCATGCCATACGGTTCATGACAAACCTACCCTACCGAACCCACCATTGTGATTTGTACCTAGCCGCTGGCTGGATATCACTCTCAACTAGACGCATGCTTCATGCTGGTATCTGGACTCTTAAGCTACTCCTGAACAAGCTCCCGAACTATCTCACAACCCTTTTCCGTATTTCCCATAGAGCATACTCTGTTAGGAAAAATGACCTCCTTCTCGTACCGAGAACACGCACCTCACTCGGCAAGCGGGCCATATCGAATGTACTCTCTAAAATTTGGAACCAGCTCCAAGGCGTACTGAAGCTTTCTGGTACTGTCCCTGTCAGCCTATTTGAAAGGTTGGCTGCAGCAAAAATAAATGATACGTGCAGCTGCTTCTAAATCCTAGCTCACTGCTCTAACCCTAGCCCACTGTTTCCCCTTACTTACATAGAAATTAGCTGCCTTGTTACTCCAAAACAAGCACTTTGTACCATTTGAGTGGCCAGGGAGGACCACCACATCCATAAAAAATACAGGTTACTCACCTGTAACAGGAGTTCTAGGAATGGTATATGTTGTTCATCCACACTGTCTGTCAGGTTCCTTGCCGCTTTAAATCTTGCCAGAAGGTCTTCAAGTCGGCTCCTCCCACCCACTCGGGTGGTAAAACTCTCTGCTCCGACCCCATGATGCCAGATCTAGCCCGCTGGAAGCCAATGCCAGCGTTGAAGCCAGGGAGGTCAGGTTGGTCGTGTGGATGAACAACATATACCATTCCTAGAACTCCTGTTACAAGTGAGTAACCTGTATTTCTAGGGACATGTATATGTTGTTCATCCACACTGTCTGGCAGACTCCTA
This sequence comes from Neoceratodus forsteri, assembly GCA_016271365.2. Classification (NCBI taxonomy): domain Eukaryota; kingdom Metazoa; phylum Chordata; order Ceratodontiformes; family Ceratodontidae; genus Neoceratodus; species Neoceratodus forsteri. The sequence continues at coordinate 444,455,977 of CM057457.1, read as the reverse complement.
GCAGTTCTCCGGGAGAAGGGAGGCAAGACGCACACCCCCTACTTGGGAAATAAAGACTGGAGAACCAAGGCCCCAAAACCAGCATCCCGGTGTGACTCAAAGTTGATGTGGTAGTGGGTGATGAAGGTGTGTGCTGACTTCCAGGTAGCAGCCCTGCAGATATCCTGGATAGGGACATCCCTGGAAGCAGCCACCAATGCACCGCTACGGTGGGTAGAATGAGCTCTTATCCATCTGGGAGACTCCATGCCCGCCAACCTATAGCAGAGATCTGTGCGGGAGGTGACCCACCTGCCTATCGTCTGCTTGGCTACAGGTCTGCCAAGTGCGGCTTCAGTGCAGGTGACAAACAGCTGGCGAACCTCTCCCCGAACTTTAGCCGTCCGCTCCTTATAATAAGCGAGCACTTTTCTAGGGTCCAAAGTATGGAGCGTATATTCGGCCTCCGAGGTGTGATTGGGGTAGAACACCGCAGAGTCAACACCTGGTTAAGGTGAAACTCCAACACCACCTTTGGAAGGAATTTCGGGTGGGGGCGCAGGACAACGTTGTCCCTGTGGAAGACTAGATAAGGAGACTCGATGGATAGCACCTGGAGCTCTCCCATCCTTCTGGCTGATGTGATAGCCACCAAGAAGGCGGTCTTCCAAGACAGGTGAGAGATGTCACACCCATGCATTGGTTCGAATGGCTTGCCCATGAGCTTAGCCAGTACCAGCAGTAGATCCCACAGAGGTGGAGGTTCTCGTACCGGAGGGGATATGTGATCAAGGCCTTTGAAAAAGCACCCGACTACCTTCTCCTGCGCCACCGACTGCTTCCTGGCCCGTGCCCGGTAATCCGTGTTTCGGATGAGACGTTAAACCGAGGTCCCATCTGCCTGGATTGGCGGTCGTTCAGGTGGATGTTAAAGATCCCATGGCACTTATTGAAAAGAGCAGGGGAATTTCCCCGGTATCCTGGCCAAATTTCCCTCATTCAGTAAAAACTCTACCAACAGCTTAATCTGGTTCAAAGTCAGTTGGCATTGATCTGTATCCCCCTCCCCCGGTCATGCCTGCAAATAGGCAGAATTTGTCTAGTGCACGTACTCGGCCAACAAAAGCTAAATAAATAAATAATCAGAGATGGCTGCCAGGTGCACCTTAAGGGTTGTCGACTGAAGCCCTAGCTGAGAAAGGGACCACAGGTAGTCCAGAATGCTTGCTAAGGAACAGGAGGAAGGGTCCAGGCCCTTGCCCTGACACCAAATTGAGAATCTCATCCATTTGAAGGTGTAGCATTTTCTGGTTGACTCCTTATGGGATGCCTCAACGACGTTGAGGACCTTGTCGGAAAGACCCAAGGCCTGGAACTCTAGCCACTCAGGAACAAGGCTGTCAGGTGCAGGGATTAAAGGTCCAGATGGAATACATTCCCCTGATTGACTGAGATCAGGTCCGGGCGGGCTAGAAGCCACCTCGGGGGCCTGGAGCTGAGACTGAGGAGATCTGGATGCCAAAACTGGCGGGGCCAGTCTGGGGCTACCAGAATCACCTGCGCCTTGTCCCTCCTCACCTTGAGAAGCACCTTGTGGATCAAGGGAAATGGGGGAAGGTGTAGAAGAGGCCTGGGGTCCACGGTCTTGAGAAGGCATCCCCCTGCAGCGAGCCCTGCTGAGGGGGGCAGGCATGAAACAGTCTCAGCTTTGCTTTCTCTCTGGAGGCAAACAGGTCCACCTGAGGCGTGCCCCAGTGGGAGAAGAGATCTTGTACTACCTCCGGCAGGAGAGACCACTCGTGTGACGCAGCCCCTATCCGGCTTAGGGCATTGGCCAGGGTGTTGGAGGCTCCCGCCACGTGAATGGCAAGGAGATCCGCCTCCAGGCTGCGCACGAGGGACCAAATGCGGAGAGCTTCCCTGCACAGAGGCATGGAGCGCATCCTGCCCTGGCGGTTTAGGTAGTACATGGTCGTGGTATTGTCCATCTGGACCTGAACCACTTGACCCTGTAGAAACGGAACGAAGGCAGTGAGGGCTAGACGAACCACTCAAAGCTCCAGCAGGTTGATATGGCATCAGGACTCCTGAGGGGACCAGAGGCTCTGCGCTCTGTGCTCCCCTAGATGGGCACCCCGACCCATCAGAGAGGCATCGGTCGATAGTGAGACCGTCGGCTCAGGGCGGACAAATGGGATGCCCTCCTGCAGATGTGCTGGAACGGTCCACCACTGGAGAGTGTTCCACATCCCCTGGGTTACTGTCACTAGCTGTTCCAGCAGATTGAAGTGCTGTGATCATTGGCTGACCAGTCCCATTGAAGGGGACGCATATACCAGCGGGCCCAATGGACTACACTGGTGCAGGCTGCCATGAGGCCCAGGAGGCGCAGGAAGTCCAGGGCAGGGCATGATTGCCCAACCTGAAATGATTGGGCAAAGGAGGAAAGAACCTTGGCCCTGTCCTCCAGGAGCCGTGCTCTGGCTCGTAGAGAATCGAGCTCTGCCCCGATGAATTGTATCACCTGCTTTGGCACGAGTTATGACTTGGCCTCGTTGATGAGGAGGCCAACCTGAGAGCAAACCTGGAGGGCCAGGTCTCTGGACCGCTCCACCTCCGCTCTGGAGGGGGCTGCATTCAGCCAATTGTCCAGGTAGGGGTACACCCAGACCCTTTGGTGCTGCAGGAATGCTGTCACCACTGCCATGCATTTGGTGAAGACCCTGGGAGCTAGGGAAAGGCCAAAGGGCATGGCCCGGAACTCATGAAGGGATCCCTTTGCTCTGAAGCGGAGGAATCTCTGGTGGGATGGACAGACTGGGATGTGAAAGAACGTGTCCTGAAGGTCCAGAGAACAGAACCACATGCCTTGTTCTAAGGATGGGATTATTTGAGCCAGAGTGACCATCCTGAAGGTCCGAGACATTAGGAACCTGTTCAGGTTGTGCAGGTCGAGAATGGGGCACCAGCCCCCCGTCCATTTTGGGACCAGGAAGTACCTGGACACAAACCCCGGGCCCAGAGGAGGATCCGCCACCTTCCTGATCACCTCTTTTTCGAGGAGCAGGGCAATATCGGCTCGGCGAGCCGACAGAGAGTCTACAGACCCCGTAGCCCCCTGAGGGGCGACGGCTCGGAAGGGCGGGACCTGCTTGAACTCCAGGGGCAGGCCCTTTCCTACCACATCCAACACTCAATGGTCCATGGTGATAGCGGACCAGGCGGAAAGGAAGTGGCGGAGCCGTCCCCCCAAGGGAGGAACCCTGGGGGAGTGACTAGGCTGGGGGCGACACCCCTCAGCCCGTCACTGGGCAGGCTTAGAGGAGGGACCGGCTGAGGGACCTCCTGGGCCTTTACCTCCCTGCTTCCTGTTGGAGGAAGCCGCGGGCTTGGGTTTGGGATTGGACTTCTTGATCCGCTGGAGGTGACCTTCCACTCCAGGGCCGAAGAGGTCGGTCCCCAAGAAGGAGACATCCACCAGTTTGTGCTGAGTATCCGCCACGAAGGTGGATATCCTGAGCCATGCTCTGCGGCACATGGCCACTGCGGCCACAACTGATCTGGCACAGGACTCTCCGATGTCCAGAGCCATCTGGAGCTGCTGCTTAGCCACTGCCCTACCCTGGTCCCGCACCTGCCGGACCGTGGTCTGCAGGTTGGCCAGAAGATGAGGGATCACCTCATCCAGGGAGCCCATGAGGGCATGGGAGAAGTGTGCCATCAGCATGGCTGAACTGGCCTGGCGGAGGCCAAAGGAGGACGCAGTGTGCATCTTGCGCCCGGCATAGTGCCACTTTTTGGACTGCTTGTCGGGAGGCTTGTCCATGTCCCTAGCATTCCTGGAACGCCAGAAAATGCTGTCGGTGACCAACCCCTCGGCAGAGGGGTGTTCCGAAAAACCAGGCAAAGAGCCGGTAGGGACTGCATACTTCCTGGCCATCCTGACCGAAGGCGCAGGACAGGAAGCAGGCTGCTGCCAGATCTCCAAGGCTGGGCCAACACTGGCTTCAGCCACTGGAAATGCCTCCGTGGGTGAATCCCCTCGGTCCAGTATCTCCGTCGGGGATACTTGGCCTGCTTGGATACGGGCTCGAACTACATCCCGGTGGACTCCGAGATGAGCTGAAGCAAACCCATGAAGGACGATGGGCTTTCGTCCATCGACTGGCCCCCCAGAGGACTCCAGGTCAATGGGCATGGAGAACAGGGAGGAGTCGTCGTCGGATTGGAGGAGTCCGTGAAGAGCTGTCTGGGGCCTGAGCCACCCTTCACCTGCTAATGATGGTCAGGAGTGAGGGTGACCGACAACCTGTGGGGCAGGCCCTGACCCGACCGAGAGTCCTTAGTCGGCGCCCCTGATTTTGGTTGTGGAGGCGGAGGTTCCACCAGAATCAGTGGGGCAGCTTGTTTCGGCTGAACAACCAGCCCAGGCTTGGGCACTTCGGCTACAGTGAGGGGTCGTTTTGGCTGCTCGAGTGACAGCTACTTGGTGGCCAGGGAAGGCGATGGTGTTGGCTTGTTCCCTGACAGAATTAACTGCAGCCACATCAGGTCCTTGTAGTGTCGATGCAATTTGCGTGGAAGTCTCTCCTCTTCTGAGGAGGAAGACGAGGATGAGCGGTGATACCGAGACCACCAATGTCGGTGGGATCGGCTGGACCGAGACGATGTCCGAGACTGAGGCGTTTCCGAGGATGGGTCTGGGAAGTGGCGGGGGACACCCACTCTTCCCTTGGCTCGGAAGCCTTAACCGGGGACTGCAGCACCGGGGGCACAGGCAGGTCCTCGGTCTCCACCGGAGAAACCGGTGAAGAAGGGTTGTCGGCCTCACCAGTCGACAGCCTGTCCAATGGGATGAGAAAAATCTTGACCATGTCGACGGAAGTCTCGGACGGCTGGCCTGACGGGGACGCCGTGAAGCCAGCGGCCTTAGCCGCAACCTTGACCGAAGTTGACAGTCAACTGTCCAGGGCAGGGGAATTCTCCCACTCCCACAAATGCCAATGATGGGACTTACCCTTTGAGTCCTTCTTTTTGGGCCAAGAAGAATGTCCCGATGGCCCCTCTCCCTTCGTGGAAAGGGATTGGCAAAGCTCCTTGAAAGAAGCTGAATACGAGGTGTCCAGAGAGAGCGGGATAAATGCCGCGACTGAGGAAGAGGATGATGCGGCCTGAGCCACCTCCTCCTCGAGGGCGATCATCTGCTCGAGTTGCTCAGCCAAGCCAGCCACCACAGTAACCGTCCAACGGGCCTTCTTCGACTTAACCGGTGGATAGCGCTTCTCAGGGCGCCCAAGCTGTAACCGGCCAGCGCAGTCCTCCAGGATGTTGGCCGAAAATGAACGGCAAGACTCGCAGGCCTGCAGGTCGTGTTCTAGGCCGAGGCAGTAGACGCACATGGAGTGCGGGTCCGTCCAGGACATCTTCTGCCCACAAGGGCACCGCTGAAATCCGGGAGTCGATTTGTTCATTGCAGCCATGAGGGACAAACTTGACCGAAGTCTAGAAAATTTTAAAATAAGTTTTGGGTGAACCGAAGGATTAGGATCCAGTCTACGTGCAGAGCGTTAAGGAGGGAACCTGAGCTTCCAAGCAGTAAGGAAGATCTGGCATCATGGGGCGGAGCCAAGAGTTTTACCACCCGGGTGGGTGGGAGGAGCCAGCTTGAAAACCTTCCGGCAAGATTTAAAGTGGCAAGGAACCTGCCAGACAGTGTAGATGGACAACATATCCATGTCCCTAGAAATGAAATTTTGCCTGTGAGTGGCAAAAATGTGTCCACAGGTGGCGAAATTTTGCCTGCGAGTGAAATTTTGCCAGCTTGGGTGCGATATTTCGCTCGCAACTGTGGATGAAATTTCACCTTTTCACCTAGCTAAATATTTCATGAATTGCGCTAATTATGCGAAATATTTTGCTGGGTGAAGTTTTCCAATTTCATACAACTCTAATTGTGCCCTCTTGTTCTTGTGCAAGTCCCCCTTTGAATATTGCCCCAGGGCACATTACTGGAGTTGCACCGGTGCAACTAGATTGCGCTAGGTGCAGCCCCTTTGAATATCTGGGCCTCAGTCACCTTCTTCTGGCAGATTCTGTTTCTATGTGATGGACCATCATCCATAAATTTACATAGATTAGCAGGAATAGGTACAATGTAGTTTTTCTTAGGGGAAGTGTTTTGTAATATTTATCTAGCTCTGATGATAAATAACACTTGTATTATCTTATGTTTTTTTATGTACAGGCTACAACATCCCACTGGAGGAATTATCATCACTGTTTCACTGTGATGAAGAACTTCTTTTTGGTGACATCAGTGGGGAAGGGATTGCACAGCAGAAGGATCATCTTGAAGTCACTCCAACCGGTAAGTAGAGTAGATGGCTAGATAATACGCTTATATTGAAACATGAAAACATTGAATTTGCCAGCAGAAAAGGATTCTTGGCCTGCCCAGTCTGCCCAGATGTGCGCAATATTGGAATTTTTCCAGCTATGGTTAAGAGGGAATTAGGAAGAACATGAAATGGTCTAGAGTTGGGAGAGAAAGAGTTCAGCATTACCAGCAGGCCGATGATGTCAGAAAACTTGGAAGGCGTAAAGGTCAAGAGATTTTTTAAAAGAAACTTTAAAATGTTATAGTTGGTATGGTATTGGATGTCGAACAAGTGGGCATGACAGAGGATTGGAGTCACATAGTCGTAATTCCAGGAGTGGGTGAGCAAGCAGATATCTGCAGTATAAGAAAAAATTGTCATTCTGATAACAGAGATTTAGGAAGTGTACATGCACAGGAGGAAATTATTGTAGTCAAGATGAGAGGATGTGAAAAAGGTTTTCAGCAGAAGAGCGATCTAGCAAGTGACTATACAAGCAGTTTAGCAAAACGGATAGAACTGCGTAGAATATAAAATTCTGTCAGTGGATTGCCTGCAGAATAAACATTCCAATTCTGCAGAACTTCACGGATTTATGTTAACATTTCATGGAATTTCAACAAATTTTAACTTTCAGTTATTTCACTATAATTTTAAATGCATGCATCCAACTGACATCACATTTGGAATGTTGACAGCTCATATTGTCCTACATAGGTGTACCGAATTACTGAGTCATAGGTTTAAAGGGTCAGGTGCTGTGGGTGCCCAAACATGTAATCAAAATTACATTTTCTGTTATTTTGATAAAATTTTTAAATTTCTTATCCACATTTCTCCACAGTTTCAGGATTTAAAGAAACATACAGAATGGGTATGTGCACCACATTTTAGTCTCAAGCTTCAAAGGGTGCTGATTTATAGGTAGCCAAAGATTTGCCAAAATTTAAATTTCTGTTATTTTAGTATAATTTTGATAATATTTATTGAAATATAAAATGTTACAGTTGTACAGATTTTCATTACATTTATATAAGTACATAGTTTCATATTTCTTGCTTTAATTGGTACTAAGTTAAAGTCTGCCAAACCTGGTGCCAGAATTTTAACCTTGATCATGTCCCTCTAAATTTAAAACAACATATCTAAATGTAACCAAATCTGAAACATTTAAACTACTATACTGCATGGTCATTTCTGACAAAGTTCATATTTACAACTTTAAATGGGATTGAATTAAAAGTAGTCAAACTTTCACAACATTTGAAAATTACATTTTACAATAATATAAACTGTAAATTTATAAAACCCCGACATTCTAAAACAAGAGAATGCAATACCATTAAATTTGGCAGGTTCTTAGACCTTACGAGGAGACTGTGTGTGTCAATTTTGTTAATTGCTTGCTGCAAAACTACTAAATAATATATGCACTTAAAGTCAAGTTCCGTAAGTCTTTGTGAAAATTGTGGAATTTCCTGACATTGGAATTGAATAATTTTACTCAGCCTTATCTGGCAATTTCTAATCAAAGGATAGGAGTATGAGAGGCAGGTAGTGCACGGGGTCACCAGGTTCAGGAGTTCGATACATAGTTTCACCCAGAAATTGACGGTTAAGCTTGGTAGCACACCAGTGATAGACCCCTCATTTGGAGCAAGGAGGTGCAGAGTGTCAATAATTCCACCCCAAATGCAGGATATAAGTATGACACCCAGTAAATTGAGGATACAGGGAGCCTGGTATACATGCAAATCTGTGACGTAGTGGTACTTAAAAGATGTAGTTGGGGAAGACAATGTCTGGGGCACCAGAATGGAAAAATTCTGGCTATTCGAACAGGATAGGTTTATAGGAAAAGGAGTAGATGACTCTGATTTAAAGGGAATTTGTCAATGTAAAGGACAAAGAGGATATCGGTGAGACCAGTAGTTATACTTAGTCCATTTGGCTATGCCAAGAGAGAAGGGAAAGGCAAAATAGTCACCCAGAGTGGAACAGTAGGACTGCAAAAAGCTCAGCCTGTCTTATCTAATGAAGCAGTGATACATGCATTGTGAATGTTAAATTCCATAAAAAGAATTCTGGATGCGTTCATCTAATTAATATTTCAGAAAATGTTACCAATATATTGTTTTTTTCCACTGTAAATTTAGTTCTCCATGTTCACTTTTTCACCTATGGCTTGTACGACCAAAAGAAGTACTTCCGCTCCTGAAGTCCTTTAAAGCTAAAGGCTTGGCTGGGCCAGACGGCCTTGACCCAAGACTACTCAAGGCAGCTGCCCCAGCCATCGTATTACCTGTTACATGGCTTATTAACAGGTCTTTGCTGCAAGGAACAATACCTAACACATGGAAGCAGCCCTCTGTGGTACCGATCCACAAGGGCGAACCCAGTGAGCCAATAGAAAACTACAGGCCCATTTCCCTCTTATCCATCCTTTCAAAAATACAGGAAAGGCTAGTCTACTGCTAATTCTGAGACTACTTGGAGGCAAATCGGCTGCTAATGGATACCCAGCATGGGTTCAGACAAAAGCATGGGGCTGACACAGCACTCATCAGATTCTCCACTGATGCCCTTAAGGCCTTGGACAACAGCACCCCTAGTGGGGCAATCTTCATAGACCTGACCAAGGCCTCCTGCTATACAAGCTGAGTAATCTCAGCCTTGATCACCACTCCTTAACTTGATTCCATAGCTACCTGACCAACTGGTCCCAACAGGTCAACTGGAGAAGGACTACCTCAGAAGCATTTCCCTCGAGGGGGTACCACAGCGATCAATGCTGGGCCCCCTCCTGTTCTTTTTGTTTGTGAATGACCTGAACAGTCACTGCAGAGGTTGCTCAGTGGTCCAGTATGTTGACGATGGTGTTATTTACAGAACCTCGTCTAACCCTGCTGACCTGGGTCTTCAACTTCAGCTGGACTTCACAACAATAAAAAAATAGGGTCCAAAGATAACAGGCTGGTTCTAAGTGCCCAAAACAACAAAGCCATGCTGATCAGGCCTGGAACCCTAAGCCATGACTGGAGCACCCTACTCCCCATCTCCTCATCAGACACTCCATTAAAAGTAGTGACGCCCTTTAAATACCTGGGCTTGACGATTGACCAAGGCTTCAACCTGAAACCACATATAGACCAAGTAACTAGATATATATACATCAAAATCTTGGACTTCTCTATCGCCTGAATGCTCAATTGATCCCCAAGAACAGGATCACCATAGCAAAAAGCATCCTCCTCCCAACCCTGACTTATGCCGCATCAGTAATTTAGGGAATCGTGAAACAGGAGGAAAACAGAATGCAAACACTTTACAATAAAATATCATACTTTGCCACATTGTCCCACCCAAGGAGACATCACTGCAAAGCACTGGCCTCCCTGAACTGGCCATCTTTCTGCCTTCGACTACAATACCCTCTATTATGTAGTGCATTCAAACTCATCACAGACAACCCCCCAGCATGCCTAGGCAGCTTGCTAGCCCCAAAGTGGTCTGGTAGACAGCTCTGCAGCTCTGGATGACATCTCTTGAAAGTTCCCAGGATAAGGGCTGCAGCTGGAAGCAAATCCTTTACTCATGCAGCTCCTGCACTGTGGAACAAGCTCCCTGACCACCTTCAGAGGGCCAGCTCCCCTGGGAACCTTTAGCAAAGGCCTGTTAGGCAAGAACAGTTGCTCCTATACCTGAGCTTAGCACAGCAAAGTTACTAGTGGCACTGCAAACCTAATAACTAGTCTTCCTGTATCTACAACTATCTTGCTGAATCTTCTTGTCAAACCCAAAGCTGTAAACTTCCTATCAACTGTTCCTGTTCTATACTAACCCTTCCCAGCCTAGAGATCTAGTCCTTATGGGTTTGCACACTGGACGTGCCACAGGGAGCTGACCCAATGTGATAATCCAATGGACTTACCTACTGGGAACTGTCTGTCACATTGCTGTGAAATGTCTTGATTGTACTCAAATGCGGCCTGCTCTTTCCAGTACTGTACTGCTGTTGCATTGCTGTGAAATGTCATGATTGTATTCATATGTTGCCTTCTCTTTCACGCACTGTACCAGCTAAATCTTTCTTACTTTATGTAACTAATTGCAGATCACTCCTGAAAAAGGGACCTTCTGGCCCAGTGGGCCTACCAAGTCACCAAAATTGAATAGATGAATAAAATAAATAAATTTAAAACTGCTAAACCAATTTATCCAGTTGTGTTAGACACCAGGATACACTGACATTGTATATGCCACAGGGAGTCAGTACTGGGACCGGTCGTCTTCAGTGTCTTCATTGGCAACATCGCAGAGGTGATGGAAGGGAAGGTATGGCTGTTTGTGGATGACACAAAAATCTGCAACAGAGTCGACACAGCGGGGAGATGACAGGCAATCTGAAAAAAATGGAGGACTGGTCAAAGGTTTGGCAATGCCAAAAAGTGCAGAATTATGCACATAGGGCTCATAAACCCAAGGGCACATACCAAATGGGGGAGGAGGTGACAAACACAAAACAAGATAGGGACCTGAGGGGGAGGTCATCATAACTGATGAGCTGAATGTAGCAAAGAAGTGGAATAAGGCAGTGGGAAAGGGTACTAGAATGCTGGGATGCATGGAGAGGGGTATCACCAGCCAGAAAAGAGAGGTAGTGTTGCCCCTGTATAGATCTATGATGAGACCCTACTTGGAGTATTGTGTCCTGTAGTGGAGGCCCCATCTCTGGAAGGACAAAGATCAGGTGGAGGTAGTACAGTGAAGGGCAACTAAAATGGTGCATGGCATTTATCGGAAACCCTGCAAGGAAAGACTCAAGGAATTAAATACGTATTCACTACAGGAAAGGAGAGAAAGGGAAAACATGATATAAACATTCAAATATCTCAAAGGTTTTAATAAGGTACAGGAGAGTGACATCTTATACAGAAAAAGATGCTCATGAACAAGGTGTCATGGTGTGAGGCTGGAAGGTGGGAGGCTCAGTGGGGATGTGAGGAACAACTTCTTCGTAGAAAGGGTGGTAGGTACTAAAATTATAGCAGCATTCAAGCATGCATGGGATAGACACAAGGGGACATTAGTAACAGGGCTTGGGGGTAAGGTCAGAGATCGGGTAAGGTCTGCGGTATCACAGTAGGTAGGAAATTTAGGCAGACTGGGTGAGCTAAGAGGTCCTTTTCTGCTGACAACTTCTGTGTTTCTATGTATGTCAGATTTTAAGTCTGTGCCTGCCAGAGCAGAGAAGTTACACACATCTACATTTCTGAGAGTTTTCACAAAATTTAGAAAATATTTACATAGTAAAATGTTGAACCCCTATAACTTAAAAATCATGAATACAATTCTCTCCATATTTAGATTATTCTATAACCATTACAAAAAAGATTATTCATGCTAATGTAAACATGTCTACCTCCAAAGGTGCCTAAGTTATAATTGTTGTGAAATTTCCCACAAAAAAATAAAATGACAGATTTTGAGCTCATATAGTTTTGGGACAATGTGTCCTAATGTCATGAAATTTGGCACATTGTTAGAACTCGTATCATCAAATAATCATGTCAAATGTAAGATCTCTGGCCCAGTAGATGGCCGAGGAATACGTAGATAACAATTTTCATGAAATTTCTCAGAAAAACTAAAATGACAGATTTTGAGCACCTATTTTATTTTTATTTTAGTCTTTGGTAACCGCGTAAAGCCTACTAGGCAGAAGTGCCTGTTTTCAGGGGTGACCTGGGAGCACTGGGTGGTTAAGTGACTTGCTCAGAGTCACAAAGTATGCAAGTGGAGGTTGCGAGACTCAAACCCAGGTCTGGTCTGCTGGATGTTCCAAGCTTGTTCACAGCTCATTACTCTAACCTCTAGGCTATACTGCCAGCTATAGTTTCTAAACCTATAGTTTTGAGATAATCCATCCTAATTTCATGATATTTAGTATGTCATTGAAATTCCTCTCAGAAAGTTAGCATTCTGAAGTTTAAAGGTCTCGCTCAACAGACGGTCGTGTTACAAGCAAATTAGTACATTTTAATAATTCAGCAACACTGATGAAATTCTATGAAATTTGGCAGAATGTCACAAACTTTCATCAAAACTCCATGAATTCAGAACATTCTTATTCTGAAAAGTTCAGAAAAATGATAGAAAATCAGTCTCTTCATTTTACAATAATAACTAGTTCCCGTCTCCAACTTTAAGACAAGTAATACACATTTTAAACCATTCTTATGTACTTAACTTGGACAATGACTGTGACCCCTGGTTGTTATATACTTTCTGAAGTCTTTTAACAATTACTCCATTATCAGTTGCTCTAAAATAGGTTTACCCTCTCTTCATTTAAAACCTTCACGTTATATATATAAAAATACTGAAGGTCCTGTACTACAGTGTGTTGTCATACAGTAACAGTCTACACGAAAAGACACTTTAAATAAATATGCACATATTCATAGAGTACAGTCTAACATCTGTGTACAATTCTTGATAATATACAACATATATTGGGCCCCGTATTCTGAGCCAGATGCAGTCCCAGCACAGCCATTTACACTGCACTTGCGATTGCACATGACCAACTGTGAGCAGTATTCAGACAGTTTGTGCTTGTCGACAGAATGGTGGTAACTGAATGAATATCAGGCCATGTCCGTGCTATGTGGATCTGCCCTGTGCCAACATGGACAAGGGCTGCATGTGGCCCACCTGGAACTGCGCTGCCTGAAACAGGATGGCACCAGGTCCTCTGTGCGCCATATTCCACTTGAGTATGCATACACTAAATGAACATCTGTATGCCCATCATGGGCTCATTTGCATGCAGCAAAACAGCCCCTTAGCACCCATTTTGCTGCCAAACATCCCTCCCTGGTGGTACCATGGTCCCCCTGATTGCTCATCCATCAGTATAACATTATTGATCCCTGGTAGTATGGTGATCCCCCCAGCCCCATTCCCCCATTCATAAATATAACATTAATTCCTGCTGGTATTAGTGGCCCCACCATCACCTGTCCATTAGTATAACTTTAATTCCTGGTGATATAGTGGTTCCCTCAATCCCCCATCCATCAGTATAACATTACTCCTTGTTGGTATAGTGGTCCCCCCAGCCCAGTCCCCTATCCATCAGCATAACATTAATTCATGGTGGTATAGTGGTCCCCCACCACCAGTCCCCTATCCGTCAGTATAACATTGATGCCTGGTAGTATAGTGGTCCCCCCACCACCAGTCCCCCATCTGTTAGTATAACATTAATGCCTGGTGGTACAGTGGCTCCCCACCTCCAAACTCCATGCATCAGTATAACTTTAATTCCTGGTGGTATAGTGGTCCCCCTACCACCAGTCCCCCGTCTGTCAGTAAAACATGAATCCCTCATGGTATAGTGATCCCACCACCCCAGTCCCTCATCCGTCAGTATAACATTAATCACTGATGGTGCCATAGTTCCCCCAATCCCACACACGTCAATATAACATTAATCCATAATGGTAGTGGTTCCTCACCCCACCCCCAGTCACCCATGCATCAATACAGCATTAATCCCTGGTGATATAGTTATGTTTCCAACTTTCTACCTACTGTAGACCCACCCCCCCAGTCACCATAGCCCATTATAGTGCCGTACTGCACAGCCCTCCTCACACCTCCAAGGCTAACCACTGTCTGACTGTCACTGAGTGCAATCCTCCATGACGGTACATGGTCTACCAATAAAATACCCAAATTAAAATCCATATTGTGCTGTAGCTAACATACTAACATACTAAAATGCCAGCAGAATAGGCCTAATGGTCTTTCACGTCTCCTTGTTTGGTCAGCCCCCACCCTGGGAGCTGACCTTGCTGCCCCCCTCGCCTTCTCTGGCTTCTCCCTTCCCAGTTCCGGATATTCTTGCTGCATTGGATTTTGCTTCCAGAACCCTTCCCCTGTACCTATCCCACCCCCTATTGAACCCTTCCACCGTCTCTGCCTCCACCAGCCCCCTAGACAGCACATTTCATGGCTCCACCACCCTCTCAGTGAAGTAGCACCTCCTCCTTTCTCCCCTGAATATCCCCCAGCATCCACCCATGCCCTCTAGTGGCCTCTCCTCCTTCCTTCGAAGCACCCTGACTGTTCCTCCCTGTTTACCTCCTTCATGTACCTGAGGACCTCTATCATGACCCCCCAGTCCCTTCTCTCTTTCAGTATGTACATATTTAGCTCTTCGAGCCTCTCCTCATAGGTCCTGTCCCCCAAGCCCCAAATCATTTTGGTTGCCCTCCTCTGGACCCTCTCCAGGAGCTTAATGTCGCTCTTTAAGTGTGGCCTCCAAAACTGCATGCGGTACTCGAGGTGCAGCCTCACCAAGCAGTTATACAGTGGGAGTATCACTTCCCTCTTTCTGGAGGTGATCCCCCTAGCAATGCATCCCAGCATCCTGTTGGCTTTGGCTGCTGCCCTCCTACAAGTCTCCGAGTTGTTGATCTTGACATCCACCACCACCCCCAGGTCCCTGTGAGCCATTGAGACTTGTAGCATTTGCCCCCCCCAGGGTGTACAATTGGCCAGAATTTCTGGCCCCAGGTACAGTACCTTGCATTTCTCTGCATTGAACCTCAGCTTCCACTTTCTAGACCATCTTTCCAGAGCCTCCAGGTCCCCCTGTAGGGCCACCCTCCCCTCCTCCCCATCCACCACCGCACCCAGTTTTGAGTCATCCGCAAAGAGACTCATCTCACTCCTGATACCTGTCCTTATGTCAGAGACGTAGGCGTTGAACAGGAGGGGCCCAATCTGGTCCTGGAGCCAGTTGCCTATCCGTCTGATCATCTGGTTCCCCACCCCCATTTCTCCCAGCTTATCCAACAGGCCCACGTGAGGAACAGAGTCAAATGCCTTGCTGAAGTCTAGAAAAAGGACGTCCACTAGTCTGCCTCGGTCCAAGGCACTCGTCACCCAGTCATAGAACTTCACAAGGTTTGACACGATTTCCCTGGGATGAATCCATGCTGTCTATCGTCCAGGCACCCCGACTTTTCCAGGTCCCCCCAACCTCTCCTTGACAATGCCCTCCATCACCTTGCTACCACCGATGTCAGGCTGAGAGGCCTGTAGTTCCCTGCCACCTCCCTTGATCCCCCCTTGTGGATAGGCACTATATGCGCCACCTTCCAGTCCTGGGGAACCCAACCTGTCCTCAGAGAGATGGTGAAAAGCTCCACCAGGGGAGAGGAGGGGGTTTATGGGTTAAATGTTTGTCCTTAATAGGTCTTCATTTGACCTGGATTGGGCCTAGTTAGTTGACTAGATGAGGGGTAGAGGGGATTGATTTCATTACTTCTTTATCCGGTTGTTATTGGGGACCTCCTGCTCAGTGTGGGGATCTTGCTGGGTTGAGAGGATATACTTGGTTCCTGTTTGTCATGATTCATATTTCATCTGATTGTTTAATTTTATTACAGGGTAAACTTCTCACCCCCACACATAGTTTGATGGTGCCCACTTCCATCCCGAAGGGCCCTGGCCTCCTAAGAAGTAGAGGGTTACTTCTCCCTTCCCCCTGGACTGTTTCAGGGCATTGGTTGAGGGGTAAGGGACCCCCAGGGGAATGGCTGGAAGAACTTCTTTACATTCAGTTGGGGCATGCTGCTCCACCTAATGCAGGCCATATGGGGCACCTTCAGCTTTATTTTATTTTATTGATCGAAATCTTGGATGGCACATGTGAGCAGATGCTCGTTGAGAGGTTCCATGGCAGATACAGTAACACAAGAAGACGCAATATACTTACAGTAAATAATACAATTTAAATAGCACAGTTCAGTATATATCAAAGCACTGTACAAAAGGATAAAACATGAATAAAACAATAAAATATCAGAGAGCTAGATCAATAAGATAAAATATCAGGGTCTTCAGACACAATCCCCAAAAGCACAGGTAAACAAATACGTTTTTAAGGTCATCTTAAAGCTCTCCAAGGTCAGGCACTCTCTAATCCAGTGAGGTAGAGAATTTCACAGGGTCGGAGCTGCATACATGAATGTTCTAGCACCAGAAGTTTTTAGTCGAATGCTGGGAACCTTTAGCAATCCCTTGTTGACTGAGCGGAGCGGTCAAAAGGAGCAGTAAGAAACCAGGAGCTCTTGCAGGTAGTCAGGACCCAGTCCATATAGGGCCTTATAGGTCAGTAAACTGTCCTTGAAGGTGATCCATCACTGAATAGGCAACCAGTGCAGTTCACGTAGCAGAGGGGTAATATGACTAGCAAGTGAAACCCCTGCAAGTAACCTGGCCGCAGCATTCTGCACCAGCTGCAAGCGGTGGCTATCAGCCCCCTGAAGCTGTAGGTATAGGGAGTTACAGTAGTCAAGGCAAGAGGTCACAAAGACGTGGATCAACATTGGAAGGTTGCAAGATGGAACAAGGTGCTTAATCTGGGCAATGTTCCTCTGGTGGTAAAAAAAAAAAAAGGACTTGACTACAGCCAACACCTGCATACGAAGAGTCAGCCCTTCGTCAAATATCACACCCAGATTCCGCACCTGAACAGAGGGCACAAGCTGACTACTCCCGAGCCAAAGCCTGGAGGCAGGCCATGTTCTCGCCCTCTCTATCCCACAACCTGGATCCACCACCAACACCTCAGTCTTTTCGTTGCTCAACCTTAACCAGCAGGCCTGCATCTAGGCTTGGAACACTATGAGGTAGCTATTAAAGACAGAGACTGCAGTATCCTGGTCAGGGGGTGAAAGACAGGTAGAGTTGGGTGTCATCTGCATAACAGTGAAACTGCAGTCCATACCATCTTACAATGTCTCCCAATGGCAGTATGTACACCGCAAACAACATATTGGACAGCACAGAGCCCTGAGGAACCCCACATGGCAGAGAGAGAATGAAGCCGAGGAAGAAATCCCCAACATCGCTCTCTGAGTTCTACCAGTGAGGAAAGATCTAAACCAACTGACAACCATACCTGACAAAACACAGGTGTACCTCAGGCACTCAGGCAGCCCCCCATGGTCCACGGTGTCAGAGGCTGAAGTGTGATCAAGAAGAACCAAGATTTAATGGCATTTCTGATCTCTAGCAATCAGGAGATCATTGTGCACCCGAACCAGAACTCTGTACTATGCCTTTTCCGAAAACCAGACTGAAGGGAATCATAGATGTCATGGATGATCAAATGGTTATCCAACTAAAGGACAACTTCTTTCTCTATCAACTTCCCAATAAAGGGGAGGTTAGAGATTGGCCTGTAGTTGACAGGGCAGTTTGTGTCCAGAGAAGATTTTTTAAGGAGTGGTGTAACCACTGCCTCCTTCAGGGAGTTTGGAAACTCACCTAACTCTAAAGAGAACCAAACTACTGCAGAATAAGAAAAGAATGCATCAATTATATTTAGCACTAACCAGAAAGTGGCCATATTTGTGTCATTTTATTTCCACTCTAAACTAGAAGTCTTCCATTCACCTCAATGGAAAAATGCTAATTAGTGTAATTTTATTTTCATGCTTTTGAGCACTTCAGTGAATATAGTGAAAATTTCTGTACAGTGAATATTTCCTATTCTACAGTATTTCTGCCAAGACTGGGCCAATGACATCCACATGCCCCAATATGAGGCATGTAGGGCCCGGGTCAAGACTACAGCAAGTAGGCTGCATACCTTGGACAATCTGCATAACATCAGAGGTTGCCGGCCGGTCAAAGTGCTTCCAAGAAAACCGAGGCTTAGTAACCGTACACCGATCACCATAACCCCCATAGAACATGCTGAATGAATCTCAGCCCTAATGTCGTCCAGTTTATTAGTAAAGAATTGAGCAAACTCATCACACTTATCTTGTGAAAAAGCTCTCTGTACCTGGAGATGTGCTGGATTGCACAGTCTATCCACAGTTCGAAAGAGCTGAGCTGGTTGATTCTGAATCACAGCAGTCTCCCCTGGCAGGAACTCTGCCTTCTTATATGAGACTGTTGATTGATAGACTTGATGGTGTTCCATCAATCTAAGGCAGTCAGCATCTAGGGCGGATCTCTGTCAGCAATGCTCTAGCCTTTGCCCCACACGCCTCAACTCCCTCAGGCCCCATCAAACCAAGGAAACTGAGGGTGGAGAGTGAGGGGGCGAAGTTGGATGGCAGTGATGGAATCCAGAGCATCCCCCATGGCCTTATTATAGGCTTAGACTAGATGCTGTGGACCCTCACTGGTATCCGTAAATCCTGATAGGTAAAGAACCGCCGAGAGACCAGCGGGAGTAACATCCCTCAAAGGACGATATCTGAATATCTCCACAGGGGCAGACTTATAGGGGGAGCTCGGAAATTGAATCATACAGTATAATGGTCAGACCATCCAACCGGTTCCACCACCAGGTCAGAGGCTTCTATTCCCAGGATGAAAACCAGATTGAGTGAGTGACCTTGAATATGGGTTGCAGAGGCAATAACCTGTGTGAAGCCCAACATATTCATAAGTTGAAGGAAGTCCTGACCAAATTGTGAGAGTTCATCATCAGTCCAGGTGTAGAAATCACCCAACACCATCAATCTGGGCGATTCCAACACCATGTCGGTGATGAAGTCCGTGACTTCCTGCAGGAACACTTTCTCACCCCCGGGTGGACAGTAGTTGAGAATGATCCTGCACCCCACACCTGTAGCTGCAGTACACTCAAATGAAGGGTTGCAGACCTGAAGAAGCTTGAAAGCTGGTCAGAGATGTGGCAACTGAGGTTCAATGTAAAGAAGTGCAAAATAATGCACCTGGGTAGAGGAAACCCTGGGGAGAGCTACAGTTTGGGGGGGAGGAGCTGACTGTCACCAAGGAGGAAAGGAACCTAGGGGTTACCATCTCTGATGACCTTAAGGTATCAAAGCAGTGTACAAAGGCAGCAGGGAGTGCCAGTGGTATGCTGGGGTACACACTGCGTAAGCAGAGGTATCACTAGCAGGAGATGGGAGAAGGTGATGCCATTGTATAAAACATTGGTAAGATCTCACCTGGGTACTGCGTGCAGTTCTGGAGACCACATCTGCACAAGGACATAGATAAGGTGGAGACTATCCAGAGAAGAGCAACAAAGAGGGTGCAGGGCTTACACCACGAAACATAGAGGAAAGACTAAGGGACCTCAATATGTACTCACTGGAGGAGAGGAGACAGCGGGAGGACATGATTGAAATGTGATGCATGCCAGGTCAGCTGTTCTAACAAGATCAGCAATATTAGCTGTCTTATTATTTATAGACCTGATGCTGCACAACACCACTCGAGATGGATGACATTCCGGAGCCAACTGGGCTATCAGCCCTGAAATAAAGGAGCCCTTGTGTGTGGGAACCCGACAAGATAGACTGCAGTCTGGATCCCATTTCACCCCAGGGCATCTCTGGGACTTAACTACCCCAATTCAACCCCCCCAGTTCACGCCTCCCCCAAGGTTCAGAGTGTCCATCCTTCCTTCTCCTTTTCCTCACTATCCCAAAGGCCCTACACCACCCGTAAACATTGGCCAGGAGTGGAGGAGTAAAGGGCCGGAGGCCCTGGAGCTTGGCAGAAGAGTAGTGCCTGACCAGGAGAGCCAAATGCCAATACATCCTATTAAACTCCAGAAAACCCAGGACTAATCCACTATACAACAAAAAAACACAACCCCCAATTACAAAAAAGAAAACCAAATAATAAAACAAATACAACCCCCAGTTACAAAAAGAAAATGAAAAAGCAAGTAATAAACAAAAGGAAAAACCAGTCCAGAGGTTGCTGGAAAATCAGCAGTAATGGATCAAGGTGGGGCAACTAGTCACTGCATAGACTGCTAAATAGGATGAAAGTCAATGCCCAGAGAGCTGTCACCAGTCCAGGTAAAACAATAACTCAGTTCTACCACTGCCTCTCGCTCAGTAGCTGAAAAAAGAGGCCAATAGTAACTTAAAAGTTTGAAGAAGATAATAAAATGGGTACTCTCGCCACCCTCCAGGAACTGCTGCACTGAGGAAGGCCAGACAGAGTGATCCTTGAGCACACGACAAACAGGCATCGCAACAGGAGAGGGGGCAGGGGTAGGAAATGTACACAAGTAAACAAGTAAATCCAGGTCTTTGACAAAACTGAAGCAGACTCCAAAGTCCACTGTCTTTAACAGCTTTGACTAATGTCGGGGATCAAATGCCTCTGGTCACCCCACCAGGAGACCCACTGCTTATCCCCCCAAAACCGAGACCAGCGGTTACATACATACAGGGTAGGCAAAATTCAACAGTACATGGAATGACAAGCAGTTCACAAATTGTGCTAAGGCATTGTACATGGTATCCCAGCATCCTGCAGAAGAGCAAGAGGCAGAGGCAGACTGTTAGGGTGAGGTAGGGAGGGTCACTGGGAGCTGGGATAGGGAGGGCAGTCTTGGGATACTGCACCACCCACTCCCGTGGCAGACACATAAGGGTGGAATAAGGTGTCATAGTTGTAATCGGCCATATCCTACATCTTACATTTTTCAGTTGTGCTGATGTTAGCTATAAATGAACAAATGTGAACCAAAAGTCACTCACAATGGGAAAACTCACGGGTGTGACTATTTCGTAGGAAAATGCATTGTAATTTTGACTGCAGTTGTGGTCTGTTTTGCCTTTAAGTTTAAAGCTGATTTTAGGTGCTGACCTCACCTACACTGGCAGGTCACTGTCTGGGTATTATTTGTTTCAGTTACGCTTTACACACTCCTGAGGTAGGAGCACTATTTATGTATTGTATGTAGAGCATCCGATTTCCTGTGATACAGGAAACGTGTTGTTCTTTGTTCATCTTGTTTGTTTTGGTTTGTGCACCTTTTGTATGAGTGTCCGTGTGTGGGGGTGGGGACTTTGTTGCACTTTATCACTACCACTGTGATACTAGCCTGTCATTACGGCTGCAGTGGGCAGAGCCTGCAAACATTTTGCATGTACTAAAGGGGTTGATGTCATGTTTTCTGTCCATGGAACTGACTGAAGGTGTAAATAGTCTCCTCCGCCTTATCCTCCTCCAAGAAATGTTTTTCACCCTCAAATAAATACACTTTCATGTTAGCCAATGGTTGCAGGGCACTATTTTTTTTTTAATGGGAGGTACAAGAACTGGAACCTGAGTAGTGGGAGGCAACATTAGTTCTTTTTTTGGGGGGGGGGGAGTTAGATCCACCCCCTCCTCTACCTGAGAAGCTCCTAAAGATCCACCCCCACCTTTTTTTTGGTTCATGTGGGAGGGGCATTAGGTGGATCTATCATGTTGGAACAACTATCAGAGCTACCTGGAGAAGTACTGTAATTAAGGAGTCCCTGAAACTGCATCTAGGCATATCCCCCCCCCCACCCCCACACATATAGACATCACGAGTTTTTTTTTTTCTTTAACTCTAAGCATGTCAATATTTGGTTCTAATAGTATGAGCAAGTTGGTCATAAAAATAAAATAGAAAAAAAAGATCAAGCAGGTACCTTTTCCTTTGTCGGATACATGCAGACAGAAGGTCACAAATCCTGTATGACAAGTTCATTATATGGATTTTTTCATGTAAAACAGACATTTTGTTAATGTCATGTCTGTAGCATCGTTTGTAGCCAGTAAACTATTATTTGCTTTGGTACTGTAAACAACAGGTTTAAATTCAGAAATCCAGTCTTGATAAAATTTTTTTTTTTTAGCAGTTCTGTAAGATTTATGTCTCTCTGATGTAAGAGAACATAGCACAAAAACAAAAGAGTTACTGTAATTGATCGTTGTTTGCGTGAGAAGTGGGCATGACAGTGTCAGACCTCACCTTATCAATGCCCTAATGAGCAATAGTACTGGCA
Source organism: Neoceratodus forsteri (assembly GCA_016271365.2). Taxonomy (NCBI): domain Eukaryota; kingdom Metazoa; phylum Chordata; order Ceratodontiformes; family Ceratodontidae; genus Neoceratodus; species Neoceratodus forsteri. Next base: position 444,433,773 of record CM057457.1, on the reverse strand, counting down.
GTGACTCTCTAGACCCCTGTCTCCTCCGCCGGGTACTGGATCTGGTCCTCGCCCCAGTCACTAGTCTCCTCAATAAATCCCTCTGCCTGGGGCAATTTCCCTCAGCTTGAAAAATTGCCACAGTCACACCCATACACAAGGGTGGTGACAGGTCCCTAGCTGGTAATTACCAGCCTCTCTCCATTCTCTCACCCCTCTCCAAAGCCTTAGAAAAAGTGATGGCCACACAGATTATGGATTACCTAATCAAATACACATCCTCTGCCCTGAACAGCACAGTTTCCATACAGGTCAAATACCAGCACTGCCCTCCTAGCGTTTTCAAATTTTCTACACTCTTCTCTGGACTCTGGCTCTTTGGCGGGGGCAGTGTTCATTGATTTATCAAAAGCCTTCAATACTGTTTCCCATCCCCTCCTGCTGGATGCCCTGAGCCACACTGGCTTTGCCGCTGGGCCTGTCTTCTGGTGCTCCAGCTACCTGTCTGCCCGCTCTCAGCATGTAAAAATTAATGGGACACTCTCCAATGCTTGTCCTATCTGCTCTGGTGTTCCCCAGGGCTCCATCCTTGGACCCTTGCTCTTTTCACTATACCTCAGTACCCTGCCAGGTGCATATACTGGAAAACTTTTGCTGTGTGCAGATGATGCTGTCATCTTTGCCTTTGACTGTAACCCTATCGCCCTCCAGGACTCCTTGCAAATATAATGATGCTGAAGCCTGGTTCAAAGAGCATAGACTTGTAATAAATCTCAAAAACCAAAAACCATGCTCTTCGCCCACCCCCAAAGCAAAGTCAGCAATTTCCTACTCTAGGTCCTCTCTAGCACCAAGTTTCCACTCGAGCAAGTCTACTCATATAAGTACCTTGGGATCTCTTTTGACCCTGCGCTCACATTCCATGACCACATCGCTGCCCTAGCCTCAGCTGCCAATATTTGGCTGGGTAACCTATACTGCTACAAAGATTGTCTCCCCTTGACGTCCTCCGACTCGCGGTCACATCCTGTATACTGTCCCTTGTGGATTATGGTTTACCAGTTTATGGTGCTGCAGACCAGACCGCCCTCAACAAAATCCACCTCACATTAAATAAGACCTGTAGGCTAATCACAGGGGCCCCCAGGTTAACTCATACCTGCCAACTATATGCAAAGACCATGCTGCTTGACTTAGATGAACGTCTCAAATATCAAACCTGCCTCATAACAAAAAAAAACTCTCCTTGGACTATCCCCACCAGGGTTGACAGCCTCCATCCACCAAGCAAAATCCCTAGTACAAACACAAACCTCCTGCAAAACCACACTGTTAGTCTCCAGGGCAAGGACCACACATGGTCAAAAGGCCTATTGCTACAGAGCCCCATCCTGGTACAACACACTCCCCACCTCTATCTCTGATGCCTCCACAATCTCCTGTTTCAAAACCTCCTTTCGAAATCACCTGCTTAATATGCGTAGCTGTGACTGTTACTAAGTTGCTCTTGCTCAAATGCTCTGACAAAGCTCCCTGAGTGGCTGCACCCAACCTACTACCAACCATTTCCCATTGTCCTATTTATTATCACCTCCTCCGGTCTCTGCACCCCTCTGCCTGTATGCTCATACCATTGTATGTTTATGAAGTACTAAACATCTGTACCAACCTGTGCTCTGCAAATCCTGTAACTTAAAAATTGTAACCAATATATGTCAGCATGTTTTACCAATTGTTGTACTCCATTATGATGCAACAAAATTGTTTTACTGTATTTGTCCTCTTTGTGACAAGGTACCTTTGAAAATGAGCCTTTGGCTCAAAGGTTTGTAAACTGATGTACAAATAAATAAATAAATAAACGCAAGAGTGAAGTCTAAACTGGTTCTTGACCATTCTGGGATCTGAAATTTAACAGTAATGTGTGAAGAGAATAAAGTCTTGTGTTTTTGTGCATTTGAATAGGTTTAGTGCTTTGAAGTTAAAGTATATAAATATATATACATAGGCCTAGATATTCAAAATGGTTGCACATGGCGCCACAGTGTTGCGCCATGCGCAACCCAGTGATGCGCCCCGGTGCCATATTTAAAAGGGAAAAGTGTGTGTCAAAAATCCCAATGCGCTGGAGCGCATCAGTAATGCATGCAGGAGCAAGTAGGGGGGCGTGCCTATGCATACCCTGCACAGCCCGCTATTCAGCCCGGGATGTGAAGAGCCATGCATGCCCAACCCCTACCTGTACCAGCACAAAGCTGATCCAAAAAAAAAGGAACAACTTATGGTCACCCACAGGTGAGCTGCTGCATTGCAGGGCCGAACATGGCAGCTGCCACCTGTGGGTGGCCACCCGAGTTCCGGCTGCATCTGGCGGTGCCCCCCCATGCCCAATTACGGGCATTTGTAATAAAAAAATGAATTTCCCAATATCTCTGGTGGTCCAGTGGACCACTATCCTTCCATTCGCGGGCATCTGTATAAATAAAAGCAGAATCCTTTCAATATCCCTGGTGCTTCAATGGACCGCTATCTGCCTGATCGCGGGCATATGTATAAAAATTAAACGTTCCAATATCCCTGGTAGTCTAGTGGACCGCTATCTGCCCGATCGCAGGCATCTGTATAAATAAAAGCAGAATCCTTCCAATATCCCTGGTGGTCCAGTGGACCGCTATCTCTCAGAACGCAGGCAACTGTATAAAAAATGAAATGTTCCAATATCCCTGGTGGTCCAGTGGACCGCTGTCTGCTCAATCGTGGGCATCTGTATGAAAATGAAACATTCCCATATCCCTGGTGGTCCAGTGGACCGCTGACTGCCCGATCGTGGGCATCTGTATTAAAAATGAAACGATCTTACTTCGAGACACAGCTCTTGCAGCAGGTTACACCATTAGGACTGAAGCCGGCAGGCGTCAGGACCCCACGGAAAAATTCTAGCTAGCTATCTTCAGCGGGGACTGCCCCCGACGTCTGTCCCAACTCCGACGCCAGGCGTAGTACATAAGGGGGTGGTCCCGCTTCGATTCCCAGTTCTTTCCTGCTGTTGACTTGCATCTCTACCCTTCTGTTCAGCCTCTAGCGCACAGCGTGGTTAAGTTCTTTCCTACGGGAAATTCGATTTCTTCAAGCAAGTTTTCTCTGATGTCCTCTCCGACCTCCGGTCACTCCTTCAAGTGTGCTTGTGGGAAACAGATCCCCTTCAAGGACCCTCACATGGCCTGCGTCTGGTGCCTAGGCCCAGAGCACGACACCCGGGCCTGCTTCTTTTGCCAGGGGTTTAATAGCAGAACCCAGATCCGTCGCCAGAAGGCCCTTCAGGATTTTTGGCTGGAAGAAAAGCTCAAGACCATGTCTTCCATGGGGACTCTTCAAAAATGGCCCACAAGCATGCTGAAAAACGAAGGGAGAAGGCCCCTTCCAGGTCCCCGTCTAGGGTCAGACTCACGCAGCTCCGGTTCCAGGTCCGACCGCTCCCCCTCCCGGGCCAGCTCTCAGCCTCCCCCTGCTACGGTTAAGAAGTCTTCCTCTTCTCAGGCCAAGATGACCAGATCTTCCTCGTCCTCCAGGGCCTTAGTCAAGTCTGGGGATCGCAACCATCTTCATAAGTCGGGTTCCCGCCCTTCTGAACCCGACGTCAGGTGGCTTCCTTGCCTCCTTGCAAGACCTTGAGCTTACCCTCTCAGCGCCAGTGTGCCCGTTGTCGTCCTCTCGCCACAGATACCCGGAGCCGCCGTCGGCCAGATGACCGTCGCCGGCCAGGCCATCACATCATCGGATGCCGGTAGGGGGACCGGTGCCCGCTCCAGTTGAGAAGAGAACCCCGATGCCTCCGACCGACGTTGGTCAGGAGACCATAACTGAGGAGGAACTAACTCAGCCTGAGGACCAGATGGGCAACCCCGGTCCTGTCGAGACACCCAGGGAACCCTCGCCAGTACCCGAGCCCCCTGTGGAGCCGACGCCGGGACCCGACGACCGTCCATCGGCGCCCGGACCGTCATCGGGCCTTTCCATGGTAGAAGTGAAGGAGCTGTTCACTTACTGGTGGGACACCATAAAGAAGGACATGGTTCCCACTCCACCTCCTCTTCCTCCTCCTCCTACACCGATTACTCCTCCGGTTCCTGCACCCCCCTCCCCATCGGGGTCGGCGGGCCGAGTGCCTCCTCCCTGTGAGCACAGAACACCTCCAAGGGGGAGACCAGACAAACGGAGACCTCCGTCCAAATCCTCTTCCAGGTCACCCAGCCCTAAGAGACCCAGAAGATGCCGACGATCACCTTCGATGGAGGACACGGGATCAGAGTTCTTAACATCCAGATCCCCGTCTCCCCTCTCCATCCCTTCTCTGGATCCACGCGAGATGCCAAAGTCTCCTCTGGATGACCCTTCGTTCTCGGATATTATGAGACACATCCAAGAGAACATGGGATGGGATGCAGAAGAGCTAGACCCGGAAAGGCTACGCCTTGCGAAGTATCTTCGGCAGAAGGACCCCAAGCCTGTGGTGGTGCCACCCTTGGTAGACACTTTCGTGGACGTCACCAAGGCAGCGTGGAAGCGTCCACATTCGCTCCCGGCGATGCCGAAGAAAGCTGATCACTTGTACAAGGCTCCCAGAGAAGACCAGTACTTGACTCAGCAGCCTCAGGCCGACTCTCTGGTCATAACAGCCTCACATGACCGGTCCCAGAGACCGCAACATCTGAGCACCCTGCCACCGGACCCAGAGTCCAAACAGCTGGACGCTATGGGTAGGCGCACGTATGCTTCCGCTACCTGCGCCATCAGATCCCTGAATTACTTGACCCACATGGTGCAGTTCCAAAATGCCTTGTGGGAACAGGGTCTGGATGCGGCTGAAAAACTGCCGGAAGGTGAGCAGAAGGAGGAGATGCTCAGCCTCCCATGCCGGGTTCGGCGTGGAACCCAAGTGCTACGGGCCAATGATGACTCCGCAGACTCTTCGCCCGAGCAGCAGTTTGCGTGATGCATCCGGAGACACCTTGGTTACGCGTCTCCGGCTTTACCCCGGACATCCAGAAGAACATCATGAACACCCCATTTGAAGGAGAAGTCTTGTTTGGTAAGCCCTCAGAGGAGATTATTACCAAACTCCAAGAGGCCGGGAAGCTGGTGAGGTCGGTTCAGGCCATGTACCGACCCAAGCTTAGTTCCTTCCGTAGGAACCAAAGCCGATTTCATGGACGGACGCAGAGGCAACAGTCCCGCCCCGTCCCACATCAGAGGGGCTCCCTTTCGCAGAGCCCAGAGGAAACAATCCGCAAGCCATAGCCAGCATACTTCCAAGCCGGTCCAGCCAGCGGGACCCTCAGCCGCCACAGCCTGACTCTTTTCTGGCCCCCGCCCCTCAGGATCAATGGGAAATCATGGTCGGGGGTCGCATTGCGAACTTACTGCCGGGATGGCAGGTTATAACCACCGACAGGTAGGATCTGCAGCTGGTCGGAAGAGGCCACGTTATAGAATTCGCAGAGAAGCCACCCTCGAGGCCTCCTTTGCTCTCCGGGTACCCGGGTCAGCACAAGTCACTGATCTGGCAAGAAATACTCACGCTCTTGCAAAAGGGAGCGATAGAGTATGTCCCGAAGAACCAGAGAGGACAAGGATATTATTCCCACTTCTTCCTGGTTCCAAAGAAAACAGGGGACCTCCGTCCGATTCTGGACCTCAGCGACCTCAATGTGTCGGTCGCCTACAAGAGATTCCTCATGGTGACTCTTCTGGGTCTCATGCCCATGCTGAAGCAAGATGCCTTCTTAGCGTCTTTAGACATGCAGGACGCATACCTGCACATCCCTATAGCTCAGGCACACAAGAGGTTCCTGCGCTTCGAGTTTCTCGACCACCACCTTCAGTTCCAAGCCCTTCCATTTGGACTGTCATCCGCACCCAGGGTCTTTACCAAATGCATGGCAGTCGTGGCAGCGTCTCTAAGGAGACAGGGCCATTATGTGTTCTCGTACCTGGACGATTGGCTTCTCATGGCCGCCTCCAGAGAGGCGTTGTTACGTGCGATCCAGAGCACCCAGGACCTGTTCCGATCTCTGGGCATCCTAATCAACCACGAGAAGTCTCTCCTGGTACCGTCGCAGAAGCTGCAATTTATAGGCGCAGTACTGGACACCGTTCAGGGAACAGCTTTTCTTCCAGACGACAGAGCGGAGCGCATTAGATCCCTCATCAGGGAGTTATCGTCGAACAAGACCGTCCCTGCCAGGTCGGTCCTTCGCTTGCTCGGACACATGGCTGCGGCCATTCCTACCGATCCCTTTCGCAAGGCTCCACATGCGGGTAACTCAGTGGATGCTCAAGGTGCAATGGGATCAAAGGCAAGACCACATGCAGCATCCAGTCAGAATCATGAACACCGTGATTCGAGACTGGCAGTGGTGGCTAGACCCGGGGTCGCTGTCCACGGGCATCCCATTTGTAGCGCTGTCCCCGGAGGTAATCCTCACCACAGACGCCTCAGGTCTAGGTTGGGGAGCACACCTGGACGGGGTGAAGTCCCAGGGTACGTGGACCCCTCTGGAGGCTCATCTCCATATCGATGTACTAGAGATGAGGGCGGTCCTTTATGCCCTGCAGGCCCTTCAGTCAGAAATCCCGCCAAGTACTCTCCTACTTCAGACAGACAACATGGCGGTGATGTATTACCTCAACAAACAAGGAGGCGCACACTCTTACCCCCTTTGCAGGGAGGCCATGAGGGTATGGGACTGGGTAATCCGACACGGCGCGAATCTGATCACTGTACATGTTCCCGGGGTGGACAACACGATTGCAGACGGCCTGAGTCGCTCCCAGGCCAGAGTCCACGAGTGGGAACTTCTTCAAGAGGTAGCAGAGGATCTGTTTCTTTGATGGGGAACTCCAGAGTTGGACTTGTTCGCATCCCCATCCAACGCAAAACTGCCCAATTTTTGCTCGCTAGATCCAGGGCCTGGTGTTTTCTGGCGAGACACGTTGTCCCTCTCCTGGGCGGACAGATTCCTCTACGCTTTCCCTCCCTTCCCGTTGATCCAGAGAGTTCTTCTCAAACTGCGCAGGGAGCATGCAACAATAATCCTGGTGGCCTCTTTCTGGCCCAGGCAGATCTGGTTCCCCTTGCTAATTCAGCTATCCCAGGAACCTCCGCTCCCGTTGCCGTTCAGCTCCCATCTCTTGTCTCAGGAGGAAGGTTCATTGGTCCACCCGGACTTACGCTCACTGAACCTGCATGCATGGCTCCTAGAGACATAGCCATCTTGCGTCACGGGGTCTCACAAGAGGTTGCAGAAGTTCTTTCTGCAGCCAGAAGGCCAGCAACGCATGCGACGTATGCCTTGAAATGGCACCGTTTTTGTTTATGGTCGCGCGCACGCGATTTTTCCCCTTTAGGTTGCCCTGTGGGAGTGTGTTGGACTACCTGCTCTCCCTTTTCCGTTCGGGTCTAGCCTACTCCTCTATCTGGGTGCACCTCTGTGCCATCTCGGCCTACCACCTTCCGGTGGGACATCGCACAGTGGCACAATTAGACGCTTCTCGGGAATTTTTGAGAGGGGTGTTACACCTTAGCCACCCATTAAGGACCCAGTGCCTCCATGGGATTTTGCTTTGTCCTGGAACAACTCACGCTTTCCCCTTCGAACCTGCCGGGATTATGAGCATGCTCTGTCGGGCTGCTTTGGTTGCTGTTACTTCAGCGATAGAATTTCTGAGCTTCACGCCTCATGTGCAAAGAGCCTTATTTAGTTTTCCACCGGACAGAGTATCCCTGTGGACGAATCCAAAATGTTTGCCTAAGGTGGTCTCTACACTCACTCTCAATCAGGATATTGACCTGCCGGTCTACTTCCCGAACTACTCTAATAGAGGAGAGGCACTGCTCCACACCCTGGATGTTCACCGCAGCTTGAGGTATTACCTCAACAGAACTAAACTACTTCGTAGTTCTGAGCAACGTTTCGTTTCCTTTTCTGAAAGAATGATGGGCCAACCAGTATCCAAACAGTCCCTGTCTCGCTGGCTTGTCCAGTGCATCTCTTACTGTTATGATATCAAACAAGAGCCCCTCCCGGGTACAGTCCGGGGTCATTCTACTAGGGGTGTGGCCACCTCCTTTGCAGCACTCCGAAACGTCTCCACTTCTGCCATATGTGCTGCAGCCATTTGGAGCTCTGTGCATACATTTATCAGGCATTATAGCCTGGACATTGCCTCTCGGCGAAGAGCCGGCTTCGGCCTGGCAGTGCTACAGGGTCTCCTGTCCTAGATTCAGGACCTGGAATGTTTTTCCTAGTTTCCTCCTCCTCCCAGAATTTTGGCAGCATTACTGCTTGGGAATCAGTCCTAATGGTGTAACCTGCTGCAAGAGCTGTGTCTCGAAGTAAGATAGTACAGTTACGTAGAACTTACCGTAACAGTAGATCTTCGAGAACAGCTCTTGCAGCAGCAGGGTTTTAAATAATTGATTAGCAGTTTTTTTCTTGGGACAATTCTAACTGTACAGAAAGTATTTATGTAGGTTTTCTAGAAGTGTTATGTTTGTTAAACACAGTGAGGCAAGTGCTATGCATTTTCACAATGTTTCAGCACTTTTATGAACAAAACGCTAATCAATTATTGGAGTTAAATAAAACCCTGCAGCAGGTACCTTCCCGCCCACCTTCCCCCTTGGAGGAGGCATGGTTTTCATCTTTACTATCAGGGTTTTTTCCCTTTTGACTTTTGACGGTGGATCCTCGGTCTCCCATTACGATGTCAGCCTGCGGACGGAAGTCTCCGGCGGGAGAACTGGGGAGTCGGGCGGGACCGCCCCCTTATGTACTACGTCTGATGTCGGAGGTGGGACCGACGTCGGGAGTGTCCCCGCTGAAGAAAGGTAGCTAGAATTTTTCCGTGGGGTCCTGACGCCTGCCGGCTTCAGTCCTAATGGCGTAACCTGCTGCAAGAGCTGTTCTCGAAGATCTACTGTTATGGTAAGTTCTTACGTAACTGTACTTTCCAATATCCCTTGTAGTCCAGTGGACCGCTATCTGCCTGATTGCAGGCATCTGTATAAATAAAAGCAGAATCCTTCCAATATCCCTGGTGGTCCAGTGGACCGCTGGCTGCCAGATCGCGGCATATGTATAAAAAATGAAATGTTCCAATATCCTTGGTGGTCTAGTGGACCGCTATGTGCCAGATCGCGGGCATCTGTATGAAAATTAAATGTTCCAGTATCCCTGGTGGTCCAGTAGACCGCTATCTGCTCAATCGCGGGCATATGTATGAAAATGAAATGTTCCAATATCCCTGGTGGTGCAGTGGACAGCTAACTGCCCGATCGGGGGCATCTGTATGAAAATGAAACGTTCCAATATCCCTGCTGGTCCAGTGGACCACTGACTGCCCGATCACGGGCATATGTATGAAAATGAAACATTCCACTATCCCTGGTGGTCCAGTGGACTGCTATCTGCCCGATCACGGGCAGCTGTATAAAAAAAATAAATCCAGTATCCCTGGTGGTCTAGGGGTACCCCCCTCCCCACCTGCCCACTGAGCCCCCCATTCCCCCATTCAGTCAACCAGCGGGCGCAGCACCCACCCGCCTGCCGCACTCATCAGGCTGCACGCCCATTGGTTCACAGCGTGAGCCAATGGGCGTGTGCCTGTACCATACTCACATTCCAGATATGTGAATGATTCACGGTAGTAGGTTGCACGCCCATTGGCTCACGCTGGAACTAATGGGCGCAGTTCTACGGACGGTGTCAGTCAGTGGATGGCAGGCCGGTGGTGCTGCCACCCGCTGGCTGACCCGGGGAGCGGAGCAGTGGGGCTTAGTGGGCGGGTGGGGAGGGAGGGTACCCTAGACCACCAGGGACATTGATTTATTTTTTTATACAGATGCCCGCAATCAGGCAGATAGCGGTCCACTGGAACACCAGGGATATTGGGACATTTCATTTTTATACAGATGCCCGCGATTGGGCAGTTAGCGGTTCACTGGACCACCAGGGATATTTGAAAGTTTCATTTTTATACAGCTGCCCGCAGTCGGGCAGTTAGCGGTCCACTGGACCACCAGGGATATTGGAAAGTTTCATTTGTATACAGATGCCCACGATTGGGCAGATAGCGGTCCACTGGACCACCAGGGATATTGGACATAGTTTTTTTTTTTTACTACAACCGTTCATGATCGGACTGCAGCTGGCATCGGGTAATCAATCTGCCGCTGCCTGGCAGGGTGCCAGGCACAAGTCGCCGGGCATCGGCGCACCTGCATGCAATGGTTATAATGAATGCAATGGCCCCATGTATGCCTTGCATACATTATGGCCCTATTTGCATGTCAACTTTTGGAATATCACAGTTGCTGTGCATGGCACAATGGCACTTGCACTAGCACATCCCCATGCTCCACTCTGGCCACTTGCACTGGTGCAGTGCCACTGTGCCATGCACACTAGGGGTGGCCAGGGTGCGATATTCAACGCTGCTGAGCCATGGCGCAGCTCTGTTGAATATCACCCAGTCCACACCCCTGCGCAGCCAAGTTGAGCTGCACCTAATCTTGTGCCACAGCCTGGCGCAGTCTGAATATCTGGGCCATAGTGTAATGGGCACCTGAAAAGAAAGGAGATACTACTAAAATAAATGCTATTCTGATGATTTATTTATTTATGTGTGAGATTTTAAGTGTAGTTCTGCCTAGGTCACAGACACATAAGTTATAAAAAGTACATTTAAAGATAATTTGTTTTCTCTTTATCCTCCTCCCTCCTTGCAGCCCCCTCTTCTTCGGGAGACACCTATGGCCTTATCAGCCTTCGCTCACCTACCTGGAGCCGGTGCAGTCCATACCCCATGGAGCCGTGGCTATACCCCCCAGGCGGGTATGTGGGGTGGGAATCTTCAACCACCCCAACGCCCGCTAATTGCTGCATTCTCCTGTCTCGGACAGGTAGGGGCATTGAAGGTCGGGGCCCTGGTGCTCCGTCTACTAGGTGGCTGCAAGGGTTTTTCCTGGTGTTTCTCGACGTGCCAGGTCCAATGACGTCAAGGCGCCGAAGCGCCGACATCTGGTACGTTGCTTCCCCCTCTGTTGGAGCATCGGGCTTGCTGTACCAAGTCTCCACCCGGGTCAGACAAGCACCGAGCTCAGGTATCCCTCCCCGGAGAGGACAGCAGTCCCTGGGACGCTCAAGTCCTCCCCTCGGCCGACCCTCAAGCTCCCGGCTCGCTCCTCAACCCGGTCGCTGAGCCACAAGCGGAAATCTAACCATCATGGGCGGTCGCCAGTACATTTAAAGATAGATGTTAGTCAAAAGCTTGTAGTAGCAAAAATAAAGCAAGAAATAAAATTACATTTGTTTTTTTTTTTTCTTTCTATTGTTTAACCAGGAGTGGAGCACTAAGCCGAAAGCTTGTTTACAGGGGCAACCTGGGAGCACATGGAAGTTAAGTGACTTGCTCAGGGTCATCCAGTATGCAAGTGGGAACTGTGGGATTCAAACCCAGCTCTCCAGATTCGCAGCTCAAAGCCTTAAACCACTGTGCTATACTGCCTCCCTAGTTATGGCAATGCCCAGGACATTAGGGTTTCTGATCATAAGACCCTGCCCTGTAGGGACTGACAGACATCAGGGGTGTGACTTGGGATTGTCAACAGTAATTCTCGTGCCATTCCACCCCATCCCCACCCTGCAGCCAGTGACAGATAGTGAGTTGTGCCTTTGACTCTTCAGCCCCAAAGTTCACTCCATTCTATTATACTGTACCCATTTCAGCATATTTCCTTATGGAATGGTGTGAGTGTAAAATTTGAACACCCCAAGGCACACCTTAACACTTGTCTGTGTCTGCAGGGAAGGGTGAGGTGAAATGACATGAGCATTATGGGTAATGACTCAAAGGCACACCCCAGTGCCTGTCCATATCTGCGGGGTAGGGTTAGCGTTACTTCAGTACTTCACTGCCATTCTTATTCTCTCTCTCTCTCTCTCTCTCTCTCTCTCTTTCTTTCTCCCCCTCTCTGTCTATATGTCTATGTAATTATCTTTCTATCAATTACATGTATCGCTGTTTTTGCCTGTTTCTAAAACAAATGGGCATATCACATTTGCCTGCACTCTGAACACATACTTATGAAACTGTGCATAGTTTTACTCAACTTCTGCATAGACCTCATACTTTGCTAATATTCCTGTTATCACAAGCATAGCTACCTTGCCCTTATCAAAAGCGCCCCCCTCTGAAAGTTACTATCATATTTTCTCTGCTAACAGTCCATCATTACATCTGACTTCCTGACATCAACACATTGCTCAAATATAACTTACATCTTTGCAGATGACACAAAGATCTGCAACAGAGTTGATGCACAGGGCGGGGTGGAAAGGATGAGAAGGGACTTGGCAAGGTTAGAGGAATGGTCAAATGTATGGCAGCTTAGAGTCAATGCTAAGAAGTGCAAGGTAATGCACCTGGGTAACAAAAACCCTGGGGAAGAGTACACAGTCGGGGGTGAGATACTAACAACAAAATGGAAACAGACCTGGGGTAGTCATATCAGACGACCTAAAGGTGGGCAAGCAATGTGAGAGGGCAGCAAGGAGGGTTGGGGATACTGGGATGCATAGGAAAGGCATCACCAGTAGAAAACAGGAAGTTATTATCCTCTGTACAGACAGCTGGTCAGACCCCATCTGGATGCTGTGCAGTTCTGGAGACCCAATCTCGCAAAGACATAGACAGGATGGAAGCTGTCCAGAGAAGGGGCATCCAAATGGTGCAGGATCTGCACTGGAAGACATATGAAGAGAGACGAAGGAGCTTATATGTATAGCCTCGAGGAAAGGAGGGAGAGGGAGGACATGATAGAAACGCTCAGGTACCTCAAGGGAATCAACAAAGTCCAAGAGGATAGCTTTTCAAAAAAAAGAGGTGTGCAAGAACAAGAGGCACAATTTGAAGATAGAGGGGGGCGGCTCAGAGGTACTTAAGGAAGTATTTTTTCACAGAGAGGTTGTGGATGCATGGAACTGCCTTCCGGAGGAGGTTGTGGAGTCAAAATCAGTGGTGAAATTCAAGCATGCATGGGACAGTCATAAGGCAATTGTAGGGGGTGGGGGTAGGAAGAAGTAGGCTGCTGGTTAACTAGGATCTGCAACTTATCCAGTAGGTAGGGAAATGGGCAGACTGGGTGGGCCAAGCGGTCCTTATCTGCCGTCAAATTCTATGTTTCCATCACGTCATGGACAAAAACCCTGTTTCTCTTAAAAAACACAAAACCAAAAAAAGAAATGTAAATAATCCCAAGGCTGAACATATGCCTGCCATATTTTCATATACTGCCACCTTCTGTACCATCATGGGGATTTGCATATGTTTCCCAAGATGCTTTGCATTTTTGGGGTATGTGCAATTGTTTTCTTTAAATTTTGGCCCTCCAGCCAGTGTCATCAGGGATAACGCATATAGTGGCATTTGCTCTGGGGTTCTTTTGTAAACCTACAGTGCTTCCTGTTCCTTCCATTAAAATGTGCACCTCCATATATTTTCCTAATAATGTGTATGCTTTCCTTAGAACAGAAACTAAAACAAATCTTACTACTTACAAATCATTGTGTTTCTCCATACCTCCTCATCAATTCCACACAGATCCAGTAACTTCATTATGCAGCCATGGTGGATCTGACCAGAATTTATTTTGCAGTGCTATAGTATGAAGGTTCTGTCTTTTAAATTACTTTTCTACTTGGAACAAGTCATGACTCAAAAAGGGCCAACATTGACTGACTTGACGTATTGTCCTGAGCTGAGACAATGGGCCTGATTCTAGAAGGGTGGCTCAGGTTGCCGCCGAACACAACCTGCACCACCCACAACTGCGACATTGACCCTGCACCCTATTATAGAAGAGGCAGGGTCTCTGCAGCAAAGTTCTGCAAATTGCGACATGTGGCAAGGTACGCCTAACAGAGGGCATACCTGGCCAGCACGTTGCAATCCGTTGCGGCAGGTTGCAAGTGCACCCCCACCCGTGCCCCAACCCCCGGTCGCCCACCACCAATGTGGCATGTCACCAGCCCTAGTAGTCCAGTGCCCTCAGGTGTACATTTATAATATAAATCATTTCTGATTCCCTGGTAGTCTAGTGCCCCTCAAAGTGTACATTTCACGATATAATAATTCCTGATTCCTGGTAGTTTATACTGTAAATTTCATAATATAACATCTCGATCCCTGGTAGTCCAGTGGCCCCCACCCAGCCGTGCCAGCCCACTCAGCACCCCCACCGTTCAGCGGTGACTGACACAGCCCATCTCTCACCTCCATGGCCAGCCACCAACTGGGTGCTGTATTAGTGCTACAGCACAGACGTGCTCATAAATTAATTTCTGAGTACATCAGTGCAGTAGCACTAATACTGCACTCAGTCGGCAGCTGGCTGTGGAGGTGAGAGGTGGGCTGTGCCAGTCGCCGGGTGGGAAGGTGCTGGGTGGGCTAGCACAGCTGGGTGGGGGGCCACTAGACTACCAGGGAATCGGTAATTATTTATATTATGGAAATCTACAGTTCGGGGGGAGCACTAGACTGCCAGGGAATCGTGAATTATTTATAATATGGAAATGTACAGTTCGGGGAAGGGGGCACTACACCACCAAGGAATCAGGAATTATTTCTATTATGGAAATGTACAGATCAGGGAGGCACTATACTGCCAGGGCTGGATTATAGCCACATATGCGGTGGGCAAGTCATGGTTCGGGGCACAGGTGGGAGGATGGCAGTGCCGCCCTGCAGGGCTTCTGCCAACTGCTGTTTTTGGGAGCTGGGGGGATGGGCAGCCCTGTGAGGCCCACTGGGGTGTGCTGGGTATGTGGGGGGAACTGTGCATTATCCACTGGACAGCTGATGGGTCTACAGGACCCCCGAGGGCATCTGGAAGTTATACCAGCTAATTGCTGGTATATACTATGTTGCCAGATCTCCTCTGGGGGTTCATGCAGAATCCCGATGTGGGCACTTTGTAGCTGCCCTTCTAGAATGGGGCGCAACTGCTGCTGTAAACCCCCTAGTGCCATGTCGCAGGGGGTTTATGTGGCGTAACAGCTGTTTGGCACAAGTGGCCTTCGACATGTCACAGGTCACTTTGTAGAATTGAGCATGTTGCAACTGCTGGCGTAAGTTGCTACATGCGCCATTCTGTTTGGTGCAACTGCTGTTATGCCTGGCGTAACTCTTCTAGAATTGGGCCCTATGACTGCATCACACTGCAGAAGGATGAATCACCTCTCTTGGGTTTATTTTAGCCATTGCAGATTGGTTATGAAGCCTTTGGGAACCTTTCAATTCTGCTTAAAGCCTAGCTAGCCCTAACTCCTTCTTGGGGATTGACATGTATTACAGTGCTTTGCACTGGAGTGTAACTGTAATTGTATATATATGTGTGTGTGTGCTTTGTTACTTTCTCTTTTTTTTGCCCCATTTCTCCTCACCAGCTGCCAGGTCCTTCTTCCACCTGCCCAAACCCTTCATCCCACCGTTGGAGTCCTCCTGTATTCCAGCTCGCCACCAAGCTCTGCTTGAAAGTCCCCCAGATACCCCAACTGTAACCACAGCTTGTCCCTAGAGGGCAAGATCTCCCAGTTCCCCAAGCTGGGAGGAGGTACTTCACTCGACAGTCGAAGACCGGGAGGAGGATCTGGCGAAGCACAGAAGGAGTCGGATGGACCCTACTATGGTGGGGGGACAGGGAAATGTCATCTGCCTGATGCTGCAGGGGTATTTTCTTTCCCCTTAACCCTCCCTTATCCTTCCTCAGGGTGTGGTTCAGAGAAGTGACCCGGCAGAGCATCTATCAGGGCTGTTGGAAGGTCGGGTAAGCCCTGCCCTTCCTCTGGAACTTCTCTGCCAGCCCCACTCAGTGTGTGACTCCTCTGTGTCACCCGACAGGTGAGCAGGTGTGTGTTGACATAAGGCCACTCCACAGGGACCTCTTGTTCCATCCTGCATGACACATCTTCCCCTGGGCCACCAGGAAAAGTCATGCAGCATAAGTCGGTGCCTTCCCTCCCTGAAAAAGGAGGCAATCTTACTACTTACAAAATCATTGTGTTGTTTCTCCATACCTCTTAACAATTCCACACAACTTCACTAACTTCATTATGCAACCATGGTGTATCTGACCATATTTTGTTACATATGCAGTCAGTAGGAATGGCTGACCTTTCTGTACTGACTTAAAATGTGAACGATAAATCCAAAAATAGATTGCTGCGCTCAGAACCGGGAGATGGCTGCATACACAGGTTGATAAACCCTCAAATTAAAAATACACAAAGCTCCAAGTTGTATGCGCTCATAAAGGAGAAAACTTAAGGCTGTTTAATACAACTTAATAGTCGATTTTATTATATCACCACTGTGGAAGCCCTAACGCCTTGGCAAAGTGCCTTCAAGGGGTCTTGTTACAAACTGACAAAATCCATGAGTTTAAATAGTGTTCCAAAAAGTGACATCATCAATCAATACACCAATCAGTGACACACATTACTATTTCAAAATAAAAGGCTTAAAGCTAATTAGTCTATTCACTTTTTTAGAAATCCATACTACAAATTATTTATGTACAGTTCACAGATACAATTTTGGATACCATCTGAGCTAAGCGGTATAGTATTTAAACTTGGATATTTCTGGGTAAGAAAAAAAGAGAGGGGTTAATGCACAACTGAGCTATTTCATTTGATAAAAAAAGTACTATCGGTTTCACCTAAACACATAGGGATACACCAATACATATGTTATATCCAAATAACATCAGAAATGCTTTTTTAACCAATTAGTTTTCACAATATCCTTACTAGTACTGGAAAAAGAGGAGAATCATTTCCAAAAAGCTGCTTCAAGGCCCATCTGTACTGGAAACAGTATCTCCATAGGTAATCCTATAGAATATAATAAAGAAAAAAGAGAGGAAAAACATGTGTTATCTTTTGAGAATCTCATGAAATATAGTATAATACAGCCTAGTGCACTAAAAATAGACAGCTATCAACCACATTTAAAATAAACATAACAGTGGGGGGGGGAGATAAAGGGGCAGAGGAGGGGGGAAAGAAAGGGGAAATAGTGATTTATTTAGAAGGATGACGAAGGGGAGGAGTTGGCTGGTGGGGGTGGAGAATCAGGCAAAAAAAGATTATTTTACACAACAAAATTTAAGTTATACAACAAGATGTTCCACATTAGTGTACCCCATTGATAAGGTATAACACTTAATGAACCTTTATAGAAGCATGTATTATTTGTCTCTTAAGAATGGTTTGAGATCCCACCTGTCATTTAAGCCCTTTGGGGTAATTGTATCAACTTTAAAGATCCATCTACTTTCTATTTATAATGGTCTATTGGGTCTATTACTGCCTCTTATGTCCTTTTTTACAAATTATATACCCATAAATTTCAAATGGGTAGCGTCCCCATTATGTACAGTAGAAAAATGTCTTCCTACCAGTGGGTCCATCCTTCTATTAATTATGGACCCCAGGTGTTCTTGGATTCTTGTTTTCAGGGATCTCGCAGTCTTCCCTATATAATATAGATTACAGGTACACCATAGAATATATACAACAACAAATGTTAAACAGGTAATAAATTCTCTTACTTCAATTTGTATCCCATTTGGTAAGTGACAAGCAGATCTTTGGTTCATATATTTGCAAATATTGCCTCTACCACTCTTATGATTACCCTTAGGTCTAGGTGGTAACCACATTCTTTCTGGTTCTTCTTTACGAAAAAAACTGACTTCTGACCAGTTTGTCTTGCAAATTGGCTTTATGTCTAAATGTGATTCTTGGTGTTGCAGGTAAAATGGTTGCTGTTGCTGTATCACTTTTAAACATGTCCCAGCTATTCCAGATAATGTTGTTGCCTATCTTACCAGATACTGTATTGTGTTCTAAGGAACAAGTAATGATTTTTTTTTTCATGTTTAGTTTTTTTATACTTATCTGTGTCTTCAATCAATTCTAATTGTGTTTTGTTCCTTACTTTAGCTAGTGCTTCTTTCACTACAGTATCATGATAGCCCCTTTCTCTAAATCTGTTTATTAGTTCTGCCGATTGCTTCTTAAAATCAATATCAGAAGTACAGTTATTTCTAATTTGAACCAGTTGTCCAAATGGTATCGAGTTTTTTAATTTAGCTTGATGAAAACTTTCACTTCTGAGTAGAGAATTAGTACTTGTTTCTTTTCAATACCCTTTTGTAAACACCTGTTGCAGATCTTTGTCGCCCTCTTGTGTAATATCTAAAAAATTGATTTTTTTTCTCATTCATCTCTGCTGTAAATGTTAAATTAATCCAGTTATGATTAAGCTAATCAATAAATTATTTTGGCAATTGCAATCCACCACTCCAAATACACGGACAATCATCTATGTATCTCCTCCATTGTACTATATGACAAAGATAAGGATTAACCTCACTATTGTATAGAGTTTCTGTTTCCCATAATCCCCCCAAAAATTAGCATAAGAAGGTGCCATTGAAGCACCCATTGCTGTTCCACAGATTTTTTTATTTTATTTATTTATTAAATTTTGGTGACCAGGTAGGCCCACTGAGCCCCGAAGTTCCCTTTTTCAGGGCCGACCTAGGATAACAATACAAGATAAAATACAGTGGAGAAAACCTTTTGATTACATAGGTTGTTCAAGCATAAGGTAGTTACAGACATGGTTATCATCATGACACAGTTTTGCCTTGGTACTACTTGGCATAGTGATATACATGAGGTAGCATTGGTCCCTAGGTGTCCAGATACTAGAGGGAGGTACATGGTTGACTCACCTTTGGGAAGGTTTGATGCAGAAAAAGGGGATAACTTAAGAGCCGTGGCAGTGGCATGCACTTGTGGCCAGTATATGGGACTTGAGCCTGGTGCAGAAGTTCGTGAGTGAGGAGGCGTCCTGGACGGGGCTGTTCCATAGGCTGGGGGCTTGGCAAGAAAAGGATCTGCCGCTAGCATTGGTCCTTACTCTGGGACTTCTAG
Organism: Neoceratodus forsteri; assembly: GCA_016271365.2. Taxonomy (NCBI): domain Eukaryota; kingdom Metazoa; phylum Chordata; order Ceratodontiformes; family Ceratodontidae; genus Neoceratodus; species Neoceratodus forsteri. The sequence goes on along the minus strand of CM057457.1, from coordinate 444,414,727 downwards.
TAGTGTTTGTTCTGATGTCCTTAAATTCTAGGGTTGTGTTTAATGGCTATGGTTCCGGCAATGCTTGGTGGAGTGGGGGAGGGGGGTTTGACTAGCTTGTATGCCTGGACAAGCAATGGATATTGGAGGCGAGCGGCCAATGTGGGCCACCGGAGCTGGTCCAGAGTGTCACAGTGGTGACGTTGTGGGTCGCCTTGGGTAGCAAACCAAGCTATTTTGTTGTATAGGATTTGCATCCTGGATACCTCTTGCTTTGCCATGCCCTGTATAATCGGGACCACATAGGTCAGGGTAGGGAGCAGGACACTTGTCGCAATGGAGAGCCTGGCCTCAGAGATGAGCTGGTCCCTGAGTTGGTACAAGATACCGAGTTTGCGGTGTAGGGTCCTGGTACGCGTGTTCCTTGTAGGTGATAGACTGATCCAGAGTTAGGCCTAAGTATTTTAGGAAGGGAACTATATTAATGCTTTTGCCAGAGAGTGTGGTTAGTCGGAGGGATGAGGACCTGTCAAGTCCCAGTGATCTTGGCCTGAATAGCATTGCTTTGGTTTTGTCTGCATTAAGTACCATTCTGTTCTCACACAACCATGTCTCTAGGGATGTGAGGTCCTTTTGGAGGAGCAGACCAAGAGCGGCCACATCGCCCAAGGGTCGGTAGATGACAGTGTCATCAGCGTTCTGTACAACCAAGCTCTCCCCACAGTAGGTACTTAATTCACTGGTAAGTAGGGAGAATAGGAGGGGGCCTAGAATTGAACCCTGAGGTACTCCCTGTTTTAGAGGCAGTGGCTCTGACATGACCCCCTTCCATATGACCCTCTGTGTCCGGTCTGATAAATAACTCCCAAACCACTTAAAGGCATGGAGGTCTAGGCCCACATTGTGCAGCTTCTGTAGCAGAAGATTGTGGTCGACAAGGTCAAATGCTTTGGACAGGTCTATAAAGACTTCAAGTGTGGGTATCCCTTTGTCTACTGCCCGGAGCACTTCGTCCAAGAAGTTAATGAGGGCAGTGTCAGTACTGTGGTTTGGTCTGAATCCATGTTGAGAGGGAGCAAGGAGCTGATGAGCTTCCAAGTAGTCCCGGAGTTGGTTGTAGATTAGCCTTTCTTGCAACTTGGCAAGTGTGGAGAGAAGGGAGTTCGGCCTATAGTTGGTTAGTTTTTCTCTGAGTCCATCTTTGTGGATAGGGACTACATTGGCATGTTTCCATTGATCAGGGACTGCTGCTTCCCTCAGTGATCTGTTAAGGAGCATGGTTAAGGGCCTGGATAAGGAGGTGGCTCCAGCCTTGTGTAGCCGAGGGTTGATCCCATCTGGTCCCCCTGATCCTTTAGGTTTCAGCATCTTTAGGAAGGTTAGGACCTCAGTGTACTTTGCCAGTCTCATGTGGAAAGAGGGTCGTTCAAAGTGTGTTGCTTCAGCTGAGCTTGGGGCCAAAGTCAGGGAAGATTGGCTGGTCTTGTAAGCCTCCAAATCTGTGAAGTGGTTGTTAAGGGCAGCCGATATTAGAGAAGAGTCAGTAGTGAGCTGACCGTTGATCTCCATGGGGCTGGATTCAGTCTTTTTGCTGCCCTTGATCAGGTCATTGACATGATTCCAGAACTGCTTAGGTTGCCTAAGCTAGTTTTCTGGAGGTGTGTGATGTATCTCTTTAGCAAGTTTAATGGCTCTCTTGGCTTTGTTTCTTGGGGCTTTGTATTCCACAAGATCTGCCGGGAGGGTGGAGAGCCTGAACTTCTTCCAGGCTTTGTCCCGAGTAGTCATTAGAGCTTTGAGAGATGGAGAGATCCACTTGCAACAGCTGCCTTTGGCCCTCAGTCTCTTCATAGGAACGAAGAGGTTGGCAGCTGTACTTAGTAAGTCCTGAAAGTATTCCAAGGCCTCAGCCAGAGTTGGGAGGAGTGTTGTGGGGCTCCAGTCCCAGCTACTTAGGTAGTGATTGAATTGTACTTCTAAGAATTTGTGTAGTCTCGGCAGTAAGGATTCTTGGCTGGACCTTGGGTGCACTGTTCTTCCATATACAGAAAGTCAGGGAATGGTCCCTCAAGGAGTCTGCCATTGTGCCCGCACTCTGGATGTTTGCAGGGTTTGACACCAGAGCCCAGTCCAGGGTGGTGTGATTCCCAGTTTTGTAATTCAGTCTGGTCGGTTCAGAGATGACCTGCGTCAGACCTGCTTCATGGGTCAGAGACATCGAGGCATGGCCAGGTTCCTGGGCCCAGTTGAGGTTGAAGTCGCCCAAAATAAGTAGCTCCGTAGCTACCTCTTGGGCCAGTGCATTCGTGATGGCTTCCAGTGATTAGAGGGCAGACTTTGGTGGGTGGTAGACACACACTATTGTTAGTTGCTTGGTGTGTCCTAGGGTTACGTGGATCAATATACCTTCACCCTCATCAGGGAGACTTCCCTGCAGGGTTAGAGGTGACACTGTGAGGTCAGTCTTTGTATAGATTAGCACCTCACCCCCTTTTTTGGATTTCCTGTCCTTGCAGTAGGTGCTATAGCCCAGTGCTTGTATCTCATGATCAAGGATGTGGGCTTTTAACCAGGTTTCAGAGATGGCTAGGACATCAGGCTTGTAGAGGTCCAGCCAGGCTTGGACTTTATGTATTTTAGGTCTGAGGTTACATACATACATATGTGCTATCTTCAGACCCTTGGCAGACACCCAGCGAGGGTCCTGAGGGGATGCCACCAAGATATTGGTGGTATTGGGGCCGGGGTTGGGTTGAATATCTCCTGCCTGGAGTAGCAGCGCTACCAGTAAGCTGAGTAGTTTAGTACTGGGTATGGTGATGAGGTTCCTTCGATGCATCCTGCTCATAAAGTAGAACAGGTTGTGGCATATACCCTTTTTTACCATCTCGTGTGCCATTGAGAGAGCAAGTGTGCTTGAGATAGGGTTACCGCTGTGGAAATTGTGGGGGGGTCATTATGCAGATGGCCCCCTGGTTCGAGGTGGCATGGGTCAATGAGCCTATCCACCCAGAGGACGGTCAGTGAGTAGACTATGGCAAGAAGTGCCCCCCTGTTAGGGAGAGGGACGCTTTGGTTTCGAGCACATTGAGGTGCAGGGGGGAAGCATGCGCTTTATAAGGCATGGTTGAATGATCTCTATATGGATCAGTTGGAATAGTGTGCTCTAAGTCTAGCTTCCCTTAGATCTATCAGGGTGTCGCACTCGCTGACAGCTTAGGTTGTCAGTTACAGAGCAGTCCCCGGCTTAAGAATAGATTTCGGCAGCAGTTTTCAGATGAGTTTTCACTAGGGGAGGGCCACTGCATCGTTTGCTGGAGGGGGAGGAGGAAAAAAAAGAAAAAAAGCAGAAACGCTTTATCTATTTCAACAACAAAACAAAAGGACGTGTTTGGTACCAGCAATGCCAAAAGAGGTAGTGAGGAGTAGTAGTAGGTGGTTGCACCCCATGGTAGTTTGTTTGGTGTTGCTGGCCTGCTTAACTGCTAGCTGGTTTATAGTTGGAAGGGTATATAGTCGAATTAGGGTGAGGTCCCTAACGATAGGGCAGGTAGAGCAGTAAGTGAGAGGAGTTAGAAGGAGTGACTGTAGAAAAGGTTGCGAGCAAATGTGTGATCCTGTGGGTGAGAAAGTGGGTCAAGTTAGGTATTGAAGACACGGAGGCCAATAGCATGAAAATGTGCAGCAGTGGAGTGACCAATCAGCTGCTAGGCTGAGGAAGGGGTGCAGTAAGGGTCTGTTTAATACTGTGAGGAGGAGGGGGGTGGGCAAAAAAATTCAATCCAGAACACAGCACAGAAAGAGATTTCTCTGAGATCAGGAAGCCAGTAAAGTTGGAAATCAGCCAAGAGTAACGCTGCCAATCAATGCCTGGTTCCTCCACTGGGCATCCAGTCAAAACAGTGGCATTCAAAACCACAAGTTTCGGAGGTCCAGTGCGTACCTGAATCTGTCCGGGGGTAAGTCTGGTGGTCTGTTAGCTGTGGCCTGCTCAGAGAGCGCCAAGGCCACAGGTGCAGCTTGGGAAGCCCGCAGATGGGCTGTCTGTGGAACAAGGAGGGAAACACAGAGGATTAAATACAGCTAGAATACAATAGCAAGCTCAGTGGGGGACAGGCAATGAGGAAGGACAAACCATGAGGTAAAGAGGTGGTAAATGCAGGGCAATTATTTAGAGCTAGAAGAGGAGTTAATGGAGGGGTCTGTGCTTTGGCACCAGGACGTCTGAGGAGGACAGCGGCAGCAGGGGGGTGTAAGGGAAGGGTTTGTAGGTAAGGCAGAGAAGAAAGTAAGGTGTTTAGAGAGACAGCATTACAAGTGGGGCAGAGAAATTAATAATTAGCAGAGTGAGTGACCAGTGTGGGGAAGGGGCAGAGTTTGTCAGTAGGGCAGAAATGGAAAACTGCAGCAGTCTTGCTCAGTAGCTAGGTTTAGCTCAGAGGTACTAACTATCACTAACAACACAGATCAGTATTTAGACTATGTCATTTGTCGCTACACTACTCAGCAATATTATACTGCTGAGTGGTGAGAAGACAAATGTAGAGTAGCTATCACAGAATAGCCCAGTATAAAAGCACTGAAAGAATTCACTATTGAACTCAAAATATGCATATTCTAAGACAAATTTTAAGGACTCCATCAAAAATTCCACTGGCGCTCCAGTAATGTTCTAATCCTTCAAAAGAAAATAATTAGCAGCTCTCAATCCATCTTTATGTCCAATAGATGTATATAATGCTTCAACATCCACTGCATCCGTAGAAATCCTTCTTCTCATTTTACACTTTCAAAATTCTTTATTGTATCTCCTGTATTTTTAAGATAAGAAGGGCGATTTTTCATACTGTACTGTAAAAATAAATCTTTAAATTCACTCAGGTGTCCAGAAATAGAACCCATACTGGATACAGTGGGTCTACCTGGTGGATCTTTAGTACTTTTATGGATTTTTGGAAGGCAGCAAAAAGTTGGAATTACAGGAAATTCACAGTACAAATACTTAAATTCTTTGTCATTTATATCTCCCATCCCAACTGCCCCATCCAAAAGCTCGCAGAGTTCTTTTCTGTATTGCTATGTAGGATTAAATTGTATTTTTTTATAATTATTTACATCAAATAAAAGTTTCTCAACCATATTTTTATACTTGTCTCTGTCCATAATCACAATATTACCACCTCTGTCTGTTTTTTTTACAATCAGATTTACATTCTCTATTAATTCATCTAGCGCTATTTGCTCTGCCATGGACAAATTTGGGTTAACATGTTTTTTCTTTTCAGCCAGCCTTTGCCTTACCTTAAGGAGTACTGTGCTTTCAAAAACATCCCTGATTATTTAATACTAAAGGACAGAAGTCCGATTTGCATTTAAACACAGCGTCCCTTAGTTCCTTAAAGTCCCGAGTTGTATCTCTATTCCCAGCTAGGTTGCTTGTTTCATCTCCCAACATACTCATTACTTCGTCCAAGTTACTTTCAGCAGCTTCAAAAAGTGTTTCATAAATGGAATTCATCTCATTACCAGTTAAATTCACACCCTGGTCAGATCCACTAATAGATAAATCTGGTGTCGCATTCTGTAAATCCTCATCTGTGCATTGCTCCAAATAACCCATATTTGCTGATGTTACGGTATTCGCTTGTTCTCCAAAGATTCTTAATCTGATTTTTCTGAAGAGCTTAAATAAAGCTACATAGATTGAAAACTCATTTACTGGAGGTGTTGGTACGAAATTAAGGCCTTTTCTGAGGAGGGATTTATGTTTTTCACTTAATGAAAAGCTACTGAGATTAATTATTTGTTTATTATCTTCTGGTCCTTTAAACCGTGCTGCTTGTTTGCATTTACCGCGTTTCCTTCCTCTTGTTCCACGCCTTGTTCTTCTCTTCCTATTTCTGCCTGCTTCCTTTGTTCTGAAAAAGGTTTTGATGTTAAATCAGTGGTTACAGATCTCGACCCTTTAAATGAACTAGTTGACGGTCTTTCATTGTCTTGTAATTGCACTATTCTAGATTTTCCTTTATTAAGACTCTTATTTCCTTGTTAATAAGGTTTCCGACTTCTGGACCTTCCCCTGCTTTTAGACCTTCCCTCAGAGTTTTTTACAGGAACATATGCTAGACCTTTCTCATGTATATCATCATCTCTTAAGTGCTTTGTTTGTTTCCTCTCAATCACTTCCTTTTCATGTTTCTCTACCTTATTTTTCAAGGCTTTATCTAAATGAAGAAAGTCAGTATCTTCCTTAAATTCAACAACTTCTTTTTTGGCCTGTTTTAATTCTTTTTCTAAAATCTGATAATTCTCGTTATCTTCCTCAGAAGTCAGCCTGGTATAAGCTAGAGAGGCTGTTTCTGAAATTCTCAACCACTCTTCTTTTCTTTTAAAGTTGTCTAAACCACACGAGGGGGGCCTTTAAGACTTGTAAACCTTGTGGTGCTTGAACGGCCTGAATGGCACTATTAAGAGGGCCCCGGGTCTTGCAAAAAATTAAAGAACATAGGGCGACCCTTAGCTACCTTCAAGAATGCCACTTAATGGCAGCAGAGCATTCTGAACTCTGCAGATCTTGGGTAGGAGAAGTCTATGCAGCCACCTGGCTAACTCACCCACATAGAAAGGGAAAAGCCATATTAATTTGTAGTGATAACCTAATCCACATGCTTTATTCAGAGTGTGACCCAGAAGGCAGGATTTAGTGGGGTTAAAATTAAAGTACAGGGATGTCAAATGCATGTTGTTGAATCTTTATGCCCATAATGAAGAAAAGGAGAATGAACCGTTCCTCAAACATCTTATCTTAGATATGGTCACTGATCCTGATTCCCTGTAAATTATTGGGGGTATTACAATACAGTTCTCTCCACCTGGCGGGATAGACGTGGACACCTTCATCATATCATCATCATCATATCATTATTTATAAAAGGCACCTTTCTTCAATCAAGGCACCTGTACATACCATAAGTAACACAAACATATAGATATAATTTCTAATTTAGATGAAATCTTATTTATAAAATTCACTATAAGTTAATACTCACTGAATCAAATCACCATATGCAGACTCAAACAAATAGGTCTTTAGTGCAGTTTTAAACTCCTGGATGGTCAAGCAATCTCGTATGCCCACAGATATGAAGGTGGGTTTTTACACCAGCTCCTAACAGAAACTGAGCTTGTGGATATGTGGCAGTCAATACGCCCTGAAGCCAGCTGGCCTGGTGGTGCTGAGGGTTGAGGCGCTGGACGCCACACCTCGCCATGACGGTGACCCAGGTTCGGAGATGGACTCTGGCCGCTGGGGGTCAAGAAGGGGAGGGAAGAGATCAAGCATCCGGAGGACTGCTCTCTCTTCCCGGGGAGGACTCTGGGGGATGTGCCGCACAAGAGCAGCCACTGGTGGCAGTTGGAGGTGTGCCAGTATAGCGGCGCTCACACAAGTAGGGGCGGAGCTGCGGTGGGTGTCTGCACTCTGTGCCCAGATGCCATTGCACGACTGAGCACTGGGCAGAAACAGCCAAGGTGGAAAAACCCTGGCCGCTTGGGAGGTGAAGGCAGGGCAAAGGCTGAGCCCTCACGTCCAATGCTGGCTTGGATTCCGGCATGACTCTCCGTGGTCCTGCCCCCTTGATCAGCACGGGGGGAGGACCCAGTACCCAATTCCTTATCCAGGTGAGGAGCACGGTGGACAGTAGAGGCAATAAGCCTGAGCCCTAGCTGTAGAGAAAAAAGAATTAACCCCCCCAAAAAATACACCCTGAAACCAGGAACCATACATTTTGTTCTAGTTGGCATGGGAGATTCTCCCAGCTTGATATGCTCTTGCCTTCTTCTGAACATATATCCTGTATTCATCGTGACCTGGTCAGACCACTCTCCAGTACTGATGTGGCTTACCCTGGCTCGCACACTCCATAACTTCAATTGGCAGCTTAATGTGGAATTAATAAATTTGGATGAATTTAACGAGAGAGTAGTTAACACAGTTTTAGATTATCTTTTGATTAACCCTAAGGGTGACACTATTGCATCCATGCGTTGGGATGCACTAAAGGCAGTGCTGAAAGGAATGATTGTAGTTTACAGTTCAAAGGTGAAGAAAGAAAAATAGGCACACCAGAAACATCGGTGGATCTCCAGGAAGCGGAATTTTAGCACAGATTAACCCTTGACCATTGGGATCAGCAGGAAGAAGAATCTAAAAAACAAATGCTTGAAAAGCTCTTGACCTCCCAGATGGAGGGCCAATTGTGAAAGATACAGCATAAATATTATGAGGGGCCAACAAATGTCAAGGTGGTCATTTAGAGACAGATCCCCCTGGGATTACTTCAGTGTTTGCTGACCATTATATACAGTACACTTATATACTCAGGACTCCCAGGTGCATCTGCCTACCTGAAAAATGTATTCCTATCCCGGTTGGTACTGCCAGCCTTACAGCAGGAGGAGCAAGATTATTTAGATGAGGACTGGCAGCTCTGGAGAAAATAATTCAACAATTAAAAATGTAGATGTTACCCAGTCTTGATGGCCTGCCAGCAGAGTCGTATAAGGCCTTTCAGGAGGTCTTGTTGCCTCCTGTGCTAGAATGCTTTCAGTATATTATGGAGGGCGAGCAGATTCCAGATTTGTGGTATTGTGCACAGATCTCTATTACACTTAAAATGATAAGGATGTGGAATGTTGTAGTTCTTACCACCCCATTTCCTTACTAAATGTTGACTTCAGATCTTTACCAGAGTCCTGACGAACCACTTCTAGGAAGTGATTCAGAAGGTGGTCCACCCTAATCAAACTGGTTTCATAGCAGGATGATATCTACAAGATAGTATTAGGAGGCTATCGAATGTAGTAACCTGTTAAAGGGGAAGAGGGCATTTCTGTTAGCAATCTCCACAGATGCGGAAAAGCATTTGATAAGGTGAATTGGCAATTTGTACAAAAAAAGTGAAGAAGATGGAATTTGTACCTAAATCATTAGCTGTGATTTCTAATCTGTACTCCTCCCCTAAAGCCCTGGTCAAAGTATGTGGGATCAGTTCAGTCACATTCCCTTTGTCCGAGGCACACAAGAAGGATTTCCTCCATCCCCCATTTACAGTGTTTTTACAGCCCCTTGTGGTGGTATGCCAGGATACCCAGACAACAGGAGTCATGGCAGGTAGTATTGATCATAAGGTTGTGTTATATGCTGATAATTCCATTTTTTGAATAAGTAACCCATAAATTTTGGTCTCCCATCTGCTTCAGGGATTGAAATAAGGGGGCACTGAGCGCTGAATAGCACTCCTACTAGCTAGTTAAGTGCCTGCTTCATTGTGCGAGTGTGAAGCAGCAGTGCTGTAGATGTGCTCGCACTCTGCGCCTACTGAACTGCATCGGGGAGTGGCTGGAAACCTGATCGAAAGAGTGAATCATTTACCCAAAAATACCACAGGGCTGGACAAACAGAGGGAGGCGGGGAAAGGTGTGTAAATTTATGCTAGGGGCATTAGAAGGAGCAGGAGAACAGAGAAAACAATCAGGGGGGTAAGGGGTGTTCAGAACTTGAGGAACTGTACTCACACTTGCGGTGGTCAGAATTTAAAAACAACAGAGCGCTGTAAATTTAAAGGGCAGAGTGCTACAGTAAGCTTGAATACCCAGCTAACTGCAAATACAGACTAAAAATCCTGACGTTGTCTGTCGTCATTCAAGCATGGCAAAGCTGTCTGCAATGGCAGCACCCCAGAGTTCAACATCAAACTGCATTCAGGCAAGCAGTTTAAAATAAATAAATTAATGCAATGCTGTCAGGCATACAACGAACCAAGCATTGACTGCAGTAAACTGGAAGCTTTCAAAGCTTATCCGTGGCAAAGTTGTCTGCAATGTTAACTGCTTTGCAATAAACTGAAGCTCCGACTGCACCCCTCTAAATATCAGACATTAACATGGACAAACATTTGCACAGTTTAAAATAAATTATAAATACAGTTTCCATCTGAAGCCTTGCAGCTTTGAATGCCTCCAGACTGAAATTAAATGTTGTAAGTAGAGTGGATTCCACTTATAAGCAATTTGTTTTAAAGCAATTTTTGCTTAAAAGCACACTTCTAGGGACATGGATATGTTGTTCATCTACACTGTCTGGCAGGTATCCTTGCCGCTTTAAATCTTGCCGGAAAGTCTTCAAACTGGCTCCTCCCACCCACCCGGGTGGTAAAACTCTCGACTCCGTCTCATGACGCCAGATCTTCCTTACCGCTTGGAAGCTCAGGTTCCCTCCTTAACGCTCTGCGTATAAGACTGGTTCCTAATTCTTCAGTTTTGAGAATTTAAAAGTTTTGCACTTCTAGACTTCGGTCTTCTATCCCTCGCGGCTGCGATGGAAAAATTGACTCCGGGTTTTCGGAGATGCCCTTGCGGGCAGAAGATGTCTCGGACGGATCCTCACTCCACGTGTGTCTACTGTTTAGGCCTTGAGACCCACCCACAGGCTTGCGACCTGTGCTCTTCCTTCTCAGCCTACGTCCTCGAGACCGTGCTGCCCGTTACAACTGGGGCGCCCCAGAAACGCTTTTCCTGGTGAAGTCAAAAGAGGCCCGTCGGGCGGTTTCCGGCGGTGGCTCATGATCAGCTAGAGCATATGATCGCCCTCGAAGAGGAGGCGGCACAGGCTGCATCTTCCTTGGCTGCAGCATTTATCCTGCTCTCCCTGGGTTCCTCTTATGCAGCTTCCTTTAAGGAGCTTTGTCTGTCCCACTCCACTAAGGGAGAGGGACCAACGTCTGCTGGACATTCTTCATGGTCCAAAAAGAAAGACAAGGGTAAGTCCCTCCGTCGACGCTCTTGGGAGCGGGAAAGCTCCCTCTCCCCGAGTTGTCGGCCATCGACTTCAGTCGATCGCTCTGACCGCCACTGGTCTCCACGGTGTCCCGTCAGGTCAGTTGACCGAGACTCCCATCGACAAGTAGTCGAGATTTTTTCTACCTGCTGGACGTGGTTGTCGCCAGGCAAAGCCGAGAACTTTCTCCCCAGTTCCCGCGGTGGAGTTGAGGATCCTGTGGGCTTGCCAGTGCCTCCGGTTCCGGAGCCTCGGGTGAACCCTCCGAGCCGGAAGGAGGCGGTTCCCCGTCCCTCCCACACCGCCTCGGAAAGCCGGGGTTCTCGGTCTCTGATTTTTCGCTGTCCAGCCGATCCCACCATCATAGGCGGTCCGGTCCGCACCGCGGTAAGCGGGCGCTACCGCCTCGGCCCTCGATTAGGGAGGCTCGACGTAAGTTACCGCCGACGGTAATGAGGATTCATGTGGCAACAGCTCCTTCTACGGGATCAATGCCGACGCCGCTGCCTTTCCCGCCATTATGGTTGTCACCAGAGCGTCAAACAACCCTCATTTTATCTGAGGAGCCTGTTCCCAGGCCGGTTGTTCGCCAAAACCAGCTGCCCCACCGATTCCGGTGGAACCTCCGCCTCCACAGCCGTTATTTGGGGCTCCGACCAAGAATTCTCGGTCAGCTCAGGGACTGCCCCATAGGCTGTCTGTCACCCTCACTCCCGATCGACCGCTGCAGGTGGAGGGTGGCTCAGGCCCGAGGCAGCTTTTTGCGGACTCTTCAGAGTCCAACGGCGATTCCTCACTTTTCTCCAGGCAAGTAGACTTGGAGTCCTCTGGAGGTCAGTCGATGGACGATAGCCCTTCGTCCTATCTGGGATTGCCTCGGCTCATCTCGGAGTCCACCGAGATGAAGCTCAAACCTGTGTCTAAGCGGGCCAGGTATCCCCTCACGGAGATACTGGACCGAGGGGATTCCCCTACAGAGGCCTTTCCGGTGGCCGAGGCCATAGTGGGCCCGGCATTGGAGCTCTGGCAGCGCCTTGCTCCTGTCCTGCGCCCGGCCAGGATGGCCAAGGAAGTCGCGGTCCTACCAGTTCCTTGTCCGGTTTTTAGAACACCCTCAGCCAAGGGGCTAGTTACCGACAGCGTCATGCTGCGAAGCTAGGACATGGACAAACCTCCCGACAAGGAGTCCAAGAAATTGACCATGCCAGCGCAAAGTCTATGCTGCGTCCTCCCTCGGCCTTCGTCAGGCCAGTTCGGCCGTACTTATGGCACATATCTCTCATGCCCTGTTGGGCTCCCTGGACAAGGTAGTTCCTCATCTTCCGGCAGACCTGCAGACCACGGTTAGGCAGGTGCAGGACCAGGGCAGGGCAGTGGCCAAACAGCAGCTTCAGACTGCTCTGGACATTGGGGACTCATGTGCCAGGTCAGTAGCGGCCGCAGTGGCTATGCGCCGTCGGGCATGGCTGAGGATATCCACCTTCACTTCGGATACTCAGCACAAGTTGGCGGACGTCCCCTTCCTGGGGACCAACCTCTTCGGCCCTGGGGTGGAAGGTCACCTGCAGAGGATCGAGAAGTCCAATGCTACCTTAGACTCAGTCTCATCCACATAGAAGGACAAAGGCCGCAGACCGCAGCCTAAGCCTTTCGACCTCTCTGCGCCCTCGGCACGTCCGGCCCAGCAACATCTGGGCCAGCAGGCACGAACTTGGCATCCCAAACCCAAGCCCTTGGCTTTCTCCTCCAGGAAGCAGGGAGGTAAAGGCCTTGGAGGTCCCTCGGCTGGTCCTTCCTCCAAGCCTGCCCAGTGATGGGTTGAGGGGTGTCGCCTCCAACCCCGTCGCTTCACCCCAGGTGCCCCTCGTGGGGGGGCGGCTTCACCACTTTCTTTCCGCCTAGTCCATTATCACCACAGACTGGTGGGTGTTGGAGGTGGTGGGAAAGGGCCTGCCTCTGGAGTTCGAGCAGGACCCACCCTTCAGAGCCATCGCACCTCGGGGGGCCTCGGGGTCCGAAGCCTCGCTGTCGGCTCACTGAGCCGACATCACTCTCCTCCTTAAGAAGGATGTGATCAGAGAGGTGGCGGACCTTCCCTCAGACCCGGGGTTCGTGTCCAGGTATTTCCTGGTTCCGAAACGGACAGCGTGCTGGCGCCCCATTCTCGACCTACACGACCTAAACAAGTTCCTACGGTCTCGAACCTTCAGGATGGTCACTCTGGCTCAGATAATACCATCCTTGGAACACGGCATGTGGTTCTGCTCTCTGGACCTGCAGGATGCGTTCTTTCACATCCCTATCCGTCCGTCACATCAAAGGTTCCTTCACTTTCGAGCGGAGGGATCCCTTTTTGAGTTCCAAGCCATGCCCTTCGGCTTATCTCCAGCTCCCAGGGTCTTCACCAAATGCATGGCAGTGGTGACAGCATTCCTGTGGTGCCGAGGGGTCCAGGTTTACCCTTACCTGGACAATTGGCTGATAGCAGCCCCCTCCAGACAGGAGGTGGAGCGGTCCAGAGATCTGGCCCTCCAGGTTTGCTCTCAGGTGGGCCTCCTCATCAATGAGGCCAAGTCGGAACTCGAGCCAAAGCAGGTGATTCTTTTCATCGGGGCAGAGCTCGATTCTCTTCGAGCCAGAGCACGGCTCCCAGCGGACAGGGCCGAGGTTCTTTCCTCCTTTGCCCAATCAATTCTGGTTGGGCAATCGCGCCCTGCCCGGGACTTCCTGCACCTCCTGGGTCTCATGGCGGCCAGTACCAGCATGATCCGTTGGGCCCACTGGAACATGCGCCCCTTCAGTGTGGGCTGGCCAGCCAGTGGTCTCAACGCTGTGATCCATTGGACCAGCTAGTGACAGTGACCCAGGGGATGTGGAACGCTCTCCAGTGGTGGACTGTTCCAGTTCATCTGCAAGAGGGTATCCTGTTTGTCCGCCCAGAGCCGACGGTTTCTCTATCGACCGATGCCTCTCTGATGGGTTGGAGTGCCCATCTGGGGGAACACCGAGCGCACGGCCTCTGGTCCCCATGGGAGTCCTGATGCCACATCAACCTGCTGGAGCTCCGAGCGGTCTGCCTAGCTCTCACCGCCTTTGCTCCGTTTCTTCAGGGTCAAGTGGTCCGGGTCCAGACAACACCATGACCATGTACTATCTAAACCGCCAGGGCAGGACGCGCTCCATGCTTCTATGCAAGGAAGCTCTCCGCACCTGGTCACTCGTGCGCAGCCTGGAGGTGGATCTCCTAGCCATTCATGTGGCAAGAGCCTCCAACACCCTAGCCGATGCCCTAAGCCGGATAGGGGCTGCATCCCACAAGTGGTCTCTCCTGCCGGAGGTAGTACAAGATCTGTTCTCCCATTGGGGCACACCTCAGGTGGACCTGTTTGCCTCCATGGAGAATGCGAACATGAGGCTGTTCCATGCCCGCCCCCCTCAGCAGGGATCGCTGCAGGGGGATGCCTTCTCGAGGCCGTGGACCTTGGGCCTCTTCTGTGCCTTTCCCCCGTTCCCCTTGATGCACAAGGTGCTTCTCAAAGCAAGGAGGGACAAGGTGCAGGTGATTCTGATAGCCCCAGACTGGCCCCGCCAGTTCTGGTACCCAGATCTCCTCAGCCTCAGCTCCAGGCTCCTGAGGTAGCTTCCAGCTCACCCGGACCTGCTCTCAGTCAATCAGGGGAAGGTGTTCCATCCGGACCTTCAATCCCTGCACCTGATGGCCTGGTTCCTGAGTGGCTAGAGTTCCAGGCCTTGGGTCTTTCCGACGAGGTCCTCAACGTAGTTGAGGCATCCTGTAAGGAGTCGACCAGAAAATGCTACGCCTTCAAATGGAAGAGGTTTTCCATTTGGTGCCAGGGCAAGGGCCTTGACCCTTCCTCCTGTTCCTTGGTGAGCATATTGGACTACCTTTGGTCCCTTTCTCAGCAAGGGCTTAGGTCGACGACCCTTGAGGTGCACCTGGCAGCCATCTCTGCTTACCAAGGCGGCCGAAGCAGTCGTTGCATGCGAGGAGAAGGTGGTTGCTTTTCCAAAGGCCTTGATCACATTTCCTCCGTGCGAGAACCTCCACCTCCGTGGGATCTACTGCTGGTACTGGCAAAGCTCATGGGCAAGCTATTCGAACCAATGCACAGGTGTGAACTCTCTCACCTGTCGTGGAAGACCGCTTTCTTGGTGGTTATCACGTCAGCCAGAAGGATGGGAGAGCTCCAGGCGCTCTGCATCGAGTCTCCTTACCTGGTCTTCCACAAGGACAAGTTTGTCCTGCGCCCCCACCCGAAATTCCTTCCGAAGGTGGTGTTGGAGTTGCACCTTACCCAGGTGTTGACTCTGCCGGTGTTCTACCCCAATCACACTTCGGAGGCCGAATATAGGCTCCATACTCTGGACCCTAGAAGGGGGGCTCACTTACTATAAGGAGCGCACGGCTGAAATTCGGGGAGAGGTTTTGCCAGCTGTTTGTTACCTACGCTGAAGCCGCACCTGGCAGACCTGCAGCCAAGCGGATGATAAGCAGGTGGGTCACCTCCTGCATAGATCTCTACCATAAATTGGCGGACATGGAGCCTCCCAAAGGGATAAGAGCTCATTCTACCCGCCATACTGCTGCATCGGTGGCTGCTTCCAGGGACGTCCCTATCCAGGAAATCTGCAGGGCTGCTACCTGGAAGTCAGCACACACCTTCATCACCCATTACCACATCGACCTTGAGTCATGCCGGGATGCTGGTTTTGGGGCCTCAGTTCTCCAGTCTCTATTCCCTAAGTAGGGGGTGTGCGCCTTGCCTCCCTCCTCCCGGAGAACTGCTAGGAGTCTGCCAGACAATGTAGATGAACAACATATCCATGTCCTAGAATATAGACATTATTGTAACAGGAGTTCTAGGAATGGTATTTGTTGTTCATCCACACGACCACCCAACCTCCCGGGATTCGGCGTACAACCTGAGCTTCCAGCGGCCAGATCTGGCGCCATGGGGTGGAGCCGAGTTTTACCACCCATGTGGGTGGGAGGAGCCAGCTTGAAGACCTTCCGGCAAGATTTAAAGCGGCAAGGATACCTGCCAGACAGTGTGGATGAACAAAATATACCATTCCTAGAACTCCTGTTACAGGTGAGCAACCTGTATTTTTTCACTTTCCCGTTTTTTTCCCTATGCACTCTCATGTTTCAAATTCCATTTTAATGCAGTCCTCTTAAGTGCAAATTTTGGCTAAGTGCAGTGATTTTGAAATGCACTTGCTATTAAATGTGTGAATTTCATTCCGGTTTGGTGCAGTTAGGTGCTAATGGGTGATGGCTACCTGTATAAAACAGCAATTACCAATCCCATTTCCAGCACGTCAGCAGCAGACACGAATACAATGGACAAAAAAAGAGTTACACTCACACTGGGCCAGAAGAAGGAAGTGCTTCATCGCCTCGAGACTCCAGGAATAAAAAGGTCAGATGTATCCTCAGTGTTTGCCATTGATTTGTTAACTGCGTGCCAAATTGTTAAATCAAGGGAGAAATTGTATGAAGAGTGGGAGAAAGCAGAGAACAGATGTAGACAGCGCAGGAGGGGAGGCAAAAATGAAGATGTAGAAGCCGCTTTGTTACGGTGGTTCTCTGCAACTAGAACTGTTGATGCATCAATAAATGGCCCTGTTTTAATGAGCAAAGCTAAGCAGTTAGTCCAGAACATGGTAACTGAATCTGTCCCCACCAGTGGTTGGTTAAGTAGATGAAAGGAAAGACACAGGATTGTTTTAAATGATGTCATGGTGAAAAAAAGATGCTGGCACTCAGCAGATACATGGTTATCCAGCATGCTGCCACAACTTCTGAAAGATTACACCCCCCCCTACACACACACCTTGTTTACAATTGCAAGGAGACCAGACTTTATTTCAGGGTAATCTCTGAAGGAACCCTGGCATTTAAATCTGATGCTGCTGCAGGAGGACAAAAGACTAGGGAGAGAATATCAGTGTTGTAGTGCTGCAATATGGATGGGTCAAATAAGCTTTGTCCCTTTATTGTGGGCAAATCAAGGAAACCACGGTGTTTCTCTGGACTGTTTTTAGATGCACTGCCTGCTGACTGGGAGTCTAATTCCAATGCCTGGATGACCTGCAAACTTTTCACCAACTGGTTAAAGAAATGTAATGCTCAAATGAGAAGAAAGCGCTTACAAATTGCTCCAATTCTGGATAACTGTTCGGCACACACCAATGTCACACTGTCTAACATCAGGCACATTTTTATCCCACCAAATACAACGGCTTTAATTCAGCCAATGGACACGGGCATAGTCAGAAATGTGAAGCATCTCTATCGTATCCAGGTAACTGAAGCTAAAACAGTTTTACACTGCCATTTTATGACTCTAACACTCATGCCGCTGTTTTACTCTTTTCCCTAGGTGATTTAGAAAGTACTTCTGTACCTAGATGAGGGGCCCAGCAGCAATGCGAATGCCTTAATTAAAAGCATTCATGAATTAGATGCTATCCGAATGTTGGATCATGCCTAGCAAAGTGTAAAGCAGGACACCATTATAAACTGTTTCAAAAAGGCTGGCTTCATACCAGCCAGCAATGCTGCTGCCACTGTGATTTAATCATCACCTGATGACAATCCGCTTACTGCCCCACGTCTGCCCCATAACATGACCTTAATCAAATTCAAGTGTCAAAAGGACAATCCAGATTTGTCATGGTTACAATCTGATGCAAAAGATGGCATTGCTACTAAAATTTGGTGCCTGTTTTGTCAAGAGAAACCAAATGTATTCAGAAAGTGGGCAACTAGAGCCAGTAAAATGAGTAATGTAGATTCATATATCAGTAGAACTACTAATGTCAAAAAAACTAACTGTGAGAGGCATGCTGTATCAGAAGGCCATAAACAAGCAGTGGCTGCTGTTTTAGCTGCTAGTATGCCCTCAGGCGGTGAAAAAAGTATCTTAAAAATGAATAAAAAATCTCTATACAAATTAGAGAAACGTTTTGATATTGCCTACTTCATTGCTAAAGAGGAGGACCCCTTCCTGAAATTCAAGGGATTAATATCACTGGAAAAGAGATATGGTATAGAACTTGGCTAAGCTTATGCCAGTGAGGGAGACATGGTGTAGAACTTGGTGAAGCTTATGCCAATGAGGAAGCGTATGCCGCATTCATCACAGCTATTGCCAATCACTTAAGAAATCCAATTGTGAGTCACTGCACAGGAGAAGCAACACCTTGCTTATACCATTCTGTCTTTATGGATGGGACTACTGACAGGTATACCATGGAGAAGGAGATTGTGTATGCCAAAATTCTTGAAAATAGGCAACCTACTATGAAGTTTATAGGATTAATTGATGTTGATTCTGGTGATGCAAGTGGTATGAGGTCTGCAATGACTTCCATATACTCACAATTGTTGGGCCAGGACACAGTCAACCTAAAACAGTTATCCTGCATTGGTGCAGGAGCAGATGGTACATCCGTCAGCTTTGGATGTCATAAGGATTTGATGGCATTGTTGAAAGAAGAGTGCCCATGGCTTCTTGCCATTCACTGTGTTTCTCACAGGCTTGAATTAGCAGCTAAAGATGCTTTTAAGAACGCGTATTTTTCACAGACCGTTGACAACATATTAATATCAATATTCTATTTTTATGAGAACTCCCCAAAATGTTACAGAGAGTTAAAAAGAGTGGCGGAAGCTAATCAGACCACCTGCATCATGTTTAAGAAATCACTAAGAACATGATGGCTCTCACATAAAAAGGTCTCTCTCCATGCTGTGCTCCATAATTACAGCCACATACTGGGTCACCGGGATGAATGAGCTTGTGTCTGACACCAGATGGGATATTCCAGCAGCAAACAAGGCAAAGTTAAGGGATTTAGAAAACAGATATGCAATGTTAGATTTCTGATCTTCTCACACTTCTATTTTGGCATACTCACAAGTCTTTCAACTGTCTCCCGTGCATTCCAGGATGCACATGTATCCCTTCCCGTCATAATGGATACTGTCAATACAGTACTCTCAGAAATAGAAAATCTAACGGCAGAGGATGGAACCACACCGGCCAAGTTCAGGAGAGAAGTGGTTATTAATGAGGAAGGGACAGCAGTGTTTAAAGAAATTGAGCTCCAAGGGGACATAAGGGATGCTCTTTCAGGCCTTGCCAAGGAACGTGAAGTGATTGTAAACAGTGTAATGGACTGTCTCAGCCAGCACTTCTTGGGTTTCACAGAAGACCTGTTGTTAACGAATGGCACTGTCATTGACCCTGCAAACTGGCCTGACAATGATCATGAGCTTTTGGAATTTGGAAATGAGGAGATCCAATTTCTTATTAACCACTTCTCTCCTGTCTTGCTGCAGAATGGATGCGATGTGCATACTGCAATGACAGAATGGAAACTGCTGAAACAGAATATTACCAAGTATCACAAGCAGCTCTCATTCCTTGAGGTATGGCGTGTAGTCTTCCAGAGAAAATCTCAATACTTCAGCAACATTCTTCATGTCGTAGCCATAGTACTTGTGTATGCAGTATCAAATGTCACACTAGAAAGGGCATTTTCAGCTATGAAAAGAATTTTTTCAGACTGGCGGGATAACCTGAAGACCAGCATCATAACTGACTTGCTTTTAATCTCCATGGAGGGCCCAGAACCACAAGATTTTTGCAGTACACCATGGGCCAGATATTCAGAAATGCGCCAGAGGTTGGCGCAAGACCTGCGCAGCGCAACCCATGCGCCAAGGTGCACTGAGTGCGATATTCAAAGGTAGCACAAGGCAGCATGTGCCAGCGCAACATGGCTGAATATTACACAGATGCACCAGAATGCAGCCAGGGGAGCGCCAGGGAGCAACCCAACATGCACAATAGCGCAACTAGGGATGCGCAAGGGGCCTAGGTGCATGCGCCAGGACACATATGGACCGGCCACAGGCACAGCAAGGAGCAAGCCACTGGGGAGAAAGGTCCTGCCGCCAGGGTGATGTGCATGCCAGGAGTGAGGCACAGCCAGCACACAGCAGAACACCGCCCAGGATGTACAGGAATGCAGCTGGCCCCTGCCCACGTGCACCACAGTGGTAAACGTGGGTAGGGCAGCACCAGTGGCCATGGGTGGACAACCACTGGCCACCCCGGTGGATGGCACATGCCATGCCACCCGGTCCACAGCCAGCAACACCCAGGCAAACGGCACACAGCACACACACCACACAAACAGAACAGCCAGCCCACAGCTGCCCCAGGGCACAGCTACTGACCAATGGGCGAACACCACCATGTACAGCCCCCTGGATACATCAGGTGCAGCGCACAGCCACCATGCACACCACTGCAGCACGGCTCCACATGCCAGCTGCAAAGCAGGCCTGGACACAGATGGGTAACCATAAATAACTGTATTATTAGAAGGTAACAAAAGACAATGGAACATATGTACATGAATCAAGGGTACAAGGAATGGGGAAACTATATACAAATCAGGGCTAAGCCAGGGAAGGGAGGTAAGGGGACAGGGGTCGGGGCTAGACAAAGGAACAGGGGAGGTCAAGGGAAGGGGATGGGGAAGGAACAGGGTTCACAGGCCTAATAGGTCCTACAGGTGGTCTCGCCCCACTGCTGCTTGGTGCTGGCTCCACCTTAGCATCCTCTGCAGCAGGCGTGCAACCTCCAGCGTCACCGTAGTGACCACCAGGATCCTCCTCAGGAGGCGGCTGTTGGGTGCCTGACGAGGCACACGCCGGACACCTAAGACAAAGGAGGGAATACAGGATCAGTGTGTGTCCAGAACATCCCGGCCCATTCACCGTGCGCAGTGGACAGTGGTGACACGTGCCCCTGGGGTGGCACCCTGGCCACCTGCAGTGGGTGCGCCCACACGTGCCACCAACCCGGCATACCACAGCCATGTAGAACGCTGCACACCAATACCATTCATGGGCCACCCACCACCAATGTGGCAGGCAGGCATCATGGTACAGCGGCAGGACTGCAGTGGCACGGCTGTCTGCCGGACACACCCACAGCCCATCTGCGGCAGCCACACATATGTGCGATGGCCACTGCATGGTACAACACACACCTCAGGCAGTACACAGCTGCAACGGCTAAGCTACAGTGGGCTATGGCCCACCCCCCCCACTGCCCACCCTGCACAACACTAGTATGGAACTACGCCTACCTGCATGCTGCAGCGCACCACATGCTGGACTGGCTGCACCTCCCCTTTGGCCTGCATCCTGTGGCATGGATCCTGCGGCGGCCCACCGTGGCCCACCTGCTGCGCCTGCTGCTCTGGCCCTCCTCCTGTCTTCAGGGTCTAGGATGGAAACATAGACATGTATACATCAGTACTCGGCAACATTATATGTCCCCTCCACATAATGTGCACCCCAGCCCAGCCGTGGTGCAGTGGCACAGTGCACACAGGATGCATTGCCACAGGCCACAGGCTGCGTGGCTCCAGCACCCCCTTCCCTCAGCATGGCATGCCACCGTGCCAGCCCCAAGGAACACTGGATGGGCACAGACACAGGCGGTGCACACTTACCTGGCCGTGGCACGCCCCCGCTGGACGTGCACCTACAGTGATCGCAGTTGCTCTGGGTCCCTCCACTGCATATCGCCATACTGGTGGCAACACTGCTCCCCAGTGCGCTGCACTTGGGTGGCCTGCTCAAGCTTGTCAGCCACCTCCTGCTGCACCTCAGTCCTAGGCCTGGCGAGGGGCACCTGTCCAAAGAGGCAGCCTGTGTGAGGCTCCACCAGGGCCACCAGGTTGACCAATACAATCTGTCTCCAGTTGGGAGCCTGTGCAGTGTTGCGGTGCGGCATAGCGAAATTGCCATTCTGCTGAACAAAATGGAGCCCTGTAGCGTACAAGCTCCACGTGCTTAGGATGTGCACCTTGTATGGAGATGCACTACCTACGGCAATCATGCATCCCGAGGAAGCGCGATACGTGCGTGGCCACACTGGCACGTGGTGCAGAGGTCCCTGTGGGGCAAAGAGTAGGGCAGGGCTCAGGGGTCAGCACACGCACTGTGCGCAGGTGCGCTATTGGGACCACTGTACATTGTGCACAACAGGGGTATGAGGGCACCACAGCCTACGAGCCAATGGTGCCTGGGCGCCATGGGGCTACTGACACCTTGGCGCCATTCATCCCATAGCACCCTAGCGCCATTCGCCCCATGGTGCCCGGGCACCATAAGCCGCATAGCGCCCGAGCTCCACATGCCCTATCATAGCTGAGCACTGCATTGTCTATCGCGCACTGCGCGTATGCTGCACAGGTGGCGTAGGCACAGGACGTGTGCGCAAGCATATCAACGGTCGCACTGCGCACGTCACAGCATTGTGCCACGACTTGAGCCGGCGCAAGTCCATTGCACAAGGCGCTGCATCGCGATGTTCAGCTGGCATATGCAGATTAGCTCATCAGCCTATTAGCGGCACATCGGGGGAATTTGCATCTCATTTCAGATGCGCATCTGCTCATTTGCATGCGATGCGCTATAAAGGTGCCACAAGACTGCACAGGACATGGAACGGTATTGCAACCCTCTGAAGTATGGCTCAGTAGGTAGCACACTAACCTCTGAGGCCGGGACATCAGAGGGCTCTGGGTTCAGTTCCCACATCTGGCACTTGGGTTAATATCCCAATACTGACACTGCAGTGCAGCATGGAGGGGTGCTGCACTTCTGAGGTGCCGTCTTTCGGATGAGACGTTAAACCGAGGTCCCATCTGCCTGGAGTGGTGGTAGTTCAGGTGGATGTTAAAGATCCCATGGCACTTATTGAAAAAGAGTAGGGGAATTTTATTGAGAAATGGACTTCAATACATAACAAAACAAAGTGAAAAACAGAAAGAAACATAATGCAAACAATCAAACAGCCCATGATATACAATTAATCCAATAGCTGTTAAAGCGGTCCGAAGTAGTGTGAGATAAGTCATAGTCCATTAGACATTTCAGGGCTGTACCAACATTGAGGAATAAGTCTTCATGTGTAATATACTTCTGTTGTAAAATCCAGAGACATCGAGATTGCCATACATGATAGCGTAAAATACAAAATATAACACAAAGGTTGTCACTATGGTATCTAACAAAAGTATTAGAAAAAGGACCAAACAGAAGGGCTGAGTAAGTAATATTCCTAAATTCAGGCTCCTGCCAGCGATCAGCCAAGAAAGACCAAAAAGGTTGTATATAATCACAGTCAATAAATAAATGGCATTGAGTCTCTAATTGTTGTAGACAGGCAGGATGGGGACAATACCGCTCAGACAGTTGTTTGTGCTTGCTGTTCCCCTTAACCCCCAATTTCCCAAAATTACTAAGCCAAACACAATCCCATGCATAAGGAGAAATACGTTTATTTTGTAAATGTCGAAGAACAATCACCTGCCTATCCTGCGGGCACTCAGGAAAAACGATCTCAGTAGAATGTTCAGCTAATAAAATGGACCTACAGATCATTTTCCTATCAGCAGACAATAGTGAAGAAGGGGTAATACGCCATTTGATAAGCTGTTTAATACAGTCCGTAATACTATGTGGTACAGCAGAAAGTTTGGATAGTAGCCGGGGAGTGCCAGATAGCCAACTAGGCCTACATAGAACAAGCCAGTGTTCTCAAAAAGGTCTCCAAAGGAGATTACCTGGTCTCAACACCTTACCAAAATTTTAAGCTACAAAAAGACTGTGAAAAAAAAAAGCGATAGAATGGAGCATAGATACCCCACCATCAGCAATAGGTCTATAGGTAATTTCCTACTTAAGGGGGTTCAAATGAGAGCCCAAAAAAGCTTGAAAAAAAAACCACTAAAAAGCCGTGTCCAAAGAGAAAACGGAGGGAGATAAACATAACAAATGTAGAGAAAAATAGGGGTGAGAATAGTTTTAACCAATAGAACTCTCTTTTTTTTTTTTTTGATAATTGCTGACCTTTCCAGTTACCTACCATCCTAGACCCCCTGGCAAGAACAATGTCCCAGTTTAGCTTTGCCATATCACTGGGTCCAAAGAAGGGGCCCAAAATTTTAATAGGGTCCTTAGAGACAGGAATTCCATCAATAATCCCCCTAGGCGGGACAGGAATAGTACCGATAACAACCCCTTTACTTTTACTGTAATTAATTCTAGAGCCTGAGAGATGAAAAAAAAGCTCAATAGAGTCAGTTAAGGCAGAGACAGAAAAATGAAGGGGCAAAAGTAGCACCAAGTCATCAGCATAAGCTATTACCTTGTGAGAAGCTTGAGAGGGAATCACATCAAGGCCCTGTAAAGCAGTGTTTGTTTGCAGTATCCGAATAAAATTATATATGGCAAATGCATAGAGAACAGGACTGAGTGGGCAGCCTTGTCGCACCCCTTTAGTAATAGCCAACTTTTTCCCAAGCCAGCCATTAACATTAGGGATTAGCACAGCACCCTTATACATTGCGGAGATCCAAGAAATAAACTGTGCAGGGAACCCAAAAGCTTTTAACACAAGAAATAAAAAGGAATGGGCAACTCGGTCAAAAGCTTTCCCCTGATCCAAACCAAAAACATAGCCTTGTAAGGAACCCACCTCCCCTGTAGAAAACACCTCCCATAAATATATTAGGTTGTCCTGTTGTTTGTAGCCTGGGACTGCACGAGCCTGGACTGGGTGGAGTAGCAAGGGGGTAAGCACAGAAAGTCTAGCCAACAGTATTTTATTTAATATCTTCAAATCTGTATTTAATAAACTAAGGGGCCGCCAATTACGTAAATCAGACCTATCCTCTTTTTTGTAGAGAAGTAGCAAAATAGCTTCAGACATAGACAGGGCGTATTCCTCGGAGCGTAATATGAAATTCAGGAGAATCACCAGCACAGGTCCAAGGGACTGTAAAAAGGTCTTATAAAAGCCAGCACTTAAGCCATCTGAGCCAGGGGCAGATTTAGAAGGCAACCCCTGAACAGCAGCAGTAACCTCATCCAAAGTAATATCAGCGATCAAAGACTGCTGTTGAGTTGTAGACAGCGTGGGTAACTGCAGTTTATTCAAAAGCGGAAGAACCACATCAGTTGCCAGCACAGGGTCAGAAGCTAACGAAAAAGCCATATAGGTTTCAACCACCTGTAAAAGCTCAAGGGGGTAGCTGACAGTATGGCCATTTGTATCAGTCAAACCAGAGATTAATCGGGAATCAATCCAGTTTTTGTTTTCTGTAAACGGGTCCAAAGAGTGGCGAGTCATAGAAGTGCCAAAACGTAATTCTTGTTCTAAAGATTTGCCCCTATCATATTGGAGCCTAACCATCTGCTTCTTTAAAGTAGCGATAAGCTCACTATAATCCTGGTTAGTAGTGTCTGATAGGGAAATAAGATGCTGAAATTGGTGTCGCAGCTGTAAGTATCCCATGTAGTCAGCAGAAGTTTTAAGATGTGCCTGACGTTGAAGAAAAGATTTCCAACTGCGTTTGGAATCCTCCCACCAATCCAAAATGGAATCATAACATTCCAACACTGAAAAACAAGCCACCCACTCCCTCTCCCATAACTTACAGAGACTAGAATTTTCCAGCAGAGATTCATTCAATCGCCACCCATTCTTTTTACACCTGGGGGCCCCCTCCCATGAAATAGTAACTGTAAGAGTACAATGATTGGAAAATTCTATGGGCCAGGTAAAAGCGTGTACAACCCTAAGCACCGAGGAGATGAAAATGAAATCAATACGTGTCCTGAGAGGTCCCCTAAAATATGTGTAACCCCCCATGGGACATAACACCCTATATGAATCCAACAGATGTGCAGTAGAGAGAATATTATTTAAAGCTACAGAATCGCAAAAAAGTTTATTCGTGACTAAACCCTGATCAGAAATAGATACTCCACAATTAAAATCCCTCAACCAAACAACCAACCTGGAAGTATGCAGGAAAGGTTGTACTTCCTTAAAAAGTGCCACACATTGAGCTTTAGTTTGGGGGGCATATACCGTGAGAACCCTAAAACATTCAGAGAAGAAAGAAACATCCAAACACAAAGCTCTTCCTGGATGTATATCTATTAATCTAGAAACTGAAAGCTGAGGGTTAGTAAATAAAATCCCTAAGCCATCGCAAACATCATCCCCCACAGACCAAAAGGAAGGACCTCGGGTCCAACAATGAGAGGCATGTTGAAGGTCCCAGTGTGATTTCAGATGAATGTCCTGTAAATAGATTATATCAAAGGAGAAGGAACGAAGATGAGAAAAAAAAAAACTTGTTTCTTCTCTTCCTTAATACCATTAACATTTAAAGTGGTAAATGTTAAGGAGGACATTGAAAGGGAAAGAAAAAGGAAAAACCAGAAATCCTAACTGGAAAAAGAAAAAAAAAAACTCAAGGGGGCTTTCCTGCCTGTCTGTGTCTAGTCCTCTTGGCAATAGAGTCCTCAGAATGGCTATTGGTGTCAGTATTGGAAATAACAGACAAGGTATCAGTCTCATCACCCGAATCCCCTCCAGTATCTTCCTCTAAAGGGGAAAAAATGTTCCCTACAGGTACAGGAGCCTTCAGAAGTGAAGGTTTCTGTATTGGAATAGTTTTCTGTGAAGTTTTGGGTTCAGACATGGTTTTACCACGTCTATTTCGTTTTCTAGGAGGAACCACCGTAAAAGGGACTTCGGGGGAGTGGAGGGGGGGGGCATGGTGTCTTCAGTAGGAGGTGTAGGGGACGTAAAAGAGTCTGGTAAATCAGCCGAAATCAAATCTGAGGCTAAACCTGAGGGAGAAGGTACAGTAACCAAAGGCACGGGGGGGACAGGAGGACCAGTAGCAGGTGTAGAGGTCCGGACAAGCTCGCCCGGGACAGATTGAGCAGCAGCCACCTGAGAAGCTAAAGCATGCTGGGCTTGATTGATAAGACCTTCATGGGAGGGACAGTCCTCATGATTATGAGAGGCCCAAGGACAATGGCCATAAGCATGACCAGTTTGTTCACAAAGATTACATTTAAAAAGATTCAAACAGGCAGATGCTAAATGGCCGTACTCTAAACAATGACTGCATCTAGTGCCATCACAGGCTGAACTCAGGTGTCTGCGGGAGCCACATTTGAAACAAGATCTGGGCTGTCCGATATAAAAAAATAGAGCCCCTGTCCTGGCCTAAAAAAATACACTGGGAAGATGCACAGGACCAGAATTGGTGGAGAAAAGTTAACTTTTCACCTTCCAACCCCCGTCCCAAATCTGTTCACTATCCATTGTAGGGATAGGGCGACCTAAAATCTCACAGCGTTGCCGCAACCAAAAAAGGATATCCTCAACATTGACCCCTTCATTTTTGAACAAAACTGTAATGGTTTTAATTCGAGGCTTAGTGAGGGGAATGGCCTGGAAAGGCGCCCAGACAGGGTAATTCTTGAGGGTATTATACTGAGCCCAGAACCTATCCAAGTTAGACACATTCTTAAAGCTAACGTCGTAATTGCCATTCCCTAAGGAAATTAAAGCAAAAATCTCAGAAAAAAAAACTTCATAGATTTTTAACAGCGACCTGCAATAAACAACCTATCAGAGCTGTCAAGCCCCCCTTGTACAAAAGCCGAACTGCGTTCCTCTGGGGAGCAGGTTCCCCAGTGGAACGAAACAAGTCAGCTAATTTGAACAAAGGGGCCAGGGAAGACTTCTCCTGGTGGTCGGCCAGAGCCACAGGGCTAGGCCCCATCCTATGTTCAGTAGATACAGTATCTAAAGTAACACCAGAATTATTATTGTGAGAGACAACAGGTATAAAGTTAGTTGAATTACCCCGGGGTGTGGTGGAGCTCGAAGCCGGATCTATGGTGGTGGCCACAGAAGGAGATCACATCTTCCTGTAGGAGGGGTCAGAGGGGTCTGGAGTCCAGTGTCCAGAGGCCACAGGGACCCAGCCAGCCACTGAGAGGGCTTTGGCAGGAGACCAAGAAGCATCACGAAAAGTAACCAGAGGGGGTGCAGGAGCCAAGTCCCTCCATTTAGTAGAAGGCGGTCGATCCAAAAACGAAACCGTGGATTCCAAAGGAAGAGGAGTAGTAACCAATGATGCAGAGGCAGGTCGGGTGGCTCGAGACAATCCCAGGCATGACTTAATAGGTTTGGAAGTGCCAATCAGCGAGGCAGAAGGAAGAGGTGGTAAATCCGACCTCTGACAGGATTCAAGCAGAGGAACGCATGCACAAGCCATGGAGACAGGCATCGGAGAGCCGGAGGAAGCAAGAGCCGGCTTCCCAGAGCAGGTGTCCAACCTGGTAACTTGCCCTACCCGGTCCGACGCAATATCGGCCCTCCCAGAAACCAGAGGTTCCATCCGAAGTTCCGAGGGAGGTTCTTCATTTGCAGGAAGGCGCTCCGGAGTCGTCGGAACACTGGAGGTATCCCAAAGAGCAGAAATATCTGAAGAACAAGTCGGCAGCAAAGGAACAGGTACAGAGACAGCCATAATATCAGTTTCCATGCAGTCTTCTGCAGTGCTGTCGGGAGAAAGATCAGCAGCTGCCATGGCTAGATCCACAGCCTCCTGAGTGGAGAGGATAGGAGCCGAGGCCAGAGCTCCTATCCTAACAACATCTGCACTCTCCTGAGAGCAAGGAGAACTGGCCATTGTAGCAAGACGGCCAGCAATCCCCCTGCAGGAAGAGTAGGGGAATTTCCCCAGTGTCCTGGCCAAATTTCTCCCATTCACTAAAAATACCACCAACAGCTTAATCTGGTTCAATTTCAGTTGCTTACTATCTGTATCCCCCTCCCCCCGGTTGCCCCTGAAAAAGGGACTTCTAAGCCCAGTGGGCTTACCGGGTCAACAAAATTCAATAAATAAAATAAGTAAGTTGCGCTGCTGAGGGGACCGACAGCACAGTGGAGTGGGCAGGAGGTGTGGGCTGCAGCAGCCACTGACCACATGTCATTGCCCACAGGTAGCAGAATGAACGATCGTGAGGATGGCGAGGAGCATGGGCCTGCATGCAAGCGCAGGCCCAACTTTACTAAGGTGGAGGCGGATGCCCTGTTTGAGGTGTACCTCAACAGGGAGCCACTGCTGTGTGGCACAACCAGCACACCACAGGCCAGAACTGCAGCCTGAGTGGAGGTGGCAGAGGCCGTGAATTGGCTTGGCAGTCACCAGCAGTCAGCGCAGGAGTGCAAGAAGAAGGTCGGCACCGAGAGGTGCAAGATCAAAGAAAAGGTGGCAGCCATCCCGGCCGCGTGTGTGGCCACGGGCAGTGGTCAGGCCAACATGTCGCAGCTGACATCGCAGGAGATGGTGGCGGCCATCATGTGGCACAGCGCCGTCGAGGGGGTGTCTGGCGGTGGCTTCCAGACTGGTGGGAGCCCATCACTGCGTGGTAGGTACAGCTGTGTCTGTGGTGGGGGGGGCGGTGGCTGGGGGTTGCGGCCTGTGTGACAGTGGCATTAATGCAACTGTATTCCCTTTCAGTACCGTAGCACCAGCATGCAGTGGCAGGGGCAGTGGTGTCAACCATGGGGGCAAACCCAGCCCTGGAGGACTGGCCATCCACCTCCACCGGCATCCGGGGGCCCGATCGGCTGCAGCACACCACTGCTGTCTGGCCTGATGTCCTGGGCGTGGTGGCAGACGAGGCCCTGACTGTGTTCCAGTGGGACACCAGCTATGGCGTTCAATGTGCTGAGAGACAGATCGGGGCGGAGTCCGACACCGATGACAATGTGACCATTGTCCTGGACAGCGGTGGTGTCGTCGAGGGGGAGGCACCCATACCAATCACCCTCTCGCAGCGCCGCCCCAGGTGTCATCGTGAGCGTCGCAGCAGATGGTGGTGGCAGTGGTGATGCAGCTGCACAGGCACTGCATGGCGCACAGTGGCTGGAGGGGCAGCAGTGAGAGATGGCTGGGGATGTTGGGGGCCCAAGTGCATCGCCCGCTAATGGTGCGCCAGTGAATGAGCAGCCCCAAGGGGACCTCGCTGTGCAGCGCCTACCAGAGCAGGGGGCTGGGCAGCGTGGTCGCTCGCCACCCGTGGGATGGCGCAATGCCCAGGCACCTCTGGGCGCTGCCTCCTTGCCCGAGCACATCTGTTTGCTGCGGCCCTCCATAGAGCAACAGGTGCTACTCGTGGCAGGGGTGCTTGCACTCCATGCCAAGATGTGCCAGGCTGCACAGCAGTGTGACAGGGGCTTTGTGCAGCTCCCGGCTGACAACAATCGACCGCGGGTGGACACGACCGCAGCCCTGGATCATCTTACCACTGCAGTCATGGTTTGCCTAACCCCACTGGCCACCATGGTGCATGGCCAGCTGCCGCAAACCCAGCGAATTGCATTGTCCATGCCTCAGTTGCGGTGTCGAGCGACCCCCTCGGTGTCGATGCTGGGATCCGCGGTGGGCATTCCAGGCACTCCCAGTGCGGACCTGTTTGGGAGCCTGCAGACCCCTGTGAGGACACGGTCGCGTTCCCGCAGTACCACCCCTGGAGGACTGTCGCAGACGCCCCCTGTGGCCATCGCGCAGCCTGGGTCTGCTTAGCAGCCTTGACAGGGCTGTCCACATGTCTGTGGCAGGCATGCAACCGTACAGTGGTCCTGATGTGCCCACCTCCCTGTCCGCAGTCTGCTGCCGCTACCCTTTGTGCATATGTGTGGTGTGTGCGTGTCACGGACGTGACATCCGTGGACAGCGCCACACACCGGCTATGTGCGCACCTGCCCGGCCGCTGGCCTGTGTGGTGTGTGCGTGATGATGCCAACACAGCCCCGGGGGCTCTTGTGCACTGGTGCTCTGCGTCTGGTACACGCCTGGTGCTAGCACCCGGGCCCGTGCCTGCGGGTGCCAGTGTGCTTGTGTGGGGGTGTGTGGGTGGTTGAGTGAGTGAGTGAGTGGGTGAGGTGTGCTGTGCAGTGCTGCGTGTTGCTGTGGGGTCCAGCCTCACACCCGGCCATGCCCCCCGCCCAGCTGTTCATGCCACAGGGCACACCCACACATGCCTGTTCGCTGTACTACAGTCACCATTCCATGCACGGGGGCTTGTTCACCTACCTGCATGCTCCAAAGTGCTCCGCCACAATTGTGTCCCGGTGCTGCCGGGCCATCCTGTTCAGCCATGGATCCCTTTGCCTGGGGGGTGGCTGCCACCACCACATGGCCCGGCGGCCACATTTTCCCCACTGCTGTTCTCCTCTTCGACCTCGACAGCTATCCCTTGGTCAGTGGCCATCTTGTGCAGTATACAGCAGGCCAAGAATAGGTCACATGTCTTTGAGGGGCTGTATTGTAGGGTACCGCCAGACCTGTGCAGGCAATGGAACCGTGCCTTCAGCAGCCGAAACACATGCTCAGTGATGTTCTGTGTGCTGGCATGTGCCTTATTGAATTGCTCCTCCTCAGGGGTCGACAGGCGCCGGTATGGGGTGAGCAGCCAGGGCCGGAGTGGGTAGCCACTGTCACCTTTCTGGAGAGAGATATGGTTAGCCTGGTGGATTATGTTGCTGCATCACCTGTCCTTCCCAACTGCACACTGCGTTGCCCCTACCCTGGCGGACCCCACCCCTTGCTCTGTTGTACCAGGCTGCCCGTGGTCTTGGCATACTCACCTACTAGGTGGCCATTGAGGATGTCCCCACTGTCAAACCTATCATGTGCTCTTCAGGGTGTGTAGCACAGACATTGATTATGCACCCCCTGGCATCGCACACCACCTGGCAGTTGACACTGGGATAGCCCTTTCTGTTGATGTAGGCTACCCCCTCTGGGCCAGGTGGCATGCAGATGCCAACATGGGTGCAGTCAGTGGCCCCTAGCACGCCAGACATACGTGCTACCCTGTGGAACTCCTGCATGTTCACTGTACGCTCTGCCTGTGTGCTGTGGAAGTGGATGTATTCCACAGCGTGTGGCAGCGGTGTGTTGAGGAATTGTGTGAGGAGCCCCAATGCAGCCGACTGGACTATGCCTGTGGTGTCCCCTGTTGGTCTCTGGAAGGTGCCCCTGGCGAGCAAGTACATGACAGCTGTTACTTTCGTCTCCACCGTCAGGGCGTGGCTCTGTCTAATGGGTGCCTGCATCTCCTCACTGCA
Organism: Neoceratodus forsteri; assembly: GCA_016271365.2. Taxonomy (NCBI): domain Eukaryota; kingdom Metazoa; phylum Chordata; order Ceratodontiformes; family Ceratodontidae; genus Neoceratodus; species Neoceratodus forsteri. The sequence continues at coordinate 444,382,834 of CM057457.1, read as the reverse complement.
CAGCTCACAGAGCTGCCTCAGAATCGCTCGGTTCAGGCGATACTGGCCCACAATATCCGTATTGGGGTACTGTTTGAAGGTGGTGCAGGCATGGTACCACCTATTCTGGGCGTAGCACCTACGGGCGCTTCCACGGCCGCGCCGCCCTGCCTCCCCACACCCCTCATTACAGCCTCCATCTGGAAGATGGCACTGGCCATGGCCCCTGTTGTCCTGTCCCCCCTGGGTGGCTGACTCCTCTAGCCCTCCCGGCTGCATGCTGCTGTGTGGACAGCTCCGCTGGGCCCATGCCTGAGAGCCCTGCCCTCAGCTGGCGGCCTGTTGGCTGTGGCCTCTCCTTCTCACCCTAACTTTCTGGCCTGAATCTGGTCTTCTGCTTTCTCTTCTCTCTTCCTAGTACTACTCTTGCTTTGCCTAGTGCTAGTCTTGGCTCTTTATCCCTGCCAAAGCAAAACAAAAAAAAACAAATATTCTTGTTTTGTAATATGACTACATTGTTCTTCATTTTTGGGCGAATAGCTCCTGGTTGACCAAAAAATGCCGATGACTAGGAGCTATTCTTGGTTCCCCATTGCCAAAACCTTATTTCTGCCCCTGTGCTTGATATATTGAATCAGTTTTGGCAGACCTCCAGCTATAAAATTAACAAAATCTGAAAATCTTAGGCTCAGTAGGGCCTGCTCAGCTAACTCGAAAGATACATACCCTTTTGCATGGGCTCCGCACAATCAAATACAATATTTGGGTATACAAATTTTAGTAGACACCTCAAACTTATTTAACATCAATAGTCAGAAGCTTTGGGAGGAGGTGCAACAGGGCCTAGCCAGATGCTCCCATTGTCAGTGGTGGGGCACATCAAAACAATCAAAATTAATTTACTGACCAGTTTTCTTTTGCTGTTCAGTACCTCACCACTCCCAATTCCAAATTCTTAATGGATTCCATTACTTCAGAGTTTGCCTAAATTTATAAAAGGGGGGGGGTCCAGACCTCAAACAAACTATTGAATATTGTCACTCCTAAAGGAACAAGAGGGGGGGTTTATTATCTGATTTTGAACTTTACTACCTGGCTGTAGAAATGACCCCGGTCTGCCCCTGGGTGAAATAAAGATGTTCCTCAGGTTGGTATGACATAGAAGATTCAGAGTGTGGAGGGCAACCTCTCTTCACCTTGGCATTGTCTACTACTTCACAGGACTATTATAACAAAATTCAGAACCCATGGGTGAAACATACGATCTTACTTCGAGAGGGCTCTTGCAGTAGGTAATTACATATAGGACTGACGCCGGCCGGTGGCAGGACCCCACGGAAAAATTTCTAGCTAGCAGTCCCTGGCGAGGGACTGTCCCCACGTCAGGTGACTGGCATCATGCGACGTCGGTATAAAGGGGCGGTCCCGGACGCTCACCTTCCAGGTCTTTCCCGCCGTTAGCTCATGCAGTGCCTCGCGGAAAAGTTTATGCTTCGTCAGCCCTGCTCTTTTGTCGGTTTTATCAAAAATTAAAATTATTTTTCCTTCTATCTTCAGGTCATCATTGGTGTATGTCGTCCCCTACACCCTCCGGGCACAAAAACAAGTGCAACTCGTGCAGCGCCCAACTGCCACACAAGGACGGCCATTCCCTCTGCCTCTTCTTCCTAGGCCCCAACCACCCGGTCGACAAGTGCCCGCATTGCCTCAATTTCAACGCGGCTACCCGCAGACGACGCCAACAGTCCTTGGAAGCCCATCTTCTCAAGAAAAAGATGTCTTCGATGGAAAAAGAATTGAAGAAGCTCAGGCAGATGTCCACTTCTCCGGAAGGACATCGCAAAAAGCAGGACAAGGAGAGGCACTGGGAGAAGGCCTCCTCGTCTGTGACTCCGGCCGGAGTCGCGGCCCATGTAACATCCCCTCTGGGGCACCGTCCGATGGCAGCCTCCAAGGGTTTGGAGGAGGCATCGGCCCACCCATCTGGCTCACGCTCGGGCCTTGCGGGTGCCTCCGGGCAAAGGAGGCCTCCACCCGTCCGCCGCAGACTTGTGGCTCATTGGTGCGGCAACCTCATAAGTCGGACGTTGGTTCTCCGACGTCCGCCGGGAGAAGGTCGAAAGACATTCGACCCTTCAGGGCGGCGCACACCATCCCTCAGATCGGGCCGCCTCCTCGGCCTGCCTCCGGCGAGGGACCCCATAAGATGGACGCCGCCCCACCGAACTAGCTCTTGGCTGCACGCCGTGCTGCCCCGACGCAAGGCCGAGTGACGGAACCCATCGGGACCCCCACACCTGTCGTGTGATCTGCCCTCGCAGCCTCGCTGTCGTCCAGGAGCCCGAGTCACCCCAGCCTGACCCCGGGGATTTTTCCCCACCATCTCCGGGTGATGCGGGGGATGTTCCACCTCCATCAGTCCCTCCTTCTAAGGAACCGGGTCTGACGCTGTCAGGGAATTTTCCCCTACCTTCGGGCCCTGCCCCCCCGGGCCTCTCAATGTTGACCCGCCCGTGGGGTCACCATCCGGGCCGTCTGCTCCAGTAGCTCCTCCGGCGCCTGGGTACCCACCATCTTATCTGGCACCGTCGTACCCGGGACCGCAGTATCCAGTGCCACAGTACCTGACGCCGGTCCCTCCGACGCCGCAGTACCCGACGCCACAATACCCGGCGCCAGTTGTCCCGCAGCCGGGTTTCGGATACTCGCCTTACGGTTACAACCCGTATACCTTTCCCCCTCCTCCTCCACCTCCACTGCCCCCACAGCTGCCGGTGGATCTGCAGGAGACTCTGGCTTCCTGGTGGACTGAGGCCAAGGCTCAGCTCACCAAGGAAGTAGAGAGCCGCCTTACAGCGATGGTGCCGCCCCCGGCTCCCGTACGCCCGAGGCGGCACACTCCCTCACCGCCTCCAGACTCCAGTGCCCTTCCCTCTGGATCCCGAGAGGGGCAGGACACACGTCCAGGGGTACCCCCCCAAGGAACCCATTCCTGCCTCCAGCCATGTTAGGGAATCTTATTCTGCTTCCGATTCTTCTTCTTCCCTCTCGGATTCCTCGGATTCTTCCGACGGATGCTCCGAGAGATATGACAAGCCACGCTCTCCATCCAAGCCCTGGCCGAGGACTCCTCCAAAGTCTCCTCCGGAGGATCCTTCCTTTACGGAGTTGCTCAGAAAAATCCAGGAAGTTCATCAGTGGCACTCCTTGGAACCAGATCCTCAGCGGGTTAAACTCACCGAACATCTGGACCTGCCCCTGACAGCTCCAACTTTAGTGCCACCCTGGATCGAGCCTCACACCCACCTTGTTTCCACAATTTGGAAACAACTGTCGGCGTTAGCCCCACTTCCTAGGAAGTCTAACAGGCTATACCAGGCTCCAGAGGGTGTAGACTATTGGGACTCCCACCCTCGTGCAGATTCGGTCGTGATCAGCGCTGCTCACGGCCGGCCAGCGCACCCCAAACATCTAAGCTCGTCTCCTCCGGATAAGGAATCTCGCCTCCTGGACCAGTATGGAAGAAATATTTATGCCTCTTCCACACTGAGAATTCGTGCCCTAAATTATGTTGCTGATATGGGGGATTACCAGAATGCCATCCTTACCCAGGCAGAATCTAAGATAGACTCCCTACCTGACTCTCAATTCAAGCAGGAGTTAGCCGATTTAGTCCGTTCTGCTCGTTCGGCCAGTCGCCACATTCTGCGGACGACATACGATGCAGTGGACACTGCCGGGCAGAGCTCCGCTTTCGCCGTGAGTCTACGGCGTCATGCCTGGCTCTGCATGTCAGGTTTGGTCCCGGACGTTCAGTCTGCGATCCAGGAAGCACCTTTCAGGGGTTTGGTGCTTTTCGGTGGTGATGTCAAGGACATCATCACTGACTTGCAGGAGAAGGGGACGGCTCTGAAATCCGTGGATTCCATGTACCGTCCCCATCACCCGCAGCACCATCCTTTTCACAGACGCAGTCGGCCACAAGCGAAACCCCAAGGAAGGCAGGCCACTAAACGTCGGGCCCCCGCAGCTGTCAGACCCCCCCGCCCAAAAAAGCAGCAGGTGCCCCAGCTGCAGCTCTGCCCCACACCACCTGACTCCTCCTTTCTCCCACTGCCTCCAGACACACCGGAGGAACCGGTAGGAGGGAGGTTCTCCCTCCACCTTCCGGGTTGGGAGAGGATAACAACGGATTCCTGGGTGCTCCAGATTATAGCGGAAGGGCACCCTATAGAGTTTCTACAGAAACCACCCCGCCACCCACCTCTGAAGTCGTCCTATGCAAGGGACCATCTTCCTTTGGTCCGGGAAGAAATCTCTGCCCTCCTCGCGAAGAGGACCATAGAACCCGTTCCCCTTCATCTTCAAGGGACGGGTTACTATTCACATTTCTTTCTGGTCCCAAAGAAGGCGGGAGATCTCAGACCCATTCTCGATCTCAGCTCCTTGAACCTTTATGTAGAATAGAAAAGGTTCAGGATGCTCTCCCTACAGACCCTTCTGCCCCTTCTTCGGCCGGGTCAATGGCATTTATGCGCTGGATATGCAGGATGCATATCTGCACATCCCCATTCGCCCTTCTCACCGCAAGTATCTTCGGTTTGTGTTTCAGGGGGACCATTACCAGTTCAGGGCACTCCCGTTTGGTCTTTCCTCAGCACCCCGAATATTTACCAAATGCCTGGCTGTAGTAACGGCTCACCTGCGTATGATGGGAGTTCAGGTGTTCCCTTACCTGGACGACTGGCTCCTGGCGGCCTCGTCCAGGGAGGAGCTCCTTCATTTTCTCTCCCTCACCCAGCAGGTTTTTACTTGCCTGGGTATTACCATCAACCATTCCAAGTCTCATCTGGATCCCTCCCAGAGACTACAGTTCATCAGGGCTATCCTCGATATGACAGTAAGCAAGGCCTTCCTGCCTCCGGACAGGGCGGCCTGTCTTCAGTCACAGATTTCCCTGCTATCAAAATGCAGGAGGGTTCCGGCGAGGTCGGTCCTCTGTCTCCTAGGCTCATGGCGGCCGCTATTCCGATGGTTCCCAGGGCTCGACTCCACATGAGGATCTCTTAGTGGACTCTTCGCTCCCAGTGGGAGCAACTTGTAGACGACCTAGATCGTCTTGTTCTGATCTCCTCGCCGATGGCATGAGACTTGCAATGGTGGATGGTTCGAGAGAACCTGTTTTGGAGGGTCCTCTTCTGTCATCCTCCCCCCCCCAGACTCTGACCACAGACGCATCAGGCGAAGGTTGGGGAGCCCATCTGGGTCCTCACTGAACCCAGGGATTATGGTCCAGATTGGAACTAGCTCTCCACATCAATGTGCTCGAGCTTCGAGCAGTACTATATGCTCTCCAAGTCCTTCACCAATACATTCTTCCTGGTCACCTAGCCGTCCAGACAGACAACATGTGCGTGATATGGTACATCAACAAGCAGGGAGGGACTCGATCCTACCCTCTATGCAGGGAAGCAATGAGGGTTTGGGACTGGGCAACTCAACACAACCTTCACCTCACTGCGATTCATGTTCCAGGAGTTGACAATACCCTGGCAGACAAGCTAGGCTGCTCCTCTGCCCTACCACATGAGTGGGGATTGGAACAAAAGGTGCTAGACGATATCTTTCAACTTTGGGGGACTCCGCAGGTAGACCTGTTCACCTCTTCCCAAAACGCAAAACTTCCCACCTTTTGCTCGCTCGTTCCAGAGCGAGGCGCTTTCTGGAGCAACACTCTGTCTCTAGACTGGAAGGACAGATACATCTATGCTTTTCCCCCAATTCCTCTGGTCCCTCGTGTATTGCAGAAACTAACCACAGAAGGAGCGAGAATGATTCTGATCGCTCCTTTCTGGCCCAGGCAAATCTGGTTCTCTCTTCTACAACAATTCTCAGAGGTTCCTCCTCTTCCTCTTCCTCTTCCTTTATCTCGAGGTTTGCTGACCCAGGATCAGGGGACCCTGGTCCATCCGGGCCTCAAGTCCCTGCAACTTCATGCATGGCTCCTGCAGACCAAGCTCAATCTCATTTTGGTTTCTCTCCAAAAGTGGCGGAGATTCTGGTGGAGGCTAGAAAACCCTCCACTAGGTCCACTTATGCCATGAAACAGAAGAGATTTTCTATTTGGGCCACCTCTAGGAATGTGGAGCCCTTCTCCTGTTCAGTGGCCGTTCTGCAGGAATATTTACGTCATCTCTTCAACCTGGGTCTCAGTCATTCCTCCTTGAAAGTGCACATAGCTGCTATTTCAGCCTCCTATGTTCCTTTCGCAGATAAAGCGTTTGCCCAATTAGAGGTCTCTAAGACCTTTCTTAGAGGGGTCCTTCATCTGAGGCCCCCCATACGAACTCCTGCTCCCCCTTGGGACTTGAACTTTGTTCTCAAGAAACTTACCCTTCTTCCCTTCAAACCTGCGACAACCGCAGATCTGAAGTTTCTTTCATGGAAGACACTCTTCTTGGTGGCCATTACTTCCGCTCGAAGAATTTCTGAGCTCCAGGCCCTTATGTATAAAATCCCCTGTTTGATTTTTCACAAAGAACGAGTGGCTCTTCGCACAAACCCTAAGTTTCTACCTGAAGTGGTAGCAGAGTCTCCTTAAATCAGTCTATAGAGTTACCTGCTTTTTTCACGCAGTACTCCAACCAAGGAGAATATTTACTCCATACCATGGATGTTCACCGGATTCTGAGATACTACACCAATAGGACAAAGGATCTCAGAAAGACTGATCAGTTGTTCGTCTCTTTTGCTCACAAAAGGGAAGGCAATGCTGTTTCCAAGCAATGCCTGTTGAAGTGGTTGGCTCATTGCATCACTTTTTGTTATGACAAGTACAACAAGGCCCTTCCGGGTCAAGTCAGAGCTCACTCCACTGGTGGAGTAGCGGCCTTTGCGGCTTGTTTCAAGAATGTGTCTGCGGCAGACATCTGTGCTGCTGCCACCTGGACTTCTGTCCATACCTTTACAAAACACTACAGCTTGGACATTGCCTCTCACCCTAGAGCAGGCTTCGGGCTAGCTGTTTTGCAAGGCCTTCTGTCTTGAGGATTGCAAGGCTTCTGCTACTTTTTGGAGTAGTAGTAGCCTTTTATTTGTTCCAGACTGCTTGGGATTCAGTCCTATATATTAGCTACTGCAAGAGCCCTCGAAGTCAGATAGCACAGTTACGAAGAACCACCTCAGAACAGTAGATCTTCAAGAGAGGCTCTGCAGGTAATACCTTCCTGCCCTCCATCCCCAGGCTTTTTCAGCTCTTTTCCAGGAATGGAAACATCTGCTTCTCTCTTGTCCGGGCCTTCCGGGCTGTGGCGGGGAAAGAACTGGAAGGCGGGCGTCCGGGACCACCCCTTTATACCGACGTCACATGATGCCGGTCACCTGATGTGGGGGCGGTCCCTCGCCAGGGACTGCTAGCTTGAAATTTTTCCATGGGGTCCTGCCGCCAGCCGGCGTCAGTCCTATATGTAATTACCTACTGCAAGAGCCTCTCTCGAAGATCTACTGTTTTGGTAAGTTCTTACGTAACAGTACTTTATGCATGCTGTATAAAGTTCAACATAAATTGGTACCTGACAATGGTTGCGCTGAGGGTTGCGGTGCTGGATGCCACACCTTGCGCCATGCCGGCGACCCAGATTCAGGAACAAGCCTGGACCGCCGGGGGTCGGCAGGGGAGAGAGAGAGAGAGGATCGAGCATTCGAGGGACTGCTCTCCTCTCTCGGGGAGGGATCCAGGGATAGCCTGGTGCAGCAGCGGCCCCCCGGTGGAGACTGGTGGCACTGGTACGCACAGGGGCTTACAGGCTTGGGGCAGACATCAGGCAGCTGCGTTCCGGACATGGGTGGGAGCACCCACATCGCGGGCTGTGAGGCATTGCACATCCCATGTCGGGGGCGTAAATATTACTGGAAAGTCCCTTCAGCCCAGATAGGTGACGGCCCTCCCAGAGCCTTGCTACCACACACCCAACACTGGAGCCCTGCCACCACCCCTTCAATCTCCTTGGGACCCTATGTCCCCCGGGGGTGCCCAGGGAGAAAGTAATGACCTTGAGGATGGCGGGGTTCGCAGTGGGTAGTAGAGTGGCACCGGCTAGTTGAGAGGTTTGAGCGAGTTCCGGAGTTGGGGGAGATAAACAGTTAAAAAAATAATAATTGGTACCTGACACTTAATTAGGTTTACTTTCCCTTATTTGTCATACAGATTTTCTGGCACCATGGTGAGACCGGGGGCTATGCCTATTGGGAGCTGAAGGGCCTGGCTTGATTTTCTCAATTTATTGATCAAGGCTCATGCCTGTTATTTCAGACATTACAGGAAAATGTTCAACTAGGAGTTCGGGACTGCCATACATATCTTCAAGTCTGGCATTTTATTAACCTTTAGGCTGCCAGAAGATTCAGAATCTATAGGTTTTAGGATGTGTATACAAGCTGGCAGTGCAGCAAGGATTAATAGTGATAATTATAAGACCCAATTAGATAGACCCCTATCTCACTGGGAAGACTTTATATATTGGGTAGTAACCCTGAAAGCAAAACTGAAATGTACATTGGACATGTATGGGAGACTTGGGAATTTTGAGGTAGAACCCTTGCTCAGAATTAAAGTGGCTTCTTCAGCCAGTAGACTTCTCCCGGGCTCAACCACTATTAGTTTAAAAAAATAACTTGATTACGTCCCTCTTGAATTTTCCTCCTGCCAGCTTCCACTCATGTCTCATGTTCTAGATTCACTATTCCTGTTGAATAGTTCCTCACAGGTTACCTTGTTTATTCCTTTCAGGAACTGGACAGTCTCTATTGTATTGTCCCTCTTCCTTCTGGTGTCCAGTGAGTCAATGTTCAGTACCCTAAACAGATCCTTGTAGGATCTTCCCTGCAGGCCATGACTCATTTTTCTTACTCTACATTGCACCATCTCCAGCCTATTCCTGTCTTCCTCAATTGAGATTTCTTTGCAATTCCCTTATCCACTCGCTGTCTACCTTACCAGAAAGATTAGTGTCTTCTGTGAAGAGAAACATCTTGCCCAAAAATGTTTCTCCTGTTTGTCACTGATTAATACATTAAGAAGGACTGGTTCCAGGACTGAACCCTGTGGCACCCCACTTGTGACCTCGCTCTCCCCAGATTCAACTATGTTTACCACAACCCTCTGCTGTGTCCCTTCTAACCAGATACTCACCCAGCTAAATATGTCCTTCTCCGCACTTAGATCCCCAAGCTTCTTTAGCAACCTTCTGTGAGGCACCGAGTCAAATACCTTGCTGAAACTGAAGTAAATTTAATGAGTGTCCCTTATCTACTGCCGTAGTTATCCAGTCAAAGAATACTATCAGGTTGGTCTGGCAAGAACTCCATACCACAATCCTGTGCTGTTTACTTTCCTGGGGCCCCAGTACTCTCCACGTAGTCCACTAGGAGGCCACTAGGTCCTCTTTAACCATTATCTCTATCAGGTTATGCACAATAGATGTTGTAGTTAACTAGCTGTTCCTTGTCCCCATCATTATGGAGTGGTCCCCACCCTTCTGGAACAGAATTATATCTGCTATCTTCCAGTCTTTTATAACCACACCTGACTGAATTGAGCTACTGAATAGCCTTGTGAGTTTTCGGCAAGTTCTGGTGCCAGTTCCCTGCACACTCTTGGATGAATCCTATATTGCCTCAGGGTCTTGTCTGCTTCAGAGCTGCCAGCCCTTTTCTGACCCTTTCACTTGTAAACATCTTCTGCCTCATTTCTGGAATTCCCCTATCAGCAGCCTTCATGCTGTTTTTTGGCAAAGGCCTGCTGTCCTCCACTGTGACAGTTGAGTAGAAGTAGTCATTAAGAAGGGCTTTCCTCTGGGGCAGTCAGGCTGTATAAGGAAACACAATGGGAGGAAGACTTGGAGTTGTGCCAAGTAAAACAGAGAGAAGCAGTAAAGGTAGTGAGGGTTTGCAAAGGTACATATGGACAAAAGGATAGTCAGGGGGTAGCAACGGGGAATAAAACTTTCTTCAGGTACATAAATGAGAATCTGTGCAGAATGAGAAAATTCTGGATTCATGGAATTTTGCTGACATTTTGTGAAATTATATAAAGGTTTTCAGAATGTTGTTGAAAATTTGCTGAATTTTTAAAATGTATTAATTTGGTCATATCTCGGCCATCTGTTGAGTTAGAGCTCTGAAATGTGGTGTGCATAATTTCCAGGAGGAGTTCTAATGATGTGTAAGGCATCATGATATTAAGATGTTTTGTCTCAAAACTATAGGTGCTCAAAGTCTGTCATTTTATTTTGTGTGGGAGAATTCATGAAACTTTTTATCTGCACATACCTCAGCTATCTATTGGGCCAGAGAATTTCAACTTGGCATGATTTCTTGATGATAGGTGTTGTAATGAAAAAATTTCATGACATTAGGATGGAATGTCTCAAACATATGGGTGTTCAAAGTACGTCATTTTAATTCTTTGGAGGGGGGGTTCATGCAAATCTGTATCTGCATATACCTCGGCCATCTATTGAGCCGGAGGTCTTAAACTTGGCATGATTACTTGATAGCAGGTGTTCTAAAAATGGACCCAATCCCATGACAATAGGATACGTCATCACAAAATTATATGTGCTTAAAATATGTTATTTTATTTTTTATGGGAAATTTCATGAAAAATGTTATCTGCATATAACAATGACACCTTTGGAACTAGGCATATGTAAATTAGCATGGATAACCTTTCTTTTTTTTTCTTTCTGTTTAGCCCTCCTAACCTATCCCCGACCATCCACTCCTTCAGACTGTTCATCCCTCCCATGCCACCGTCATGGATTCTGCCCCCTAGAGTGACAGGCTACTCTGGTACTTCTTCTGGATGACCCCCCGGTTGGGGCGAGGAAGGACCGCCTTTCCTCAAACTTCAGAGGAGAGCCCGCACAACAGGGTCTGCTCACAGATCGTTGACTGGGTGGCCTGGTGCGGTCATCATCTAGGACTGACGAGTGGCTTTTCCACTTTTCTGTGGACCCCTTCCTTCCCCAGAGGATACTGGTGTGGGTAGACAACATGCTGACGCACGTCGCTACCAAGTGCCTAACAGCGTCTTCCCCTCCCCCGACTCCTTCCCAAGGGAGCTGCTAAAGCCCCAAAAGTCAATGCTTCCACTGACCCTCAGGGATGTCAGGTGCTTAAAGCACCTCTGGTAACCCACCCCGAAGGAGAAGAGCATCCGTTGGGACACTCAATCCTCCTTCCCCTGCTGACCCCCAGTAATCTGAGTCCATCCTCAAACCCAGGTCGCCGGTGTAGTACGAGGAGTGGCATCCAGCACCTCAACCCTCAGTGCCACCAGGATGGATAACCTTTCTGTAATGTAGTAGTAGTAAATCTTTTTTATTCATAAGAATAGGGGAAGTATCCAGTTGAGCTTAACACATTTTCAGTGACGTCCCAGTTGTTAATGCAGCAAACATCAGTTACAATATATAAAAATACACAAGGCAGACATCAGTTACAATATAAAAAGGTACACAGTCATACATACATTATAAATAGGGCAACAAATATATATGCATACAAGTAATCAAAAATTAGCAAACATCACATTGACTACAATGAGAAGAGCTACTAGAGCAGCACAGGTACCACTTATTCAAGTCCGATAAGTAGATCGCTTGATCAATTTCCCTTAAATACAAAAGAATTTTATTCCACAGAGCCACTCCTCTGTAGGAAACAGATGACTTACCCACATTAAGATTTCATCTAATAATTGAATATTGTTTGCCCTGGGCTGACCACAAATTATCTTTCGCACTTCTAAGAGGAAATAGCTCAAGAATATAAGTTGAAACCCCATTTTTCCAAATTTGAAACATAAATTTGAGGAGGTGTAAATTCCTGTGAACAGAGGGTTTTGACCAACTTAGATTATTGAACAATGTACACCTGTGAGTTCTATAGGGTACCTCCAGGACAAAGTGAGTCATCCTGTGAAACATAAAGTCCACCTTGTTCAACAGGGGGACGGAGGCTCCACTGTATAGGAGGTCCCCGTAGTCTGAAACAGACGTTAATAAGGAATTTACTAAATTTAAACGAATATCCCTGGACATGTACTTTTTAAATTTATAAAGGGCCCCCAATTTTCTATTTAATCCCACTAACATATTATTTATGTGGAGGGACCAAGTCAGGTTGCAATCTAGGTAAAACCTAGAAACTTGTAATGGTCTACCTCTGTTACATCAGCACCATCTAATTTTGTAATTGTCTGTCGTGGGTTCTCGTACAGATGGACCACAGAGGCAAATTGCAGCACAAATATCATAATATTTATTTTTAAAGAAAACAAAAAAAAATAAACAAGCGGACTGAAAACGACAAAATAACAGAAACAGATTCTGGATAAATAATACCAAAACAGACTAGAAGCCACTAGTTATTTGGAAAATTACAATGGTCTCAACTCTCACTTAAACTGGAGACTGTGACAGCAAGACCTTTACAGCAGCATTCCAGGTAACATCTGATTCACAAGGAGTAGCCAAGGCTTTAAATACTTTTCATAAGACATGTGACCATATAACTCCACCTCTTCATTACATTTGCAATAAAAAAAATTTAACATAAGTTATTTATTTTATTTCCAATGGCTAGGCTCCTTTAATATACTTCAATACTTTAATATAACATTCAAACATAAAAAACTATGCCTTTAAACATTGTACAAAACAGCTTGCAGTCTCAAAGCACCTCCTCTTTCATGAGCAGCATAAAGGTAACGAAAAGAGCCGGCCGGCTCATAGGAAGTGCTGTGATGAAAGGAAAGGGTTGTGTGGCGCTCTAAAGTCCCAAACAGCAGCAGGACGTCTTCGCCCAAAATCGCCAAATGACGGTAGTACACTTACAAGGCATGAATTCCACCTCCTTTAGTAAGCGCTCTTATTTACATGCGTTCTTTGAAGCTTTACACTAGGTTTGGGCAGAATTCAGAAGAAAATACCGTCGCGACTGTGCGCACGTTCGAGCAGGAGCCGCAAATCGGCGTTCGCAACAGTCACGAGGTACTATGCTAAACATTAGTGATTTGCCAACTTGACTCCTTTTTATTTGGGGTTCTAATGTTTTAAATGGCTGTGTGTATATACTCTTATATGGACTTATCAACATAGGGGTTCATTTTAAGCAAAGATAAAAGATCGGGGGGGAGGAAAAGTTAAACCTCTTACATGAAACCACAGCCCAAGCTTGAGAAGGACAACAACATACGAGTCACCACGATAAACATTGTTTTGCTTCCCTCCAAATGGGTATTTTAGATACTCTAGACAAAACATTTAAGACAGCAGACAGGACAAACAAATATGACGAAATATATATATTTTTTTTTTTTACAAAGTGGGTGGCCAGCCCAACGAACAAAACACAAACAACACGTAACACGGAACATTGTCTAGAGTTTTGTTTTGTATTTTTTTAACTCCCATTAGAGACAATAGAACAAGATACTGGGGGGGGCAACTTTCTCACATTGTCAGACATGGATTCTGTTCTTTACACTTTTATTCCTAAACAAAAGGGCCTGGGTCTTTTTAGGATTTAGTATTAAAAGATGCCTATTAAAGAATTCCTGCACCTGGTCAAAAGCCATCTGCAATTTAGGTCCAATCAAATCCAGAGTTTGACCCTCGACATAGATTTTTGTGTCATCCATGTATGGATGGTAGTTGACATCTGGGAGGTCAAATTTGAACTCATTGATATAAATGATAAATAAAAATGGCCCTAAAATTGACCCCTGCAGGACACTATGGGACACATTAACTAAATTTAACTTGAAAGGATCGATTTCCACAGATTGTTTTCTCTCATTTAAATGAGAAGAAAACCAGTTCACAACCTGAGTGGACATACCATAATGGATATAATATCATCTAAATATGGAGATAACTGGATTAGAGATTTGTAAATTACAGGGGTTCAAATGTTTACTATGTAAATATTTGTAAAAAATTGTGAAAATTCTCATAATCAATGTGTATCCTGATATCTAAAGCAACTGGATAACTTGGTTTAGCAGTTTAAATTTACAGTGGAAAAAAAAATATTGGCAATATTTTCTGAAATATTTATGATAACCTAAGCATCTAGATTTCTTTTTGTGGAATTTAACATTCACAATGCATGTATTTCTACTCCATTTTCATTTGACATTACACAGTCTGTCTTTAGGGAGACCTACAGCACCTCTACACCCAAGCACTTCAGTGACTTTTATTCCCTCCATCACATATGATGTCACCATGCTTCCCTTTTTCCAGCCCTGTCACTCCTAAAACCAGAATAACCCATTCTGACCTTGTCTCAGCCATGGTGCATGTGGCATACTACATCTCTGAAATAGCAGTTAGACTCAGGTGAGTCCCTGCCACTGTAGCCACCAGGTCCCAGATTTTATTTCTGAGGCTCTCGGCATTAGCACACATGGGTCTCCACTCCTTCTCCTCCTGCCTTTTGCCCTGTGCTGCCCTACTCTGCTTGCTATACTATCATTTACTGTTCATGCTGAACTACTTGTTTTACTTGCCACGTCCCCTTTACACTTTTCTCTGCATTGATCCCCTTTCCAAGTTTTGTTTCTTACTGTTTTGTCTTTATGTCTGTCACTGACTCCCAGTGATGCCACCCTTAAGGGCAGTGCCACCCCCTGGGATTTCCTCCCTTAGTTTTCTTACTGTTCACATCAGTGTGATCTACAGACCTCCAATCTAGTGGGAGAGTCCTGATAAAGTACTGATGGAAACCAGTGGATGAACAGCAGGACAGGGTGAGGTGCTGCTGGTGGGGGACTTCAGTGAGCTGGATATAGATTAGAGCCTCCCAACTACAGCTTCAGCTAGAAGCAGAGCCATATACTGAGTTCCCTGCAGGGGGCATTCCTCAGGCAAGTAGTAAGGAAGCCCACTTGTGTGGGCAGTACAGGACCTTGTACTCGCTATAGGGACAGTGCTGCAGACATCAGGGTGGTGGGGACCAGTGATCATCATACAGTGTGTTTTGACATAAGGATTGCAGTGGAATTGAACCCCAAAAGGATGAGGGTCCTGGACTTCAGCAGGAAAAGTTTAAAAAAAAATGAGTGAATGCCTCAGGCACACCTGCAGGGGGGATGGCATGGGAGGGTGGAGGAACAATGGGCAAGCATGACGGAGGGCATAGTGAAGGCAACAGACCTCTGCACAAAGTAAGTGAGCTAAAGCAGGAGGAAAAAGAAACACATCAAACATAGACTCTAATGGGAGATAAGGACGCTTGGCCTATCGAGTCTGCCCATTTTCTTTCTGCCTTCAGTTTTGCTCTATATAATATGTGATGTATGGTGCTTTCTCTTCTCCACTTTATTGAATACTCTGTTTATTAAAGATTTTCTTTCACAGACAATACACGTATAACATACAACAACAAACAGCCACATAACTAGACATACTAACATCCCCACTAAAACTAATAATACATACCAACTACTAATTAATAACAAATAACAAATAGACGCAGTCGATCAGCAAATAAGTGCAATCAACAAATAGATACAGTAAATTAAATGCAATAAATACAATAAATAGATGCAATCGTGTGCGCTACCCTCTCTACCTTTGAACATATTCAGCTACTCACACTTAGCCACATATACACCCCAGATATCCATTTCCTTCTCATTTTGTGCAAGGTGATAATATCATAAAACATATTAGACAGTGATATTAAACAATGACTGCTCAGTTATCGATTAGCGAGGGGAACCCTTCCCTTTTGGATTTGCCTCCCTGCTGTTGTTTATATATTCAACCCTGTACGCAGCATTATGTTTTCGGACATACTCAGGGATGCCAAGAAGGGAGCCCATTCTCTCAGGAACACTTCTTCCCTATCTCTCATCAGTAGTGTGAGCCTTTCCAAAGCCAAGGAGCGGATGGCCATTCTTCGCCACTCAGTTACCGTAGGCCTATTCCCAGTAACCCAAGTATTCTGAATACAGTGCCTGACCAGTACAAACTCTTCTCCACTTTCTGATCAGACCATTTTGTTTTTCAAACAAGTGGCTAAAAAGGTATCATTCAGGAGGTGTAAGGAAACGCAGAGGGAGGAGGAAAGGGAACTGTTTCAGCAGAAATGGAAGGAAGCAAGAAAAGTGACGAGAAGCACAGAGGCGCAAACAGAGGAAAGAATAGCCCAGTGGGTAAAGAAAGGGGACATGGCATTTTTAGATATATAAGTGAAAAGTGGGAAGACCATGGTAGTGATTGTATGGTTAAGCAGGGAAGGGGAGGACAACGCAGAGGGGGACCCAAAGAGGCAGATATCCTGAACAGATACTTTTATTTGGTGTTCAGGTAGACACTGCTTCTTTTTCAAAGGAGAGAGTCCTGAGGGGACTCACAAACTTCAAAGTGGACAAGATAATGGGGCTAAAAGGGGTACATCCAAGGAAGGGTTTTGAGGGAGCTGAGAGAGGTCCTGTTTAATAGCCCACTAAAGCAGGAGTGGTTCTTTTGGATTGGATGAGGGCAGATTTAGTCCTGCTTCACAAAAGCAGAACCAGGAAGGAAGTTGGCAACTATAAGCCAGTCAGCCTGACACCCATGTTGCGGAATTAAATGGTTCAATGGGCTTACGCAATTCAGTGTAGTACTATGCTTGTGCAACTTGTTGAGAAATCTTTGTGGCCATTTGCCTCTCTATTCCCGTGTGGAATACCACCGTATAGGGATCCAGAAGGCCAGGAACCCTGGAGGAGGGTTCCACTTCAAAAGGTGTCACAAAAAGGATTCCTTTGTCTAAAGGTACCTTAATGGAGCTGCAAAAGGAACTAGTAGTGCTTCTGGTGGCCATGTTCACTGAGTCACTCAACACAGGAATGGTTCCAGAGGACTGGAAGATGGCGCATGTAGTCCCTCTACATAAAAACAGCAGTATGCAGTAGGGAGGAGGCGGGGAACTGCAGGCTGGTGAGTCTCTCCCCAGTGGTGGGGAAGATCATGGTGACAATGCTGAAAGGATAGTGGCACACCTTAAATACAGCAGTGCCCAGGATCCAAGGCAACATGGATTCACAGCAGGAAGGTCATGTCAAACGAATCCTGTAGATTTTTTTGATTGGGTGACAAAGGAAGTAAATCAAGGAGGGGTGATGGACAACACCTACCTCAATTTCAGCAAAGCCTTCAACACCCCCCACTATGAAGGACAGTTAACAATATGGGTAGAATGAGCATGGGGCACAAAGTGATTAATTGGGTTAGAAACTGGCTGATGGAGAGGAGGCAGAAAGAACCTCAAAAAGTGTTAAGCCAAAAACATTGCTTACTAAAACCAAGGAGCATTAGTGACAACAGCTGGTGGGATGACAGTCACCAGAGATGAGCATAGACAGACATGTTCTGACCTGATAGGGAGGAAAGCTGAGCAGAAGGGCAGAGATGTGTAAATCTCAGGTGATTGAAAGGACTTGATAGCTGTGAGGTTTAAATTACTTGTAGAAAGATCTAGAAAGTAGGGGGAGTGGCTTAGCTAGAAGGAAGCTAAATTTAAAGACTGCCTTAGAAAGATTCTGCTAGTAGCTTGGCAGAAGACACAAAGAGAAAGGACTGTTGTGTGACTGGACTTCTCTGCTGGGACTAAAGAAGTAGAACTCTTGTACTTGGAGCTTTAATTTAGGGTAAAAAAACTAACAAACAAAACAAAAAAGTGTGTGTTTGTCAGAGTTAACTGAACTGAATGGTTATCTGAACAGTTATCTAGGTGTAAATCTCAGATGATTGAAAGGACTAGATAGCTGTGAGGTTTAAATTACTTGTAGAAATATCTAGTAAGTAGGGGGAGTGGCTTAGCTAGAAGGAAGCTACATTTAGAGACTGCCTTAGAAAGATTCTGCTAGTAGCTTGGCAGAAGACACCAGCAGAAAGGACTGCTGTGTGACTGGACTTCTGTATGGGACTAAAGAAGTAGAAATCTTGTACTTGGACCTTTAATTTAGGGTAAAAAAAACTAACAAAACAAAAAAAAGTGTGTGTTTGTCTGAGTTAACTGAACTGAATGCTTATCTGAACAGTTATCTAGGTGTAAATCTCAGTTGAATGAAAGAACTTGATAGCTGTGAGGTTTAAATTACTTGTAGAAAGATCTAGTAAGTAGGGGAAGTGGCTTAGCTAGAAGGAAGCTACATTGAAAGACTGCCTTAGAAAGATTCTGCTCGTAGCTTGGCAGCAGACATCATGAGAAAGGACTGCGGTGTGTCTGGACTTCTCTACTGGGATTAAAGAAGTAGAACTCTTGTACCTGGACCTTTAATTTAGGGTAAAAAAAAACTAAAAAACAAAACAAAGTGTGTGTCTGAGTTAACTGAACTGAATGGTTATCTGAACAGTTATCTAGGTGTAAATCTCAGGTGATTGAACAGACTTGATAGCTGTGAGGTTTAAATTACTTGTAGAAAGATCTAGTAAGTAGGGGAAGTGGCTTAGCTAGAAGGAAGCTACATTGAAAGACTGCCTTAGAAAGATTCTGCTCGTAGCTTGGCAGCAGACATCATGAGAAAGGACTGCGGTGTGTCTGGACTTTCTACTGGGATTAAAGAAGTAGAACCTTGTACCTGGACCTTTAATTTAGGGTAAAAAAAAACTAAAAAACAAAACAAAGTGTGTGTCTGAGTTAACTGAACTGAATGGTTATCTGAACAGTTATCTAGGTGTAAATCTCAGGTGATTGAACAGACTTGATAGCTGTGAGGTTTAAATTACTTGTATAAAGATCTAGTAAGTAGGCGGAGTGGCTTAGCTAGAAGGAAGCTACATTTAAAGACTGCCTTAGAAAGATTCTGCTGGTAGGTTGGCAGAAGACACCAGGAGAAAGGACTGCTGTGTGACTGGACTTCTCTACTGGGACTAAAAAAGTAGAACTCTTGTACTTGGACCTTTAATTTAGGGTAAAAACTAACAAACAAAAAAGTGTGTGTTTGTCTGAGTTAACTGAACTGAATGGTTATCTGAACAGTTATCTAGGTGTAAATCTCAGGTGATTGAAAGGACTTGATAGCTGTGAGGTTTAATTTAATTGTAGAAAGATCTAGTAAGTAGGGGGGAGTGGCTTTGCCAGAAGGAAGGTACATTTAAAGACTGCCTTAGAAAGATTCTGCTAGTAGCTTGGCAGAAGACACCGGGAGGAAGGACTGCTGTGTGACTGAACATCTCTAGTGGGACTATATTGCCCTCCTTCCCTCCCCTCCACCTCCCACTGGGACTATATTGCCCTCCTTCCTTCCCCTCCACCCTCCCACCCAAAGCTAGTTCTACTTTTATAGGCACAGGATTTGACTGACAACAGGAACTTCCTGTTTGAGAGCAGGAAGTGAGTGATCACAGAGCCACCAAAGACCCACCATCCTAGAAGGGCAAGAGTAGCTCTCCGACCCCCTCTAGCTGCTAGGGGTCTGACTCCGAGCAAGTAAGGGGTCTACTGAGAAATATAGGATATTCTTGTCTCAGAACAGGACAATCAGGAGCTTAAAGGGCACACAGGCAGAAAGTAAGGAGAGAAAAAAACAGAGGAACAGTAAGGATTGCAAACAGTTAAGGGCCAGAAATAAGACATGATGGGAGGGAAGGTGCAGTGGCTGTGGAGCAGCAGTCTTCCGGAGACATTCTGGAGGATACGGTGTTGTCCCATCTGCAGGCACCTCTCTGGGTTGAGGGAGGAGGTTGCTCATCTCCAGGCTGAGTTGGCCAGGATTTGTGGGACCTCCTCTTCCATCCAGGGGCCACCAGTGCCACTGCCATTGCCTCAGAGGTTGCCAAGAAAGAGGAGCGGTTGGACCACAGTGGGCTCAGGGAGGGTGAGGGTGGTGGAACAGGCGCATTCCTCCAGTTGTACCTCACAATTCCTATACCGTTCGACAAAGTGTGGTTTCTATGAGGCACCTACAGTGGAGACCAAAGAGGATGCAGGAACTTCCACAAAGGAGCCCACAGGAGGGTGGCAGGGGACCCCGCAGGGAAGGAAACAATTCCTGGTGGGGGACTCCATTGTTAGGAAGGTAGAACAGGGGAGGAAGGGAGAGGGAGGTGGCAGTGCTGCCTGGCGCCATAGCTTGAGGTACAGGGAGCAAATCCTCAGGATTGGCGGAGAAGCTGCACAGGGAGGGAGGAGGGAGCTGGGTGTCATTGTCCACCTAGGGACAAATGACCTGGCTAAGAAAGGGATTAGAGCAGTGCAGGAAGAGTTTGTGGAATTGGGAAGGGGCCTTAGACAAGTAGCACGCACGGTAACCTTCTCAGAGGTGCTACCCATCTCTGGCGTAGGAGAGGCTAGGGTGTTCTGCACCATGGGATTCAATCAGTAGTTGAAAAACTGGTGTGGAGCTCAGGGATTTGGCTTCATTGGGGACTGGGGGTCCACCTGGAGTGATGCAAGCCTATATTGGCATGATGGGCTGCATCTGTCTTGGAGGGGAACCAGGATCCTAGGTGATAGATTTAAATGCTTCATTGGCAAGCATTTAAACTAGCCAAGGGGGGAGGCACTGGAAAGGAGCAGGGAAATCCTAGCCCCCTCAAAATATCACTGTAGTAAGTGCGGTAAACACCAACATAGAGGTATTGATAGGGAGAAGGGCAGGGGTAAATGGAGAAAGTGACAAAGGCAAGAAGGACAGGGATGGGGCAAAAAGGAGTAAGGCCATCAGGAAATGGAGGGTAATGAGTACCAATGCCCATAGTCTGGGCAACAAGCTCCCTGAGCTGGTGGCCTTGATGGAAGAGGGATGCCTGGATATTGTAGCAGTCACAGAAACATGGTACACAGAGAACCATGACTGGGATGTTAACGTGCCAGGGTACATAACCTACAGGAGAGACAGGCAGGGCAGAAGAGGGGGAGGAGTAGCTCTCTATGTAAAGGAAGGGATAAAAGCAACTGAACAAAAGAGTAAACAGGGAAGAGAGGAGGTACTGTGGGTCACCTTGGAGACTGGAAGGGGCACCACAATCCGCACAGGGGTTGTGTATAGACCACCATGTCAGGGGGAGGGAATGGACAAGGATATGATAGAAGGCATTCTTAGAATGGCAGAGAAAGGGGAGATACTGTTGATGGGAGACCTGAATATGCCATTCTTGATGCCCTACAGGTGGCAAGCCTCAGACAGCTAGTTTCAGAATCCACTCGTGAGGGACCAGTCTTAGACTTTGTACTCTCAAACGGGGGCAGTGAGAGGATCTCAGATCAAGAAGTGGGTTGCCATCTGGGAACAAGTGACCATCAAACAGTGTGGTTCACATTAAACTCAGCTACAGAGTCAAGCCATACAAAAGTGAGGGTACTGGACTTCAGGAGGGCTGACTTTGGCAAGATAGGAGAGTGCCTCAGAAAAGCACTAGCAAACAGGCTAGAAGGAGGTGTGGAGCAACAATGGGGACTCATCAAAACTGCCATCACAGAGGCAACAAGCTTTTGTGTGAAGCTAATAAACAAATCAAAATGAAAGAAAAAGCCACTATGGTTCTCAAATGAGGTGGCTGTGAAAGTCAGGAAGAAAAAGATAGCATTCTGGAAGTATAAGGAAACACAAAAGGAACAGGACGGAGAGCTGTACCAATTAAGGCAGAAGGAAGCAGGGAGGGAAGTCAGAATAACAAAGGCCCACACTGAGGAAAAGATAGCCAACTCGGTTAAGAAGGGGGATAAAACCTTTTATAGGTACACCAGCGAGCGTAGAAAGACAAAGGGAGGGATAGTGAGGCTGAATAGAATGAACAGTGGGTGAGCAGAGGGGGACAGTGAAAAAGCAGGGATACTGAACAAATATTTCTACTCAGTATTCACAAAAGAGGAGGGGGAAGTGCCTAATCCAATTAACAGAAGCACTCTTGATGGGGGGGGGGTGTCGATCCCAGTCCTTTCACAGAAGGAAGGGTTCTGCAAGAGCTCCTAAAACTGAAGGTGGACAAAGCAATGGGGCCTGATGGAATTCACCCAGAATTCAAAAGAATTAAGGGGAACTAGTGAAACCACTGGCTACTCTTTTTAATAAATCATGGGAGGATGGTGTGGCACCCGAGGACTGGAGGAAGGCGGATGTGATTCCCCTTCACAAAAGTGGGACCAAGACAGAGGCAGGAAACTACAGTCCTGTCAGTTTGACCTCTGTGGTAGGGAAAGTGATGGAGTCACTTCTGAAGGAAAGAATAGTTGAGTACCTAGAGGCCAGTGGAGCACAGGACCCAAGGCAGCATGGGTTCACATGTCATGTCAGACGAATTTAATAGATTTCTTTGACTGGGTGACCAAAGTAGTAGACCAGAGAGGGGCTGTGGACTTGGCCTACCTAGACTTTAGCAAGGCATTTGACACAGTCCCACACAAAAGATTAATAATCAGATTAACCAGCCTGGGAGTGGGTCCCAGGGTGGTAGCCTGGGTAAAACATTGGCTGGACAGCAGGACACAAAAGGTAATTGTAAACTGAGTCCACTCTAAAGAAAGAGGGGTTACTAGTGGGGTACTGCAGGGTTCAGTATTGGGTCCAGTCCTTTTTAATGTCTTCATAAGTGACATTGCAGAGGGACTGGAAGGAAAAGTTTGCCTCTTTGCAGATGACACAAAGATCTGCAACAGGGTTGACACACAAGGAGGTGTGGAAAGGATGAGAAGGGACTTGGCAAGATTGGAGGAATGGTCAGAAGTATGGCAGCTAGGATTCAGTGCAAAGAAGTGCAAAATAATGCACCTGGGAAACAAGAACCAGGGAAGAAACACAATGGGGGTAGTAACAACAGCAAAAAGGAAAGGGACCTGGGGTAGTCATATCAGATGACCTTAAGGTTATCAAGCAATGTTAGAAGGCAGTAGGGAGGGCTGGGGGTATACTGGGATGCATAGGGAGAGGCATAGCAGCAGAAAACAAGAAGTTGTTATCCTCTGTACAGACAGTTGGTGAGACCCCATCTGGAGTACTACGCCCAGTTCTGGAGAACCCATCTCCGCAAGGACATAGACAGGATACAGGCAGTCCAGAGGAGGGCAACAAAAATGGTGCAGAGTCTGCAAGAGAAGCTGTATGAGGAGAGACTAAAGGAGCTTAGTATGTATACCTTGAGGAAAGAAGGGAGAGGGGGGACATGATAGAAACTTTTAAGTACCTCAGTGGAATCAACAAAGTCCAAGAGGATAGCATCTTTCAGTAAAAGAGATATGCAAGAACAAGGGGACACAATTTAAAGATAGAGGAGGGGTGGTTCAGGGACAATGTGAGGCAGTATTATTTCACAGAGAGGGTAGTGGATGCATGGAACAGCTTTCCTGAGGAGGTTGTGGGGTCTAAAACTGTAGGAGAATTCAAGAATGCATGGGACAGACATAAGGCAATTCTTGTGGGGGGTAGGAAGAAATAGGTTGTTGGTTAACTAGGATCTGCAGCCTGTCCTGTAGGTAGGGAAATGGGCAGACTAGATGGGCCAAGCGGTCCTTATCTGCCGTCAAAGTCTATGTTTCTATGTTTCCTAAGGAGAGAGGGAACAGCAAAGGAGAGCCACAGTCCAACTCCATCTAACACTGGAAACTAAGGACCTAAGTCTTCCCTGTTTCCCTTAAACCTTCAAGGTACACCTCCCTGTCTTCCTCCCTTTGGGTCTCCTTATAGAAACATAGAATTTGACGGCAGATAAGAACCACTTGGACCACCCAATCTGCCCATTTCCCTACCTAATGGATAAGTTGCAGATCCTAGTTAACCAATAGCCTACTTCCTCCTACCCCCACCCCCTAGAATTGCCTTATATCTGTCCCATGCATTCTTGAATTACCCCACTGTTTTTGACTCCACAACCTCCTCAGGAAGGCCATTCCATGCATCCACAACCCTCTCCGTGAAAAAATACTTCCTCACATTACCTCTAATCCATTCCCCTTCTGTCTTCAAATTGTGCCCCCTTGTTCTTGCGCACCTCTTTTTCTGAAAGATGCTATCCTCTTGGCCTTTATTGATTCCCTTGAGGTACTTGAAAGTTTCTATCATGTCCCCTCATCCCTCCTTTCCTCGAGGGTATACATATTAAGCTCCTGAAACTCACCCTTTTAGCCTTGACTTTGTCTGCCACCTCCTTAGAGAAACATAATGGATTTCTTCTTCTCTTCAGACACCAATCTGATGCATTGGTTTGTCACATCCAATATGGCACCTTTCAGTTTCCCCCACTGCTCCTCAACCCCCCTCCGACCTCCCGTTCCCCAAGACTACTCTGATAATTTACCCATTTCAGCTAAGTCCATCTTCCTAAAATCTAATACTTTTGCTTATATGTGACTTGACTGAGTTCCTGTCTCCATCCTAAACCACAGTATGTGGTGGTTGCCGGATCCCAACTGCCCTTCTGCCTGGACTATTGCAATTCTGTCCCCTTTGGTCAATATCAGGTCCAGAATCGCTTTGTCCCTCATGGGATCAACCACCAGGTGCCTGAGACCTGCCCGCTCTAGGGAATCTAGGATGGTTCTGCCTATGGCTGAAGAAAATCCAAAGTTAAAGCACTCTGTAAAAAATTAATAAATCAGGCAAGCAACTGAAAATAAACTGCAAGTCCAAAATGCTTTTATTTGCCATGTGGGCCGCACATACAAGACCCCATAGTGCCTCGGCAACAACGCCTTCAAGAGGAGTTTGGTCGTTTGAGGGAGGACCCAAATTTAAAGCGAAAAAACACAGTTACATCATCAAACATCAACAAAATACATTCACATTACCTTCAATATTATTTTCTTTGTGGACAGCAGACTGCAGGATGACAGACAGCATGGCTTCATAAATGGGAGGTGCGAGAAGAACTTAATGGAGCTTTTCGAATGATTGAAGAAGGTGGTTGATCAGGAAGGGTTGGTGGATGTGGCCTATCTGGACTTCAGAAAGGCCTTTGCCACCGTCCCTCACAGAAGGTTGGAAAATAATCTGGAAAGCTTAGGGTGGGACAGAAAACAATTAGATAGATGAAAAACTGGTTGAAGGACAGAAACCAGAGGGTGATGGTTAGTAGGGTACATTCAAGGGAGAAGAGGGTGATGAGCAGGGTGCCCCAGGGGTTGGTACTGGGACCCCTCCTTTTTAATATCTGTATCAGTGATAAAGCAGAGAAGCTGGAGGGGGAGGTGTGCCTGTTTGCAGATGACACAAAGATCTGCAAAGGGTGGACACCCAAGGGGGTGGAGGCCATGAGGGAGGACCTGAAGATTCTGGAAGGGTGGTTGGAAACTTGGCAGCTGAAATTCAATGCCAAAAAGTGTACTGTAATACACATTGGGGCATAAAAACCCACAAGCCACTTACATACTGGGGGAGGGAGGAGGAGGAAATCAAGTTAACTAAACAGGAGAAGGATCTGGGGATTATAAAATCAAACAACGTTAAGGTGAGTAACCTATACAGAAAAGTAGTTGGCAAGGTAAATAGAATGCTGGCATGCATAGGGAGGGGCATAACAAGCAGAATGAGGAAGGTGCTGATGCCTCTTTATAAAACCATTGTTGAGACTTCACCTGGAGTATGAGGTCCAGTTCTGGAGACCTCACCTATGCAGGGACATAGATGGGATTGAAAGGGTTCAGAGAAGGTCAGCCAAGTTGATGTATAGTATGCACAATAGCTGGTAGACTGCATTTTTTGTCCCACCCACCATCCCCGGCCTCTATTAAATGTGCATTTCTCACAGCATGCTCCTCCTCTTGACTCCTAATTGGTGACTCTCTCTTTTCTATTCCCTTAGGGGGCGATTACCTCTTAAAGGGGTAAGTACCTGCTCTGTCCTAAAAGTGCTACCACGCTATTGGCAGACTGATTAATGCAAGGGAGTGTTTCACCTGGCAGGCTGGTTATTGCCAGGGAGTTTTTCACCCTGTGTGCCTTTCAGTATTCTTATTTAGGTCTACTTTCCTTTTACTGTAGTGTTGAAATTACAACCAATCCTTAAGTGGGAGACATGCAATTTCAGCCGACTGATCATTGTGTGGGGGGTTATAACTAAGGCTGTAATTAATTCATGGTCTGCACGGAATTCACGGATACCGTGAAAATCGGCAGGTTCCATGAATTTCGGCAAAAATGGTATCAATGTATTTCTTTCATTTCCGGATTACCCCGACATTTAGTTAATCATCTCCTAATCACTTTAATTGACAGCTTTCTAATCATTCAGTCATTTCCTAATTGCTAACTCTATGTAGAACATCAGGAAATCACACACTTAATAGCATAGTTGTTTAATTGTGTGATGGATTTCTTGATCTACAGCTGTTTTAAATGGGGTTCACATTACATGTTCTGCCCATCTATTAAATCTTCTCGGAGACTTTTGGCGTAAAACTTTTACTGATGTCAACAATTTTGTTGTGGCTGTAAAAAAAGCATTCACAGCATGCCCTGCTCGAAAGGCTCATTTTAAATAGTACCTAGCCAGCAAAGACCTGTCAGTTGCCTTACCACCAACGCATGTCATCACAAGATGGAACACCTGGTTCAAGGCAGTTTTCTATCATGCTGAACACCTCTCTAAGTATACTGAATTTTTTAAAGATGAAAGCGGAGCTTGTGAGGATGTAGTGGCAATGTCAGCTGATGGAATTGTGACCACAGGTATCCAAGAAATTGCAGAGAACGCGCCTCCTTTTGTTCATATGCTGGAAAAGTACAAGGGTGAAGATGTGAGATCACACTTGGTGTACGATGAACTGCTTGATTTTGCTACCTTCATTCAGGTGAAGTCAGAAACTGCCATTAACTAGCAAACAAAAAAATGTTTATCTGACTGTTCACACAAAATAACGGACTACATGGCTGAACGTGGCAGATTTCATCAGTCGGCCGCCAGATTTTTTGCTGCAGTTAGAATTTTTAATCCATTGAGGGCACGAAACCTTGCAATGACAGAACAGGCTATTTGTGACGGCATTCCTCTGTTTGATGAAAATATAAAGGCAAGATCAGAGCTAAGATCATACATTCAAGAGATCCAAGGTAGCACTTTCATATATTGTAACATCGATATTGTGGGGTTCTGGAGGGACTGTAAGGAAAGATTCCCAAACTTGTCAAGCATTGCCCTTAGCTGTTTAAGTGTACCAGTCCATAGTGCCAGTGTTGAGAGATCATTTTCTCGTTACGGTTTTATGCTGACTGATATTCAACGAAGTATAAAGCCAGAAAATCTAAAGATGTATTCAATGCTGCAGCAAAATAATTAGTGTATTTTTATTTATTTTGCACAAATGCACTTTTGTACATGATGTAACCAATTTTAACTGCTGTTAACAATTTTTTATCGAAGTAAAAAGACGCAAATTAAAAATAGCGATGTATCTGTGTAATTATTTAGATTTTCCATGCAAACGCCATGAAATTGTTCCTTTTTTACCGTGAATATAATACAGCCTTAGTTATAACACCCTGTATGCACAGCTGACATTTGTTCTGATCACGCTGTCTTTCGCTGTACCTTTGTGTGGCCTCCATCTGGCACTAGGGCAACTCCTGAGTGTTTTTAGGACACCTATACCGTGCTGTCACTCCACTAAACCACACCTTTCACTCTTTGACCCTGTGCACCTGTTTTCAAGTTTCCTTGGTACCACAATGCCTCTTTCTGCCAGTCTTCCTGGTACCAAACTGTTTCTTACCACTTCATTACTCCATGGCTCTGTGCATGAAAAAGGGGTACCAAAGTGTGACATTGGAGTAAAATTTTAAAAGTCAAAAAATAGCAATGATTATTAGAATTTTTTATGCTGTGACTTACCTTATAAATATGTGGTATGCCGCAGGATAACTCCCATTTCAGATCCTGAGAAAAAGCCTCCTCAAAGTCTGACGTGTAATGGGGACAGGAAAGGTAGGGCTGCACGTGTAACGGGGACATGAAAGTGACTGCCTATGTAACTGGGGACATGATACATACAACACCATGTAATAAGAGACAGAGAATACCTGTTCAATTTTCTAATTTTATCATTCAAGGTAAAAAAAAGTCAAATGGGTAATACAACCAAACATGTAACCATATAAAAAAAATGTGATATTTACAACATTAGCACTTAAGTATTACAAAAAAATAAATAATTCTACATAAAGCAATAGGCTACTCTACTACGACTACAAGGCTACACTATCCCTATACAAACACACTATTATGAATGTTTTGGCAAACTGGAACTGATTTTTTTTGGAGATCAGCACTGTACACTGAAAATGCTAGTCCTTTTAATTCCATTTGTCCTGAAGTGTGCAGAACTTGTCATTGATTGCACTGAGTTCACCATTGTTAATTTCAAAGGTCCACCTTCCTGCAAAACTGAATTGGCCCATGAAAAGTCGCCTTCTTCGAACACGGTCACTTGTCCTCACGCCTGTGGGCTATGTAAAGACATTTCCACGCTTGTTTCATGAACTTCAGTGAGTACCACTGTCCCACAGGATCCACTGCAGTTAGTTGCCTCACAAAATATTCTTTTAGTAGTACATGGCGTAATACTGACTGGTCTGTATCATTTGTGGGTCTAGCAAGTTCTCCGCTTTTAGGGACTGTGTGTTTCATGGGTAATGGAGCTGAAGCATCAGTGGTGATTGTAGAGCTTTCACTTCTGGTGGCATCCTCTTCAGCAACCTTTGACTCACTGTCATGTGCACCATTGTTGCCTGTGGATTCTTCAGGTATGGCCTCAGCAGGCACTAGAGTCTCATTGCAGGCTGTTTGAGACTCCAACGCAGGATCAACACTTGTGGCCAGCAAGTCATTGGTTGTGTTGACATGCGAAGCAGTAGCTTGGGAAGCTGTGGTGTGTGCCGTAGCAGAGGGACCAATGGGTTCGGTGTTGGTATCTGAAGACAACATTCTGTGTGATGCGGAAGCAGTTCGTTTTTTAACCTTCCAGTCTTCAACATGATGTACATTTTCGCAGGTCCCATCTTCATGAGCACAGTGTGTGCAAAAACAAGTTAGGTTTCTTGTTACCACCACACCTTCTGTTGCACACTTGACACTGTGAAGCTTTCGTGTTCCAGGTATCATTTTAACATTGTTTCGGGCTGGTCTTCTAATTTCATTTTCATCAACCCAGAAAATGTACATCTGAAATGTTTGCTGCACCCTTCTGTGTCATGCTCTCTAGTCAATGTTGCATGGCAGAATTTATATAAGCTCTTTAGCTTTTCTAATTATGGCCGTCGTGACTGTACAGCTCTGCTTGCTGCTGATTTTACAGCAGCACTCTCACCTTCCGGCCCACCTTTCCATGTCGTGAGCCAAAAAGCCCTCTCTATGGGAAGCCAAATTCTTGGATGACATTGAAATGTCAAAGAAGGCCCATTTTGATTTATACTGGGCACCACAGCCATCAGTGAAATGAACCTCTCTGGTGATTTTTAATTTGCGGACATTTTTTAGATGTGAATTCGATAGTTCCACAAAGTGACGTACAGCATGGTGATCATGTTTTAAATCACTGGATATAAACACTAATGACTCTGTTACTGTTGACTCACACTGTTCACAAGGGTAGTATGTTACTACTGGGTGAACCGTAGCTTGTTCATAATGCCAGTGGGCTGCCTGCACTTCGTCCTGTAATCTGCAGGCATAGTTCTTGGCAAAGTCAAGAACCATCACTACCCATCCCTGGGGTTGGTATTTTTTGATGCATGCAAACTGGTGGTGCTGCCATGCTGCTGTATGCAAGTGCTGACCCAAAAACAAAAGTTCCTCTTTTATGACTTCCACCAGTGTCCGCAATGTTGCTTTTTATTTTTCAGCACTTTTCGTGTCTGCCGCTCTGGATGCCATTGACAGTTCGCATGACTGTTGTATTCTCCACTGCTGGAATGTGACATTGTCTTGTGCATGTCCATTAATAAGGTCCTCCATGGCTTTTAAAAAATTTTCTGTGCTGCACTGTTCACGTTTTTTCCACACAGTCCTGGCTGTAAAACCTTTGCAAAGGAGGGCGAGGACACATTGTTAGCTCTACTGCACGTTGCACAGTGAGGACTTTACATGATGTCAGCCGGTGAAGATCTGCCACACGGTTCAGTGCCTTGAGTTTCAGTAAGCTATTCGTGCAGTATTCGCAGAGGCACTGGTCCAATTTTTGTTCTTTGGCCAGTTTAATGTGCTTAGGGCATAGGCTTCCAAATTTCCTCACTCCTACCTGTGTGTCTGGGTTCTGTTGGGTGAATTCATTGTATAGAGTATGGATGGATCTGTCAAGATATGACCGACATGTGCCGGTTCGTTTTGAAAAAGCTTTCTTGTGTGGTAGTGGGGTTGCAGACTTTTCAAAAAAAATCTCCGCTTTTCTCTTTGTTGACTTGGACAGTGCAGACTTGTGCCGTTTGTTGGATTCTGTTCCACCACGTGATACCTCCATGAGCCTCTTCCAGCTGATGCCCAGTGTTGCACTTGTGGTTCTGAGCAAACGGTATTTTTTTAGCACAAGAACTGTATTGATGAACTCTCTGTTCAGGAGTCTGTCCTGTTTTTTGGCCTTTTTTAGGTTTGATATCTTCTCCATATAAGCAGACATCAGTTTTTCTTGAAGGTTGCATGGACTGGGGATAACATTTTGCTGCGCCAATTCGGTTTGTTTGGCAGGTGAACAAGATGACAGGATCTTCTTCATTACATAAGAAAATTGATTTGGTGATTTTGGAAGACCTTTTCTTGCTCTCTGCACAGCCTTTCTTACAGCACTGTCATATCTGTGGGCCTGCGGCGTCACACACAGCTCTCTAGTTGGCGTGCTGATCAGTACAGCTGGTGGGGTGGTGGTGATGGTGGGTGAGTGTTGTGCAAGCTTTTCACGCTCCTTTTTTTCTTTGTATTTCCGGCGTTCTTTTTCATTAATTCGTCGACGTTTCTGACTTGTCATTTGTGCATGTTGTTGCCGTTTTTTCTCCCTCCATGCTTGTCTTTGTGCTTCAGATGTGTTCTCATCAGGATTTCTTTCTCTGTTTCTTGGGGCACTACTGGTGTCAGCTTGCAATTCTTTCTGCTTCTGAGCCGCTCTATATCTTTTCATTCTCTCTTTAGCCATCTGGTTATAATGTTCTCGCTTGTCATCATTCATGTTGCTGCGGTATGCATGTGAGCGTGCTGCACATTTCTCCTTGTAGTTTTGTTAACGTTCTGGGGATTTCTTTATGCTTGCTCGGTAACACTTGTTCCTTTCTTTTGATGATTTAGGATCAACTATATTCCTCAGAGCTTCAGTGAGCATTGCTGCAGCAGACACCAAGGGTCTTCTTCTGGATTCCATTCCTTGTGAAAAAGTAAACTGTTGAAACACAAGTGCATTCAAAAAAATCATGGGTCAACTTTCACAGTAAAATCATTTTGGTAGGTACAACAATAAGTCTACCATGCTGCCAAACAAGACTGAAGTGACAGAAACGATGAAATGCATCATTGACGTAAATATTGCCTCACAGCGGCTGCATGCAACACAGTAAGTGCTCAGTCAGAATACATTGTCTAAATCATCCCCGCTTGTGGTGACAAAGTGGTCACCACAAGAGATTAGTCACAATTTAAAGATTTGACGCAACAAGAGACTGATCACAAAACAGAGTCGACGAAATAAAAATGGCACCATAAAAGAGACACTGCACAAAGAGATTCTTCCAGGAAGGATTCTTTACAAAATGTCTAAGGACAAAGAGGTAATGCACACAAAACGAAGAACAGAAGGTGATTCTTCCCAAAACTAAGTCGACATGGAAGGGTGATTATTCACAAAATGAAGTTGACGGCAGAGGTGATTCTTCAGAAAACGTTGATGGAAGCGGAGGTAATGCACACAAAAACAAGACGACCGGAAGGGTCCATTATTCACACAGTTTAGATGACCAGAGTAATTCTTCACAAAACGTTGATGGAAGCGGAGGTAATGCACACAAAACAAAGTCGACGGAAGGCGACTCTTCACAAAACGAAGCAAGTGGAGGTAATGCACACAAACCGAAGACGACGGAAGGGGTGATTATTCACAAAATGAAGTTGACGGCAGAGGTGATTCTTCACAAAACGTTGATGGAAGCGGAGGTAATGCACACAAAACGAAGACGACGGAAGGGGTCATTATTCACAAAATGAAGTTGACTGCAGAGGTGATTCTTCACAAAACGTTGATGGAAGCGGAGGTAATGCACACAAAATGAAGACGATGGAAGGGGTCATTATTCACACAATGAAGTTGACGGCAGATGTGATTCTTCACAAAACGTTGATGGAAGCGGGGGTAATGCACACAAAACGAAGTTGATGAAGGTGATTATTCACAAAATGAAGTCGACGGAAGAGGAGGTAATGGACAAAAAGTTGCCAGAACAGGAGATTCCCCAAAAAGTCAACTGAAGAAAAGAATCACAAAAAAATGGAGGCACGCCTCCACCCACCTGCAAACAAAATGGAGGCCCGCTTCCACCTGCCTGCAAACAAAGTGGAGGCCCGCCTCCACCCGCCTGCAAACAAAATGGAGGCCCATATTAGTCGGCCTGCAAACAAGGAGACATAGGCAAGTATCACAACATGGTACCAACAGAAAGGACTTTGATTAGTAAATGGGCATCATTTTGCAGACAGTTAAAACAAATGTGTGGGCAAGTGTTTGGAAGCCTGCTGTGGTGCGTAGACCTCGATCGACTAAAAGGAGTCACCTTTTGGTTTCCAAATAGTCCGACCGAGGCCAACGCACTGCAGCAGGCTTCCAAACACAGGCTCAGACCATGCGGATGTTAGCCCCCCACCAAAAACCAAAACCACAATGGATGGCATTCTCAGCAAAATTCCATGCAAATTATTTGCCATTACTTTCAAGCATTGCAGACAGAGGCCCCTCACCTAGAAAACAATATCGTATACATGCAGATGGTCTGGGCATTAGTTTGGAAAGCCTGCTGTAGTGAGTAGACCTCGATCCGGACTAAAGGGAGTAACCTTTTGTTTCCAAATAGTCCGACCGAGGCCAACGCACTACAGCAGGCTTCCAAACACAGGCCCAGACCATGCGGGATGTTAGCCTCCCACCAAAACCACAATGGATGCAGCATTCTCAGCAAAATTCCATGCAAATTATTTAAGCACTATTTCAAGCATTGCAGACAGAGGCCCCACACCTAGAAAACAACATCGTATGAGCATGGTCTGGGCCAGTGTTTGGAAGCCTGCTGTGGTGCGTAGACCTTGATCGGACTAAAAGGAGTCACCTTTTGGTTTCCAAATAGTCCGACTGAGGCCAACGCACCACAGCAGGCTTCCAAACATAGGCCCAGACCATGCGGGATATTAGCCCCCACCACCACCAAAAAACCACAATGGATGCAGCATTCTCAGCAAAATTCAATGCAAATTATTTAAGCACATTTCAAGCATTGCAGACAGAGGCCCCACACCTAGAAAACAACATCGTCATGCCATGGTCTGGGCCAGTGTTTGGAAGCCTGTGGTGCGTAGAACCTCGATCGACTAAAGGAGTCACCTTTTGTTTCCAAATAGTCCGACCGAGACCACACGCACTGCAGCAGGCTTCCAAACACAGGCCCAGACCATGGCAGGATGTTAGCCCCCCCACCAAAACCACAATGGATGTTAGCCCCCCACAAAAAACAAATGGATGCAGCAAAACACACGCCCAGACCATGCATTCGCACACCCACTCCAACCACGAAAAGCTTCACCAACTCCTGGTTAGTCCCCCAAACCCCAGAATGCAGCATACCCCCCACAATCCAACGAGACACCATGCACACACTTTCAGGTCCCTGATGGATGCTGGAAATTGGCAAATGTTCTATCACGCCATGGATCAAAGGCAACATGGGTGGGGATTTCTACATTTAACAGACACCCCAGGCAGATGCACCAAACAGGCTCCCTCTTTTGAAAACAGGCTCCCAGACTAATCCCCCCCCCCACAACATGGCAAAAGGCAGAATATGGCAAAATATCCAGAATATGGGGACACTGATCAGAGGGTGACGGAGTGCCACTATACACCAACAAAAGAAAAACAATGCTTTCTTCATGAAAAAGGATGACTCGGGATATGAAACTGTTGGGGGAGAAAGCAGGCTCCTCGGGAAGATGCAACAGATAGGGGCACATGCAACACCTGGACACCTTACCTGGAGGAAATGGATCTCGTGGCTCCTCGTGGCGTATCGAAGTGGGGACAGAAAGTGTTCCTTCAGGGCACCAGATGCTCCTAAGGGGACTAAATCTTCGGGGCCGTGCGTTTTAAGCCCCAGAAGAAAGCCAACACCCTATAGCACCACGTCACCGCTTCGGTACCTGTTCTCGCCGGCAAACAGAATCCCGCGACGTCTTGTGACGAACTCCCGGGAGCGAGACATGAAGAGGTCACAGGTGACCTCACAGGTGAGAGTGGGGCTCAAAAGCTAGGAAGGAAGGCAAACAAGAGCACTGTTGCTCCAGTACACGGCAATGCTGGAGCACAGTGCTTACAACAGTAAATAAACATCTGCAAACTCTGTTTTTGAGGCGACGTCTGAATGTAACTGCAGAGGACCAGAGCAGTTACGTTCAAGAGGCAAACTTCAGGGGGGTCTGGTATGGGGTGAGAGGGTCAGATGAGTGCCCTAAATGGCCAGCACATAAAAAAGCACCATCACAAGTGGTGCAAACAGTTTATGGTTCACAACGAAGTCTATGGTTCAAATAAAATGACAAACTGCAGCCATGGGTACAAATGTCACAAAACTGGCCATCTTACAGCAGGAGTTTACACAAAATACATTCAAATTTTTATAGAAAGGAGCATAGGATAGCTTTAGTTTTATCTATATTATCTCCCAATAAAGGCTTCTTATGGATGCAATAGTTAAAACTGTATTTACTTGATTTCCCTGCCTTTGGTCTGTGTGGACTTTTGTGACCAGCATTGGTTACCCCATTTCGTGCACTTAGCCCCATAGAAGTATGTTACTGCTCGCTACCTTGTCATTATCTGGCCTTGATGGTGCATGGGTGCCAGCCTCCTCTACACCTAATCTTGATAATAGCCTAAAGTGTATCTTGTTGTAGCAAGTCTGAAGTGTATCTTGTTGTACCGTGTCGTATTTCCTGCACTATCCCGGGTTGTACCTGAAAATAGGCAATTGTCTTGTCTAGTGTACTTATCTGGTTAACAAAAGCTAAATAAATAAATAAGCACCTCCTGTGTGTCTATAATACCATCACCTCATCCCCGTGCCCAGACCTTCTTTATGCAACACAGAGCTTTCTGTCTGTTAGTTGCTGTATGCCTATATTTCAACACCCTGGATGGCTACCCGCTCTTGCACTCCTTCCCAGGATATTCAACATACAAGCAAACTGTATGCTGTAAGCCAGCCCGGTGGCGCTGAGGGTTGAGCTGCTGGGCACCACACCTCGCACCATGCCGGCGACCCAGGTTCGGGAATGGACTTGGGCCGCCAGTGGCTGGCAGGGGTGAGGTTGGATTGAGTGTCCCAGGACTGTTCTCCTTCCCTTGGGGTGGGCTCGTGGGGTTACGTCGCCTGGGGCGGCCCTGGTGAAGACCCTGCAGAAGCATGCAGCCTGCACCCAGCATGGGCAGAGTTCGTGCAAGACGCTATGCATGCAGTGCATCATTGCACTGCCAGCCCGTGGACAAAATCAAGGTGGAAAATAGGGCTGGGCATGACCGAGCAGCTTGATGGCCATGCACCCGCTGACCTGGAGGCCTGTTGTGGAATTGCGTTGGAGGGTCCATGATGGCTGTGCTACAACCCTCGTGTACAAGTGAGCCTGCTCTCCTCCGGGTTGGTGGGGCCCGGTGGCTGGATGCCCCCACCGGAGCGCTGCAGAGGTGCAAAAATTGAAGTAAAAAAAAAAAAATAAACTGTATACTGTGCTCCACCCAGTGGAAGCTGCGCAAAATCAGCAATAAGCAGATTAAGGAATATCTTTGTAGACTGGCCTTATTGCTGTTATTGCTCTCTGGTAACATTCACCCCAAACCCCGGCCCTCAACAATATACAGCCAGTTTGCCATCACCTGCTGGGTCACTCACAGTTGCATCACTTAACATTTGTAGCATCCTTCCCAAGGTGGCCTTTCTAGCCATTTGAGTCAAACAACACAACCCCAACATTCTGTCGGTTGTTGAAACATGGCTCTCACCAAGAATTGCCGATGCCGCAATTGCAATTCTGAGCCACTCGCTATTCAGACAGGATCGTCTCTCCAAGCATGGAGGCAGCTATGTTTTTTATCTCAGTGACAACCTGCAGGGTCTCATTTTGCCACTGCCCACACTGATGCCCACGTGCAAGCTCTTGCAGTAAAGGTTCTCCTTGGGGTGCAAAATAAGACCCTCACTGTGTTTTCAATCTATATCCCTCCCAGGAAAATCTCACCTTGTTTTGACTCTTTGGTGGAGTACCTTGGCACTCTAAGTCGTACTTCAGAAATTATCTTGCTAAGAGATTTTAGCATCAGCTGGCTCTCACTTGACACCAGGCCATTCAAAGATGCAATCTCAGCAGTTCACCTCACCTAGCTTGTCAAGGCCCCTACGAGATTCAGCTACAAAACAGAAACTGGCACTTTACTGGACTGTGTGCTTTCAAACCACCCTGACCATATATTGAACACAACAGTACTCCCAGATGCCTTTAGTGACCACTTCCCTGTCCTGTTTCGTTGGTCAATAGATTCACTAAACCAACCACCAGAACTGCCACCACTAGGGTACTTATCTATGGACACCTAGACTTACGAAAAGATGACTTGCTTCAACAGGATTGCACCACGGTTTTCTCCACCTGCGATGTTGACCATACCCTGACCAATTTATTGTCCAGTTCAATGCCGTGTGTGATACGCATGCCCCTTACAAAAAGCGTCAAATAAAAGGCCATTGCAACCCTTGCTTTTTGCCGGACCTCCATGAGCTTCTTACGGCTAGGGATCGCCTCTGGCAAAGGTCTAGAAACTTGGGTAAACAGGCGGACATTCAGTGCTACAAGGCAGTCAGAAACCGGTTATCCCCCGACAGCAACATTTCACCAGCGAGGTCCCCCACAGTGACTATGGCGCCATGCCGCTGTGGGAGACCCGCTACAGAACTCCTGTCTGTTGGGGTCCTTCACCCCAATCAGCTCTGATTGGAGTTGAGAATCCTATGGGGGATGGGGCACAACCCCTCGATGGGGGTTTGGGGTGAAGCCTCTCAAAGAAAACAGTGCGAACCGGCAGCTGACTGCAGAATGCGGTCGACCTGCTGGTGTCACTGACAGGGCGTATGTACAAAATATTTGTCGAGCTCCCATCGTGGATCTGTCAGAAACAGCTGCATGAGGGCTGCAAAAGTCAGCATTATAAGGAAGCCCTCTCACGGTCCTGGAATGATGGCAGAAAATTCTGGTCGAACCTTAAAGAGATCACTGGGAGAGATCACAAAACTGCCCCAACCGTGCTTAACAAAGATGGCGTACCAATACTTGATCCCAAAATTATTGCAAACACCTTTAATAAAGCAGTCTCTGACCTTAGCAGTGTCCTCCCACTGAATTTCTTCTGTCACCTCAATACAAGTGACTGCTTCGGGGAAGAATCCCAACCACCTTCTCACCCTCCTTTCTATTTCAAAGCCCTCTTGGCTCATGAAGCTAGGAAGTACCTTCTTAAGGTACTTGGAAAATTGAGATTCAGTGATGATACCCTGGAGCTTAAATTTATTGCGCTACCCCTGGAAATCTGCTACAGTATCACCAGTAAATAAATCTGGGGACTGCACTACCACTGGGAACTATAGGCCCATCTCTATTCTACCCCCTCTTTCAAAGGCTCTACAACGTATAGTGGCTGAGCAGCTGGTTGAGTATTTAGAGAAATATCAATTGCAATGCCCGCAACAGCACAGGTTCAGACCTGGACATAGTACAACTACTGCCTTGATTGACTTCACGGGCTTTCATTGATCTGACAAAAGTTTTTAACTTGGTGAACCATACCATCCTGATTGAACAACATGCTACCATTGGCCTAGCGCATGACTCTGT
Source organism: Neoceratodus forsteri (assembly GCA_016271365.2). Taxonomy (NCBI): domain Eukaryota; kingdom Metazoa; phylum Chordata; order Ceratodontiformes; family Ceratodontidae; genus Neoceratodus; species Neoceratodus forsteri. The sequence continues at coordinate 444,344,753 of CM057457.1, read as the reverse complement.
TGTATGGTTCAATAGTTGCCTTAGTAACCGATTATCTCAGTGGGATAAAATTGGTAACATCCTCTCGGATACGAGATCTGTACTATCAGGAGTACCACAAGGGTCTATCTTGGGCTCACTTTTATTTAGCATTTTTCTCAATGATCTCCCTTACTCATGTCAGTGTTGCATCCTGCTATACGCAGACGATGCTGCACTATTAACCAGTGACTGTGACCCTAAGCCTCTTGAGACTAGACTTCAGAGCAACTTCTTAGTCATGGAAAGCTGGTTCCATAGCCACAAGTTAGTCATGAACTACTAAAAGACTAAAACCATGCTGTTCTCCAGTTCTCAAAATAAGCATAGTACCTACCCTCTCTCCATAACCAATGCAGAGGGTTCTGCCCTTGAGCGAGTACAGCATTTTAAATACCCGGGGATAACAGTCAACAGTGTGATGACCTATGTCCAACATATGAACAATATTGCGAAGGCCCTTAACTCACGCATTGGGCTGCTGTACAGGCACAAGCAATTTCTAACACCAGAGACCCTCAGCTTAGCCATCCATAGCTCACTAATCTGTCTTATTGATTATGGTCCATTAATATACGGGTGAGCCACTGAAGCAACTCTCTGCCACTTCACAGTGGCTCACAAAAAGGCCTGTTGGCTCATCACTGGCTCCTCATGATTGACCCACACATGTGACATGTATTCGCCGGCTAACTGACTCCAGTTCAAAGGTAGACTTAGGTATCAAACCTGCATATTGGCCAAACAAGTAATCCTAGACAATTTGCCTACTGGGGTGCAAGAGCTTCTTACCCCCGCTGACAAATGTCATCTTACCAGGAGCTCAAACAGTCAGATTTTTAATATCCCCCACTGTCGATCCTCACTGGGTCAAAGATCCTTTGCCTATCATGCTCCTTTCTAGGGACATGGATATGTTGTTCATCCACACTTATTGGCAGGTCCCTTGCCGCTTTAAATCTTGCCGGAAGGTCTTCAAGCTGGCTCCTCCCACCCACCCGGGTGGTAAAACTATCGGCTCCGCCCCATGACGCCAGATCTTCCTTACCGCTTGGAAGCTCAGGTTCCCTCCTTAGCGCTCTGCGTTGGACTGGTTCCTAGAAATTTCGGTCTTCGAAATCCTTAAGAGAAACTTTGATATCTTCTTCCTCGCTGTGGCAATGGCTCAATCCTTTCCCGACCCCGGGAGGCGCCCGTTTCTTTCCTCCAGGAGAGACCCGCACTCCACATGCGTTTACTGCATTGATCTGGATCATGATCCTCAGTTCTGCGAATTTTGTTGTGCTGTTTCGGCAGCTCTCAGGAATACCTCTTGACCCCATTAGCTCGGACATCCAGTAGTTTTTCCCGCCCGAGAATCCCTCAGATCGTCAAGGCCTGGTTTCCGCTGTTTCTGGAGTAGCTCAACCATCGGGCGGGGCGGCTCCACCTCCCCCTTCCTCGGTTGCGCGTGTTTCCGCTGTCCTTGGGTTCTACTCATTCAGCTTCATTTAAGGAGCTTCCAGTCTCTCTCCTTGAAAGGAGAGGGCCCTGGTCCTTCCCTCGGCCCAGTTCCAAGGGGCTCTGGCGGGGTCCTTCGATCGGCCGCGGGAGCAGGAAACTCCCTCCCGTGAGCCGCCTTTCGCCGCTTCGTCAGCATGCAGCTTCGCCTCTGGCCTCACGGTGTCCCCATCAGGTCAGCCAGCCAGGACCTCCGTTGACGTGACCGAGCCCCTCGGCACGTCATCTGGGCCGTCTCCTGCTAGTGCCGCATTTCCTTCGCCGGTTTCCCCGGTGGAAGCTGATGTTCTGCCGGTACCCTTGGGTCGACAGTCCTCGCCCAAATTCTCCAAACCGAAGGAGGAGCGGGCTCGCTCCGCTCCCTCTCCTGCCCGCGCTCAGTTTCCCCGAGGATTCAGGTGTCGGTCTCGGTCCTCCTCTCGGTCTAGCCGCTCACGCCGACCTCGGCGTTCTCGGTCGGGGCACCGAGTCAAGTGGCTTTGCCGTTCTTCCTTGTCCCCCTCCTCGGATGAGGAGTGGCTTCGATGCCATTGGCGTTGACGTTACGAGGAACTTATGTGGCGGCAGATGCTGTTGTCCGGAAGGCCCGATTCATTCTCCGGCTAGTAAGCAGCCGCCGCCTGGTCGGCTGACGCAGTCACTTGAGGTAATCGAGGAGCCCTCTTCAGGGCCGGTTGCTCGCCCGATCCTCGCTGCCCCTCCGCCATCAGCGGAACCCAGGCCGAACCATGACCTGTTTCGCAGGTCACTCGGTCCCCTCACTCCCACCCGCCCTCGGCGGTTGAAGAGTGACTCTGGCCTGCGGCAGCTTTTTGCAGACTCGGAGTCTGACGTTGGCTCTGTTATGTTTCCGTGCAGGGAAGACCCATGGTCTTCCCCGGAACATTCTGTGGACGACAGCCTATCGTCCTCTGTGGGTCTGCTCCCGCTCATCTCGGAATTCACCAGGATGCAGCTTGAGCCCATTTCCAGATGGACACCTTACCCCCTTACGGAGATTCTGGACCAAAGGGGCTCTCCCTCGGAGGCCTTCCCGGTGGCTGAGGCTATCGTGGGCCCAGCCTTGGAGCTCTGGTGGCGGCCTGCTTCCTGCCCTGCGCCTTCGGCCAGGGTGGCAAGGAAGTACCCTGTCCCTGTTGGTTCTTTGCCCGGTTTCTCGGAGCACCCCTCGGCTGAAGGGGTAGTTACTGACAATGTTTTCCAATGTTTTGGAAACACTAGGGACGTGGCTAGGCCCCCTGACAAAGAGTCCAGAAGGATGGACTACGTCGGGCGCAAGGTTTACGCCGCGTCCTCCCTAGGTCTCCGTCAGGCCAGCTCGGCGGCACTGATGGCGCACTGTTCCCACGCCCTTTTAGGCTCCCTGGACGAGGTCCTCCCTCATCTTCCAACCGACCTGTGGACCACGGTCCGGCGGGTTCGGGACCAGGGTAAGGCATTGGCGAAACAACAGCTTCAGTCGGCCCTGGATCTGGGCGACTCCTGTGCAAGATCGGTGGCTGCCGCAGTGGCCATGCGCCGCAGGGCTTGGCTGAGGTTATCCTCCTTTTCCTTGCAAACCCAGCATGAGTTGGCGGACACCCTTTCTTGGGTTGACCTCTGCCCTGTGGTGAAGGACATCCAGGGGCCCACCGATGCCACTCCTGACTGGTCATCCCGGAGAACAGGCAGCTCCTTTCGGGTGGTTCTGGCCTCCTTACCTCTGTCTACGGCTCATAGGGCCAGCAGGCAGTGGTGACGTTGCCAAAGCTCTTCTCAGTGGAGGCAAATTGAGCCCCTTGGCTCTTCCTCCCAAGCCTGCTCAATGATGGGTTAATGGGGCGCCACACCGTGACCCTGCCGGCATTGCTGGGGCGGCTCTTTCTCTTCCTCTTGGGTGGTGCTAAGGATAGCCCTGTCGCGGGTTGCGAACAGGTTTCCTCTTGACCCGTTGCCACAGGGGACCTTGGCCCACAGACTCCTCATCGGACCACTGAGCTGACTCTGCCTGGCCCTAATTAGGGTGGTCAGGAAGGTGGTGGGCCCTTCCGACCGGGGTTCGAGTCCAGGTGTTCCTGGCCTCAAACGGACTGGGGCTTGCACCCATCCTTCAGCACGACGGATGGTCCCTCTGCCGATCTCCCATCCTCAGTTCGAGGCATACGGCTTCCTCCTGGGCCTCCAGGACGTACTTCCTCCTCGTTCCGTCCGTTCTTGAGAGACCCCTTCCTTTCTCAGGCGGGGGGTCTCCTTACGAGTTCTTGGCCAGGCCCTCCATTCTCTGCTCCACAGTTTCTGCGGCCTCGAAGGGTCCGGGCGTAACCCCACCCGGCTGGCGGCCTGATTAATACCTTCCAGGCTTACATTGGTCTCCCTTACTGGAACCATGTTGGAACTCGTGCCTTAGCGGGTGAGGCTTTCTCCGGGACTAGGCTCGACTCTTGAGTCAGAGCTCGGCTCCGGGTGGACAGGGCTGAGGTTCTTCCTCCCTTACCCAGTCGGTTGGCCGGGTAATTGTGCCCTTCCAGGACCTCCTGCACCTCCTGGGCTCTTGGCGGCTGAGTTCCCCTAGGGGGACGGGCCTGCCAGTGGTCATACTGCTGCGTTCCTCAGACCAGTTCGTGACTACAGCCCAGGAGTTAGTGGAACGCTCCCCCTCTGGTCTGTTCTGGCTCCTGCAGGAGAACTTCCTGTTCGTCCCCCCTGGGTCGACGGTCTTCTCAGACCGATGCTTCTCAGATGGATGGGGGTGTCCATCTAGGGGAATACAGAGTGCTTCGCCTCTGGTACTTTGGGAGTCCCGATGTCCTCTCTGCCCGCGGGAGCTCCAGGCGGTTCATTTAGCTTGCACCGCTCGCTGCTTGTGCGGGGTCTAGTGGTCTTAGTCCATCCGGACGGTACCACAACCTTGTGCTACCTGCCCCACCAGGTTCGGTCGAACCCCTTGCCTCGGCATAAGGAGGTTCCCCGCATTGGGTATTTTTGCACAGTCGGAGGCGGATTCCCAGTCTTCTGATGACGGGAGCCGCCAATTCTACGGCTACTGCCCTAAGCCGGACATAGGCTGCGCCTCATGAGTGTTTTTTTTCCTGCCGGAGGTAGCACAGGATCTTCTCCCTCCTCCCTCCAGGGAGAATACGAGGCCAAGGCTGCTTCATGCCCGCCCGCTCAGCAAGGTCTGCTGTAGGGGATGCCGCCAGGGCCACGGACCCCGGCCCTTCCACGCTCCACCATTTCCCTTGGACCTATGGGCAAGGCAAGGAGGGACTTAGCGCAGGTGATGCTGGTAGCCCCAGACTGGATTGCCAGCTCTGGTATCCAGCTCTTCTCAGTCTTGGCACTTGAGCTCCGTGGCTGACTTGAGTCCGCCCGGTCCTGATTTCCTTTTTAGGGAAGGTTTTCCTTCGGAACCTTCAATCCCTACACCTGTAGGCCTGGTCCCTGTGCGGCTAGGGGCCAGGCCTAGGGTCCTTCGACAGGGTCCTCGACTTCGAGGTGTCCTGCTAGGAGTCAGCCAAAATAATGCTCGTCCTCTTTGGAAAAGTTCTGCATTTGATGATGGGCTAGGGCCTGGCCCTCTCCCGTCCCTGGGCGAGTGTTTCGGACCATCTGCATCTGTTCTTGAATTGGGGCTTGGGCTGACGACCCTCTAGGTGCTTCTGTGGTCACCCCTGTCTTCTGGGCGCGGGCGGAAGGCAGTCGTGGTCAGAATAGGTGGTCTGGCACTTAGACCAATCACTCGCCTCCCTTTGGGGGAGAGTATCCCCATTCTGTGGGATCCTCGTTGGTATGGGCTTAGCTCATGAGCAAGCCATCTGAACCTTTGCACAGGTGTGAGTTTCTCCTACCTGTTGTGGAAGAACACCTTCTTGGGGCTACTCTGCCATCCAGAAGGTGGGAAGAGTTCCAGGCGCTCCTTTGCATCTCCCTATCTGGTCTTCCACAGGGACTAGGTTGTCCTGCGCCCCACCCGAAGTCCTGCCAAAGCCAATGGCGGAATCTTCCCTTCGGGGGTATTGCCTCTGCCAGGGTTCATCCCCATTCACACCTCGGAGGTCATATATAGGTTCCATGGGGACCTGTTTAACGCTCACCTACCTAGGGAGCGTATAGCTAAAGCTCGGGAGAGGTTCGCCAGCTGTTTGTCATCTACGCTGTAGCCGCATCTGGCAGACCTGCAGCCGAGGGGACGACGAGCAGGTGGGTCACCCCTGCATAGGTCTCCACTATAGGCGGGCGGGCATGGCGCCTCCCAGAGGGATAAGTGCTCATTTTTACCTGCCCTCCACTGCATCGGTGGCTGCTTCTGAGGATACTCCGGTCCGGATATCTGCAGGGCTTCTGCCCGGAAGCAGGCTTTACCGTTCCCCTTCCACATCGACCTTGGGTTGCACCGGGGTGCTGGTCGGGGCCTCGGTTCTCCAGTCTTTCTACCTAAGTACGGGCTATGCGCCTTGCCTCCCTCCTCCCGGAGAACTGCTAGGAGTCTGCCAATAAGTGTGGATGAACAACATATCCATGTCCCTAGAAATACAGGTTACTCACCTGTAACAGGAGTTCTAGGAATGGTATATGTTGTTCATCCACATGACCCACCCGACCTCCCCGGCTTCGACGCACAACCTGGCTTCCAGCGGGCTAGATCTGGCATCATGAGGCGGAGCCGAGAGTTTTACCACCCGGGTGGGTGGGAGGAGCCAGCTTGAAGACCTTCCAGCAAGATTTAAAGCGGCAAGGGATCTGCCAATAAGTGTGGATGAACAACATATACAATTCCTAGAACTCCTGTTACAGGTGAGTAACCTGTATTTCTGGGTCAACACCCTGCCCCGACATCACTTCTGTTACCACTCTGGGTTTTTCTAAGTAAAAACTTAGGCAGCAGCTAGTTACAGAAGCCAGTTGTGACTGCTTCCAATAACCACTCTTAACTGACCAGCAATTAGCCTGACCTTTCACCTCTTCAATTGCCTGCACTTATCCCACCATCTCGTCCTTTGCCTCCCCTCTCCCCCCCAACTCATGCCTTTCCCTCCCAACCCCTTGCCACCCGTTGCTTCTGCCTCTCAAACCACTCTTTAGCTCTAACTCCACCATGTCCATATCAACCCTGATGAGGCCCTTGGCTGATGTTCCACTTTTGTTTTTCCTCCCCCAAGACATGTTGACTGCCTTTACTCTTCTCCCACCCCTTATTGGTGTTATTACCCAGTAGTTAGTCCCTCCCTTATGTGCTTCTTCCCTCATTTGTATAACTTTTGTATACCATGGTTTGCATTTTACTTGCCACCTGCTCTATTACTCACTGTTTAAGCATTTTGTTCTGTACTTTTTGAAGTATTCCATGTATCTATGTATAGTTTTGTTGCTGTTTCTGTTTTGTTAATACCTGACGTGGAACCTATGTAATGAGTCTGTCTCAAAGGTTTAATCTGTATAAATAAATAAATAAATAAATAAATAATGCACAAGAAACCATATGAGGAAAGCTGGAGGGAATTGGATCTGTACCCACTGGAGACTACAAGGGCGAGGGAAGACATGATAGAAACATTTAAGTACATGAAGGGGATTAATAAGATGAGGGAGTGGAGCTTATTTACAAGGAAATGGATGCTAAAACTAGAGGTCATAGTCTAAAATTCGAAAGAGGAAGATTTAATGGCAATGTTAGGGGGTGTTACTTCATGGAGAAGGTAATGGATTGCGGGAACAAACTACCTAAGGAGGTGGTGGGGGCTGAAATGGTGGAGGGATTCAAGAGGGCATGGTACAGACATAAGGAGCTGACCAGTGGAAGAAAGAGAAGGCCCCTTGACAGAGGTGGTGAATGGAGGGGTAATGGGCAGACCCGATCGGCCAGAGACATTCTTTTCTGCCATCAGAGTATTGCAGATTCATTGGTATTGTCATCAACTGGTTTGAGTCCTGTCTCTTTGGCAGGGATCAGCTGGTGGTGATGGAGAATTTCTCCTCCTCTCTGAGTCCCCTGTCATGTGGAGTTCCACAGGGTTTGATCTGGTCACCAATGTTATTCACAGTATACATGTGGCCCTTGGGAGAGTTCATTAGACAGTGCAGTGTGGGGTTTCACTGCTGTGCAGGTGATACCCAGCTGTACTTATCTTTTGCCCCAGGAACAGACGATTCTTTGGGAGTGATTGACAACTGCCTGGCCAAGATCAACGATCGGATGTCATCCAGCTGGTTGCGACTGAACTTGGACAAAACTGAGGTACTGGTGACTGAGTGGAGTCACAGGCATTATGGGAGTACCACTGGAGTGGGTATAGGATTATTTCTGGTATCCACACCATTGATGGCCTCCTTTATGGTGCGGGATCTTGGTCTTGTTCTTGATAGCAGATTGACACTTGAAGTGCAGGTGTCCTCTGTTGTCAAAAGTGTTTTTTTACCACTTGGGGAACCTCGCCAGGATTAAGCCCCTAGTTCTGCCCAAAGACGTGCCATCACTGGTTCATGCCTTTGTGACTTCGAGACTGGATTACTACAATGCTTTCTACTTTGGGGTCACTGAAGGGACTCTCCACCGACTGCAGCTGGTGCAGAACACAGCTGCTAGGTTAGACGGACCTGACAAGGTCCAGTCATGTGACCTTGGTCCTGCAAGCTCTGCTCTGGTTGCCTGTCAGGTGGAGGATTCTCTTGAAGGTGGGTTTGTTCGCGTATAAAACCATATATATAGGCTGGGCCCTGGTTATCTGGCTTACCTCCTAACACCTGTCTCCTTGGCCCACTCCCCCCGTTCCTCAAGCTGCAACCTCCTTGATGTTTCCAGGGTCAGGCTAAAAACATCGGGTGACCATGTGTTCAATGTCTCTGGGCCAACCTTGTGGAGCATTTTACCATCTGTCATCAGGGGGGCCCCAACAGTCAAGCTGTTCAAAAACGGGCTAAAGGCCCATCTTTTTCATTTGTCATTTCCTGACGAGGGTGACTAACTTGTACCAATTTTATGACATTTTTAGTCAAGCTGAGATTTATTTATGTATTTAGTTTTGTTTTATTGTGTGTTGTATTTACCCTTACTTTATTTCCCTTTCTTTAAGCGCAAACTCCATCAGCACCTTATCGACAGTAGTACCTGTAGGCACCCTCATTAGTCTGCACCCGCAGCTTTAGTCTGCCTCAGTACTTCCAACTCCTAACCCACCAAGTTAAGTCTTTGCCCCAGCACTTGCCTCCCATCCCCTTTGCCATAGGACTTGCATCCCACTCCCCTACCCCATGACTCTTTTCTTTCCCTCTGCCCTTCCTATCCCAGCTCCCACTGCCCCTCCCTACCTACCTACCCTAACAGTCTGGATCTGCCTCTCTGTCTTCCTCAGGATGCTGGCATACCACATACTTTGCCTTAGCACAGTTTGTGTAACAGTTTGTCATTGCTGCCCATGTACTATTGAATTTTATTGTACTCTGTATGTATAATTTACTGCAACTGTATTGTGTCTTCTTGTGTTAATGTATCTGACGTGGACCCTCTCAATGAGCATCCGCTCACAGGTGTCATCCAGGATTTCAATAAATAAATTTATTGTAAGGTGCCCACAGCCTCTGGGACTAGGTGCCAATAAATAAAATTTGCCTTGCCTGTGATTCTATGATAACAATTACAGAAGAGTGGAAAACATCTAAGAAAATAATATAAGTCATTTAATAAAGTTACAAGTAGTAAGCAAGATCAGGAAATGGCCCAAAATAAGGTCACAATACATCAAAGGTCATAAGTGAAGATAAATTATATAACGAGAAGTATAATAAGCATCAGGTAATGATTTTTCAAAGGCAGTAAATCAAACACAGAGACAAGTGCAAGAGCATTCATCCATGGAACATAAAAAAGTAGAGAAGTTATTTTTGAATATGTGGTGAGATTGACAGGTTCAAAGATAGGGACGGAGGATGTTCCAAACCCTTTGAGCAAAAGAGGTGTACTGTATGCCTAATCACCCATTTTAGAGGAGCGCTTACAGTATGTGTGATCAGGAGAGGCAGGTCACTGGAATGAAGAGAGTAGGCTGGGTCTGAAAGGGGCAACAGATCAGCAAGAGTTGTAGATTTGGATGACCTGATTATGTTGTCAATGACACCACTTAAGGCATAAAGGTGCCTGGGGGGGATGAGAGACAGCCAAGGCTGGAATATAACATGTAGTGGGTGGTCAGCTGAGGATTAGATAATAGGGCAATCCCACATCTATTATATTGTAGGTGACATTCAGTTTAGATAGGTTGCAGGCATTGGGCAGGAAAAATGTGGGAAACCCATGAGCTCATTTGTTAGTGGTAATAGGGAAGACTAGGTGGGCCGAAGGACCTTATCTGCTGACAATTTCTATGTTTCTATGAGAGGCTAGGGAGTAGGATTCCTTGGGTAATCGCTAACCTAGTTGCAGGAGTCGGAGCATAAGAAATTCTACAGGCGAGGCCAAGCTTTGAATTTATAACCTTGTAGAGGTTAGAGATATGTAGTGGTAAGTAGTATAAAATCCAGGGTGGGATCTTGGTGAGGCCTAAGTATTTGAAGGATTCAGCCACAAAAGATGGTGGCGCAATCTAGAAAGTGGGCATGTGATCCAGAGCTCCATGCCCCCAGCGTATGTGGAGACCCAAAGAGCATGGCCTGAATCTTTTTAGAGTTGAAGACAAGGTGATTTTGGACAAGCCATGTCTGAACTGTAAAAATCTGCATTGAGCTTTGCATTGCTGTCCAGCAAACTCTTGGAACTAGAGTAAAGCACCAGATCATCTGCATATAGAAGGGCATTACAATGCGAATGAGTGTTGGGGGGTGATTGATAAAGATGAAAAAGCAGTGGGCCTAAGATAGAGCCTTGGGGAACCCCGGTATTGGTAGTAGTTAGGGCAGAGCTAGGTTTGTTAAACTTAACAAATTGTTTGTTGCTAAAATAACTGGAGAACCATCCAATGCCAGTGAGGGAAACCCTAAGAGATGATAGTCTGTGTTTTACTAGGGTGTGATAAACAAGGTTGAGTGCTTTTGTGAGGTCTACGAATATGGCTCCTGTTAATATCCCTTTGTCCAAAGAGGTTTTAATATCATTGGTGAATTGGACTACAGCAGTGGTAGTGCTATGATAGAATGAGGCTTGCTGGCTTACTCTCACATACCTTTGCTTGTGTTATTTGTTTTGTTACATTATTGGAATTTGGTTTGTATTCTACAATGTGGATCAGAGTGTCTCCTTTGAGTGCGCACAATTTTTGCTCTATAGGACTACTACGGGGTGGCCCCAATCTGTTGAGCACCAACCTCATTTTGCATTCACAATTCCACCACAGAGGTACTTATAGTGCTATGAGCATGTCTAAAACCATGCTGGGCGGGGGATAGAAGGTTGTGTTTGTGAAGGTGGTCTATAACCTGGGAGGCCACAAGTTTTTCCAATAGTTTGCTGAGGATGAACAGGATTGAGATAGGTCAGGTTCTCAATGTTTTAGTATCACCCTTTTTGAACACCAGGATTATCTTGGCCACCTTCTAGTTTATAGGAACAGTAGCAGTGGTGATAAACAGGTTGAGTAATCTGGTTATCAGGGAGACAATAAAGGGGGTGGCTATCCTAAGAAATTTAGGTACAAGCCCATCTGGGCCAATACTCCCATGGGCTGGTATGGATTTTAGAAGTCACAGGACTGCCATATGAGAAACCACATGGCGGTAGAATGGCAGAAAGGAGAGGTGATTGGGAGGGGAAGGATACTCAGGTATGCTCTACGTTAGATTCTCAAATGTCGTTAAGTTAGAGAAGTGGGAGTTGAAAGCATTAGCAGTAGTGTCATTTTTTTCATTTGTAGTCGCTGATTGCCATATCAGATGGGGTTTGGCTTTTACAGTTTCCCATGAGCCCCTTGATGCAAGTCCAGAAGCTCCTGGAGTCTGGGTGTAAGTTATTCAGAGAAGCAGAGTGATAGCAAAGGAGGAGGAGGAAGAAGTCAAAAGAGAAGGGGGAAGAAGGGGGAGCAAAAGGAAAAAGGGGAGAGCAACAAGCACTTCGCTATAAAAATCGGGGAAGGCCATATGTAATAATGCTAAACATCTGGGAAATAAGATTCCAGATCTAGAGGTGATCATGGCAGAGGCTGACATGGATATTATGACCATAACCGAGTCACAGTGCTCTGACAGCTATGACTGGGGCATGATCATACAAGGCTGTACACTGTTCAGAAAGGATGGGGTGGGAAGCAAAGGAGGGGTGTGGTGCTTTATGTGACAGAAAGTATAAATGTAGAGAGATACAAGGAATTCAGGAGAAGGAAGAGGTGTTGTTTATTTGTTTAAAATGTTTGTGACTGGGAAAGGCACAATGAACCAAGGCTCATTTTCAGGTGTGACCTGGGGACTGGGGGAAACAGGAATACTGGCATAAAAATCATTACAAACATTCAAAATTCAGAATATACAAAGTATTTAGGCAGTCCAAAGGAGAGGATTAAGTAAGAAGTCCCACATGAATTAACAGCTGTAAGACGTCTTACACTGAATAAAATGATCAGTGCATGGATTCATTCATAGAATACTGTAAATGCATGCTAGACTGCATAAATTATTAACAGCAGTGAACAGAGAGCAGACTGAAAGCCGAAGGCACAGTTAGCCCAGAAATAGGGAGTGATAGGCGGGTGGGGCGAGAAGAGGAAATCTGAGTAAAAAGTCAGAAGCTTCATGAAGTAGAGTGACAGGAATGGGGGGATAGGAATAAACCTATGCAGGTGCCTGAAGGTGTACAGATGGTTAGAGTGGAAGGGAGCAGGTTCCAGAAGGAGAGGAAATGATAAGAGAGAGCTGCTTATCTGGCACATGAGTGAGGATAGAGGATGGCGAAGGTGCAGGAATCCCTGAAGAATAGAGAGTAGGAAGCTAACAGGGCAGGGGAAAGGAGTGGGAAGAGGTAGGTAGGTAGGAAGGAAGGGACCCAAACCAATATTTGGCAGTGAAGGTGGTACAGTAGGACTAGTGACATAGAGGAAGTGGGATGGTGGAAAGGGAGAAATTGAGACAGTAGTGGTGAGTGTGAAGTGGAGAGTTAGTAGCGAAGCAACATACTGTACGGCGTTATAGAGGGTGTCCAGCCTGGCATGGGAAGAGGATGGAGTGGTGCCATAGACCACATCAACATAATGAAAAACCAGGAGGACAGTTTTGGCTACCAGCACCCAGTAAACCTGAAGGGAGAGGCTGTCCTTGTTGCAGTAAAAGGTGCCAAGCTTGAGTCGAAGTTTGGCATGGATGGTGTCAGTGTTGGCAGAGAAGTCAAGCTTACTATGTAGCCACACACTAAAGTACATGAAAGCTGAGACAACCTCCATGTGGGTGCCATCCAAGGTTGAAAAGACAAGGGAAAGCGAGAGCTTTGCCAGTTTCTGACTGGTGTCATAGGTTATGGACACTGTCTTCTTGGTATTGACAGTGAGCTGGCTTGCCTGGAACCAGTGTAGCACATTGCAGAAGTCTTGCTGGAGAAGGACCTCCAGAACTGAGGTTTAAAGGCCAGAAGTATAGATGACTGTGATCTTAGTTCAAGAGGGTTTCTGCAGTAGGTCTTCACATATAGGACTGCGCCCCCTTGCGTCAGGTCAGCACAGCAAACTTGTAGCTAGCAATCATCAGCGGAGACCTCACCACCGTCATCAGGTGACATAACGTCATTGTGACTATAAAAGGGGTGGTCCCGCGCCAGCCCTCCAGTTGTTACCTGCCGTTGCTCAGTTCATTCGACAAACACAGTGAAGCAGCATTCAGTCTTCCATTTTAATTATTTAACATATTCTTCAAAAGTTCTCAGATATTTCTGTCCATCGCAAACACAGTGTTGTGTCGTCTAGTCAGCCCAACAAGAAGTGTTCCAAGTGCGGCACGCAGATCCTGCATGGGGACGACCACTCTTGATGCATCCTCTGCCTGGGGCCTAGGCACAACTCGGCTGAGTATACTACCTGCCAGGGCTTCAGCCAGGCCACGCACACCCATCACAAGAGGACCATCGAAGCCCATCTTTTAACTCAGAGGCAGGCTTCCATGTAAAAGGAGCTTAAGGAGCTGAAAGAGAGATCATCGTCGCCAGCTCCGGAGAAGAAAAAGAAGAAAAAGGACAAGGAGAGATGCCGGGAGCGGAGCCGTTCTTAGTTCATCGTTAATCCAGGTATCGAAGTCACCCAGTACCATCCCTCTGGTGGATTCCAACACCATGTCGACAATGAAGTCCGCAGTTTCCTGCAAAAATGTCTTCCCATCCCTGGGTGGACGGTACATGAGCAAAATTTTGCATCTCACACCAGCACCCAAGAGACACTCAAAGGATCTGGTCTCCCCATTGGAACATCTGCCAAGCCCAATTCCGTTTGAAAGCAAATGGCAACACCCCATCCTGACGATCACACCTAATGTGGTGTATCACCAAGAACTCAACTAGAACCGCTGCCTCCAATATTGGGCCAGCATTCTCATTCAGCCAGGTCTTGGTGATGTAAGCCCTATCAGTCGGTCTGAGAGATTGGCAATAACTGCCATCTTGTTCTTAACTCATTGCCTCCACAGACTCATTCTGAGATTACACCACTTGCCCCCTGAATCTCCTGTATACTTTTAACAGTGAATCCTGGGCCTTTCTAAGCAAAATCAAGCCATAGTCAGCATGTCGCAAAGAAATGCTAATAGCTCAATAACTGTACATGCTAGACACAAAGTATGAACGGCAGAGTTATTCAGCACAAAATTGCCTTTCCAATGGTGGCATGCATGTAATAATAAGTAATTTTGTTTTTTTTTCTTTGCTGGTGAAAGAGCAAACTAAATATTTTTTTTCACTAAAAAGGGCAACACAAGTCATTTTTTGTTGGAAAATATGTAAAATATCAACACCAAATTAAGCATACAGACATTAGATGGTGTTTTAATATTATGCTTGTTAAAAAAAAGATATCTTTTTACCATAAAATATAATTTTTTCCCCATTTTAGTCAAGGTGCTTTGGCGAGATTTGAGGGATGAATCTCAACCACACACACCATATCATAAACAAATGCGTATAACTCCAAATGTATACATGATACACACAAAGCATCAGCATGAAAGTTGATGAGCACATACATGCCTTTCCAATGGTGCTATGCAACCAGTTGTAATCAATCCGGTTTTTATTTTATACCTGCTGAAGTGCCAAAAAAGTGAATTTTATTCAAGCTACTTAGGTGAATCTTGATGGAAAACTTGTCAGCCATACACACCATACCATAAACAAATGTGAATACCTCCTAAAGTATACATGAGACACACAAAATATCAGTGGCAAAGTTGTTCAGCACAAAATGACCTTCCCAATGGTGGTATGCAAATAATAATATGTAATGTTGTTGGTTTTTTTAAGCTGGTTGAAACAGCAAAAAAAATATTTTTTTTCACTAAAACAGGCAACATAAGCCATACACACCATACCATAAACAAATGCAAATAACTCCTAAAGTATACATGATAAGTACAAAATATCAGTGACAAAGTTGTTCAACATAAAATTACCTTTCCAACGGTGCTATGCAGTCAAATATATATTATATTCAGTTACACTATATATTAAAATATATAAGTGACTTCTCCAGACGTTGCAAGGGCACACTGGAAGTCAGTAGACGACTTCTGCAGACGTCCTCAGGACACACCAGTGTATTTTACTGACGATTGCAGGCATCTGCTAGGAGACAATGAGTTAATGGATCTGACATTGCACAACACTGCCCGGATTGGATGGGTTTCTGAGGCAGACCACACTGCCTGCCCACTTAAGGTGGAGCCCTAGGACCCCTCTCCAATCTCCATTTTACCCCAGGGCATCTTCTTACCCCACTACCCCATTTGACAGCCACGGCCCCCCTCCTCCCTGAGATCCTGGTCCCCCCTTCCTCCCCACTGTCCCCAATGCCTGGCAATGACCATGCACATCAGCAGACAAAGGAGGGGAGTTAAAGGGGTGGAGGCCCCCAGAGCTCAGTGGAGGAGTAGCGCTCAACAGGTAGGGCCACCAGCCAACTCATACTCTCTTACTAGCCCAACGAGCCAACTCATCACTAGTTAATAAAAGCAAAATAAACAATCCTCCACCCTACAAATAGCTAACAATCCTACATACAAAAGTCATACGAACACACAAAATTTGCCAGCAGATAAAGGCCTAGAGGTCTATCAAGTCTGCTCAAATGTGTAGCTAGCACCCCTTATTCTGCAGCTGCCCTTCCCTTCCACCCTTCCCCTTCATTAACCCTCCCCCTTGTCCTGTCCCATCCTCATTTGAAGCAGTCCACTGTTCTACTGCATACCACTTCTGCAGGTAACGCATTCCACCCAGCCACCACCCTCTCTGTAAAAAAGTGTCTCCTCATCTCCCTCCTGAACCTTCCTTGCTCCAGTCTAATATCATGGCCCCTGGTGGCCCTCCCCTCTCTTACTTTGAACAGCCCCTCTGTACCCATCTTGTTTATTCCTTTCATGTATTTAAAGGTTTCAATCATGTCACCCTTGTCTCTCCTCTCCTCCAGTGAGTACATGTTCAACTCCTTCAACCACCTCTTGTATCATAAGTTCCCCAGCCCCTTGATCATCTTTGTTGCCCTGCTCTGCACCCCCTCCAGTAACTTAATGTCCCTCTTCAGATACGGACGCCAGTACTGCATGCAGTACTCCAGGTGTGGTCTAACTAATGACCTATGCAGTGGCAGAATCACCTCCTCCCTCCTCGAGGATATACCCCTTGCAATAAAACCCAGCATTTTGTTGGCCTTTGCAGCTGCCTTCCTACATTGTGCCGAGTTGTTCATTGAGCCTGTAATGAGCACCCCCAGATCCTTCTCCTCCTCTGTCTGGGCTAGCTGCACTCCCCCTAGCTGGTAACTCCTCCTTGGGTTCTTCATCCAAAAATGCAGCACCTTGCACTTTTTGGCATTAAACCCCAGCTGCCAGGTGTCTGACCAGGTTTCAAGCTTTGCCAGATCATCCTGCAACCCCTGCCATCCCCCTAGGTCATCCACCATTGCGCCTACCTTGGTATCATCAACAAGTGGACTGATCTTGCTATGGATGCCCCATGATATGTCTGCAATGAATATCCCAAACAACACTGGTCCCAACACCAAGCCCTGTGGAACACCGCTCGTCACTGCCCTTGGGTGTGAGAGCTCCCACCCACCACCACCCTCTGTTGCCTTCCCTGCAGCCAGTTTCTACCCATCTCACCAGCTTTGCCCGCCCCTGTGCCTACTAACTTCCTTCCCAGCCTTCCATGTGGCACCAAGTTGAATGCCTTACTGAAGTCCAGATACAGAACATCCACTGCATGGCCCCTGTCCAGTTGCCTAGTTACCCAGTCATAGAACTCGACCAGGTTGGTTTGGCAGGATTTGCCACGTATGAAGCCATGCTGTCTGCTGTCCTGTAGTCCTTTGGCCTCTAGGAGGGCCACCAGCCTCTCCTTCAGTATAGTCTCCATTAGCTTACCCACGATGGATGTGAGGCTCACTGGTCTGTAGTTTCCCGGTTCATCCTTGGGGCCACTCTTGTGGAGGGCACTACATGAGCCATCCTCTAGTCCTGAGGTACACACCCCGAATGTAATGAGGTATTAAATAGGTCTGCCAAAGGTCCTGCAAGGACCTCTGCCAGCTCCTTCAGTAGCCTGGGGTGGATGCCATCTGGACCTGGTGCCTTGTCCACCCTCAGTGCCTTCAAACCTTCTCAAACTCTGCCCTCTATGATTTCCCCATCTGTCACCACTTCCCCCCTGCCTCTGCCATTTCTCCCACCTTGGATGTCAGCCCCCTCTTCTCTTTAGTAAATACTGAGCAGAAGTACTCATTTAGTGCTTCCGCCTTATCGTACCCTGCTTCCACCTAACCCCCCTCCTTCCTAATCATTACTATGTGGTCCTTACAGCTCATTTTCTCCCTGATGTACTCAAAGAAGTCCTTCTCCCCCTTCTTAATGCCTTGTGCCAGCTTGAGTTCCTTGGATGCTTTGGCTCCCCTTACTGCCCTTGTCACTCTCTTCAATTCTGTCAAGTACTCCTCTCTGTCCTCCCCCTCCCAGTTTTCTTGTACTTCCTAAAGGCAGCTCTTTTCCTCCTTACCTTTTCCATGACCTCCTTGCTCAACCAGCTCGGTTTCTTAGCCCTTGCCTTCTTGCTCTGGGCTTTGCAGCAGGTTTTGGTTGCTTCCACTATCCCCAGCTTTATGAGCTCCCACCTCTGGTTAGTGTCCATACTAGACTGAATTCTGGCCAGGTACCCTTTTACCACTTCCCCCATTCTCCTGAAGTCGGCCCTCCTAAAGTCCAGCACTCTTCTGCCAGATTCCACTCCTTCCTTGCCCATATCCAATGTGAGCCATACTGAGTGGTGGTCACTCCTGACAGCAGTTCCTCCACTGTAAGTTCTCTCACAAGTCCCCATTTGCCAGCACAAGGTCAAGGGTATTCCCTAACCTGGTTGGTTCACTGACCATTTGCAGCAGGAAGCTGTCCTGGAAGGCATCCAGCAGTACCTGCTTCCTTCTGTTCCTGGTTGTTGGGGTGCTCCAGTCCACTCCTGGCATGTTGAAGTCCCCCACAATCACCACACTACCCTTCTCACAGGTCCTCCTGATCTGTCCCGCTAGTTCCCTGTCTAACTCCTCCGTCTGAGATAGTGGCCTGTACACCACTCCCATTCTAAGAATCCTATTCTTGGAATCCTGAATTTGCATCCAAAGTGACTCCGTACTACCCTCCTCCCCTTCCTCCTTTACACACTTCAGTCCTTCCTTCAGATATAGTGCCACTCCCCCTTCTTTCCCAGTCACCCTGTCCCTACGAAATAACCTGTACCCTGGTACAGACAGGTCCCAGCCATTGTATTGGGTGGCCCATGTTTCTGTGATGGCTGCAATGTCCACCTCTCCCTCTGCCATAAGAACCTGTAACTTTGCAGTTTTTCTCCCAAGGCTACTAGCATTAAGGGTAACCACCTTCCACCTTCCCCCTCCCATCCTGCCCTCCTTTCCTAGCATTACCAATAGTACTTGCCATTTGTCCTTTGTCACTGTTATGGGGTGTAAGCTCATATGGTTTCCCAACCTGTGGTCTCTGCATATCTCTTCCCCAACTGCCACTCCTAGTTTAAATTCCCAAATTCCTCTATATACTCCTCCATCCTCTGTTTCAACACTTTCTTTCCTCCTCACTCAAGTGTAGTCTGTTCTTGGCATCGAGACTACTGTCCTCCCAGAGTCCCTCCCACCCCCCAACAGCCCATACCCTTTAGCACAACAACAGGTTCTTAGCCATCCGTTAAATTCCTCTATTCTCAGCTTTCTTGTTGTACTTGCTTTTGGCACGAGTATCTCTGAAAAGGTTACTGATCTTCCTGCCCCTCACATAATTGTGCTAGTTCCTCAAACTTCCTCTGGACTGTATCTACTGTCTTGTCAGCCAGGTCGTTTGTCCCAAGATGTATGATTAAATGAGGCTTGTCCCTATCCCATCTAGCATATTTCAGAACAGACTGTCCCACCCTTTCTGCTGTCATTCCTGGCATGGCCTCCCCCCAAATGTGACTTTGCCTCTCCCCTTTGTTACCCCACCTAACTCCTCTTAGTATTGAGTCCCCCAGCACTAAGATTCCACCCCTCTTACTCCCTGCTTGCTTCCATTCATCTCCCTCTCTCATTTCCAGCTCCTCTTCTTCCTCCTGCACATTATTTCCCCCTTTTACCCCTGTTGCAATTCTCCCAGCAGAACTCCCCCACTCCAGTTTGGTCCAGGCATTTATCAGTTACTCCTCTAATTTCATCATTTCCCTTCTCCACTTTCTTCCTCTCTAGCAGTGCGCAGCTGTTTTCTGAAGACCCTTCACAAATGCCCGCTCCCTCTCTCTTCATAGTAACCTGTTCTCTCCTTTCCACTCCATGACTTTTGCCACTTCTTCGCCTCCCCTCACAAGTCCCTATCTCTTCCTTCCATTTGTCTTTGTCTCCTGACCTGGTTTCCCTGGCAATAGTTCTTCCTGGCCTGGGCCCTTTGTCTCTGCTTCCTTCTTGAGCCTCTCCTCACCACTGTTGGCTTAAATCGCCCTCCCTCATCTCCCCTTCTTCCTCCCTCCAGTATTGGGCTAAACCCACCCCCAATCTGCCTTGCCTGTCTTAGTTCTTCCTGCAGACCCTCAATTTCCTTTCTAAGTTTTTCTATGTGGTTGCACACTAAACATCCTCCCACACTCCAGGCAATTTTTAGAAAGATTGCTGCATCACAGTTGTTGCAGCCTACCACCCTACTCATTGATGTCGTTGCCGACCAGCGACCCCACCCTTCCAGAAGCAGGATACCAAACACTCCCCAAGTCTCCCTCTCCCCCCTCTATCAGTGCAAAACATTTTCTTTATTTCCCTTACCTCCTTTGTTGCACACGTTTAGATATATTGAGCAACTGATTTTTATATTCCTATCCTTCCTATCCACACTCAAAAGAGACTTTAAGTAGCCATTGCACAACCTTCCTCAAACCCCTACTCCTTCTTTCCCCAATGCAATATCAATGCGAAGTAATAATGAGCTCCTAGATTTGCATTTACTTCCCTTCCACTGAGACAGCAGTCACCTCTTCACTTGCTGCTGTTCCTTTCCTGGATGTCTGCTTCTGCTATGACAGGTGCATATCCTTTGCCTGTTTGAGAAGTGATGTCAGAACCCCTGGTATAAAGAAATAATGGACATGGGGTGGGTGGGGTGAGGGTTTGGGGTGGGACCAACCCAAGTCTTCCGAAACAATCAGGTAGCTGAGGCCTCTGGTCAGACCATTAGCACCCTTCCCCCACTCTGCACTCAAACTTTGCAGCTAGTGAAGCCAGCAGCAATGAGTCACAATTTTACTCAAAGCCCCCAAAATAGGTTTTCTACCCAAAGAAACAGGACTGCAATTCAAACAGCTTCACCAACAACACATCAAAATAGGCTTGGAATTAGAAGATATAGGTCTCCAATGCAAAGAAACAGACCCAGTTAAATTACACCAATTATGTTTTAAAACAGAAGAAATAGGCCTCTACAAATGTAGCCTGCCACACAGTGAATCAAACAAATGATCCCACTTATAGCTACCAAAACAGGTTTCAAAATTCCAACAGCCTCAAACAACACCCTGCTAGCCCCTTAGTAGTAAGAAAAAAAAGAAACAACATTCTACCAAGTAGAATCCACGAGAAACAATGTAAAACAAGAAGCTACTGTACTGTAGATCTGATCCTGTCCCCCTTCTAGTTCCTTCTGAGAAGCCAAAGCACTGACTCCACACCTGATTTAGCTCTGCCTCCTAACTGAGTGAGACCTGGCCAGACCATTAGCACCCTTCCCCCACTCTGCACTCAAACTTTGCAGCTAGTGAAGCCAGCAACAATGAATCACAATTCTACTCAAAGCCCCCAAAATCGGTTTGCTACCCAAAGAAACAGGACTCCAATTCAAACAGCTTCACCAATAACACATCAAAATAGGCTTGGAATTAGAAGATATAGGTTTCCAATTCAAGAAACAGACCCAGTTAAATTACACCAATTATGTTTTAAAACAGAAGAAATAGGCCTCTACAAATGCAGCCTGCCACACAATGAATCAAACAAATGAGCCCACTTATAGCTACCAAAACAGGTTTCAAAATTCCAACAGCCCCAAACAATACCCTACTAGCCCCTTAGTAGTAAGAAAAAAAAGAAACAACATTCTACCAAGTAGAATCCACGAGAAACAATGTAAAACAAGAAGCTACTCTGCTGTAGATCTGATCCTGTCCCCCTTCTAGTCATAATAATCCCACTCCAGTTACGCACCTCAACACTCAAATCAAAACCATAAAAAGGTGCTTAACAGGTCCCAAATAGTCCAACATACAGAGCGAAGGTCCAGATATAAAAAGTTCACCAAAACTTCCAGTAAATATATGAGGGGAAGTGAGGCTTTCACCCTAACCCAACACCTACAGTCACAATCCAAAAATTTGCTCTCCTCTCCCACTAGTAACAATGCTATGTTTAATACAGTTCAAAAAAATCTTCTGAGGTACTCTCACTTCCTCCCTGTCAGTGTCCAGAGTAGGGCCGCAAGTTGTCAACCAGCTGTCACACCGTGGCCTTTTCTACAGGCCAACACTTCTCAACCATCCATATTACTTTGCCCACATCTCCTCCCTCAACCCTCCAAGCTGTAAATAGCATCTCCCTGGGGAAGCAAACTGGCACTGCCAGTAGCCAGCAACTCACAGGACATTAAGGAAAGCTCACCATCTCTAACCCCTCTAAACCCTTGGGGCCCCATGGAGGTGCACACCCCCACCGGTCTGTACCCCTTGGTGCCTCCTTTGGATTCCTGACCAGACCTGGCTGTACCTCCAGGGATAGTGCTACAGCTCCAGGCAGCAAGCACTGCAATTCTCCTTACCGCCAGGGCGACAACCAGTAGCCGTCGGCCAGCAACAAGCCACCTAGGATACAGGACAACTGGAGACCTGGCCGCCCACCTACAGCCAAAGTCCCTCCACCCTAAATGGTATTGGGAAATCGACCCTCAAGCTGAAGACTCCCAGCACTGTCCCCCCCCAGAAGCAAGTCACAGCCTACAACCCCAGTCGCTCTCCCCCAAGGGTAGAAAAAAGCAGGTACCTGAAAATACAGGGAGAGAATAATGGGCAAGCAAAGTCAGCCATGTATTCTGAATGCCAGTCATGCTCACACCATGCCAGCAAGATTCCTCTTCAGCAAAGCCACTCCAGGAGGCCCATCTGTCGTGCTTGCTCCCACTTCCGACTTGTCTCCACTCCGTATCTCCACATCAGCAGCCCAGGTTGGTGCTGGGCTCGGGATCTGAGCTGCCAGTACAGTGGCTTGCAGTCAAAACTTCCATGGCTCCCAACTCTGGTAAGAGAGCAAGTCACAGCTTTTAGCCAAATGGTCAGCTGTGACTATCAAAAGTAAAAACGGCAAGGCAAATACTCCTGCTTTCAAATTGTACACAGTGGGGGCAAATAACAGTGTGAAAAAGATAAATGTGCCTGCTAGCACTACTGCAGTGACTTAGCTAGCAGTCTAGCATTCCAGGACTATCCCCCAGCAGTAGTAAGCACCGAACCAAGGAACCCCTACCTACAGCTTGGCAAAAAGAAATGCAACCTCACTACCTTACTCACTATATGTGCCCTAACTAGCACTAAATAATAAACTAGCTAAACACCAATAAACAAAGAACAAAATGAACAAAAATAAACAGAAAAATAAGGTGACTCTGGTAAGAAATTCAGTCAGGCTCACACAGAGCCGCCATCTTGCTAATCAATCTTTACCGTAACATACCTGGATCACATGGTGCTTTTTAAATGAAATAACCATGGACTGATATTTTACTCAGTCTTACTCTGATTTTGGTTACTGTCTGCATTTTGGAAATGCGGCTTAAATGTTTTCCAAGTGGATCTTTTCTGTGTGGCAGACAGGCCTTGACTTTTTGGTGGAGGCTGCAAAAACTTTGCAATACTGCAGAAAACACAATCATACTAATTTTTCGGAACTAGGAGCGTGGAAAGGCATAATATTGATTGGGACCTGTGAGGAAGGTTTGAAACACATTTTTACTGATACTTTCATTTTTGCTTATTTGAATTAAGAAGAGGCTTGCAGGATTAATTTTCTGGTGCTGGTGGCCGATTAGTTCTCATAGCAAAGGCTGCAGTTTGTGTATTTGAATCCAGACAGAGCCTCAGGTCAGAGAGATTGTCTTCCCCTGTTTGCTTTCAGAGCACACAACACCAGGTTGTATAAGGTCAGGGAGGCTTACCTGTGTTGTGCTGAACTGCTTAATTTTGTTTTGTTTTTTCCTTTGCTGGGTATTTCCTCTCTTAACTCATTGTGCAGGTAGTCTTGCTGAAAGGAAGGTCAACACTCATCATAGTGGTGGGTCAGAGCTTGTAGTTGATTGTGTCTGGAGGGCACAGCTTTGGCCCAACATCCCCAGCCCCTCACCCCACCCCCTTTGGTACCACTTCCTTTATACCAGGGATTCTGACATCATTTCCTCTGTGGGCATACTACTGTCATATCCTTACCAGCACAGCACACTGCATTGACAGTAAAAGTGCACACACTATTTAAAAAAATGCATATATATTTACACAGGGTAAACTAGAGGGATAGACATCTGTGGAGTAGTGCAATGCACTGGCTGTAGGGCAGCAGTCTTCAGGGAGACTTTCTGGAGGCTGAGATGCTGCCCTGTTTGCAGGCAACTCTCTGCTCTGAGGGAGGAGGTTGCCCATCTCCAGGCCAAATTGGACAGGAGTATAGGACCCCTTCCCCCAAGCAGGGAACACCAGGGCCACCACCTGTGTCTCAGAGGTTACCAAGAAGGAGCAGCAGTTGGACCACAGTGGGCTCAGGGAGGGTGAGGGTGGTGGAACAGAGGCACACCCCTTCAGACGTACCACTCCACAATCCATATGCCATTCTGGTGGAGCATAGTTCCCCTATGGAGGCACACACGGTGGAGATTGAGGTTACTGCCAACCATCACAAGGAAGGCCCACAGGAAGGTGGCACAGGATGCAGCAGGGAAAGGAAGCAGCTTCTGGTGGGGGACTCAGTTATCAGGGGGATGGAATTGGGGGGGCAAGGGAAAGTGAAGTAAGATGCCTGCCTGGCACCATGGCTTGGAGGGACAGGAAACCAATTCTAAGGATCACAGCAGCAGCTGCATAGGAGACAGTGTGGGATGTCATTGTCCACCTAGAAACAAATGACTTGGCCATGCTTGGGATTAGAGCGGTGCAGGAGGAGTTTGTGGAGTTGCGGAGAGGCCTTAGACAAGTAGCTCATACAGTATCCTTGTCGGAGGTGCTGCCTGTCTATGGCATGGGTGAGGCAAGGATACCCCGCACCATGCAGTTCAATGAATGGTTGAAATATTGGTGTAGAGCACAGGGTTTTGACTTCATTGGGAACTGGGGTTCCACCTGGAGGGATACCCACCTATACTGGCATGATGGTCTGCATCTGTCCAGGAAAGGAACCAGTCTCCTCAGTGATCAGTTTAAATGCTTAATTGGCAATCTTTTAAACTAGCCAGGTAGGGAGGCACTGATTAGCAGCAGGAAATTCCCAGCCTCCCCCTCCAAAACCGGGTACTAAATGAGGTAAAGACCACGGTAGAAAGATCAGTAGGGAGCAGGATTGGACTAAATGGAGAAAGCAAAGTCAGTTAGGGCAGGGATGGGGCTACCAGAGGAAATGCCATCAAACAATGGAGAATAATGAGTACCAATGCCCGTAGTCTGGGTAGCAAGCTTCCTGAACTAGTGGCCTTGATAGAAGAAGAACATCTGGATAGCATGGCAGTCATAGAAACATGGTACTCACAGAACCATGACTGGGATGTGAACATACCAGGGTACACTATCTGCAGGAGGGACAGGGAGGGTAAAAGAGGAGGAGTAGCTCTCTACATAAGGGAAGGAATCAAAGCAATAGAACAAAAGGGTAAACAAGGAGGAGAGGAAGCACTGTGGGTCAACATGGAGACAGGCAATGGCACCACAATCTGCACAGGGGTTGTATACAGACCCCTATCTCAGGGGGAGGATATGGACAGGGAAATGATAGAAGGTATCCTTAGAATCGCATAAAAAGGGGAGCTATTGCTGATGGGGACCTGAATATGCCAGATGTTAACTGGAGTGCATTTGCTGCAACCACATCAAAGAACAGGGTCATTCTAGATACCCTGCAGGGGGCATGCCATAGACAACTAGAACTGAAACCCACTATGGAAGGAGTAATCTTAGACCTGGTACTCTCAAATGGAGATGGAGAGAGGATCACAGATGTAGAACTGGGTAGCCATCTGGGAACTAGTGACCATCGAACAGTATGGTTCACGATAAACACAGCAGTAGAGTCAAGCCATACAAAGGCAGAGGTCCTGGACTTTAGGAGGGCTGACTTTGCCAAAATGGGTGAGTGCACTAGCAAATGGGCAGGAAGGAGGGGTGGAAGAATAATGGGGAATAATCAAAACTGCCATCACTAAGGCAGCAAGCCTTTGTGTGAAGCAAATAAACAAAACAAAACAATGTAAAAAAACACTATGGTTCTCAAAGGAGGTGGCAGGGAAGGTTAGGGAGAAAAAGATAGCACTCAGGAAGTACAAGGAATCACAGAAGGAGCAAGACAGAGAGCTGTATCAGTTAAAGCAGAAGGAAGCAGGGAAGGAAGTCAGAACAGCAAACACCCAAACTGAGGAAAGGGTAGCCAAGTCAGTTAAGTAGGGGGATAAAACCTTTTATAGGTACATCAGGGAGAGAAGAAAGAACAAGGGAGGGATAGTGAGGCATAATAAAGGGGAGAGGGGTGGGCAGAGAGTGACTGTGAAAGGCAGAGATACTAAACAAATATTTTGCTCAGTATTCACAAGTGAAGAAGGGGAGGTACCTAAACCGAACAACAGAAACACTCTGGATGGGGGTTGATACAAGCCCATTCACTGACGAAAGAGTTCTAATATAACTCTTAAAACTGAAGGTGGACAAAGCAATGGGGCCTGATGGGATTCATCCCAGAATTCTAAAAGAACTAAGGGAGGACCTAGTGACACCACTGACTACCCTCTTTAACAAATCATGGGAGGATGGGGTGGTACCTGAGGACTGGAGGGGGGCAGATGTGATTCCCCTTCACAAAAGTGGAAGCAGGGCAGAGGCAGGAAACTATAGACCTGTTAGTTTAACCTCAATGATAGGGGAAATTATGGAGTCACTTCTGAAGGAGAGAATTGTTGAGTACCTAGATGCCAGAGGGGCACAGGACCCAAGGCAGTGGATTCACAGTGGGTATCTTTGACTGGGTGACCAAAGTAGTAGATCAGGGAGGGGCTGTGGACATGGCCTACCTAGACTTTAGCAAGGCATTTGACACAGTCCCACACAAAAGATTAATATACAAGTTTGCCAGCCTGGGAGTGGGTCCCAAAATGGTAGCCTGGGTAAAACATTGGCTGGAGAACAGGACACAGAGGGTAATAGTAAACAGAGTCCATTCTGAAGAAAGGGGGATTACTAGTAGGGTACCACAGGGTTCAGTTCTAGGACCGGTCCTCTTCAATATCTTTTTAAGTGACATTTTATTTATTCAATCTAGGATTACAAATACCTTTAAGCGCCAAGCAGCTCATTTACAAAGGTTCCACGTCAATGGGGGGGCACAGATCCATAATGGAAAACAGATTGGTTTCACAAATAATGAAGCAATTTGTATTACAAAATACAGAATTAGAGAACAGCAAATAAATACACATTAGTTTAGCACATTATTCAAGGCAGAGAGTGAGAAGAAGAGGGAATTAGGAGGGGAGCCAGATCAAGGCAGGGGAGAGCAACCAAGCGGCATTGTCAAATAGCAGCTAGGATAGTAAGGGACAAAAGCAAGGAAGACAGTGGGGGAGAAAAGAGGGGGAGATGGGAGGACAGGAAGGGAGAGTAGAGTGAGAGGGTAAGACAAGTAGAGAGAACAGTGGAAGAGACATTATAGAGGGACTGGAAGGAAAAGTATGTCTCTTTGCTGACGGCTCAAAGATCTGCAACAGGGCTAATACACAAGGTGGGGTGGAAAGAATGAGAAGGGACTTGGCAAGGTTGGAGGAATAGTCAAATGTATGGCAGATTAGAGTCAATGCTAAGAAGTGCAAAGTAATACACCTGAGAAATAAAAACCTAGAGGAAGAGTACAATATGGGGGGTGAGATACTAACAACAACAAAAATGAAAAGGGACCTGGGGTAGTCATATCAGATGACCTAAAGGTGGGCAAGCAATGTGAGAAGGCAGTAAGGAGGGCTGGGGGGATACTGGGATATATAGGAAGAGGTATTACCAGTAGAAAACAGGAAGGGATGGCGGTGGGGTCAGTTTTTATTGACCTCACAAAAGCGTTTGACTCAATTAATCACCGGCTATTACTAAACACACTGCTCTCCATGGGACTGGCCCCTGATACAGTCACCTGGTTTCGTGGCTATCTGTCGCAAAGAACTCAACGAGTTAGAATCGGCGACTCACTCTCTGGCCCAAAGGTAGTGGCCCTTGGAATACCCCAAGAGTTTATACTTGGACCGCTCCTTTTCAGCCTGTTCATTAACCACCTCTCTGAAGCCTGCTCGACAAGCATTGTATTATATGCAGATGATGCCGTTATATCAGTCCCAGGCAGGGACCACTTGACCATTGAGGAAGGCCTACTCGATAGTTTCCACAAACTTGAAACCTGGTTCTGTCAACACAAACTGCTACTAAACCATAAAACAAAAGCATGCTGTTCTCGGTCCCTCAGAACAAAAGGAATTAATGCCCCCTTTGGATTCTGAACCATAAGGGTGACACACTTGAACAAGTCTCCTCGTTTAAATATCTGGTTGTTTACCTTGATGACAATCTGAATTTCTCCCACCATGTTGATCAAGTTGTCAAAACCACCAGCATGAAACTGGGCATCCTCTACAGAAACAAGCACTGCATGACACCTGCGGCCCTCAAATTAGCCACAGGCAGCACTGTATTATCATCCTTTGATTATGGGTTACCAGTATACATTGCAGGATCCGACACTGCCCTAAGCAGGATACAAACACTCGTTAACAGGGCTTGTCGTCTGGCACTTGAGGCAGATCGATGGACTCACACTTGTGCACTCTACTCCGAGACTGGGTGGCTCCCTCTGTACCTAAGAGCCCAATACCAAACATGCCTGATCGTAAAAAAAGCACAACTAGGCTTCATGCCGGAATCCATAAGCAGTCTGTTCAAGAAGGCAGTGCATACTAAACAAACAAGAAATGCGACAAAAGGAGGACTTCAAGTCCCTTTCAAGCGCACATCCTTGGCCCCAAAATCCATTACTTTTAAGGGCCCCAAATGGTTTAATGAGCTACCTGACACACTGACAGGAGGCACAAAGCTGAGTCAGTTCAAAAGGGGGCTGTGGTTCCATCTTAAGAATGTAACTACCTGTAACTGCATTAGTATATAATCAACAGATCCTCCTGCCTTTTCCCCTGCCTTTTGCCTCTACTCCTCCCTATCCCCCCTTTTTTCTCGACTTACCTCCCTCCTACACCACCTTACCACTCCTCCTTTCTCCCAACCCACACCACCTCTAGTTTCTTTGACAGTGCCAGTCTGGTTGCTTAGCCTTCCCCTATCATTCCTCTAACATAACACAGCCATATTACTGACATGTTCATTATTTCCAGGCTATCCTGCCTACCCTGCTACAATTGATGCAATGTAATTTATCTATAGTTAAGATGTACCTGAAACTAGCAAGTCTTGAACCTCATGTAACATTATAATGATTTCATGATGGCTCCCATGTGATCCCTGCTGTCAGTATGGTATAGTATCGTATTTGTATTGCTCTGTTTGTCCCTGATTTGGAACCTTTAAAAATGAGTCTTTGACTCAAAAGTATTAATCCTTATCGAAATAAATAAATAAATAACGTTGTTATCCCTCTGTACAGACAGCTGATGTGATCCCTTCTGGAGTACTGCATACAGTTCTGGAGACCCAGTCTCCACAAGGATATAGACAGGATGGAGGCAGTCCAGAGGAGGGCAACTAAAATGGTGCAGGGTCTGCACCAGAAGACATATGAAGAGAGACATAAGGAGCTTAATATGTATACCCTTGAGGAAAGAAGGGAGAGGGGGGGCATGATAGAAACTTTCAAGTACCTCAAGGGAATCAGCAAAGTCCAAGAGGGTAGCATCTTTCAGAAAAGGAGATGTGCGGAGGTGTGGCTTGGACGCTGAGGAAGATGGCCGCTTAAACCGCGGGCTCGATCCCCAGCTATCACAATCAGTTTGGATCTGCAGTCATCTAGGGTTCCCTGATCCCTCTAAGAAGCCTGCATGTTGCCTTAACCCTCCTAGTTCAATAGATGTGGGTTATAGCATGACTAGTGCTCCGGTACATAGCTTCGTGGTGTCGGCCACCGCGTGACCCAATTTAGCCCAGTGCAGGCCCTGCAGCCCTGACATTGCGTGACGATCCGCCTGTTGCCGAATATTCAGTGGAGGTCAGCCAAAACAAGCGAAACTGCAGAATTTTGGTGAACGAGTCAGTGTTAGACTACAGGCTGTATGTTAATATTGGGGGGCGCTACCACTCCGGTTCGGCCCTGGCTAAATCTGCCATGCAAGGCCTAGGATCAAGCACCAAGGATACCAATACCCCGCCGATGGATGTAAGCACATCACTGCAAAACATCACAACCATGCTAGAAACC
Organism: Neoceratodus forsteri; assembly: GCA_016271365.2. Taxonomy (NCBI): domain Eukaryota; kingdom Metazoa; phylum Chordata; order Ceratodontiformes; family Ceratodontidae; genus Neoceratodus; species Neoceratodus forsteri. The sequence goes on along the minus strand of CM057457.1, from coordinate 444,314,883 downwards.
CTCCTAATGAGGGTAGATACTATCTCAACAACCTTGCCTGGCACAGTAGCGGCGGTGAGGGCACTTAGTGATAAACTAAATATCATGAAGCAGCACACGGAGTTTTCCCCTGCTATAGACACCTGACACTTTGTTAGATTTTCGATAGAACTAAACACATTTCAACTGTGTTATTAGGAGTTTTTCAACTGTATTAGCTGGATTGTAATTTCTACTACTGTTTTAAAGTGCTTACACCTCTTCTGTCTGACTGCTCTTCCTGCAGCGCCCCCCATCCAAGCACTCTGCCTTGGTGCCAATAAATCTAACTACTTTTTTTTTTAGTTTTCCATTAGCAGGTTATATAGACCTGCCACTAGAAGGATTCTTGGTCTTCTGCATAAATCACTGTATTCATTCGTGGGCAATATGGCCTGCATTATCATTCTACTTCTTTCGGTGCTGCTAAGGGGACTTGAGTCTGAAGGGTGGATGGCCACTAACTAAGCTGCTCCTGCTCTCCTTGTTCCCTTTCTGCTGTATTTTCTCATCTAGGTTTTAAGTGAGTACCTAGGTGGGCAAATTACTTGCCTAGAAAATATTGCACTAATACAAATCACGAGGACCACTCAATCTGGGACCATGGCTCTCCTTATTGTGTTTTTATTGCTCCTAAGGTGCAGAGTTTTCAGCAATACAGTGCAATTCGAAGTACCTCAATGCAATTCAGTTCTCCAATGTACCTTATCAATACCTAATGTTATAACAGTCTACCGTGCAGGCACTATGTCATTCTCCTCTCCCCTTTCAGCCTATTTCCCCAGGTTAGCCTACACCCCCTTGCTACTGTCCTCACCTATGTCTACCCAAGCACTTACATTGATCACGATCAACTGTCATTACAGTGGTGCCGCCTCTTGCGCAGCATGATATGGGTTGCCGCAAAGAAATAAAAAAGCAGTCTTCATTCTTATAAACTCCTTAAAGAAAGTTATACTTCTGCTTCTTCTCTGCTCAGGAAATGTGGAGCTCAACCCTGGCCCCCAACTTACCTCGCCTATCGATTTTGTTGAGGCCACAGGTCTCAAAATGATGATGGTCAACATTTTAAGCCTGCCTAAAAACTTGTACAGCTGCAAGCCTGGGTTGTACACGTTAACCCAGACCTTATCATAATTACTGAGTCGTGGTTAAAAAGACGAACACTGATCAACAAATATCACTGCAGGGCTACAATTTATTTAGAGCAGATAGAGAGTCTAGAGGCGGGGGTGTGGTTATCTACGCCAAATCTAAGTACTTGGTCACCAATATTAGTTGCAAATCTCTAGCCAAGGAATTTGAGTTAGTTTCGCTGAGCCTTCATCTCCCCTCCTTGGAATGTATCACTATCCTAGGTGGCTATAGACCCCCGTCTGGTGGTGATGAAGTCCTTAATCTTTTGAAATCCATGTTCGTAGATGCAAAAACTGAAACAATATTTCTAGGAGATCTAAATATGGACTGGCTGTCACCTAAATCACACGGCCTCAAATCCCTTTGTGATGAGCTAGGTCTTGGACAATTAGTCAGTGAACCTACTAGGAACAACACTCTAAATACTGCCAACAGTTCCATTCTAGATGTGGTACTAACCACCCATCCACACAAAATATCTCATTTGGCAGTGTTTCCAGCGACATGAGGCGATCATGGAATTGTTGCTTTCATAAGATCTCAAATTAAGGCCGGCGCAACCCATCTTTATAACAAAAGATCCTTTCGCAAATTCAGTGCAGTAAACTTCCTATCTGACTTGAGCATGATCAGATGGCAAGATCTTTACCTAGCCAAAGATGTCAACAAGGCAGCTTGCATCCTAATGACAAACTCACTTCAATAATAAATAAGTATGCCCTTTCATCAAAGTAAAGTGCGGAACAATTCCAACCCCTGGTTCACCTCGGATCTCAAGGCAGCCCTTATAGCTTGAGATAAGCTCTGGGCTAAAGCTAGACATTCCAAAGAATCTTCGGATTGGCAGGCCTTTAGAACAGCCAGGAATAACTGTGTGAAAAAACTTTGCTCTGCTAAAGCTAACGATTATATTTCTACTCTCGAACAAGCTAAAGGTAACCCTCATAAAATATGGAAGACTATCAAAGCTATAGAAGGATGGCCCGTGGCCCCCTCTGTCCCAACAAAGATAGTTGCAAGTAGCAAGATTGTGGAAAACAAGTCCCTAATCCTGGAGGAACTTAACTCCCACTTTGCCACAGCTGGATTAGCTTTTGACTCGTCACCTTATGCTGGTGCTGCGGTGAGCCAGCATACCCCTCCCGCCACATCTAGTCCTGCACCCAGCCCCTTCCGACTGCACGAGATAACTTATAAAGAAGTAGAAGATTCTCTTCTTAACTTAGACACCAACAAAAGCGCAGGGGTTGATGGCTTGGAACCCTTTTTCGTAAGGTCAGGCTACGCCCATCTCACTGCCCCAATTCTCCACATCTTCAATCTTTCCATTACATCTGCTACTGTGCCGTCCTGCTGGAAATCAGCACATATCCTCCCTCCATTTAAATCTGGTGACCCATGCGATGTAAACAACTATAGGCCCATCTCCATATTGCCTATCCTTTCTAAAGTTCTCAAAAAACTGATCCATAGTCAGTTAAAATCTCACTTGGAAACCTTCTCTCTCATTAACCCAGCTCAATCTGGCTTCCGGGCTAATCATAGCACAATCACTGCACTAGCAAAAGTAACCAATGATTGGATCTCTGCTGTAGATGCTAAGAAGGTAACTGGTGCAGTCTTTTTGGACCTCAGCAAAGCTTTTGATACTGTTGATCACAAACTATTAGTCAATTGCCTTGCAGAGTTGGGTGCCACATACCATACCACCCAGTGGTTCTCTAGCTACCTAACTGGAAGATTCAAAAAGTAAAGGCGGAGGCTTTTTCTGCTGCCTTGCCAGTTGCAAGAGGAGTCCCCAAGGATCCATCTTAGGCCCTATCTTGTTTTCTCTGTACATTAATGACTTAGATGCTAACATATCTCGTCCAATCTGCACTTTTGCAGATGGTACTGTGTTGTATACTTCTGGCTCATCGTTATCTGAAGTCAAGGAGTGCTTCAAGCGGACTTCGCACAACTGAGCATAACCTAATAAAGGCAAAGCTTCTGCTCAATGCTAAGAAGACTAAAGCGATGATTCTCTCACAGTGCTGTCACAGGCCCCCCAATACCCTTGCCGAGACTTCATTGTCACCCGCTAAATGAGCCTCTGGAAGTTGTAACCAAATTTAAATATCTAGGTATCTGGATCGACAATAAATTATCTTTTCAGTGACCACGTCGAAGATGTCTCTAGAAGGTTAAAAGCAAGGTTAGGTTTCTTCTACAGAAATAGGCCCCTTTTCCCCTTGAAACTTGAAACAAGCTTGTACAGGCCACTTTTCTCCCCTACTTGACTATGGCGATGTAATCTGTTCCTCCACCACTCTTGCAAATCTAAGTAAACTAGACATCCTTTATCACCATGCGTTCGGTTCATTACCAACTCCCTTACCGTTCGCACCACTGTGACTTATATGCAGCTGTTGGTTGGACATCACTTACTACTAGGCGCCTGCTCCATGCTGGGCTATGGACTCTTAAACTGCTCCTGCAGAAATTGCCAAGCTATCTCTCTTCCCTTATTAGTATCTCACATAGTGCATACTCGTTAAGAAAATCTGACTTTATTATGCTTGACATACCAAGGCCGGACTTCCTTTGGTAAGCGTGCTGTGCATATACCCTTCCCTCCATTTGGAACCAGTACAAACCGTATTGAAACTGACTAGCGCAGTTTCAATAAACTTCTACAAATCGCTAAGTTCAGCCAAAAATAAAGACACCTGTAACTGTCATTAAGTCTCTTCCTTCCCCATGTGTCTATATTTATCCACTGGTAAGGTATAATTGATTTGTCATATTAACTGCTTTCCCTTCCCCTTCTACTCCTGGCTTTATCTTTGCTTACACTCCACTGCTACTCTATCAAATCACTCCTCCCCCCCATATCAGTTGTCGACTGTTGTTTGTTCTAGCTGCCAAAATACTGTATATGTATTGCACACACCAGTCATCATGTTTCATTTATCAGTATGCAACCTGAAAGTCGCTTCCCTGTCTTATATCAATGTTTACCACCTGGGGTCACCCTATGTGGTACCCTTGTATGTATATCCAGCCTGTATCATGTAACGTGCATTTCATGTATATACTATTATTACCTATCTGTGTTTGTACTTTAAGTGTTTGTCACAGGACCTCCTTGTGAATGAGCTTGCTCAATGGAGTTTTCCTGCAATAAACTTGAACTTGAACACAGATGATTTAGAAGCAGGCCATACTAAAATATTGCAGAGACAACGGGACCAAGATGAAAAGTTGGCCATTCTGTGGAGGAGGGTGGAAGACCAAGAGAACCATGGGCGACACAACAATATTAAAATCCTCGGGATCCCCAAGGGATCCGAAGGTCAAAACACAGAATGATTTCTGAATGAGGAGATCACCAAAATTCTGGGAGACAGATGTCATGGCCCGGTTGAGATAGATAGAGCACACCATATACCCGGTGGCCCCAGATCTCTTCAAGGTTCCTCCAGACCTATTATCACTTATCTCCTGAGATATTCAACAAAATAAAAAATTCTGAGGGCAGCTTGAGACAGGGGTAAACTGCTGTGGCATGGGGCTCGACTATCTTTCTTTAGAGACTTTTCGGCTGTTCTTAGAAAAGTCTTCATACCCATAAAGAAACTCTTGGCAGCACAGGGATTTCAATATGGATTCAAGAACCTAGCCTACCTTTATGTGTCTCGAGGGTAGGGACATAGAAGCGGAGATGCCGCAGGAGATTGAAGACTGGGTTCACAAGTACTGGCCCCGACTGTCCCTCAGCACCACAACTCCCAAGAGGCTATGGATCCCAGGACCTCAAACAAGGGACAGATGGAACAAATCTCCAAGGGATGGTACTGGGGAGGACTACAATCCAAACCGGACAGTGTCACATTTTAATACCTCCCCCAGGTCCGTTCCTCATTGGAACCCACCCGAAGTGGACAACAGCTTTAGAGCTACACAACAATGGTCAATAGTCCATCTCTCTTCCTCCCTTCCTCAGCAGGGCTCAATCCAGACGACCAGAATTCACCAACGCTCTTTCAGCGACCAGGGATCTCCCTCTAAGGGCCAGATGAAAGCACCACCCACCAAGCTGACCAAAGATGAATATCCCAGACCAGACCAATTGGAGGTACAGGACATTCTGGATGAGATCCTTATGGAGGTAGCTGAAAACACCTTCTGGGCAGAACTTTCCCCAGATTTGGACAATTCCCAGGACTTTTCTAATGTTCCTGTGAAACCGGGCTTGTTAACCTTCGCAGAGGTGTTATCTAAGGACATTTCTCCCCACACAACTACATCTGGCCTGCCAGAGGAAAGAGCTCCGAATGACTGAATCTAATATGTCTGTATTGTTCCTTTCATCTTCTTTTGGTTTGGGAATAGTTAACCCAAAGACAGGCACTTAATGATAATTGCATGTCAGTAGTGGACAACCCCCCTAGAGGGACTATGGAGGTAGCTCTAATCCTGTCTCCCGGGGTAACGTACTTATTTGGTGGTTACAGTGCCCAGATGGAATGGTACAGCTCCTCCATAGGTGGCACTAGCCCTCACCACCTGCATTCCTCTTCATTCGGCCTATTGGCCCTAACCGCCTGATTTGATCTTTGCAGATATATGGTGCCTGCAATTTTTAGGGTCTTGCACTGAAAGCCTACCGAAAGCAAGATTCTGTTCCTTGTTTCTGCATACCAGGAGGAGGTTTGTCGACTTTACTGGTTCTGTAGACCTGGAAGATCTTCTGTATTATAAGACAACAAATCTCCCCCATTTCCCCTTGGAGCCTTGTCCCTTCCTTCCTTCTGGACTCTACCCCCTTCCCCTCCCTAAATGTTTTATTTTTGCATATATAGCTGGGGATGGAGATGTGTGTTACTGTTTGGGTTATCTCCACTTCTCCCCCCTACGGGTGAAAGGTCAGCATGGCTGAGTGCTCCTCCTTGATAGTGCGGAGGATAGCACCTCATGCATACATGCATTCACCTTTAGCTATTTAAAATCCTTACTGTTAAGGAGCTCCATTTACATACCCCTTAGAGGGGAAACTGTTATATTCTCTTTCTGTGTTAGTTGGTCACTCTGGTGGCATGTTAAGTGTTGTAACCTAACTGTCTTTACTTCTGCACCAGGATATTCCTGCTATTCTCACTTACAGAACATACTACCTCATTACCCTACCCAACCAACTCTTCTTCCTTTGTCTCAGGCAACCTGCCTACAACTGCTCCTCTATTTTTTCCGGATGTGGACGGTGAGTACCTGTACACTATCTAATTTTGGAACAGCAATGCAGAATACTAACGTAAGCATCAAACTTATATCATGGAATGTCAAGGGTTTAAACCACCTGGTTAAATGGTCCATGGTCCTCAGGCTTCTACACTCCTTGCAGGCAGATATTGCACTTATCCAAGAGACCCATCTCACTGTAAGAACTGTAGCGTGGCTTAAGAAGGCATGGGTCAGTAGTGTCATAGTGAGCTCAGCGTCAACCAAATCAAGGGGGGTGGCCATCCTAGTTAAGAAGTCATGCCCATGGGTGCAGGAGCAAATTGCCTCTGATGCTCAAGGCTGCTGGATAGCGGTCCGTTTCTTGTACCAAGGGGGACATGCAGTGTTAGCAAATCTATATGGCCCAAATATGGATAACCCGGAAATTTTGCTAGATCTCAACAAGGCAGTAGAGTCCCTAGCTGCTGAGTACCCACAGATCCATATAGTGCTGGCTGGGGACTTTAACCTTACGTTAGACATCTTTCTTGATAAATCCAAACCAACTCCCCAAACACACCCTAAAACAGTGCTGGCTCTGCAAGGGGTTATGGCAGAGTGGGGATTAACTGATGTGTGGCACAGAGATCACCCATCAGGGCACGATTACTCCTTTTTCTCCTCTGTTCACACTACATATAGCCGGATTGATTTTTGACTTGCCAGTACCCCCGCTGCCCGAGACACTACCTGTACTAAAATCCATAACATCCTAGTCTCAGACCACGCACCAGTATCTTGCCTTTATACCCTTTCTGGGCAGAGTAGATCGAGCACTAGGTGGCGATGTAACCCACTACTCCTATGAGACCCTAGGTTCTGCTCCATGGTAAGGGAAATTGCTAGAGATTACTTCTCTCTCAACCATGCTGCAGATACCTCTGCTGCCACAGTCTGGGAGGCCTTCAAGGCTCTTTTGCGAGGGCAAGTCATCGCCTACTCAGCACATATAAACAAAACAAGAAAGAAGGAATTAAACAATCTACGGTCCTAACTCTCCTTATTAGAAACCTACTTCAGGACCTCCACTGCTCGAATACCAGACCTGACATTACTCTGGGACATAGTCGGGTTAAAATACTGTATTAATACTATACTACATCGAAAGGCAGTGTGGACATTGATCAGGACCAAGCACGCACATTGGGAGGGAGGTGACAAAGGGGGAAACTTCTAGCATTTCAGTTGAGGAAATAACAAGTGGCCTCACGTATTCATGTCCTTAAAGGCGTGGGAGGTCAGGTGGTTACGACATCCCAAAAAATCAACAAATGTATGCAGCAGTTTTATCAGCGGCTATCTCAGATGCATGCAATGCTAGAGCCCAATCAACTAGAATGCCAACTGATAAACTTCTGTACTGCCACCAATACCCCCCAGTTAAAGAGATGGCATGAGGAATACCTTGGACAAGCCGTTTACTGAACGTGAGCTCCTGAACACCCTTAACCAGCTGGCCAAAGGTAAGTCACCTGGCCCAGATGGAATGACCATGGAACTGTATCAAGCCATGAGTACAGAAATCAGTACCCCTCTCCTGTCTGTGCTGCAGGAGGCTCATACGACAGGTACTCTCCCTCCCTCCATGCACAAAGCTCTAATCACTCTTCTTCCTAAAAAATCAGACAACCCCCTCAATTGTGCCAATTACCGCCCAATTTCTCTTATTTCAGTAGACAACAAAATTGCAGCTAAGATGCTTGCCACTCAACTAATGGAGGTCTTGCCCTCCATTATACACTCATCTCAAGTGGGTTTTTACTAAAGGACGAGCAGCAGCCAACAATATCAGACTGGTCTTAGACCTAAAATGGCTTGCAGTGCAGTCCAAAAACCCAATGGCAGCAATGGCAGTGGACTTTTCTAAGGCCTTTGATTCTGTAGAATGGCTCTACCTTCATGCAATACTCTGGCAATACGGGTTTGTTCCCTACTTTAGACAATGGATCCGGGTGCTGTACAATGCTCCCCTAGCTCGTATCTTAAATAAAGATATCTTCCCCATTCCCTTTGCAAAAGAGAACATGGCAGGGGTGCCCCTTACTGTTTTTGGTGGCTCTAGACCCACTTACACGGAAACTGAAAGCCACAGAAGGCATCACGGGCATAAAGGTTGGCAAGCATACATACCTGACTGCCTCATATGCTGATGACCTACTTTTAATGTTGGCCCACCCAAAGGAATCGTGCCTCAAAGTCCTGGAGGTTATGAGAGAGTTTGTGCATTTGTCTGGACTGCAAATTAATCAGAAAAAGAACAGTGTTACTCCCCTCAGCACGGCATGCACAAATTCATGTCTGCAAGGCTTAGACCTAGCCTTGGCTCCACATAGCTTCTCATATCTTGGTATTATCATTCCAGTCAACTGGAGGCATCTAGAACATGAGAACATTGTCCCCCTAATAACTATGCTAACAGCAGAGGTAAACCGTTGGCGCTGCCTTAACCTCTCTCTCTGTCCCTGGTAAGGTAGCTGCAATCTGCATGCTGTTACTACCCAGAGTAGCATACCTTCCGAACAATCTTCCCATTGCCCTGTTGGGTAAGGTGTTTCGCCCGCTAGACAAATTGATATCATTCCTCCTATGAGAAGGTAAGACATCCAGGTGGAGCCGCAGTAAGATGAGGGCTCACTGGACTAAGGGGAGCATGGGACTTCCATGGCTGCAGGGTTATCATTGGGCCTATATTGTAGCACAGGCCATTAAATGGTTTGTCCCTTCCTCCTACCCAGTGGGTTCAGCTAGAATCTCAGCTGATACAGAACACTCCCCTGGGCCTCCTCTTAACCAGTGCCCCCATAAACTCCAGTAAGCTCACTCCGGTTATGATCGAGACCAGGAAGGCATGGTTTAGACTGATGGCAGCCTCTAAAACACTGAAGACAGCAAGCTTTATACCACTCCAATACATGGCTCTCTGGCATAACCAACTTCTCACAGTGGATAACAAGTCGCTCCATTGCCCGACATGGGGAAAGTAAGGGGATATGTATCGTTCAAGACTTATATATGCACAACTCCGGCACTTTGATGTCATTCGAACAGCTTAAGGATTGGTACTACCTTCAGTCCAGTGACTTCTGGAGATACCTGCAACTTCGCAGTGTGGTCCAAGCTCTCAATGGGATACTGATAGCAGACCCTAAGTGGCGTTGGTTGACCTCTTTACATTTAAAAGCCTCTCCCAAGGCCTGGCAGGATGATTCTACAGCATATAGCGCAAGGTGCAACCGGACCACACTGAATCATGTAGGGCCACGTGTAGTGTGGATCTTCAGGTCCCTATCACTGCAGAAACATGGTCCCGATGCCTCCACCTAGCTCACTCCACATATCAGGATGTTAGGAGCCAGCTGATACAACTTAAGATCCTCCTCAGGTGGTATCGTATGCCTGCAGCCCTCCATTCCTGGGGAATCCTTCCCCATGCAACGTGCTGGAGATGCTGGCATGATCCAGCAAACATCTTGCACCTTCTGTGGGAATGCCAGGCCTTAACCCCTTTTTGGTCAGCCATAGCAATGGTCTGCTCTGGGGTTCTGGGACTACCCATCGATATCTGTAACCCACTGCTCTTACTGCGGGACCCTGCCCCCTTGGGCCAATTAGCAGAGCCTCATAGAACCTGGCTTCTTGCAGTCCTCTCGGAGGCCAAAAGGGTTGTACTTTTGTCCTGGAGACAAGCACAACCCCCATCCATCTTCCTTTTGCACTCTGTGCTGGCTAGATTAGCCACCTTTGAAAGGCTTACATATGCTAATCAAGGGCAACTCACCATATACCACCAGAAATGGGTAGCATACTTAAATTCTGCCTTATGTAAAGTCCCCATTCCCGGCCGTGTAACCCTCCTGAACAGTGAGGCCTAATGGCACCAATGCCCTGCAGCTAGATACACCTTTTAGGACATGTTTAGAGTTGTTGAGGAGCAGTTATACCTTTTTCTGCTTAACTATACTTCTTCTTCTTCTTTTCAGTACTATATCTTCCCTTCCATATCTCTGCCAAACTATCTCTTTGAAGGCTTGTAATACTCTTAAGAAAAATCTTCTGTTAGAAAGGAACAAAGTTCAAGAGGGTAGCATCTTTCAGAAAAAGAGATGTGCAAGAACAAGGGGGCACATTTTTGAAGCTAGAGAGAGACGGCTCAGAGGTAATGTGAGGGAGTATTTTTTCATGGTGAGGGTTGTGGATGCATGGAACAGCCTTCCTGAGGAGGTTGTGGAGTCAAAAACAGTGGTGGAATTCAAGAATGCATAGGACAGACATAAGGCAATTCTAGGGGGTGGAGGTTGGAAGAAGCAGGCTGTTGGTTAGCTAGGATCTGCAGCTTATCCATTAGGTAGGGAAATGGGCAGACTGGGTGGGCCAAGCGGTCCTTATTTGCCGTCAAATTCTATGTTTCTATGTTGGAATATTTAGGACATTATATATACAAGCCAGGTTAGTAGTAAATATTTGTTTAATATCTCTGAAGGACAGTTAGAGGTAGGAAACCGTATATAACCCCCTCTGTTTTGTGTGAGGTATGCATAACCTGGTTTGTGACACAAGAGATGCTATACTGTCTGTTAAGTATATGTACCTTTTCTTGTATGCAGTGACAGTGAATAAAATTATTCTGTGATAAAAAAAAGAAAAGGAGATGTGCAAGAACAAGGGGAACAATTTGAAGATAGAAGGGGGATGGCTCAGAGGTAATGTGAGGAAGTATTTTTTCACAGAGAGGGTAGTGGATTCATGGAACAACCTTCCTGAGGAGATTGTGGAGTCAAAAACAGTGGGAGAATTCAAGAATGCATGGGACAGACATAAGGCAATTCTAGGGGTTGGGGGTAGGAGGAAGTAGGCTGTTGGTTAACTAGGATCTGCAGCTTATCCATTAGGTAGGGAAATGGGCTGACTGGGTGGGCCAAGCGGTCCTTTCCTGCTGTCAAATTCTATGTTTCCATGGTGCTTTGTGATTTGCTTAATCATCTTTTGTCTAGTTTCATTACTGGTTTTCATTAGCATACCAATCCAGACATGTTTAGTACCTGTTAACATTCACCTTGTCACCAGGTTTTGACCATTGAGAACCCAGAACTGCTCAGACCAGTTCTATGAATATTATTAATAAAAACAACGTATTGAAATGTCACAGAAAGAATAATTTAATCTGAAGTATTTTAAAATGGAAATGTTCAAAAACACATTTCTGAGATTAAATTTCAGGAAAGTTGATAGCGCTCTTAAAAGATTAAAGAAAAACAGCTGATGCATGTTTGTGTCCTTACTGTAAGAAAATACTAATTAAGTATCTATTTTTAGTCAGCAGGAGATTTGAGTGCAATGAGATTTGGAGTCAGCAATCATCACTTGAGAATTGCCAACTGAGTTACACAACAGAGAAACTCCATCAGTGTCATCAGTGCAGGACGAGTTTCCATGACCTACATCTCATCACTGTACAAAAACAGATTAATGAAGGAGAGGGGCAATTTACATTTACCAAATATCAGAGGTGTTTAAGCAAACTAAATGCAGTTAAATATACTGACAAGAGTTTAACTGTGCAGCATAAAACTATAAAACACCAAATTCACAAGCAATCATATAAATGTGCTCAGTGTGACAAGAGTTTTACAACACAGAGTATCTTCATGAGGCAACAGCAAATCGCCATGGGAGAGAAACCATATAAATGTGTTGAATGCAGTAAACATTTTGGTCAGAACAGTCACCTGGGTGTAGCTCAGCAAATTCACTCTGGAGAGAAACCATATACATGTGCTGATTGTAAAAAGAGCTTTGGTTGGAAGAGTACCCTGATAAGACATCAACGTATTCACTCTGGAGACAGACCATATAAATGTGCTGAATGCAAAAAGAGTTTTTCTTTAAAGAGTACCCTGGTAAGACATCAGCAAATTCATGCTAGAGAGAGACCATATAAATGTGCTGAATGTGACAAGAGTTTTGTGAAGGGTAACCTGATACAACATCAACGAATTCACTATGGAAGAAGCCATATAAGTGTGTTGAATGCAAAACGAGTTCACGAAGAGTACCCTGGTAAGACATCAACGTATTCATTCTGGAGAAAGGCCATATAAATGTGCTGAATGCAACAAGTGTTTTGGACGGAAGGGGCCACTGAGAGTACATCAGCAAATTCACTCTAGAGAGAGATCATATACATGTGCTGAATGTGACAAGAGTTTTGGTTGGAAGAGTACCCTGATAAAACATCAGCGAATTCACTCTGGAGACAGACCGTATAAATGTACTGATTGCAACAAGTGTTTTGACCAGAAGAGTTACTTGATAAGACATCAGCGAATTCACTCTGGAGAAAAAACATTTAAATGTGCTGACTGCAACAAGTGTTTTGGCCAGAAGAGTTACTTGATAAAACATCTGCAAATGCATTCTGGTGTGAAACCATATAAATGTGCTGAATGCAGCAAGAGATTTTTCCAAAAGAGTGACTTAATAACACATCAGCGAATTCACTCTGGGAGAGAGACCATATAAATGCACTGAATGTGGCAAGTGTTTTGGTTATAAATGTACCCTAATAAAACATCAGCAAATTCACTCTTGGACTACGTACAAGATGGTTCACAAAATCCATAGAAAAAAGCAGGAGAAACAGACAAGTGCAGGTTCTGTAGTACAGAATTAGAAACAGTTGCACATCTCGTAGCTGGATGCAGAGTATTCATGGGATAAGGCCTGTATGCCCAAAAACACAACAACGTAGCAAGATTGATCCACTGGAAACTGTACAGACACTGTAACATACAGGTAGCAGAGAAACACTTGAAACATGAACTACAAAGCACCACAGAGAACGAAGATGTTATTATCACATGGTATCACCCAATACCAATAGCCAAGAAAGTGGAAGCAAGAAAACCAGATATTGTAATACAAGAAAAAAGGACAAAGATAACATTTCTGATTGAAATAGCCACATGACTACAGTGTCCTGCATACAGAGAGAGACAAAAATCATGAAACACCAAGATATGCAGTCAGAAACCAAACTGATGTGGAATGAGGACATGAAAATTGTTCTAATAGTGCTTGGAGCAACTGGACTAATTAAGAAGAATGTTCAGGCACATTTAAATATGCTACCAGCACTTGTGACACCTTATGAACTTCAAAAGGAAAGCATCTTGGGAACCATTGCGTGTGCTGAGAAGAGCATTCTCAGCAAACATCAAAGACTAGTACAGTACTAATTTCTTAAGTTTTGAAGATGCCCTGGCTAAGGAATGGGGTCCATTCTTGTCACGGTATCAGAAATCCCTAACCATTTGGAGACACTAACCTGGCCCCGAGAAAGAGTCCATACAACTGTGCTGAATGCAGCAAGAGCTTTGGCCACAAGAGTAACCTAAGAAAACATCAGTGAATTCACTCTGGAAGAACTTTCAGACACATTTAAATATGCTACCAATACTTGTGACACCTTATGAACTTCAAAAGGAAGCCATTCTGGGGACACTGTATGTGCTGAGAAGAGCACTCTCAGCAAACATCAAAGATTAACACAGTTCTAATTTCTTGAGTTTTGAATATGCCCTGGCTAAAGAATGGGGTCCATTCTTGCCACAGTATTAGAAATCCCCTAAACATTTGGAGACACTAACCCTGAGACAGACCATATAAATGTACTGAATGTGGCAAGAGTTTTGGCCTGAAGGGTAGCCTGATAGCACATAAGCGAATTCACTCTGAGTTATAAACTTCAAAAGGAAGCCATTTTGGGGACATTGCGTCTGCTAAGAAGAGTGCTGTCAGCAGCCATCAAAGACTAATACAGTACTGATTCCTTCTGTTTTGAATATGCCCTGGCTTAAGAATGGGGTCTGTTCTCATCATGGTGTCAGAAATCCCTAACCATTTGGAGATACTAACCCCAAGAGAAGTACAATAAGGACATATAATAAGAAGAATAAGGACACACAAATTGTTCCAGTAGTGCTTGAGGCAACAGGACTAATCAAAAAAAACTTTCAGGCACATTTAAATATGCCACCTACATTTGTGACACCTTATGAACTTCAAAGGGAAGCCATCTTGGGGGCGTTGCATGTGCTGAGAATAGTGCTCTCAGCAAACAACAAAGACTGATACAGTACTGATTTTCTGAGTTTTGAATATGCCCTGGCTTAAGAATGGGGTCCATTCTTGTCACAGTACTAGAAATCCATAAACATTTTGAGTCACTAACCCCAAAAGAGAAAGATAGTAGATAAGAAGTAGTAGTAGTTACGGAACAGCCAGCAACAGAAAGTGGAAAGAATGAGAAAAAGGAGTATAAGGACAAAGACCAACAGAAAAGAAAAAACAATTGGAAAGATAGTGAAAAATATAAGGGAGATACTAGAACAACCACAGGTCAATCAAGCCCTGACCCACATGTGGTTAAAAAGAGGTGACTTTAGGTCACAAGATGAAAGATTGATAATGGCAGCCCAAGATAGTGGACTAGACACAAGATGATTCACAAAAATCCGTAGAAAAAATGGGAGAAACAGACAAGTGCAGGTTGTGTAGTAAAGAATTAGAAACAATTGTGCATCTTGTGGTTGGATATGAAGTACTCATGGCAGAAACAGACAAGTGCAGGTTCTATAGTACTGAATTGGAAACAGTTGCACATCTCATGGCTGGATGTGAAGTACTCATTGCAGAAGGCCTGTATACCAAAAGACACAACGTAACAAGATTGATCCACTGGAAACTGTGCAGACACTATAACATGCAGATAGCAGAGAAACACTGGAAACATGAACCACGAACCACAAAGAATCACAGAGACAGAAGAAGTAATGATCACATGGGATCACCCAATACCAATTGCCAAAAAAAGTGGAAGCGAAAAAACCAGATATTGTAATACAAGAAAAAAGTACAAAGGTAGCATCGTTGATTAAAATAGCCAACCCTTGTGACTACAGTGTCCTGCGTATATAGAAGAGACACAAAATCATGAAATACCAAGATATGCAACCAGAAACCAAATTGATATGGAATAAAGACATATAAATTGTTCCAGTAGTGCATGGAGCAACGAGACTAATCAAAAAGAACTTTCAGGCACATTTAAATATGCTACCAATACTTGTGATACCTTGTGAACTTCAAAAGGAAGCCATCTCAGGGACATTGCATGTGCTAAGAAGCGCGCTCTCAGCAAACATCAGAGACTAATACAGTACTAATTTCCTGAGTTTGAATATGTCCTGGCTTAAGAATGGGGTCCATTCTCATCACGGTACCAGAAATCCCTAAATATTTGTAGATACTAACCCCAGAAGAGCAGTCTCAGAAAACTTCAAAGACCAATACAGTACTGATTTCTGGATTTATTTTTTTAAATATGCTCTGGCTTAGGCATAGGGTCTATTCTCATCATGGCACTATAAATCCCTGAACATTCAGAGACCACTAATCCCAGTTGAGATCATATAAATTTGCTGAATGCAACAAATGTTTTGCCCTGAAGGTTACCCTGATGAAACATCAATGTATTCACTCTGGAAGGAAGCCATCCTGGGGATGATGTACGTGCTAATCAGAGCGCTGTCAGCAAACATCAAAGACTAATACAGTACTGCTTTCCAATCTTTTAAATTGGCCCTGGCTTAAGAATGGGGTCCATTCTCATCATGGCACTGTAAATCCTTGAGCATTTGGAAACTAACCCGGGGAGAAACCATATAAATGTGCTAAATGCAACACAAGGTTTACCCAGCATAGTAGTCTAATAAAATATCAGTGAACTTTTACTGGATGAAAACCATATAAATGTGTTAAATGCAACAAGAGGAGAACCTAGCAGAGTAGCTTAATAAAACATCAGTGAACTCATACAGGGGAAACATTCTTGCCACGGTATTAGAAATCCCTAAACATTTGGAGACACTAACACCGAGGGAAAACACCTTATGATCTGCAAAAGGGAGTCATCCTGGGAAGTTGCGTGTGCTGAGAAGAGCTCTCTCAGCAAACATCAAAGACTAATACAGTACTGACTTCCTGATTTTCATACGAATGTGCCAGCAGAAATAGACCACCTGGTATATCTAAGTCAGCTTGAGAGTGCAGCTATCACCCCTAGTATGCAGCTGCCCCACCCCCCCTTTGTCATCCCACTGCTGCCCCTCACTCTCCCCTGTCCCCTGCCCTTTTAAAGCTATTCGCAGATTTACATGATACCACTTATTCTGGTGGTGCATTCCATTTTTCTACCTCCCTCTCCGTGAAATAAGTGCAGCCTTACCAGTGACCTGTAGAGGGGCAAGATTACCTCTCTTTACCTGGGTGAAAACCCCCTTGCTATACACCCCAGCATTTTGTTTGCTTTTGCAGCTGCTCTCCTGCACTGGGCAGTGTTGTTCATGGTCCCTGATGCCATTACCCCTAGGTCCTTCTCCTCCTCTGTGATCCACAGCTTAACTCCTTCCAGGCAGTATTCTCTCCTTGGGTTCTTCATCCTGAAGTGCATAACCTTACACTTCTTTGCATTGAGCCCCAGCTGCCACCTCTCTGACCACTCCTCTAGCTTGCTTAAGTCCTTCTACATCTGCTTCCATCCCTCCACCCCATTCACCACTTCTCCCATTTTGGTGTTGTCTGCAAACAGACTTACCTTGTTCACCACCCTGTGCACAGTGGCTGATATGAAGAGCCCAAATAATACTGGTCCCAGCACAGAGCCATGTGGCACCCTGTTCTTCACCGGCCTTGGAGTTGAAAGTTCCCCTCCCAGCATTCCTCATTGCAGCCTCCCACTTAGCCAGCTTGTAATCCAATTTGTCATTTTTGCCCCTACCCCTACATCAGTTAGCTTCTCCTCAAGCTGTCCTTGTGGCACCGAATTGAAGGCATTGGTGAAGTCCAAGTAGAGAACATCCACCGCCTGACCCTTATCCAACTCACCTGTCCCCCAGTCATAGTATTGTATCAGGTTGGTTTGACAAGACTTCCCTAAAATGAACCCATGCTGCTTCACATCCTGGAGCCCATTGACCTCCAGGTACAACACCAGTCTTTCCTTTAGTATCATTTCCATGAGTTTGCACACTATGGAGGTGAGACTTAGCGGACGATAATTACCCGGTTCATCCCTTGGTCTGACATTGTGTAATGGCACTACATGTGCCCTCCTCCAGTTTGGTGGCACACATCCTGACTCTAGTGAGGTGCTATACAGATCAACCAGGAGCTCCACCAACACCTCTGCCATCTTTCTCAGCACCCTGGGGTGGATATGATCTAGCCCTGGTGCCTTGTCTACCCTCAGTGCCCTCATTCCCTCTAGAACTCTACCTCCTTCAGTTCATCCATCTGTTACCTCCTTCCCCCATCCCACCCTCCAGCCCATGGTGGTAGTGGCCCCATTTTCTTCCATGAACAGTGAGCAAAAGTATTCTTTCAGTGCTTCTGCCTGTTCCTCCCCATTTGCATGCATGCCCCACCCCTTCTTATCCTCACTATTGTATCCTTGCACTTCCTTTTCTCCCTGATGTATCTGAAAAGTCTCCCCTTCCCCCAATTCCCTGTGCTAATCTCAGCTGTCTCTGGGCCTTGGCTTCTCTCACTTTTCTGGTCACCTCCCTGGACCATCTTGCATACTCCTCCCTGTCTCCTTCCTTCCCCATCCTCCTATACCTCTGGTGTGCCTCTCAGTTTGCTCTCACCACCTCCAGTATCTCGCTGTTCAATCAGCATGGTTTCGTTGCCCTTCTCCTCTTACTTTGTGTCTTGGTGCAGGCTTCCGTTGCCTGTGCAAACCACATATTTAATAATATCCCATTTCAGCTTCACATCCATCTCCTGCCTTATTCCCTCCAGTTTCCCTTTCAGTGCTTCCTCCATTCTCCGAAAGTCTTCCCACCTGAAGTTTACCACCCGGGTTACTGATTTCTCTGGCTATCCGCACATCATGATATTAAACCACACCATTGGTGATCATTGTCAGCTAGTGGGTCCTCCACCGTTATTTCCCTTACTGTCTCCCCATTCTTCAATACCAGATCTAAATTGTTCTTTAGCCTAGTAGGTACACTAACCAACTGTGTCTGGAGACCATCCTGGATCGCATCCAGTAGCACTTGCTCCCTAGCACTGGAGGTGACCGGAATGTTCCAGTCAACTCCCGGCAAGTTGAAATCCCCCCACAATGACCACCTTCCCTTTTCTAAAAACATTTTCTGATTTGTCCTGCTAATTCCCTGTCAAGTTCCTTAAACTGGGACAGTGGCCTGTATACCACCCCAAATCTCAATTTCCTACCCCTTGAGTCCAGGAGCTGCAGTCAGATTGCCTCTGTTGTCCTTTCTTCTCCCTCGTCCTTTGTGCATTTGATCCCGTCCCTCACATAGACTGCCACCCCACCCCCATCCCCTCCTTCCGGTCCTTCCTGTATAATTTGTAGAAAAACACAAAAGAGCTAGCACACTTGCCAAGAAATTACAAATGCCAAATTATCATGAGTGAACGAGAACCCACGGCATACTACCCCAGCGCTTCGTGTCCTCTCCGGGACACTTCGTCAGGAGGCGGGGTCTTGGAGCTCAGGGTTAATTCTTTATTATAATTCTTTTAATGTGCCAGTGCACAATTCTTAATTTATTATACTGAGCATCTACCAAAACCATTTTGCCAAACACCAACAGTATAATACAAAAAATACATATATAGAAGTTCATATATAAAGATTCATATTGAGGGGAAAAAATATGTGCCATATTTTTTGAAAAATCATGATTTGCAAAATTAGAATAGCATATAATGGGAGGTCAACAATAATTGCTAAAGGTCAGCACCTTCATGAGGGAAGGAAAAAGTATATGAATACATAAATAAGTGGTGGTGAAAAAATGATTATAAATCTGTCTAGATGATTCAACCAATTATTTAACTTAGAGAGTGTCAAATTAATATATCAAAAAACAGGCCCTAACCAAAGCAAAAAAACAAAAATCAAATTTATTAGTGCAACACTTACCAAAGGAAATCTACAAATGACGCAAAAACTACCACCATTTCACTTCACTGAAAATTTAGAAAGTAAAAACCAGAGTTGTTTCATTTTGTTTATTATTATTATTTTTTTAAACTAATTGATAACTTACAAATTGTGGAGCCTCTTATTTTAGAGGGACTTGTTCTTTCCTGAAATATTCCCCTGGCTTTGCTTACTAAAGATGCTACCAGAAGCATGAATGCAAGATAAACAATAATGAATATTAAGGGGAAAAAAACTCAATAAAAATGGCAAAATGTCCAAACAGTCATTCAGACCTTTCTGAAGTAATAAATTAAGTCTGCCTTCACCTCTAATAGGCGCTCGTACAAACTCAAGGCCTGAAAAAGAAAAATCCATTGGGTTTCCGCTGTGACAAGATGCAAAGTGCATCCCAATGGGTGTAGCTGGTTCAGTTTTTAACATTGCCCGAATGTGCTCCTGCATTCTCTCTTTTAGGGGTCTCTTTGTGCATCCCACGTATAGTATAGGACAAGTGCATTACACAACATAACTTGTTGTGCAAGAAATTGTTTTATCAAAAAGTTCTTATTATAACTTTGGTGCACAAAAGAACCACCCTGAATGCAATGGCAACAAACATTGCATCTGCCACATCGGAAATTACCATTTGGTAAGGGAGGGAGCCATGTTGGATAACTGGTTTTGATGGATTTCATATACAGACTATGGGTCACAATTTTTCCAGTTTTTTTACCTTTCCTATATACAATCCTGGGATTATTTCCCAGGGTTGCATATAGATTTGGGTCACTTTGTAGGAGGAGTGAAATGGTAGTAGTTTTGCATCATTTGTAGATTTTCTTTGGCAAGTGTTACACTAATGAATTTGATTTTTGTTTTTTGCTTTGGTTAGGGCCTGTTTTTTGATGTGTCATAATGTATAAATTAATTTGACATTCTGCAAATTAAATAATTGGTTGAATCATCTAGACAGACGTATAACCAGTTTTTCATCACCACTTATTTGTGTATTCATATACTTTTTGCTTCCCCTATGAAGGTGCTGACCTTGAGCAACTATTGTTGGCCTCCCATTGTATGCTATTCCAGTTCTGCAAATCATGATTTTTTTTTTTAAATATGGGGCATATTTTTCCCCCTCGATATAAATCTTTACATATGAACTTCTATATATGGATTTTTTGTATTTCATCATTGGTGTTTGGCAAAATGGTTTTGTTTGATGCTCAGTATAATAAATTAAGAATTGTGCACTGTCACTTTATTTTTATTTTTTATTTTTCCTTTATTCGGGAGGCTCTCCATCAATTTCTGCCCTGGTCATGGCCCTCAGAGCTTCCACTAAGTGCCTGTACCGCAATCTCCAGGTTCACCCCCGGCTTACCCCGGAGGAAACAGGACCATAGCTTTAGTTCTCCCAATTCTGGGCTGCGGGCATGTAGCATAGTATCTGGTTGGGGAGTGCGGGGCAGTGGCTAATTGAAGCCTGGGGAGGGCTTCATGGAGGCGAGGCTCTCCCTTCCATTTTCTTTGATTTTCCTCCAGGAGGTGGGGACATGCAGTGACATCCAGCGTCCGCCCCGCCTCCACTAGTTCACGGCGCCCGGTACCTCAGGCCGCCATCCTCCACCGCCAGGGGTCGCTGGACATTTTCCACCCACCCCAGAGGAAGGAGGCAGTCCATAGACGCTCTATCCTTCTTCCGGCTGGCTTCTGGCAATCCTGGGTCGGTTCCTGAACCGGCGCCAGCGGAAATCAACCGTTGTGCTGGCGGGCCAGATTGTGCACTGTCACTTTAAAAGAATTCTAATAAGAGACCCTGAGCTGCAAGACCCTACCTCCTGATGAAGTGTCCCAGAGATGACATGAAGAGCAAGGGTAGTGTGCCAAGGGTTCTCGCTCACTCGTGATAATTTGGCGTTAGTAATTTTTTGACAAGTGTGCTAGCTCTTTTGTGCTTTTCTATGATATTGTTCTGCAGCACCCACTCATTCTAAGGTGCACATCAGCACATGTGCTTTTTAGATTTTCTTGTATAATTTGTACCCTGGGATTGCCAGATCCCAGTCCCGTGCTCAGTTGCCCACGTTTCCTTGACAGCTGCAATATCCACCCTCCACATAGAAACATATAATTTGATGGCAGATAAGGACCGCTTGGGCCACCTAGTCTTCCCATTTTCCGATCTAACAGATAAGCTGCAGATCCTAGTTAACCAACATCTTACTTCCTCCTACCCCCCACTAGGACTGCCTTATGTCTGTCCCTTGCATTCTTGATTCTCCACTGTTCTTGACTCCACGACCTCCTGGGGGCTGTTCCATGCATCCACAACCCTCTCTGTGAAAAAATACTTCCTCACATTACCTCTGAGATGTCCCCACTCTGTCTTCAAATTGTGCCCCCTTATTCTTGCACATCTCTTTATCTGAAAGATGCTACCCTCTTGGACTTTGTTGATTCCTTTGAGATACTTGAAAGTTTCCATCATGTCCCCTCTCTCCCTTCTTTCCTCAAGGGTATACATATTAAGCTCCTTTAATCTTTCTTCGTATGTCTTCTGGTGATCCTGCACCATTTTGGTTGCCATCCTCTAGACAGCCTCCACTCTGTCTTTGTCTTTGCAGAGATGGGGTCTCCAGAACTGCACACAGTACTCCAGATGGGGTCTCACCAACTGTCTGTACAGAGGGATAACAACTTCCTGTTTTCTACTATTGATATTTCTCCCTGTGCATCCCAGTATCCCCCTTGCCTTCCTTACTGCCGTCTCACATTGCTTGCCCACCTTTAGGTCATCTGATATAATTAGCCCCAGGTCCCTTTCCATTTTTACTGTTGTCAGTATCTCACCCCCCATTGTGTACTTTTCCCCTGGGTTTTTGTTTCCCAGGTGCATTACCTTGCACTTCTTTGCATTGAATCCAAGCTGCCATATATTTGACCATTCCTCCAACCTTGCCAAGTCCCTT
Source organism: Neoceratodus forsteri (assembly GCA_016271365.2). Classification (NCBI taxonomy): domain Eukaryota; kingdom Metazoa; phylum Chordata; order Ceratodontiformes; family Ceratodontidae; genus Neoceratodus; species Neoceratodus forsteri. The sequence continues at coordinate 444,292,476 of CM057457.1, read as the reverse complement.
CTCATCCTTTCCACTCCATCTTGTGTATCAACCCTGTTGCAGATCTTTGTGTCGTCTGCAAAGAGACGTACGTTTCCTTCCAGTTCCTCTGCAATGTCACTTATAAAGACATTAAAAAGGATCGGTCCCAGTACTGAACCCTGCGGTACCCCGCTAGTAACCCTCCTTTCTTCACTGTGGACTTCATTTACTACTACCTTTTGCGTCTTGTTGTCTAGCCAGTTTTTTATCCAGACTACCACCTTGGGACCCACTCCAAGGCTGGCTAACTAGTGTATTAATCTTTTATGTGGGACTGCATCAAATACCTTGCTAAAATCTAGGTAGGCCATGTCCACAGCCCCTCCCTGGTCTACTACTTTGGTCACCCAGTCAAAGAAATCTATTAGATTCGTCTGACATGACTGTCCCATCCTGAATCCATGCTACATTGGATCCTGCGTCCCACTGGCCTCTAGGTACTCAACAGTTCCTTCCTTCAGAAGTGATTCCATCATTTTCCCTACCACTGAGGTCAAAGTAACTGGTCTGTAGTTTCCTGCCTCTGTCCTACTTCCACTTTTGTGAAGAGGAATTACATCCACCCTCTTCCAGGCCTCAGGTACCACCCCATCCTCCCATGATTTGTTAAAGAGAGTAGTTAGCGGTGTCACTAGTTCTACCCTTAGTTCTTTTAAAATTCTTGGATGAATCCCGTCAGGCCCCATTGCTTTGTCCACCTTCAATTTTATTAGTTCTTTCAGAACCCTTTCTTCTATAACTGGACTGCTATAGACCCCCGTCTTCAGAGTGTTTCTCTTGTTTGGTTTAGGTACCTCCCCCTCCTCTTCTTTTGTGAATACTGTGCAGAAATATTCATTCAGTAGCCCTGCTTTTTCGCTGTCACTCTCTGCCCACATTCCCTCCCCTTTATTAAGCCTCAGTATGTCATTTGGTCTTTCTTCGCTCCCTAATGTACCTATAAAAGGTCTTATCCCCCTTCTTAACAGAGTTGGCTATCCTTTCCTCGGTTTGGACCTTTGCTATTCTGACTGCCTTCCCTGCCTCTTTCTGCTTTAACTGATACAGCTCTCTGTCCTGCTCCTTCTGTGATTCCTTGTACTTCCTGAATGCTATCTTTTTCTCCCTAACCTTCCCTGCCACCTCCTTTGAGAACCATAGTGATTTTTTACATTGTTTTGTTTTGTTTATTTCCTTCACACAAAGGCCTTAGTGATGGCAGTTTTGATTATTCCCCATTGTTCCTCCACCCCTCCTTCTTGCCTGCTTGCTAGTGCTTTGCTGAGGCACTCTCTCATTTTCCCAAAGTCAGCCCTCCTAAAGTCCAATACTCTTGCTTTTGTTTGGCTTGACTGTATGGCTGTTTATCGTGAACCACATTGTTTGGTGTCCGCTTGTTCCCAGATGGCTACCCACTTCTAAATCTGACATTCTTTCTCCATCCCCATTTGAGAGTACCAGGTCTAAGATTGCTGCCTCCTGAGTGGGTTCCACTACTAGCTGTCTGAGGCATGCCCCTTGTAGGGCATCAGGAATGACCCTGATCTTGGATGTGCCTGCAGCAAAGGTGCTCCAGTTAACATCCGGCATATTCAGCTCCCCCATCAACAATATCTCCCCTTTTTCTGCCATTCTAAGGATGCCTTTATCATTTCCTTGTCCATTCCTTCCCCTGAGATGGGGGTCTGTATACAACCCCCATGCGGATTGTGGTGCCATTTCCTGTCTCCAGGGTGACCCAGAGTTCCTCATCTGCCCCCTGTTTATTCTTTAATACTGTTGCTTTGATCCCTTCCTTTACATAGAGAACTACTCTTCTTCCTCTTTTACCCTCCCTGTCCCTCCTATAGATTGTGTATCCTGGTATGTTGACATCCCAGTCATGGTTCTCTGTGTACCACGTTTCTGTAACTGCCACAATATCCAGGCAACCCTCTTCCATCAAGTCCACTAGTTCAGGGAGCTTGTTACTCAGACTACAGGCATTGGTACCCATCACCCTCCACTTTTTGATGGCCTTACCCCTTTTAGCCCCATCTCTGTCCTTACTGCCTTTGCCTTTTTTTACATTTACCTCTGTCCTGCTCCCTAATGACTTCTCTACCTTGGTGTTTACCTCATTAATTACTGTGTTTTGTGTGGGGCGGGGTGCTGGGATTTCACTGCTCCTTTTCTGTGCCTCCCCCCTCAGCTAGTTTAAATGCTTGCCAATAAAGCATTTAAACCTCTCACCTAGGATCTTGGTTTCCCCCTGGACAGATGCAGACCATTGCACCAGTATAGGCCTGCATCCCTCCCGGAGGCCCCCTAGTCCCCAATGAAGCCAAAACCCTGAGCTCCACACTAGGTTTTCAACCATTCATTGAATTCCCTGGCGAGGAGTACCCTAGCATCACCCTTGCCATGTACAGGCAGCACGTCCGAGTAGGATACCATATGCGCTACTTGTCTAAGGCCTCTCCCCAAGTCTACAAACTCCTCTTGCACTGCCAAGAGTGCCTGTAGCTCTGCTGATTTGTTGCCTAAGCTTTTCGCATTCAGCGAACCCACCCTCCATCCTAGCCCCTTCCCTTTATCGCCCTCCATCTCCTTGTCAGTCAGAATAGCAAAGGTCCAAACCGAGGAAAGGATAGCCAATTCTGTTAAGAAGGGGGATAAGACCTTTTATAGGTACATTAGGGAGCGAAGAAAGACCAAAGGAGGGATACTGAGGCTTAATAAAGGGGAGGGAATAATGTGGGCAGAGAGTGACAGCGAAAAAGCAGGGCTACTGAACGAATATTTCTGCTCAGTATTCACAAAAGAAGAGGAGGGGGAGGTACCTAAACCAAACAAGAGAAACACTCTGAAGATGGGAGTCTATAGCAGTCCATTTACAGAAGAAAGGGTTCTGAAAGAACTAATAAAATTGAAGGTGGACAAAGCAATGGGGCCTGACGGGATTCATCCAAGAATTTTAAAAGAACTAAGGGTAGAACTAGTGACACCGCTAACTACTCTCTTTAACAAATCATGGGAGGATGGGGTGGTACCTGAGGACTGGAAGAGGGTGGATGTGATTCCTCTTCACAAAAGTGGAAGCAGGACAGAGGCAGGAAACTACAGACCAGTTACTTTGACCTCAGTGGTAGGGAAAATGATGGAATCACTTCTGAAGGAAGGAAGGAATTGTTGAGTACCTAGAGGCCAGTGGGACACAGGATCCAATGTAGCATGGATTCAGGATGGGACAGTCATGTCAGACGAATCTAATAGATTTCTTTGACTGGGTGACCAAAGTAGTAGACCAGGGAGGGGCTGTGGACATGACCTACCTAGATTTTAGCAAGGTATTTGATGCAGTCCCACATAAAAGATTAATACACAAGTTAGCCAGCCTTGGAGTGGGTCCCAAGGTGGTAGTCTGGATAAAAAAATGGCTAGACAACAAGACGCAAAAGGTAGTAGTAAATGAAGTCCTTGCTAGCCTGGGGGTAGGCTGTGACTTCACTCTATCAGATCCCTGCCTACCTGCTGTCCACTTGCCACCCCTCTCTAGTTTAAATCCACCTTTGTCACAATATACCTCCCAAGTCTTTGCTTTAATGCCTCCTTCCCCTCCCCACTCAGGTGCAGCCTATCCCTTGCAAATAGATTGTTATTATCTCAGGTGCAGCCCCAGCCACCCACAACCCCATACCCCTTAGTTTGACACAATTCTACCAACAGTACAAAGGGGAAACTCTATGGCGGTATGAGTTCCAAGATGGCAGCCACGCTGGGCCAGCCTTTTCATTTGTGTTTTTAACATTTGTTTTTTTATATTAGTTTTAGTTATTGTTTTATTTAAATTTTCCTTTGGTGTTCCCATTCGTAATCGCAGCAAGAATCCGTGCAGCCACCGCAAAGGATCTGTGTTATCGGCGGTCTGCTGCTAGTTCTACCACACGGACTATTTCCTAGCATTTGGAAGACGATTGTGGAGTAGAGACGTCTTGGTGCAATCGGCATCTTTAACAGCGTGTTTTTGCCGGTTTCACTGCTTGGGCTGTCCTTTTTACATCTGGAAGGCGTTTGTGGTTTGGTACTTTGTCACTGATGCTGTTACTGATGCCGTAGCTCTTTCAAGACCGTATTAATAATTTGGAGATTGGATCCAAGATTGCTGCTCTGAGACTGAGGGTAGTGAATTCCAATGGACTGTGTTGGGTAGTGGAGTTCCCTAAAGTCCACCACTCCTAGGGGTATACCCAACCCCCGGGACTGAGCAGGAGTTGGCTAGATTTGGCTTCAGGAAGCTGGAGGCACTATCTGTGGCCTCTCCTAAAATACCCTGAGATTGGTCCTGATGGTCTAGTCTCGAGCTGTCTGTAGCTGCAGGTTGGAGTGATCAGGGCCTGATTGAGGCAGTGGGAGGGCATCCTTTTTCAAATTGCTCCTTGTTTTTACATATGGACCCTCGTACTGGTGTTTGACTCGAGCTGGTATTGTACGAACTTAATTTGGGCATATGGATTTCTGCTTGAAAAGAGACTAAATGGCTGTATCCCGATAGAGAGGGGGAACCTTTGAGGAATACTGGATTTACCTGAAGTTTGACTGGCTTTCCTTAGCCTAAGTTGCAGTTTGGACCGGTGGTGACCTAAATCTTTTCTGGTTTTTGCTGTTTTATGTTTCTACGGACAGGATTCTGCTTGGGGCTTCCTGACTTTATATTACAGGAGGTGTAATATTTTGGCCTATCCCGTATCCTGCGTTGTGTGACTACTGCACTTTAAGGACAACAACATCAGGAATTAACTGCATCATGCCCTTGACTTGAATTTGATTTCTTTTTGGTGGATCCCTGGTGGTAGAGAGGACCCAGGTGTCCACATTTTTCTTTGACTTTATTTTAGTTCTTTTTCTTGTTTGTACTGTACATTTTTCATGTTTCTATTTCTTTTTCTGGATTGTGACTCAGTTTGGACAGTGAGAGTGCCTGAACTTACCTGGCTCCCTGGTCTTGAGAGGACTTGGTGGGGGGGTAAATTTCTTTACCCATAATAATATTTTGTATATCTATGAGAGGGGATTGCAACAGTTCCATAACTCTTTTGTGGATCTGGACTCTTTTTGGGCAGTGAGAGTGCCTGAACTCCCTATCTCCTGGTCATGAGAGGACTTGGGGGGGGATTTTATTAACTGTATTTCGTGAGGGAGGTTTGCAGTATTTTCCAAAATTAAGTGTAGGAGTGACTGACTCAGCATATGTGGGATAGGGTGGTATTTTTAAGTTGTATTTTATTCTGTGTTAGGGTGGGTTATTTGAGTAATTTGGGGATTTGTCTTTAGTTCTATTCATTACTTGTTATTGTGATTTATAGTTTAAGTTTTAATTTTGGGGTAATTGTTTTGGGTGGGGCTGGATTGGGGGGGTATTTATTAGGTTTTAAATAGTTTTTGTTTATTTATCAGTTGTGAAGAATGTGTTGGATGCCAGCCCCCACAGTTGTGCACTATTCATCCTCTGTTCTGTGCCTCCGCCTTTCTCACTCCTCCCTCCGTTTACAACCTACCAGCACTGTAGAGTGCTGGGTATTATGCATAGGAGAAGGAGGGGGTGGGGGGTTGCGAACAGTGGAAGATGAACGAGGGGGGTTATCAAATTGGAGTGGTAGGATCCAGGAGACGCCGTGGGGCAAAATGGAATCCAGACCGTGGTTCTCCATGTCTGGTGTCCATACCCAAGGGCACTACAAATTGTGGTAGGCACATGGTTTGGGCAGCCCAGGAGGTTCGTCCAACTCAGGTGGTGTTGTGCAATGCCAGGTCCATTAAGAACAAGACTGCAGTTATTGCAGATCTCGTTGAAACAGTGGACCTGGCATGCATCACCGAGATCTGGCTGGATTAAAATTCTGGCCCCTTCTTGGAGGCTGTAACTCCAGCTGGGTACTCAGTGACACACTGCCCGAGATTGGATCATGGGGGAGGTTGCGGTCTGCTTCAAGACCGAACTTAACGTCACAAGAGTATTAGCTGAGGAGGTTGAGTCATTCGAGTGTAACATTGTAGCAGGTGTAGATTATCGAATCACCTTCATTTATCGTCCACCCGGTGATGAGAAGCGATTCCTTCAGGAAGTGGCGGACTTCATCATCGGCATGGCGTTTGAGTCACCCAGACTGATAGTTCTGGGTGACTCAACACCTGGCTCGATAACGAACTCTCACAGTTTGGTCAGCACTTCCTCCAGCTGATGACATCTCTGGGTCTCACACAGGTGGTTTCCACTGCTACTGGCAAACATGGACACTCCCATGACTTAATCTTCCTCCTAGGGATCGAAACATCTGACTTGGGGGCGGAACCAGTTGGGTGGTCTGATCATTATACGTGAGATTTAGTTTCAGCACCCCTCCCTCGTAGGCCTACCCCTGTGGAGATGATTAGGTACCACCCTTTACGAGATATATGTTCTCATGGCCTAGCGGTGGTACTTGATCTCTCGTCCCTCTCGTTTGCAAGCAATGACCTAGAGACCATCGTGACAGCTTACAATTCAGCCATCTCGGCAGCTCTGGATTCTATTGCTCCAGTCCGTGTTCGCCCTCTCTCCCTTCGCTCCAGGTCGCCCTGGTTTGATGGGAGTTTGAGGGGATGCGGAGACTAGGACTGTTAGAGCACACTTGGCAAGTCCGCCTCTTTGATACCAAGCCCTTTGATTGATGGACCATTATCAAGCCTATCAATCTGCAATCACCCGTAAGAAGGCAGAATTCCTGTCCGGGGAAATTGCAGCTGCTCAGAATCAACCAGCTCAGCTTTTCTGAACTGTGGACAGACTGTCCAACCCAGCCTGTCTACATGCTCGGAAAGCTTTTTCACAAATAGAGTGCGATGAGCTTGCTCGATTCTTTGCAAATAAGGTGGTTGACATCAGGGCAGTACTTCATCCGGCACACTCTTTGGGTGTTGCTTTTGATCAGTACGGGGTTACTGTACCTTGGCCTTCCTGGAGTACTTTCAGTCGACCGAAGTTCGTGGTTGTCATGCGGATTATCCAGGGTGTGCGCCCTACATGCTGTAGTTTGGACCCTGGACCAACTTCCCTAATTTGGGGTTGTATTGATGTCATCGGTACTGTCCTTGCACGGATAGTCTGGTGCTCTTTGGACTCTGGAGAGTTTCCTAGCTCCCTGAAAGAGGCGGTGGTGACACCACTCTTGAAGAAAGATACCTTGGACCCTGACTGCCATACGAACTACAGACCTATCCCTAACCTTCCCTTTTTAGGGAAGGTGATTGAGAAAGTAGTGGCAGCTCAGCTGGAAGACCATTTGACTATCCATGACATCTATGAACCACTCCAGTCTTGTTTTCGTAAGAGACATAGTACCAAGACAGCGCTGGTTCGGGTGCTCAGTGATCTCCTGATGGCGAGAGATCGGAAGAACTGTACCATCTTGGTTCTTCTGGATCTCTCTTCAGCTTTTTACACCGTGGACCATGGGGTGTTGATAGGATGTCTGGGGCATATCTGTGGACTGCCGGGAACAGTCCTCAGGTGGTTTACATCTTTCCTCACGGGTAGAACACAGAGAGTGGTGTCTGGGGTTTTTTCCTCTGGCTCAATTCCTCTGTTATGTGGGGTGCCTCAGGGTTCAGTGCTGTCACCCATGTTGTTCACGGTGTACATGCTACCCCTCAGAGACATTGTAAGAAGGTATGGACTGAGGTTTCGCTGCTATGCAGATGATACCCAGCTCTGTCTTTCTTTCGCACCCAACCAGAATCAGTGCTGTCACTCATGTTGTTCGTAGTGTACATGCTACCCCTCAGAGACATTGTAAGAAGGTATGGACTGAGGTTTCGCTGCTATGCAGATGATACCCAGCTCTGCATTTCTTTCGCACCCGACCTGGATGGAGCTGTCTCATTCTTTAATAACTGTCGAAATCTAGGAGTGGATGGATTCCAGCTGGCTGAAGTTGAACTGGGGGGGGAGGGGACTGAGGTATTGGTTGTGAACCCAGGTCGCCGGACAGAGGGGTTGGGAGTTGGTGTGCCCTCTGGAATTTTTCTTCGTGGCGTCTCATGCCCGAACTCTGAACAGGTGCGTAACCTGGGGGTAATTTTTGATGATGGGCTGACCCTGCATTCTCAGGTGTCGGCTGTCATCAAAAAGTCCTTTTATCATCTTAGGATTATCGCCAGGGTTAGGCATCTGGTTCCATCTGATGACCATCCTACTCTGGTCCACGCCTTTGTGTCCTCATGCTTGGATTATTGCAACTCCCTCTACCTAGGGCTTTCTGGGGCAGAAATCCATCGCTTGCAGCTGGTACAGAACACGGCGGCCCAGCTTTTGACAGGATCCGTTTGATCCTGTCATTTCACCAGTGCTGCACAAACTGCACTGGCTGCCAGTACAGTGGCGGATCACCTTTAAAGTTGGTTTACTGACTTTTAAAGCCCTGCATGGACTAGGCCCGGACTATGTGAAAGAGCTCCTGGTTCCTTACTGCCCTGGTCGATCGCTCTGCTTGGCCGACGAGGGGTTGCTAGAGGTCCCAAGGGTGAACCTGAAATCATCTGGTGCAAGAGCCTTTGCGTATGCAGCCTCTACCCTTTGGAATTTTCTACTGTGTCGGTTGCGGGAGTGTGCGAATGTGGAGGGATTTAAGCAAGGCTTAAAAACCTTTTTATGACACCAAGCCTTCTCAGTTAATTAATTGCTTTTCTTTTCTGATTTATTATCTGATTTTAATTGAATTGATGTTTGTCTGATTTTGATTTGATTTTATATTGTTAGGCGCCTTGGCTTTGGATAAGGCGCCTTATAAATAAAATTTATTATTATTATATAACCATGCATTCAACTTCCTAATCCTCTCCTTTCTCACTGTGCTTGCACAGGGTATTGGAAGCACCTCCAAGAAGGCCACAGACTCCCTAGTTTCCTCACACAACCTTCCCACTTCCTCAAACCTCTCCCTTGTTACCTCCACCATTTCTCTCACTAGATCATTTGTTCTCATGTACCACAATGTGTGGTTTCCTCCTACCCCTCCTTGTGCACCTTAGGATTGCCTATTCTATGCTGTCTGCCTTTAATCCCGGTATGGACTTCACCCATATCTGACTGTGTCTCTCCCTCTTGCTGCCCCATCTGATCCCCTTGAGTATGGAGTCCCCCCACACCAGTGCACCCCACTGCTCTTTCCTTGTGCCTGTCACCACCCCCCACCCAGGTTCTCATTGCCGGGGCCATTCAAGATGGTGATTTTCCGTTTGTCCCAGTGTCTTCCCCTGCCCCTCTCAATTCAGATCTCTCCCCTCCTCCTGTTTGACTACCAACCTCCTCTCACCTCTCCAAGTATTATCCCTTCCCCTGCCACAACATGATCAATCTCTCCACTAGTAATGCCCTTCATTCCCTCCTCTTTGTGAGTACCATCCCTTGTGCAGTCTCCTCCTGCATCCTTTCCCGTGTGTCGCTACTACAGCAAACATGTTCCTTACCCTCTTTGCCTTACTATGTGTTTTCTCCTCCTGCATACACCTGCTCCTCTTTTGCTAGGCCCTGCTAGAGTCCACCCTTCATCAGCTGGCTTTCTGTCTAGTTTGACTCCTCCCCCTGACCCCCTTTTCCTTCTCTATGGTGCCCCCAGTACTTTCAGATGTCAGCCCTTCTACCAATACAACCCTTCCCTCACCCCCTGAACCTTCCCAGTACCCTGCCAAGCCACTGAACCTCTTCCTCGAGCCTCCTTATCCTGTGGCATATTGGGCACCCTCCCGGCCTCCAGAGTATATTCATCCACATTGCAGCCCCAGAACCATTGCACCCCACAAACCTACCCATGGTTCACACTACCTATACAGGACAGTGAAATACGGTCTCTCTATACTGATGCAGTTGTTTAGGAACACAATTACATGTATGCCCTGGCTTAAGAATGTGGTCCATTCTTTTCACGGTATTAGAAATCCCAGAATATCTGGAGACTCTAACCCCAAGAGATGCACAAACTTATGAAGTACCAGGATGTGCAATCAGATACCAAACTGATGTGGAATAAGGACACACAAATTGCCTCAGTAGTGCTTAGAGCAATAGGGCTAATCAAAAAGAATTTCCAGGCACATCTCAATATGCTACCAATACTTGTGACACCTTATGAACTTCAGAAGGAAGCCATCTTGGGGATGTTACATGTGCTAAGAAGAGTGCTGTTAGTAAATATCAAAGACTAATACAGTACTGATTTCCTGATTTTTTTTTTAATATGTCCTGGCTTAAGAATGGGGTCCATTCTCATCATAGTATTATAAATCCCTGAACATTTGGAGACACTAACCTCAAGAGAGAGAGAGAACATATACACGTGTTGACTGCAATAAAAGTTTTGCCCTGAAGAGAATCCTGACAAGACATCAGTAAATTCACTCTAAAGAGAGACTATGTAAGAACAGTGACCTGATAAAACATCATCAAATTCACTCTGGAAAGGGAACTAATACAGTACTGGTTTCCTGATTTTGTCCCTGAACATTCGGAGACATTAACCCCGAGAGATAAACCACATAAATGTGTTGACTGCCCTGAAAGGTGTCATGATAACACATAAACTGCTTTGGAGAGTTCTCTTGTCTTTGTCCCATTGAGTAGCCTAATCAGTAACCTAGGCTATGGATATAACTTGAACCCTAGAAACCAAAATGATCCACGGCTTACATCTCACCTCCTCTTTGTAGATAACCTGAAGCTTTATAATTCATCTGACAAACACCTGAAAGCACAACTACAAACTGTTAAGAACTTCTCAGATGATATACAGATGACATTTGGCCTTGACAAATATGCCAAAGCAACACTTATAGCAGGAAAGTTAACTCATAAAGGAAACAACATGATGGAGGGTTGTGAGATAAAAGAACTTGAGGAAGAGGAAGTGTATGAATACTTGGGAATAGATGAAGGAACAACAATAATGAATTTTTTTCATATCATTTAAGTTATTTGAAGTTGCAGGTTGGTACACTGGAATATACAAACATACGAAGAAGCCAGCAGAAGAAGGCCATTTGGTCTATCAAGTCTGCTCATATTGCAGGGTCCACAGCTTGAGCTAATGTCCCTGCCCTCCCTCCCCTCTCTTAAAGCTGCCCAGTGTCTTCAATGAGATGACCACTTCCAGCAGTGCATTCCAAGTGTCCACCACGCTATACTTGAAGATGTGCTTCCTGACCTTCCTTCTAACTCTCCCACCCTCCAGCTTAAGACTGTGCCCCCTCATGTTATAGTTCCCACTCAGATTAAAGAGAGCTGTCCTTATCAACCTTATTTATTCCATTCAGGTACTTGAAGGTCTCAATCATGCCCTTTCTCTCTCCTGTCATATTCCTTTATTATATCACAAATATACATTCTCTTTTCAGGTACAACCTGAAGTAAAGCATTAACAAATGAGCTCAAATATCAGCAATAAATATTTTATGAGGCATAAAAAACTTGGGCAAGAAGAAGCGTACAAATACCTGGGAACAGATGAAGAAGCAACAATACATGACAAAATGAGAGAAAAAATCAGCAGCGAGGGTGAAGCTTATACTGAAAACTGCTTTGACAACATGAAACAAAGTGCATGCTATAATTCAACTCGCCCTTCTTGTGAAATTATACATATTTGGTGTTATTGACTGGCCAAAGAAAGTGTTGGACTAGTTAGATACAGCTACTCTATGCTTACCGGTTAATACTCAAGGAAAACCAGCAACAGAAAGTGCACAGAAGCAAAAAAAAAATCATATAAGGACAAAGCTCAACAGAGAAGAAAGGACAACTGGAAAGCCCACAATTACAGTGGAAAATACAGGTAGCCGCTAAAACAATTTCAAGTTGACCAAGAACTGACCCATGAGTGGTTAAAAGAAAAGTGAATTTAAGCCACAAAATGAGAAGTTGATAATGACAGCCCAAGATAGTGAACTATGCACACGGTGGTTCATGAAATCTATAGGGAAAAGCAGGCAGGTGTATGTTCTATGGTACCGAGTTAGAAACAATTGTACGCCTTGTGACTAGATGTGAAGTACTCATGGCAGAAGGCCTGTATACTGAAAGATATACAACATATCAAGATTGATCCACTGGAAACTACACGAACACTACAATATACAGGTAGCAGAGAAACACTGAAAACACGAACCACAAAGCACCACAGAGAATGAAGAGGCTATGATCACATAGGACCACCCAACACCAACTGCCAAGAAAGTTTAGGTGAGAAAAACAGGCATTGTAATAGAAGGGGAAGAAAAGAACAAAGGTAGTTTTGCTGCTCGAAGTAGCCATCCCCTAGTGATTACACTGTCATGCATAGAGAGACACAAAATCATCAAATACCTAGATATGCTAACAGAAACCAAACTGATGTGGAACTAAGACACAAAACTCATTCCAGTAATGCTCAGAGAAATGGAGCTAATCAAAAACAACTTTCAGGTACATGTAAATATACTACCAGTATCTGTGACACCCTGTAAACTGCAGAAGAAAGCCATCTTGTGGATGTTGCACATGCTGAGAAGAGTGCTTTTAGCAAACATCAAAGACTAATTCTGGGGACTCGGATATGGTGTACTATACACACCTCTGGCAGAATCCTTTCCCCTTTAATTCTGGGCCAGAAGAACCTGGGTCTTCAAGCTGGCTGCTGCCACCCACCGGGGTGGCATCCTCCTCAGCACCATCCCATTATGACAGATCTTTTCTCCTGGAAGAAACAGGTTCCATCCATCGCATTCCACATTCGGTGTAGGCCCTAACCTTCTAATGTGTTTATTCTTCATCTTCAAGCTTTCAGCTTTCATCACTCCAAAGAAATTGTTTGAGTCAAAGTTCAGTCACAGGTTTAAACTGTGCCCATGATGCCATAAAATGTAATACACTAACCTGTATGCCACGTGTGTGTGTGTGTGTGTGTGTGTGTGTGTGTGTGTGTGTGTGTGTGTGTGTGTACTGCCTGGTGCAGGATCATGATCTGCAGGCTTGCAGCCTCTGCTCCATGATTCATCCTTCCACCTTGAAGAGCAGTAATGTTTGCCTCCTCCTAGGCTGTCTGGACAAATGGGACACTCCCCATAAGTCCATGGATACTCTTCAGGTAGTTTCCACAGCTGAGGGCTTGGCTGAGCAATGTGTCACCTTTGAGGAGGCTGCAACCCAGGCTGCAGCAACTGCTTTGTCTCTGTCTGCCTTGGTCCCTGTGGGCATGGATGCCTTTTTTCTGTGGTGTTCCAAGACCACTGTTAGTCCCTTGCTACCTTCAGTGAGGGCACTTCTCAGGTGTGCCAAGATCATCCAAATGGGACTCCAAGAAAAATTCCCATTGCAGGTCATGGGACTGTGAGTGCTCTTGGGCCTCTAGTTCCTGTGATTCTGCTGGCCCAACAGCTGTCAAGTCATCGGCTTCAATCAGTACTTCTGACTTGGCCACTAACCCCACAGTGTCCTCATCAGACTTTTCGACCGAGATGCGGATCAACCAGCCATTCAAGATTTTTCTTGGTCTGATCAACTCGTTGCCGGATGAGGGGGGATGCTTCCCTCTCCAGGACCCTGTTTCTGCCTCTTCTCTCCCAGGGAGGTCAGATCAGCATGCTCAGCTGGACCCTTCCTCCTGGAAACCTGACCTTTTGAGGGATCTCAGGCGTCCTATGCATGTTCCCGGTTCTCCTTGCCATCCAGCCTGCTGGCAGTCAAGGACCACGTCACCATCTCAAGTTTTGAGATCAAGCAGCTCCTGACAAGGCTGTAGGTCTGCTGTCAACATTCGAGCATGAGGCACCACTGGTGTGCCTCTTCCTCTTCAGGGAACGATCAACTCTGCAGCAAGATGCAGTGCGGGTTATGAGGAGTTGGTGTAGCAGCAGCAGCTCCTTCTTTGTGCTGATCCCAGGCCACTGCCTGACCCTCAGCCTTCAGTGCTCCCATGGCCACCACATCCTCAGCCCAAACCTTCCCCAAGCTTGTCTGACACCAACCTCTCTATTAGGATGGAGTCCCTGTCTCCACAGTACAAAGTGGGTTCCCCTTCTAAGACTGCACGCTCAGCCACCAGGATTCCCCATCAGCTGTCAGTTAGAATCCTCGGACTCAGAGGTTTCCACATTACATTCCCACCAAATTCCTAGGTTTGACCATGAATCTGGGGAGGATCTTTCTACAGAGAAGGTGCCTACTCCCTTCAGGGCCCTGCTCTGCCTTATTTTTGAATCTATCAGGATCATGCTGGAGCCTGTCCGCAAGTGAGCTAAATACCTCCGGACTGAGATCTTTGACTGGTCATTGAGCCCATTCTTCATCCTGCTCTGGAGCTGTGGCAGTGCCCTGCCTCCTGCCCTTCACTGTCAGCCCATATAGTCTGTAAATGCATGGTCCCCACTGGGTCCCTTTCTGAGTTAACCAACTAATCTTAGGCTGAAGGTTGATCACCAGCTCAGTCTTCGATGTACAGGTAATGTTGGAAATGTTGACAAACCTCCAGAGAAGCAATCCAAGAAATTGGATGACATGGCCAAGAAGATCTATTTAGCTTCATCCCTCAACATTCGTCAGGCTTGTTCAGCCATCATGATGGCCAGTTTTATCCATGCCTTGTTGGGTACATTGAATCAGGTACTCCTTCACCCCCATGGCTGACCTGCAACTGCCAGTCAAGCTGGTCCACAATCAAGGCCACTCTGTTACTAAACAGCAGTTCCAGATGGCCTTGGACTTCGGTGACTCATGTGCTGAGTCCATGGCCACAGCTGTGGCTATGTACCACAGGGCTTGGCTGTGGATTTTGACCTTCATGGCTGATACCCAGCAAAAATTGACAGATGTTCACTTCTTGGGCACCAACTTGTACAGCCCTAGTGTGGATGGCCATCTCACCTGCATTGAGAAGTCCAGCACCACTCTGAACTCCATCACATACACACAGAAGGATGCTCAGGACCTGAAAACTAAGAAGAAACTCTTTCAGCTTCAGCCATACACTGCACCATGGGCAGATCACCTCAGCCCTCTGCAGGGCAACAGCAGGCCTGGTGGCCTCGGTTGAAGCCTTCCTCCAAAATCTCCAAGAAATCAGGTAGGTGAGGATCCACTGCCTCTGTAGATAGCCCCACCACCACTTCCAAACAGTGCCTTCTCCTGCCATCTGGTCTTCACTGGGATCTCCTGTGTGGGGCTGGCTCCACCACTTCATTTCTGCATGGTCCGTCATTACCACAGACGGGTGCTTGAGGTGGTTGGTCCTGGACTGCCTCTGAAGTTTGAGACTCTCCTGCCCAGCTGAGCCCATGCCCCATGTGGGGGGGGGGTCATGGTGCCTGTGTACATGTTGTCAACCCTTTGGGAGGACATTGCCCAGCTCATCCTCAGAGAGGCAGTGTTTCTTGTCCCAAACACCATGGTTAGTCCAGGGTTTCTCTCCAAATACTTTCTGGTCCTGAAGCAGATGGGGCTGGTGCCCCATTCTGGTTCTGTACTACCTGAACAAATATTTTGGCCACATGGATTTTGAAATGGTTACTATGAATCAGATCATTCCATCCCTAGAGCAGGAAATGTGGTTCTGCTTTCTGAACTTTTGGAACCCCTTCTTTCATGTCCCCATCCTTCATCCCACTGGTGGTTTCTGTGGCTCTGCATGGCAGGGACCCACTATGAGTTCCAGGCCATGTAATTCATGTATTCCTCAGTCTCCAAGGTCTTCATTAAGTGTATGCAGTGGTGGTGGCCTTCCTGTGATGCTGAGGAGTCGGGTGTACCCATATCTGGATGACTGGCTGATTGCATGTTCCTCCAGAGTACAAGTGCAGCAGTCCAAGGATCTTGCCCGCCAGACCTGCTTGACCCTGAGCCTCCTAGTAAACGAGGCTAAGTCGGAGCTCAGTCCTTCACAGGTGGTCCAGTTAATCTAGCAGAACCTGACTCCATTCGGGCCAGGGCCCTGCTCCTGGCAGACAAGGTAGAGGATCTTTCCTCCTTTGCCCAGTCACTTCAGGTTGGGCAGTTGCACCCTGTCCGGGACTTTCTTTACCTTGTGGGGTTCATGGTAGCATGCACCAGCATGGTTCATTGGGTCCACTGGAGAATGATCTCCTACAGTGGAGCTGACCCATTAGTGGCCTCAGCACTAGGATCACCTCGACCAGCTGGTCATGTTGGTACACCAGATGTTGAATGCCATCCAGTGGTAGCTCATCCCTGACCATCTCAAGGAAGGAGTCCGATTTGTCCACCCAGAAACAATGGTCATTTTCACAATGGATGCCTCTCTTCTGGGCCAGGGAGCCCATCTGGGGAATCACAGAGTCCACAGGCTCTGGGTCCCTGAGGAGTCCCAATGCCATATCAACCTGTTAGAGCTGTGTGCAGTGTGCCTAGCACTGATGGTATTCACTCTGCATGTTTGGAGTCAGGTCATCCAGGTTCAGATGGATAACACAACGACCATGTACTACCTGAACAAGCATAGAGGGACCCATTCCCTCCTATTGTGAAGGGAAGTTCTCCACATCTGGACCTTTGTTCATAGTCTGGATGCTGACCTTCTACAATTCATGTGGCCTGTGCATCCAACCAGCTGGTGGATGAACTCAGCTGAGTGGTGAGTGTCTCATGAGTGGTCACTCCACTGAGAGGTGATTGACTGCCTGTTCTCTCACTGGGCACTCCCAGGTTTACCTGTTTGCCTCTCAGGAGAATGAAGCTAATGCTGTTTCATGTCTGCACCCCTCCTCAGTGCAGGAGGATGCCTTTCTGAGACTCTGGACATGCCTCATGTACAACTTCCCTCCTTTTCCCCTGCTCCAAAGTGTGCTGCTCAAGGTGCAGAGGGACAAGGTATGGGTGATCCTGCTGGATCTGAACTGTCCCCTCCTGTTCTGGTACCCTGATCTCCTCAGCCAAAGGCCTCCGTGGTGTGTGTCTCTCTCTCTCTCTCCCTCCCTCTCCATGGACATGCTTTCATGATCTCAGGGGAAGTTCCTTCATCCAGACCTTAAGTCCTTGCCTCTGACAGTCTGGTTCCTGAGCGGCTTAAGTTCCAGGCTGTGGGTCACTCTGACAAGGTCTTTTGTGTTGTTAAAGCCTGTTGGAATGAGTCAACTCACCAGTGTTATGCCTTGAAATGGAAGAGATTTTCCATTTGATATCAGGGCAAGGAGCTGGACCCCTTGTCCTGCCCAGTGACTGACATTCTAGACTACCTGTGACCCCTCTCCCAGTTGGGCCTTGGGTCAGCGATCCTCAGAGTGCACCTGGCAGCCATCTCCATGTACCCATCTCTGTTCCTTAAACAGGTAGTGTGTGTCTTGCCCCCTCCTCCCAGAGAACTGCTTGGAGTTTTCCAGAAGTGTGGATAGTACAGCATAATCCACATCTCGAGAAATGACGGTAACTCACCTGTAACCATAGATCTTCTACAGACTGGTCTCTTGTAGTAGTTATTACACTTGGGGAGTTCCACTAGGTGGTGCTGTCTACAGCAGCTCCTTCTAGTCCTCTTCAGGAGCTGTCCACAGCATCACTTCCATAAGTACTCCCTGCTCATTTTCCCACCGGCTTCAGCTCACACAGCAGCTAGCTCTATCTCCTGTGTTGCAGTCTTCATCGTGATCTTGGACCTGATTTTCTTCACTATTCTGGGCCTGTGAACCACTCACAGATACCCCAGCTCTTCTGCTTCTGGTACTGGGCCTGTGAACCACTCACAGTAACCCCGGCTCCTGCCTCTGGGCCCAGGTCTGTGAACCACTCACAGCAACCCTGGATCCTGCCTCTGGTCCTGGGCCTGTGAACCACTCAGATCCCTGGCTCCTGCCTCTGGGCCCAGGCCTGTGAACCACTCACAACAACCCCAGTTCCCCTTCTTTAAGTGGGACCCATGAACCACTCATAGCATCACCGCTCCTTCTCAGCCCAGTGCTCCTGCTGGGCCATTGCTTTCTTCCAGCTGCCTGGCAGCTCTGCCAGAATGGACCTCAGGGTTCCACTCTAAGGGTCCCTGACTCAGGGCTCACATTCCTGGCTGTTAAAGGAGAGGGACTTGTACTCTCACTCTCTCCACCTCTCAGTCAGCAGTGGCTCCTCCACCATCGATGGAGCGTTCCTGGTGCGATGGGGTTGCTTCTCCCATCATCGGAACCTACTTTGCTTCATTCTTTATTGATGGGCCATACCCCGAATGAGCACTTTGAGATACGTTTCTCGTCGATAGGCACTGTTCCTCCATCGTCGGAGCATTCTTCATCAACGGGACAGCATCCACCGTTGACGGAGCATGTTTTGCTCTTTTCCTCATCAATGGGAATACTCCCCCCATCGATGGAGCCTTATTTCTCTGTGTCTCATTGACGGGGACTGTTCCCCTGTTGACAGAGCACTCCTCGTCGACAGGGCTGCTTCTCCCATTGATGGGATGGCTTATTTTGCATTCCTTGTCTACAGGCTTGCTTCCCCTGTCGACAAGACGGCTCCTTTGTCTTTTTTGTCGATGGGGCTGCTTCCCCCATCAATGGGATGTCCCTTGTTTTCTTTCTTGTCGACGGGACTGCTCCCCTGTCAACAGTAAGTCCCTATTTCATTCTCGTCAATGGGGCAGCTTCCCCGTCAATGGGACATCTCCTGTTTCGTTCCTCATCAGCAATGGAATTCCCTATCGTGGCAGAAGCTTCACGGGTTGTCCCAGTTGAGAGTCTCGTCTGTGTCCCCTGTCCATCATGGCACCGGCACACTATTCCAGCATGGCTGGTTGTCGTCCCCCGGCGCCGCTCCTGCACCTCTTGGGCACTCCGTCTGTTGTGCCTTGGTCTGGGTTCGTGGGTCTTGCCCTTGTTTCTCAGCCTTCTTTGGTGCCACCCATGGGTCATGGAGCCCCCACTCCATGCCTGGGGTCTGGATATGGGAACTCCTCCGGGCAGATGCCTTGGACTTGCCATCCCCCATGCCTGCCCCGTGTGCCTTCCAGCTGTGTAGCACCCCATTGGCCTTCCCTGTTTGCCTGCCGCTAGTGTGGCCTGCTCCATGTGCATCATGGGGACTCCTACCTGGCCTATTTGGCCCTGTCACACCTCTTCTTGTCCGCCGGATGTGGTCTTCTGGTGCCTCATTCCTTGGCATGCAGGTTTGCCCTCTCGTGCCTTGCTGCATCGCAGCATCCTGCAGTGTGAGCTGGTGCCTCCCACCTTGTGTGCCTCCGCTTTGGCTCCTTCTCTGAACCACTGTCTCCCTCCACAAAATCAACCCTGTTGGCACTGTCCCATCTCCATTTCCATGCTTTCCTGATGCCAGCTTCCTGCAGGCTCCAATGCAGTTGCTGCATCTACCTGCCTGTCTGCTTCTGCCATCACCTTGCGGCGCCACGTCTGACTTCAGCTATCGGGTTCAGCTCCCAGTGTGTACATGTCAGTTGTAGTCGCCCTTTCTGTGGTGCCACTTTGGTCCTGGTCCCCGGTACTTTCTGGGTTCTCTGCCCCGCCAACCGGTCATGCCCGGTGGTCGGGCCGTGACCTCACCCATGCCCCCTGGTTCCTGTCCTCCTCCTCGGCTACTGGGATTCCGTTCCTGGCCCTGTTCTTGGGGTACTGCTCTGGACTGCGGTGGGGCCTCTCAAGGGGCTGCTACAGTTGCCCCTCTGTCCCATGCCTATCTCTCCTCATCAACTGCTCTACGGAGCTTGCTCCCCGCCTCCTTCCTTGTGCCCCTGAGGCGCCTGGGGGTCCCTTGACCCTTTCTTTGGATCTTGCTTCCTCATCCTCTCTGTGGTGCTTTTGGAACTCCTGCTACTCTCCCTTCTGGAGTCTCTTCAGTTGTTCCTTGCTGTGGCCTTCCCAGTGCATCCTGCCCCGGTACGCTTCACTACTTGCCCATGTGCTCTGCACTTGGTGGGCTCTACTGAATGTGTCTTTTTGCTATGGCCTATTGACCCCTGTCTCATCAGGATGAATCATTGTGCATGGCCTTTTGCTTCTCTCTCTTCTAAATGACAACCTACTTGCAGCATGTTGTCCTCACCCACCTTTGGCTTCCCTACCCTACCGGGTGTGGTTCGAGTTTTTCTCACGCTGTCTGTCTCCAGGGGTATACCAGCTGTCTCTGAGATTTCTTGCAGCATTCCTCTACGGATGCCACCTGGCCTCTGCATATGGCCTCTTCTCTGTCCGTTCCCATGGACATTCTGTTCTGCTTTTGCCTGTCCTGTCCCTATCACTGGGACTGGCACCTTTTCCTCTCCACTCCTTTCCAGGCCTTCCAGGTTGAAAGTTCTTTTGTACTATGGCCCAACCTCTGGTCATTCCATCTTGCCCGAGTTTCTGCCCTGGCCGCCTCCCTTTTGGAAATAACTGATTAGCACTCTCCCAAGTGTACTAACCTACTGCAAGAGACCAGTCTGTAGAAGATAGTATAGTTATGTAGGAACTTACCGTAACAGTAGATCTTTGAGGGACTGTCTCTTACAGCAGCTATGATCCTGCCCTCTGCTCTGGGTCCCCAGATTGCAGGATGTTGGGTGGGAACTCCTTGGTCCCTCAGTTTTCCTCGGTCTTCGCCGTTGCTTGCTGAAGCTAGCTGGGAGCAGAGGGTACTTGGCGCTGCCCACACTTGTATACGGCCTGAGGAAGTGATGCTGTGTGGGTGACCTCTGAAGAGGACTGCTAGAAGAAGCTGCCATGTGATAGCACCACTTGGTGGAACTCCCAAGTGTAATAACCTACTGCAAGAGACAGTTCCTCGAAGATCTGCTGTTACAGTAAGTTCTTACGTAACAATACTTTCTAGGAGTGGTATATGGTGTACAACAGCAACAGACAGGATTGAGTGCACTCCATACCAAAGTAACCTCAGAGCAAACAAGTTTTACAAGATCCAAATTTATTTTCAGCTTTTGAGCTCTTAAACACCACAATGAAGGCAGCTACCCCATGAGCGGTGACCGAGTTCAGGTCTAGTAGCCGAAAGAAAATAATTATTTTTTTTAAATCTTTGTTTTCCCTTAAGTCTGCACCCCCATGGAGTTGATTATCTTTATATAGGGGGGTGCAGGGGCATAACCCTCACATAAGACTAGATACATTTTCTTATTTTCAGATGCACTGTTTGCGACAGTTCCTGTACTGTCCATTGTCCTTTGTCTGTCGGGTGGTTCTTGTCTCGCTGTTTGTGGTTGGCACTCATTAGGAGTCGCTGTTATCATATAAAACCCTTTACAGCACCTCATGAATGTAACAGCTGTCATTGTTCAAATCCTGGCCAAAATGTTTTTTCGTATCCCAAAAGGTGATTTTTGTGGTCTCTGCACGAAATCAACTTTAAGACAGGAGTTGAACATTTTTTCTTCTTTTGTTTGTGAAGTGGGGTCATAAGAAGGATATGTTCTAAATTTGGTATCAAAATATTTTTTTTAAAAAAAAGGTTACAAGGCTATGCAGGATTTGCAAATGCAAGCTCATGCGATTGGTAATGGTCAGTATTTTTACCCCAGATTTTCAACATAGCCATTTATTTATAGCACCTCATGAATGTGATAGCCATCATTTTTCAACCCCTGCTCAAAATGTGTTTTTGCATTTTGAAAGTTGATTTTGCAGTCCCTGCATAAATCACCATTAGACCAAGCATTTTCTCTGCTCTTCCTCATGAAGCACAGTCATAACAAGGCTGTGTTGAAAATTTGGTGTAAAAATATTAAAATACAAATTTTCTATATGTTTACCCCGAATTCCTCAGCTGCAGCCCGATTGACTCTGACCAGAGTTTGAGAAATGTTTTGTGAATTTCTTGTCAGTCTTTGGAATGAATCATACTAGCTCTGCTCGAGGTTGGAACTGACTGAAAAGAACGTAACTAATACAATGTCCCTACTGGCTGCATTTATCCTGTCCTGCTCCTCACTTCCTTTGTTCCAGTCCAGTCTCCTCATCTTTCTTGCTTCCACTGTAAAATGCACTTGCTTCCATTAGTGACTCTTCAGCCTCTTGCCAGCAGGTGATGCCAGTGTCACTCCTTAGCCTGCGGTCTACCCCAATATCCAGTACCCCTCCTCCTTTGCTCTTCTGTCCTTCATGTTCCTCTCACTGCCCTTTAGTTCGGCCTATACACCTGTATCTGCCTACCTTTTCTTTTCTCCCCCTCCCTTTTCGACATACCTGGTTGTTTGCTGTGTTGCTGATGGTGCCCTCACCTGAACATAGTTTGTAATGTGTATATATTCAAATGAGTAATGATCTCTCCTCTTTTATCCAGCGATATGTGCACCTAGTCATGCTTGCGGTGGATGCTGATGTTGTCTCCACCAGTACATAGTTATGTATAGTATAACTTTTTTGTTGTATACAGTCCTTTCTCATTGCGACCTAATATTTTGTACATAGTTTATTTTCTCTGTAATTAGTCTCTTCTCGAATGCAGCTTTAGTTGCTCTATACATGTGTTGTTGTCTTCCCAGGTTGACCCTGAAAAAGGGACAATAATTGTTTCAATGGTCTTACCGGTTACCAACATTTCAAATAAATAATTAAATAAAACCTTTATGTGGATATAAAAGTAATGTTGATTTGAAAATAAATTCATTCTCTGGGGAATCCTCCAGGAGGAGGTGAAATGAAGATCAGGGCAGTTGTCCTGCAGTTTGTATTGTTAAGCTATGTATGTTGGGTGTACAATAAAAATTGGAAGCCTTTCTTGAAGAAATAGCTTTTTTGAGTTTTCTTTATATACAGAGGTGAGTGCATACAACTAACTTGTCTGCAATCAGAGAAGCCACTTTCACAGTTTCAGGGATGTCACATTCAGTGTGCCTGTGCAACTGACTTCATGC
This sequence comes from Neoceratodus forsteri, assembly GCA_016271365.2. Taxonomy (NCBI): domain Eukaryota; kingdom Metazoa; phylum Chordata; order Ceratodontiformes; family Ceratodontidae; genus Neoceratodus; species Neoceratodus forsteri. Next base: position 444,269,635 of record CM057457.1, on the reverse strand, counting down.
TTGTGTAATGTAGATAATCTTTGGTTGTTTGCCTCTATGTCCATGGGATATCCCACCCTGTAGGAGTATGAGGGCAAGGAACCCTAGAAAAGGGGTTCCTCCACTTGAGGTGACACAGCCCATGGGAGTATTTCCTTGGCTAAAGGTACCTTAGGAAGAAGTCCAGAAAGAGTGCTGAGCAAAGCATACAAGGTGGCGAACACTTATCGGGGTTGAAGACCTGTACATAGGTTGGTTGGAAGTATGGGCTCAGTTGGTAGCATGGGTCTGTTGGTCATGTTGTTGAATAGGCAGGAAACAGCATGTGAATAGTGACCTGCTTTGAGTTCTGACTGTAAGGTATGGAGGTATGGCTTCCTAAGGAAAGAGAACAGCCCAAATTGGAAAAGGGACAATTACGGGGCAGCCACCCAACTCCATCCAACAGTGGAAACCTGAGTGATCTAGTGACTTCAACTATGCACATCTAGTATTGTGCCCATTGGCATGGAGAAGAGGAAAAAAAAAACTATGTGGAAGAGACCTCTGGGGATCCAAGGTTTCGGTCCCTTTCCCCTCCAGGCTTTAGGATAATTTTGTTTAGTGACAGCTCTGCTACTGCAATTTAGTAGACTAATCCAGAGGAATTGCAATTTCAGGGACCACTCTCACTCTATCCCTCTAATGAGAACACCATGGAGGGTTGCAAGCAAACTGCAACACCAGGGCATCTCGGTGCCAACCTCCGAGGTGAGAGGAGGAGGAGGAGGAGAGTAAAGTGGCCTACTTATCTAAGAACAACCCAGGTGAACCAGAGGTGGTTATAGGGAAAATATCTGTAAAGGGTGCTTCCAAATCCTCTTGGGCAGCTAAAGAGGTCTTTCCCCATCAGAGCTCAATCCCTTTGCCTCTGAAGTCTTCAGTACTACATTGAGTGGTGCAGCCAGTATGGTTGATGACTGAAGGTCCACCTGGAGTGAGTACATTCCCAACTATTGGCCAGGAGAGAAGGACCCTACCACAAGCTTCACATGCTCAAAGTGCAGACTTGGGGGTGCAGAGAGAGAGAGAGAGTGTGTCAGTCATAGGGCTAGCCCTGAGTCCTGGAAGTAATGGATGCAGTAGGTATGTCTCCAAAATGTGGAGGAGTGAGTTTAAATGAGCATGGAATCTGCACTTGGGTCATGATGGATGATAGCAGACATGGTGAGAACTGTACATAGGTCAGACTGAGCACTGTGGACTCTCTCATAGGTCTTAACTGGATGAGAGCTGACAGGGAGAAATCTGGACATAGATCAGGCTAAGCAATGTTTCCTTTTGTGGGTCTAGGTAGGGCAAGTAACATTTATCAACAGCAGGAATGTATGCCGACCAAGTCCATTAGAAAGCCAAATTGGGAGTGAATTGAATTCTATGTTATGAGTAAGAGAACAGCGAGGCCGAGCAAAGCCTGGAGATGACAGAGAAGTGAAAGCTATGAAGCCGGTTAGATAGGAGGAGGCTGCAAAGCCAGTCTGGTAGGAGGTGCAGTTCAAGGCAAGTAAACATGATATGCGGCCAGCCTTGAAAGGGGATGAACATTTCCAGTAGTGCAAGGGACAGGAAGGCTGGAATGACTGTGTAAACCAAGTGCGTATATTAGGGCAGGGATGGTAGAAGGCTGGGTAGAGCCAGAAGCTCTTAGGTAGAGAGTTGCCTGGAATCACTGGTTGCGTAGTGCCATGAAGACTGTGCGGAGCAGCAGGAGGAGGAGGAGGCCAGGTGAGCCGGGCCTTATTCAATACACGACAATTAGGAAGCTGCCAGGTGTGACTCCTCAGTCCCCCGCCATAGGAAAAACAAAGAAAGCACAAACATGATGCCACAAAACCAAGCAGCTAATGAAATAAGTTAAATACGTGCCAGACATGAAAGCAGGATTAGGTTATCATCTGAATCAGACTACTGTGGGTTTGGTAAATGTGGGGGGTAGCAATAAATGAGTCTAAATAACACAAACAGAAGTGAGGAGTACTGCAGTAGGGCAGGACACTGCTGGATCAGGCGTGGGAATGAGACAGAGTGATTGCTGGTAAGGGGAGCCAGTACTAAAGGCAGGTGTAAACAATTAAAGTGACAAGCACAGGAACTGCAGCATGGAAACAGCAATTGGAACTGAGAGCACACAGGCACCTAATAATAATAATAAGCTTTATTTATATAGTGCAATTCATGAAATCAAAGCGCTTTGCAAAAATAAATACATCACAGACAGTATAAATACCATAAATAATTAAATATTCTGATAATTAAAATCTGCTTAATCTGATTACAAAAAAGAAAGTTTAAGTAAGTAAGTTTTCAGTGTGGCTTTGAAGTTCTGCACTGTTGGGCATTCCTGAACCTGATGAGGTAGAGAATTCCACTGGGTAGGGGCTACATAAGCAAAAGCTCAAGCACCAGATGACTTCAGCTGAACCTTGGGAATTTCTAGCAATCCCTCGTCAGTGGAGGGGAGGGACAGTAGGGGCGCAGAAGCTCTCTCAGGTAGTGTGGTTCCTGACCATGTAGGGCTTTATAGGTCAACAAGTCAACCTTGAAGATGATCCTCCACTAAACTGGTAGCCAGTGCAGCTCACGCAGCACAGGTGTAATATGGCTAGATTGAGAAAACCCATTTAGTAACCTGGCTGCCACATTCTGCACTAGCTGCAGCTGTCAAATTTCTACCTCCAGCAACCCTATGTAAAGGGAATTACAGTAGTCCAGGCAGGAGGTCACAAAGACATGGACCTTCCTGCCAGAATTTAAACCCAGACAAAGTCTTGCTTCTAGACTGCACTAAATAATCTCACCCCTCCTCATTAAACTCACTGTATAGTACAAAAAAACAACCTAGAATAGCCATCCTCTATCTCTCTCACAAAAGCCAGCTGGCATAAGCTTCATCACCGTATCGGCCACAACACTATCAATACTGCCTGTCTGTATACCTCTCCTGCCTCATGTTATAATCACATGTGCTGTCACCGTATGTAATATCTTGTACTATCACTGTATGTACTACTCAGTATTCTCACCTCACTCTGGAATCCTGTAATTGCAACTGAAAAATTGCTTGAATGTCTATGTATAATTGTAACTGAAACATTGTTTGACTGTTTGTGCTCTGTTCTTACCTAATTGTACCTAAATGTTTTCTGTCTTATGACATGGAGCCTTTGGAAATGAGTCATTGACTCAAAGGGCTGTAATTCCGATTTCAATAAATAAATAAAGTGTTGGTAATGGTAGGTCATCAGGAGGAACCAGGTCTTTAGTCTGGGGCAATATTCCTCAGGTGGTAAAATGAGGTCTAGTACAGAAATAGAGAGAGAGGTTGTTGAAATATAATAAATGAGCTGAGAGCTTGATTAGCAATGCAGCTAAATATAACTATGCAAACAGAGGGGGCACTAGCATACCAGAAAAGCCTCAAAAAAAGCAAACAAAGCAAACAGGACCCCAGGAGCAGTAGGGAGAGTAAACAACTGAGCCAGAAGCACAGACTGCAGCCAGAGGCAAAATACGGATCGAGATGCAGAAGGCAAAGGCATAAATTACTGATCCAGAAGCAGGAGAAGTACAAACCAGGCACAGTGTCCAGCACAGCCCTCAGATTCCAACAGAAAGGAAGGGAAGAGAGAAACACAGCTGGTGGCAGTGATGCTGGGAGGAGACAGGGCCAGGAGAAAAAAACAGACATAGCCTTCAGCTCCAAGGAAAAATTGCTTGAGTGAGGAGTGAGGAGAGCAGCCCTTAAATGGGCCAAATTGGGGTGTGGCCACTTGTACAACCCCTATGAACTATAGGCTGTAGCCTTTCAATTCTCTTCATAGCTTTAAAGCAGATGCACACATTCCTACTAATACCATTAGAAAAATATAAGACAGACCTTCAGGATCTTTAAGGAAAATTGGTAAAATTAGTTTACCATTTTCTAAATGTGTCAGCTTAGATTCTTTCATGTATTTATAATATCCAACATGTCTGGGGGAGGGTACTGAACATCAGTTCAGTGGGAAAATGTAAGTCAAAAAGGGATATTTCCGACTTAGGTGAATTGCAAAATAAGGCCTTCATATTCAAAAGTCCCCTGGAAAATTGCACAAGTGCCTATGCCAAGCACCTGAGATGCACCGTCCAAACAAAATGCAATATTCAGAAGATGCACTTGGTCATCACCAACAGAATATAGCAAAAATGCACCATCATGCATCTAGACATGGGCGGCATAGCAGGGCAGTTGTGAGCATGGGAGACCACGCAGGACATCATGGGGCAGTGGAGCACAAACAGAAAGCAGCCCAAAGCAATGGTGCATGCCAGATGGTTATAGCTGCAACAGGGCAGCACCCCAAGAGACAGGAGAGGTCACAGTGCAAGCATGGCTCCCAGGGGCACAGTATAAAGCATGACATACACACCGCTAAGCAAGGGGAGTACCATACACATGGGCATGGATATGGTGGCACAGTAATGGCTGTGCTAAGGGAAAGGGTGGACTGGCCAAGCAATGTGGTTACAGATCTGATATGCTGAGCAAAGCAAATGCGCCAGCTAGAGTGATGGCACATTGAGTCACCGGTACAGTGCCATAGAGGCGGGGGTCTGCAGGCCACATTGGGGCAGACACTGACAGTGATATATGGCTGCCGACAGCACAGGGACCATGACAACAGCAGAAAAAAGCACAGCACCAGCACACACCCCAGAGGCAGGCCAGTGGAAACCGTGACAAATAGAGTGGGGGCAACACCTGGGGGACAGGGCATAACAGTGTGCAATGGCAGGGACACACATGGGTAGCGACAAGCAAGTGGTAGTGGGCTACACAGCAGGTGATGAAAACAACTGGAAAATGAAGAAACACAGACACAGGTATGGTCACAATACAAGAAGATTTAATAAAAACAAAAGTCAAAAATACAAAATGGAACAACAAACAAACCAAACTAACAGAGAAAAAGGAGAACAACAGGAACAATAAATAATTATGTACAATCAACAATGGTGTAAGGGGCAGAGTGAGACAGGGAACACATGATGCAGGGAGGAAACTACAGTGAAGCCCACCAGGATGAAACCCAATTCTGCAGTAGAGTTACCGCAGAAAACAATGCAATTTAAATGGGAATTAATCCCTTTTGTCATGCAGGAAAACTGTGACACTGTGCTTCATCCTCGTGGGCTTCACTAGATATACAAGTGCAGGGCAAGCTTGTGGATGTGGGTGGGATAATAGGGGCATTAAATCATGTACAGAGTCCATTCTATCCACACATGCCTAGTGCCCCCTGTGTTGTCAGGGCCCCCCCCCCGTGGGGGCACCCGGGGCTGCGTAAGGTGCTCAAGATGTTCCTGACCACCTTCAGGGTGGCACCCTGCCATCAAAACATAGTGAGTAGCAGATCTTGGGTGCTCATGATCCTCCCCTGCAGCAGTAGCCATCCTTTTAGCCTCACAAGTGCACCCATGGCCTGTGCAGCAGGTTGACCTATGGGGGAAACATAGAACATGGACTCAGCGCCACAGCCCACCCAAGCACACAGAGCCCCCTCCCCTAGGATGGAGAGGACACATAAGCCAGAGGTTGAGTGGGCTCCTGCACAGTGCTGCCTCAATGCCAAGTACAAGACAGACTGGTGAACTGCCATGCAACAGTGCCACACAGAACATGGGATGTGGCACAGGGAACAGGTTACAACAACCTGTGCATGCACTGGATGTCACCAAAGGAAATTTGGCCATGTCCCCAAAAGTATGTGAACCTGACATCCATGTGCCCCATGTGTGTAGGCCCTGTGGTGGCCCCATGTGGGCACTGATAATTGCTCACGGTCTTGTACAGACACACTGGACAGGGCCCATCACACAGGAGCCATGTGCACAGCAGCGCTGCCACACGGTGCAACAACACCAAATCATGTCATCGAGGTGGCACCACATAGGCATGCAAAACAAGCAGGCCATGGCCTGCAGTGGGCAGTGCAAACCCCTCAATTCCGTAGAATGGCAACATACAACACTAGAAGCACACTCACCTGCAGCACACTCACCTGCAGCACACCCCTGTGTATGCCATGGTCATCGCTACTCGCTGCCCCACCATCGCTGGCCCAGCTGCTGGCGAGGTGCTGGGACCATCACCACTCCTCCCAACCTGCAAGGGAGACACTATGGTGAAGGCACAGTGAGCAACATGCAGAAGTACACTGCCTCCCCCAACACCTATGGGTCTGACAGTGACATGGTGCAGCACTGCGCAGCACAATGCGAGCCCGGGTTATGGACAATGTAACAAAAAGTTGACCGCCATGGATACAGCAACATCACTGATGCCTGCCATGGCCTCTAAGGCCAGACAGTGCCACACACAGTGGCATGGCCCTGGACATGTGACCAGGACCATGACACCCATGAGGGTAGTGGCACCCAACCCGGCCACACACCCACCAACCCCCCCATTAGCAGGCAAGTAAAGCATGCACACAGGACATATACACCTGGGCATGGCACTACCCCTCTGTGGGCCTGGTAATGCAGGTGGTCCAGCTTTCCTGGGTCCCTCTGGCAAGGTCCCCAAAACAGTACAGGCATTGCTTCTCAGTTCTGGGAATGACCATCCTCCGGGTGAGGCGTCTGCCACCCTGGTTCACACCTGGGCTTGTGCCTCCTGCAACTCCTCAGACATGAATAGTCGCCCTGCAGTCGCACCACAAGGTCCGCTAGGTTTGCCAGCTCCACATCCCCAGTTCTGGGCATGGGGCCTGGTCACCTGTGAGCTCCCAGCACATGCCACACTGCCTTGAATTAGCTTCTGCAAGTGTTTCTCACTGGAAGGTATGCATCTGGGACACAACAGGTGTGTAAAGGGCCAGGCAGGCATGTCTCCACATGGCATGCCTGTGCGCCATAGGGATGCATGTTAGCTGTAGCAAGATGCTGTACCGTACATGCACAGTAGTGAACGGCTGGGCAGGAAGATGGGGTTATGCCCCCACGTTAGATGTATGCATGGCCATACAACAATGCCATATTGTGGAGGTGGGACAATGCCACAACTGTAGACATCTGCATGGTGCATATCAGTGGGCAGACACCATACACAAATTCCAGACAAAATGGCAATGTGGTGGTGTATGCATGATATACCATCAGTGATGTCACACATCTGTGACCATGCAAGTCAGTGACGCTCTGGCCTATTGTGCATGCATTGGAAATGCACCTTGTGGAGCTGCACTGCCCAAAGAGAAGTGTGATGCGCATTCAGATGGGCAAGGCACAAACTTGTAATATTCAGCCAGGATATGCAAATGGACTCATTGCCCAATCATGGCCCAAGTCCACTCTTTAGCATCTCATTACTGGCTGCTTGTCACCTCATTTGCATGTGCTGAGCCATAAATGGGTGGCCCTGCACATCTCACCACACAGATGATCTCCAGGACTGTAGCCTTGGAAGCAAGTGTGTTTACATTTTGACTGTAACAGTGTCTGGTGCACTGAATCCAGCAAGCTCTGAACCCCATGCTACTGATGCTGGTCTAGTGCTGATGTATGTCTGTTTCTGTCCACAAGCACCAGTATGGCAGCTGAGGAGGGAAAGAAGAAAAGGTGGCCAAACGTCACTAATGATGAACTGCAGGTTCTCATAGAAGCCTACCTTGTGCAGGAGGACCACCGAACCTGCAAAACTGGTACCCAGCAGGAGCAGGTAAAGGGCTGGGAGGAGGTGGTTCAGGTGGTCAATGTCCACGGTGTGTACAATCGTACACCCCAGAAATGTATTAAATGCATTAATAGTGAATGCACAAGGGCCAAGGAATGACTGGCCTTGTTCAGGGCATCCCAGAGAGACACTGGGCTTGGTCTCTTCACAGTGCCTACCCTGTTGGGGCTCTATAATGTTGATTTGACAACTATGTTGTCAACCGATAGCACATCGATGGATTTATGTCAACTGCAAGTTTCGGTTGACATAAATCTGGCACGAGACCAGAAACCCCCATACAGGGGTTCTGCTGCCTGCACCCCCTGAACTTAAGGATTATCAACTCCAAGTCAGAGTCAATTCAGGAAGGGGGTGCAGGACATGGGGACTGAGTGCTGGGGTTTCAGGTGGATCATTACAATGAACTGCCGATGTTATTGGCTTCGACCTGTTCACTGTAATGGTGTTGCCATACAGGGGGCATACCCCCTATTGGCATAGGAGGCAATGCTTGCCACATTCCTCAGCCATGCCACCGTGGAAGGTGTCATTGGTGGTGGCTTCCAGATGGGAGGTGGGCCATCGCAGCACTGTGAATATGCATATGACAGTTACAGTGGAGGGCTGCATATGGTTGTCATGGGTGTGCTTGTCGTGCCACATAGGCCTGGTCACTGTATTCCCACGGTGCCCTGCCAGCATACTGTCGTTGTCCAGCCCTGTCATAGGCTGCTGTGTCCTCTGATGTTTTTGTGGTCCAGGCCCAGTTGTGTGCTTCGCACTGATGGCACCAGACCTGTCAGGTGCACAGGCCACATGTGTGTGCCTTACCCACTGGGCCATGGATGGCATGTGCATGTACACCTCTGTGGCAACAGTGGGGCACTACAATGGCCGGTCCCTGTGGGTCGGTGTGACTCATGCTGCCAGTTGTGCATGTGACCCAGACAGTGCAGTGGGGGAGGCCTGTCATTGTCCAGGTCCCAGTCTGGCCATCATGTCCATGCCCCACAATGTACCCTGTGGGTGAATGCATATGCAGCCTTGCAGCACACATGCTGTGGTGGCATGTGTGCAGTACAGTCCACAGTTGTTGCCCATGAGCCGTGTGTCAACACCTATATACCTCTGGCACACCTCCATCTGTCCAGCTATCTCCCAACACCATGGATATACAGCCCTGACCATGCTCTCTTATTCTGCCTTACAGCTTCCTTGCACCTCAGGGGTGCTGCAGGGTCCTGGCCCATCCAGAGAGCCAGGAAGTGGATGGACCCACCCCATCCATGTCCACCACAGCCGTGGCCAATGCAGTGGGAGGTGCTGCACATGTGGTGGTTGACATTCTGGGGCTGACTGATCTCAACCCCCTGCCCAGCACTGACATCCTGGACAAACTCAGTGTGCTGGCATCAGCCAGTGATGATGATGATGATGATAATGATAACAATGTCACCCAGCTGAGAAGCCACATGTACAACACTGTCTTAGCCACTGCAGTCCTATTTGTCACACGGACAGCATCGGGCAGAGGCAACCATCCTGGGCCCTCACATGCCCCTCCCCAACCCCACCACATGCTGTCTGCTGCTGTGATGACCATGGTTGGCCAGAGGTAGGGTGCCGCTGTGGGGCCCGGGTGTGGTGCCACATACAGCAGGGGCCAGTATTGTATGTTGCAGTATTGTGCAACACTTGAGAGAGGAATTTGCTTGGATTTAAGGCAAGACTCAGGCCTGCTAACTATGTGAGCCTATAGCTTAATGGTTAGAGCACTGGAACAGCACACCAGGGGTCTAAGGTTCAGTTCCCAGTGGGCCACACTTTTCCTTTCTCATTTCCATCCTTGATTTATAATTATTATTAGTAATTTATGAAACATTTTTGGGGTAAGACCCACGGTAAATCCAAGTGCTGTATTATAAAAAGTGATATAGCCTTTGTTCTGACAATCGCTATGGCCAAAATGACAGGCATGAATTGCACTATATGTATGGCTTCTTAAACATTTCTGTATCCTTCTCAAGTCATAAAACATCAGTGATACAAGTATGATTTTTCTGACTAGGGTCATCTATCTCACACCCAGGACAGTCATTAATAATTTCACCATGTAGTACCCTAGCACCGCAGAAATTATGCCACAAACAGTATAGTACATACTATACTTAGAATACATATTGTGGTCAGTTGGGGGGGGTGATACTGAGGCCTGGATTTTCACATGATGTACTCTAATCACAGTAGAAGACTGTTGCAGCTGAGTAGCGATTACATTATTTTCTGTCTTCTTTTGACACATTCTATCACTCTCTATATTTCTAACATACCGGTCCTAACACAACTCATTAGTAACTACATCTGTATCTTTCCAACAACAAACACAGTCAAGCAGTAGATTGGTAGAGACTCGAGTATCCGTAATGTCCAAATATGACTTCTTCTCCATCACTAGTTCATCACTCTAATAAAGCAATAGAAAAACAGCATTGATTCTAGTTCGGTCACTAAATAATCTATTCAGTTACACCATGTACACATGTCTCTATTCACAAATGTGTTCTTTAACGCCTAGAAAAAACATGAATTTACCTCTGGATGACAAGACTTTTTCTCATCTTTTTCTTCTTCCTCAGACTGCAGCTTGTTGATCATAGCAGTTTCACCTGCTGGCTGGATGTGTCTTCTGTCTGTGTCTTGGCAGCAGTCTTCAGCTTGCCCTTCATGTCACTCCCCATTGTGGGCTTCATTCTCACAACTGTCTATGTGCCAGATTCACATCCTAGCATCTCCTGACTCTTGCTTTTGTAGCTCTTCGGTAGGAGCAGCAGGATCAGATTTAGCATTTTCCAAGTCACCAAACTGCAACGAGATTCTTGTTTATGTCACAAACCCTTCCACCCAGCAACAAGGCTTAAAGTGATTTACCAACTTACCCCGATGTCATGTTTGCAGATCACCTTACCTTCATTGAGCGATGCAAAGCTCAGCTGCCCTGAAGTTAAGTATTAAATATGTTCGGATGCTTAGTTTTTTTAACATTTTTGTGCCACAGTTGTCTCTGCATGTTTTTTTCTTTGTTTGAAGTTCGCACATGAGCAGTGCATCCACATGCATGAGTGACATCAGCACAGGGAAGGTGTTACCACTGCACCTTTCTCACTGCTCGTTCATTCATCTTTCCTGGACCCAGCCTCAGTGAGTGCAGATCCAAAACTGAACTGGCAAAAATGACAGCACTGATGACTGAAACTGCTTGTTATATTTGCAGCTGTTATACTTGCTTTTGGGATTGTAGAAGTGGCGATTTCTCATGATTTTCAATATTACTCATCTGACTAAGCTCTGTGTCCTAGGTCCATCAGTTCTAGGAACACCACAATCTACATTGCTTGAGTACAGTGTTACAGTTTTAATAAGTGCTGCAAGTACATAATTATAACAAGTCTGTATAAAAAATATATTTTTTTAACTGAGTGGAGCTATAATGTGTAGTGTATTGGGATGCAAAAGGACGACTTTTGAACTGGGCAGATCTATAAATTGCAGTAAGCTTTTCAGTACTGGTGCATAGAGGTCTGTGTTAAAGGATGACTTTTTCAACAGTTCAGAATTGTAAAGTGCAGCAAGAGTATAAACACTGAGCTGCACAGTCCAATCCCAGGAGAACAGTGCAATAAACTGTGTATTTTTGGCAAGTGCTGTTTCCAGTGTGATTGCTTCAGTAAACTGCCTTTGCTATTGCATTTCTGATTGTCACCATCATTATAGACAGTTTATATTTTTTCCTGTGCTCCTGTTTTTTCTTGGGCTCATTTGGTGTTCTCATGCAAGCACCATAACACTGATCACCAAAGTATGCTTAGATGTGCATGAATAAAGGGACATGGTGCACTGAATTGTTTCTCCAGCTTGCCAGCTCCTCGCTAAGTTTATAAATGAATGCAATAAAATCAGTTATATACTGTACATAGTTTACAGTGTATCTCAAAATTAAAAACACTTAGGGCCAGATATTCAAAACTTTGCCCCGGGGCAAAATTAGCACTGCCCAGCGGGCAAACTTAGCCCGGAGCACAGAGCACGCCATATTCAAAAGGAATAGCCCAGGGCAAACAGCTCCGAATATGGCATGGTAATGAGGCCATGCAACTGGGCTGGGATTGCAGGGCAAAAATAGCCCTGGAATAAGACAGCACTGAATAAAGCAACCAGGAAGTGCAACCCACAACAACAACACAGTACACAGCAACATGAGGGCAAGTACAGGACGAACTACGTGGCCAATGTGTGTGCCAGCAAATGCATGGAGCGCCAGTACAGCTGCAGGAAGCAGCAGATGTGAAAGAACAGTGATCAAAAACTGGCATAATATTCCCCGTACTGTTAGCGCCACGCTGTGCATTAGCCTGAGCTAAGCAGTTCGCTAACCTAGAACCAAATGTGCCATATTCAAAAGTGCCATGCAAATGAGCCTACTTACATAGTCTCTGGGCAAACAACTGGATTAGTATCTCATTATACCCTGTTTGCATGCAGTTTGCCCAGCGTTACTGCAGAGTCCCACAGAGCCACCTGTAGTCAGTCTGGAAGTACAGGGCTGACCAGGTCCAACCGCAGCTCCACCTGTAGGTCAGTCTGGCAGTGCACGATGATAGCTGCAGGCTACATGTAAACAGTACAGCATAGCATAATATTATACCCAGGGACAGGACACCATAGGCACAGGTGGTGGTGGTGCTGCATGCAACTGTCACATTGTAGGGCATGCTACAGTGCACAGCAGAAACTACAGTAGCAAGGGGGCCAGTAGTGCGTGGACACAGCAATGCCTATGGTGTGTAGGGCAGTGATGATGACTGCACTATACACAGTGAGCGGCCCAACCTGCGGATGTTTTCTGACACTGGACATTACTGTTACGCTGTTGTGTGACCCACAGATGCTCACAGTGACATGTACATTTCTGGCTTTGTGTGCTATGGCAGTTGTACAGCTGTGAGGTATGTGGCCGGGGGGCATATATTATCCGAAAGGCACACTGGTGTTGGGGTATTCCCAATACTGACCCATGTACACTGCATGATGTGTCCCAGCCTTGTGGCCACACCTGGTCTGTAGCACAGCCTCGCCACCCATACATGCTCCCTCAACATCCTCCATGCCGCAGTGCTGCATGTGTGTGCTGGCATCTGTTGGTGTCACCCGGAAGTGGTCACAGGTGTGCTGTATGGCCACACTGCCGTGCTGTCCACTGGTGGCAGGGTCACCACTACTGCCTGGCATGGCTGGGACTGGTGACAGATTATGGCATCATTGTGATGCCATCAGTTAACAACATCTTCCTCTATGTTTAGCTTTATCTATGTGTCATATTTATTTGTTAGGGTGCGCGAAAACCAGCGCTAAACCCGCGCAAATGCCACACAAAACCATAATGTCGGCTAAAGCTGATTGCCCAGGATTAAGACCAGCTTTTCCTGGGCGGTAATGTGCACCGCTGCTAAGTGTCGTCGCTAAGTCGCACAAAACCACTTAGCTGGGCGCCTAGCGCTGAATATAGCATTGCTCTGTATTCATGTCAGTTTTCCCTTGCATACATTATAATTTTGCCCAGCGCTAATGCAGTTTGCCCGCGCTATTTGGCCTTTTGAATATGGCAGACCCGCGCTAATCCCGCGCTAAACCTGCGCAAATGGTTTTTGCCCAGCGCAAAGTTTTGAATATCTGGCCCTTAGTTTTTTAACATTTTAACATACAGTCTTTATTTATAATTAGGATTATAGCATCATTGTATGTGCTCCGGATCATCAGCAAAAGAAGAGACTGCAGTTGCCATCCTCTCCCGACACTGTGGTACCAATGTATGGCTTATGGTGTTATATTACAAAGTGTGCTAGTCAGTTCGACATACTTAGGGAATAATGTCTGAACCAAAATACGGGTTACACAGCAATGAATGCAGGGAGTCTACACAATGCACCACGACATCGGTAATGCATGGGAGACAGTATAGTGCAGCATCTGTTGTATTTGCTGTGCACTTTACACATGTGCCTCAGAGATCCACTGTAATGGAAAAAATGGGAAAACACAAACGGCTTGACACAGACCGAAGTGGTAATGAAGTATGGTGACATAAGTGAGGAAGGGTGGTTCAAATACAGTCTAACACTTAAGTACCTACCGCAAGGATATGTCCCTTTTTGTAGTTGACCAATCAAATGGTACTTAGGCTATCTAAACATAAATGTGGTCTCTTTCTCCATGAGAAGGGTATTGGCAGTGTCATTTTTAACCTTGGGAGGTGGGGAACGATCACCGACTGTACTGTGTATTTTTTGCTCAGTTCATAATGCACCTGGAGGCACACATGTAACGGCAAAAAGCCAATGCCAGGATGATATTACAGATGCTTATGTAACCCCCGTTAGCCGGGGTTACTAGAATCCCAGTCAAACCTAGTGGTAGGCAGGGAAGGCAGCTTGTGAAACTCCAGTTAAATGGATTTCACACTGTCTCACTCTGTTCTCAGTCTCAGCTGAGACTGAGGGATGACATCACCATAGAACTATCGCAGCTGCATGAGCCACATTGGAATCTGCAGATGGGAGGTAGATTAGAATGTTGGGAGTTTTTGAACAGTGGAAGGCAGAGTTGTGTGAGCAGTGAAGGAGAGAGGAGCACAGCAGTCTGTGTACAGGCTCTTGAGCCTAAGCTCTGATATAGAGCTACTTCTAGGGAAAGGTGTGTGTTTCCGCCTAAAGAGGAACACAGTAAGCTGTTCTTGAAGTGGTGGAGACCGCTGATACTGGTCTCTGTGCCCCATCCCTCAGGGGATGGGGATGGAAGGGTTGCCTGCTATTCCGGGGCAACCCCCGGCTTCCTGCTAGAGAAGAAACTGCCTATTTTTCTGAAATGTGTTGTGGCACAAGAAGCTATCAAGATTCGCCTGTGGGGCCCCTGCAACCAAAGGGTGAGTTCTGCCCTTGTCAAAGGGCCTATGTTTCACCTGAACTGTGTTAAAGTGGGGATTGGACTGCTGAATTAGTGGGAGGCCTAGAGGAATAGGCTTAGCCAAAGTAAAAGTATGTTCATGTCCAGCACAAGGGGAAAGTCAAGACATGTAGAGGAGATGTGCTATACATCTACCCTTCAATCTACATTGCCAAGCCTTCAAAAAGAGTTGTTTAATGTCCAGAGAAATGGCCGGGTATAGATTGTGGGAGCTGGAGGTGGGAGACCCCCCATCTTTAGTAACCAGATCCACCTCTACGGATTTGCTCTGTGGATTTCTGCTTTGTCTCATGCACTTGGCCACTGATGAGGGAAGTACCCAGATGTGGGATTGGAAGGAAATTTCCTTTAAGGAGTCGAAGGCTCTAAGGTGGTTTGAGGAGCCACCAACCGAAAATTTGGTTCACTGCCATATGGACCAGGATCGAGTGGCCGGCAGGGGAGCTGGGACAGGAAAAAACCCAAATAGTGTACAAGTCAGGCTGTGTACCCAAAGCTGCGTGCAAGTCCGGGCTGTGTGCCTGGTGGGTTCAGAGTCTGAGGGCTGAAATGCTGAAGAAGTGTTCTGTTGCTCTTATATGCATTACCAGGAATGTAGCCCCATGGGGGTACGTCTATGCTTTGTTCAGTTTGGGTGTGAATAAAAGCCACACTTTAGAATCCCATTCCTGGTATTGGACATTACAGTTATTGCTTCCTGTGTTCGGATTTACTTGGGTGCCCCTTTGCAGAGTAGCCAAACCTAGGCCCATTGTGCCGAGTAACCTAGTCCTCCCCGAACCCAGTCCCCACCAGGTACTGCTGTCAGCTTCAACAGCATACCACCTGTTGTTTGCAAAAAGGCAGGGGTCGGGGCCTTACACTTATGCAGACACTAATGACAGCTGCAGTCTGTATAGTTCCTGAGCGCTTAGAGGTAACACAAAACTGATGCAATCATTTGTAGTTTTAAATTTATAACATGCCATAAACAGGGGAACCGGTGACTTCAACATGTTACTCAATCACTGATACCTCTAAAGGGGAAAGTACAAGCAGTCCCCCCATCCCCAAACACACACATACACAGAGAAGAAAGCTATAGCGTAGACCAGTTGGCACTAGGGTAAAGACAGACCCAAACAGTATAAATAATTCACAGATAATAAAAGTTCTATGCTGCAGCATTTTTCTAAGTATATGTGTGCAGCTGGGGGGGGGGTTGGAGTGGTTGGGGTACAAGGTGCCTGCTTGTAATTTCCACCCTGTGCTCCATCAGAGTGAGTGACTGATAAATCAATTGGCGGGAGGTCACTACTAATTAGTGCCAGGTGAGGAATTTGGACAAATTGTGAGCCATTTATCCTGCTGAAGCAATGCCACCAGATAGAGCCATGCTCTCAATGTTAAGCTGGAGTGGCCAACAACTCGTTAGCATAGGGAAAGTACTCCCCCCCCCCAAAAAAAAAAGAAATATAAAAACCCAGGGTACTACCACTAGCATTTGTGTGGGTACATCGATGCTGGGAGTAACAGAACACACACCATACCTCAATTTTGCACAGTAAAATGACGGGAACCAAACCGTAGCACTAAGTAGCAAAATATAATATTAACAGTTTGTGTTGCTAAGTCTGCTCTCACTGCTGTACTGGAATGGATCGGGACTACTGCTGTGACTGCCTGAGCTACTGCCCACATCATTCTCGCTGCTGTCATAGGGTCATCCCTATGGGGATCTACTATGCAGTGGCTGTCAAATTGTGGCACTATGTCGGTGTCCAAAAGATCACTGTTAGTGCAGGACAACATAATGCTTTCATCATCGGACCCTGAAAATTAACTGTTTGACATTTCTATTGTTATGCTGCAACCAAGAGCTCTGTTATCAAGACAGAATTACTGTGACCAAGAACTAATTTTAATTGCAGAGCACAGATCTCCCTGTGGTGACATTGCAAAGGTAATGAGTGTTAAAGGGAAGTGGTTATCCCTCTATACAGACAGTTGGTGAGACCCCATCTGGAGTACTGTGTGCAGTTTTGGAGACCTCATCTACGCAAGGACATAGGATGGAAGCAGTCCAGAGGAGGGCAACTAAAATGGTGCAGGATCTACATCAGAAACCATATAAGGAGAGACTGAGAGAGCTTAATATGTATACCCTTGATGAAAGGAGGGACGGGGGGACATGATAGAAACATTCAAGTACCTCAAGGGAATCAACAAAGTCCAGGAGGGTTGCATCTTTCAGAAAAAGAGATGTGTAAGAACAAGGGGGTACAGTTTAAAGATAGAGGGGAGACGGCTCAGGGGTAATGTGAGGAAATTCTTTTTCACGGAGAGAGTGGTGGGTACATGGAACAGCCTTCCTGAGGAGGTCATTGGGTCTAAAACAGTGGGGGAATTCAAACATGCATGGGACAGACACAAAGCAATTATAGTGGGGGGTTGCAGGAAGCAGGCTGTTGGTTAACTAGAATCTGCAGCTTATCCAGTAGGTAGGGAAATGGGCAGACTGGGTGGGCCAAGTGGTCCTTATCTGCCGTCAAAGTCTATGTTTCTAAAGGTCACCAAATACAGGCTCCAATACACAAAATGGCACTTCTTGGTTTGTGAGGGTGAAAACCTGATTTAATTTGCTAAAACAGGCTATGCATCTATCAAAATACATTGCGAATCAGTTCTATATGCAGTCACCTTGCAATATATGCGTTCATACATAAAAACCTGGTAAATCACTTTAAATGGGACATCCATTTTCACACCTTATGTACAGTAGCACATGTAAAAGGTCTTGTACGGGTGCCTTATAGACTTCTCTTCCGACTTTTCATCTCCTGGCTTTTCATTTGGTGGTGTAACAGCCTGCTTCATTAGTGGAATGTCAGTTTGAGATGATCCGTTCTGGGCCATCTTATTTAATGTTTTGGATAACCTGCTCAAATTATATGAAACAGATTTGAGAAGTCTCTGAAATATATGCCTTGAAGTCCTGACCACAGGGCTTATATAAGATGCTGTAAGATGAACTTTCAACTAACAAACCCCTCCTTGTCTGTCCCTATTAGCTTCCTACTGGTAGTCTCTCCTTGAGTAACTCATGAACTTTGAACCTCCCCACTTCTTGTTGAATTGGGGTCCCATGAACTTTTACTGGTAGCGCCATCCCTCATAAAGTATAAATGGTCACATGAAGCTGTGTACAGGCTTTTCTTGGATGTAACACTGAACAGAGATGGCCTGCCTCATTATAATCAGTACAGCAGCATGGTTTGCATGCTTTTAATACTTTTCATTCAGTATTAAAAATGTGTGTTTTATTTATTTATTAAGATTTTGGATTTACACTTATGAGCCAGTGCTCATTTATATAGGTTCCATGTCACAAAAGAATACACACGACAAGAATGTACAACATGTTATGGAGAATAGAGTGAACTCAGACAGTAACTATTCTTGGCATTGTACAACGTATGTCAGGTCAAATACAAAAGAGAAGGAGAGAATCTAAGCAAGGATAAGAGTCAGAGAATCAGACAGGAGGCCTTCTCTATTGGTGGGGGCTGGGGTGGAATAGGGAAAGAGGAAGAGAGATGGAAGGCGCTAAATGAGCGGGAATGGGCATAAATTCATACAGACCTGTTCACTCTCCTGCCCCACTGTTGACGTGGCCCTGCACAGAAGTATCTTTCACCCTGCACACACATACCCCTTACTTTTCACCCTGTCCGTTCTTTAACATAATGGCATATATTGTACATTGCCTGCATTGTTGTTATTCTTTCTGTTGTTCTGTAGTTCTATAATGTATATTATAAAAAGGGTCTGAGAAATGGAGCTTTCTGATTGGCTGCAAACATTGTAACAGCCTTATGTTAATCTTTTATTAACATACATGTAGAGCTTAGCCATATGCTGAACAAGGTTTAACACTGTTTAAAAACATTGTTTATTATAATAGCAATAAGGCACTCCCAGGGATTATGTTAATGGTCAGTTAATCACCCTCTAGGGGCATGTGGTACTCGGCTACACCTTGTGCCACAGTACACCCCTAGAAGGTGATTAACAGACCATTAACATAACCCTTGGTCATGCCTTATTGCTTAAGCATTATATGTCTAGTCTTTGAATTACCTGTTTACCTGTAAAACCAATGGGTGTTACTGTTATTGTTTTACCTGGCATAGAACCTATTGTAATGAGCTTGTTCTCAGAGGTGTTAAACCGAGATCACAATAAATAAAATAAAATAAATACTGATAGGAGCAAAAGATGAGATGTGCTATGTGCATTGAGACTGGTGAGGATTTTAGGTGTGCAGTACAACATCTCAGTGGAAGCTGTCACACGTATCATGCTGGATGAGGTACTGCTGAAGTTGATGTTTAAATGGGCCAAGCCTGGAGATTGAGGTGATGTCACCAGAGAGTGATAATAGCCAGATGTGTGCATGATAGGCAAAGGATCTGCCCCTGGGTAGGATGACAGCTGGGTACCTGGAAGATCTGGTTAACTGAGCCCTTGGTATGGTTGGTTTTGCCAGAGCAGTGGAGGATGTTTTGTACCCCAGGAGGTGCCAGTCCCAGACTGACTTTTTTAGGCCAGAAGACAGATTTGGAATTTGATTCTTTTAGTTGAAGCTAGTAAGTTTCAGTATAGAGGATGCAGGTATGCGTGAGTTGGTCTTCTCCTGTGAGAAGCCTGCAGGCCTTGTTTAGGGCTGTGGACATTCTTTGTAGAGACGTTTCAGTGGAAGAGTCATAGATTGCAAACCGATAGTCTATTATGGACATGATGGAGCTGTGGATTGTAATTTGTAGTGTGCCTGTAGTCAGAGTCCATTTGTGTCTGTGCAGTTGTCCGATGTGAATGTTGACAGCCTTGTCAATGTGTTCAATATGATGGGAGAGGGAGAGGGTGCTGCCCAGGGTAATGCCAAGACATTTGAAATGTTGAACTTGTTTCAGGGGGATGCCGGTAGCATTGCAGATTTTTAGAGGGTGCGACCAGTATTTGCTATGCTGGCCACAGAAGAGCATAACCTTTGTTGTTTTGTGGTTAAGTATTAGATTATGTCTGCAGAATCAGTCTTCTGACTGTGTGAAGCTTTACTGAAGTTGCTTCTCAAGGAGCTTGGAGCCATGGTTGCAGGTGAAAATGACTGCATTGTCAGCATACAGCAATAAACAGTCTTGGCAGGAATTAGGCAGTCTGTTCATGGAGACATTGAATAGAAGCAGACTGAGAGTGGACCCTTGAGGGATGCCAGATAGGACCATGTGACTATCTGAGAGGTCGCTGCTGATCCTTGCTTGTTGAGAGTGGTCTCAGAGGTAACTTCTGAACCAGGATATGGTGTCCCAGGACAGGCCTAATTTCGATAACTGGGCAAGCAAAAGAGCGTGTTTCATTGTATCAAAGGCCTTGGATAGATCTAGAAATGCTGCGCTGACAAAATAGCCTTGTCCGAGAGACTCAAGAATGAAGGCTGTGAATTCAGTGAGTGCTTTGGTGGTGCTGTGACCTTTTTTTGAATCTGTGTTGTTGATGACATTGCAGTTAGTACTTTTTGAAGTAGTCAACAAGTTGGTCTATAACAACACATTTTAAGGCTTTGGAGAGGGGAGGGAGGATGGAGATAGGCCTGTAGTTCCCATGGTGCACCCTATCACCACTTTTGTGAACAGGGGTCACTAGCCACAGATTTCCACTTGTTGGGGAATTGGGATAGCCTTAGTGAGAGATTAATAATCTTGGTAAGTGGTGATAAAATTTCCTCCAATGTAAGGGCAACAAGTTTCAGGTCCAGGGAATCTCCACTGAACCTGGATGTACCTAGGACCTTTAGGGTGTATTTCTTGGCTTTACTGACAGTGATTGTCTTAAAGTAGATGGGTGCAGTTGGATGATATCAGTGTCCTCCTCAGAAGAAGCGGAGTGTGTGAAGAAATCAGGGAGTAGGACATCACTGAGATGAGTAAAAGCCATGTTAAAAGTGTTGGTGATGGTTATAAGGTTGAGGGTTGGTGTTCCATCCATGTTAAGCATTGTTGGTGGTTGCTTATGGTCCTTGCCTGTTATTTCTTTAATGTTTTGCCAGAATTTCCTCCCATGTTTCCATGAGTTGGTAAGCTGTTCCTTGTAGTACTGGTTTCTTAGGACACGGGTTGTACGTGCACAGTTGTTTCTGGCTCTCTTGTATTTCTTTATGTCCTCTAGCCTTTCAGTTGCCTGTGCACATTGCCATAGGTGATTTCTAAGGTTCATGAGCTTCAACAGGTCCAGAGTCTTCCAAGGATTACAGATACCCTTACTTTTTCATGTTTTGAGGGGGTCATGTTGGTCACAGGTGGTACAGAATTGGCAGGTGAAGTAGGCAAGTACAGTGTTTACATCATCAGTATCATGGGGCGGGGCAGTTGCAACTTGAGGGGCTAGCTGCACAAATGAGCAGACTCGAGTAACCACGAGGCCTGTCTCTGCTGGCATTTCGAATGTTCATATGTTTATATCATCAGTCGGGGACCAGTCAAGGTTATGTAGCCGCTGTTTGAGTGGGTTGAGGTGCTCACAGAGTAGGGTCTTGCTTGTGATTGTTCTGGCAGGAGGTTTAGGGAACTTGTTGGACCAACTGCACATGACCAGAGAATGATCGCTGATAGTGTCTGGAAGGACAGTTACATTGGTTATGCACTTATGGTGATTGGAGAGAACCCAGTCAAGTAGGATACTGGTCCCTGTTCTATAATTTGTTTGGGTAGGGGAGTTAAGTTGCATGAAATATTCCACCAAGATGGCATCCCTGTAGCCGTCTGCATCATGGGATAACCAGTTTGCTTCAAGTCACCCATCAAAATGGTTTCAGAGTTGGAGTGTAAGTGCCAAATACAGTCCAGGACTGAGATTAGCCCCAAGACATTGTGCTTTTGTGAGATGTATATCGAGGCCACAGTTAGAGATTTGTTATGCGCACCAAGTGGGACCTTGATAGGTATCACCTCTACGTCGTTTTCTAAGCTTGGAACGGGTAATGTATGCATCACGATGGAGTCCCTTGTACATATTGCACATCTGCCACCTCACTCATTAAGCCAGTTGTGCCTGAAGACTGTATATCCAGGGATAATTATGGAGGCATTCATAATTGTGGGTGAAAGCCATGTCTTTACAACCGAGAGAATGTCAGGGTTATGCTTGAGTGACCCAGTCATATAGGTTGCCCAGTTTTGCCAGCAAGCTGCAGATGTTGATGGTAGCCAGTGAGATCACACCTTGTTTTGTTACTGTAGAGGATGAATGTAGTGGAGGGCCAGGATTAGGGTGAACATTGCCAGAAATAAGTAATAGCAATAGCATGAGTTGCATGAGATATTCCTTCAATCTCTTGCAGGCAATGGCATGCTCACATTTATGCGAGGATCATTTAATGGCTATCTGATGAGCATCTAAATAGTAATAGACCGACAGAAGGTGTGGGTATCTTACCCGTATTCCAAAGACTAAAAATTAAAATAAAATGGAGCTACTGGGTACAACCGTCCAAGGGTGGGATTAGAGATTTCTTCAGAGAACTTTGGTGCTTTTGGGTCTGTGAGGAGACAGCAGGTGACAGTTCCTGTGCCATAGGTATCATGGATGTCATTTACCAGCATGAGTAATGAAGGAAGAGACTGCTGTACGCCCGGGTTGAGCGTAATCAATCCAGCCAGGAACAGTAGACCGTGGAGGAGGTAGAGGGCTGCCATTGTCATATCGACTGGACTTGTAACACACACAGGAAGGGTGCCAGAGTAAATTGGGGGTAATGCGAACTGGCAAAATGAAGTGTGCAATGTGATACTCCCAGCGGAGTGATAGTGGTATCAGTGGAAGTTATGATTTAAGCAGGAGCTGCGGAAGCTTGGGATGGACAGCCATACTTTCACACTTAGGTTGCATGGTGTTCCCTTTCCCCAGCAAAACAGGGCACTGGCTTGGCCATAGAGGATGCAATGGCACAGGGAAGTAAACCACTAGAGTATCCCCCTTAGGAGTTAAGTGTACCTGTTCCCTTATACTTATAAGGGAGTATCAGGGTTAGGGATGTACTGTATAATCCTTAAGAAAAGGAGTCTGACCATAATGGAAGGAAGAGTGTGGGAATAAAGATGTGTATCCCTTTAAGAGAGGGAGCTAGACTATGCTGTCACAGGTCAGCTAGAAGGGGAAGAAGTCTTGCAGGAGGTGCATTTAAAGAGTGACGCAGTGGGGGTGGGTGAGTGGGATAAAATTTGCAAAGGGAAATAGCAGCAGTAAAAAGGTCCAGAGAAAAAACAAGAAGCCCCAAATAAGCATAAAAAAGTGGCGTCTCAGCTAGAGAATGTCCACGGAGTGAGCTGCAGGGGAGAAACTGGCACCTATGCAGATTAGCCACAAAGGGCGCCAGATTCAAAAAATCCCCTTAATTGCACTACAATACTATCTGGCTTCAAAGTGCTAGTACCTAGATCGGAGGTTGGCAAGCAGGTGGGCAGGAGTGCTTCCTAGAACAGTGATTATGTTTTGAAACACTGCAGTGGGCCTATTGAGGCTACCAGTGCCTGGGGGAGAGGGTAAAGGAGACAGAGTTATGTGGAGCTAAATCGGTGGTGGGGATTAAAAGAATAAAAGACCAAGACGAGCTGCAATGTCAGATAGATGGGGTGGGGGGGGTTACAGAAAATAGGAGGTCCTGGAGGAGAAAGAATAAAGAAGAATTAAATGTAAACAGAGATTAAACAGGGCAAAGTAAGTTAGAATCAGAAAGAATGAAAAAAAAAAAACATATTTCTTCATCTCTACAACAAAATGAAATTAGGCTGTAAGAGCCCAAATAAGTTCACATTTTTATAAGCATCTTAAAATTTGCAGAGAGAAATATCAGCAGTAAAAAGGTCCAGAGAAAAACAAGAAGTCCCAAATAAGCATAAAAAAAGTGGCCGCTCACCTAGAAAATGTCCCCAGAGTGAGCTGCAGGGAAGAAACTGGCACCTATGAAGATTAGCCGCAAAGGGTGCCAGATTCCAAAATTCCCTTGACTGCGCTGCAGGGCTGTCTGGCTTCAGGTGCTAGTACCTGGATCAGAGGATGGCAAGCAGGTGGGCAGCAGCTCTTCCCCAAACCACGGTTGCACTTTGAGACACTGTACTGAGCCTTATCAGTGGTTACCAGTGCCTGGATTGGAAGCTGGCAAGCAGGCAGGAGTTCTTCCCCAAACCAAGACTGCATTTCAAAACACTGTAGTGATCTCTATCAGGGGCTACCAGCGCCTGGATCAAGGTTGGAATGCAGGCAGGAGTTCTTCACTGAACTGTGGTTGCATTTTGAAACACTGTAGTGAGCCCTATTAGGGGCTACCAGTGCCTGGATTGGAAGTTGGCATGCAGGAGTTCTTCCCCGAACCATGGTTGCATTTCAGAACACTGTTGTGAATCCTATTAGGGGCTACCAGTGCCTGGATCAGAGGTTGGCAAGCAAGTGGGCAGGAGTTCTTCTCTGAACCACAGTTACGGTTTGAAACACAGTGGTGAGTTCTAGCAGGGGCTATCAGCGTCTGAATCGGAGGTTGGCAAGCAGGCAGGCAAGAGTTCTTTCCCAAACCATGGTTGCATTTTGAAACACTGTAGTGAGCCCTATCAGGGGTTACCAGTATATGGATTAGAGGTTGGCAAGCAAGGCAGGCAGGAGATCTTCCCTGAACTGTGGTTGCATTTTGAAACACTGTAATGAGCCCTATCAGGGGCTACCAATGCCTGGATCGTAGGTTGGCAAGCAGAAAGGCAGGAGATCTTCTCTGAACCACAGTTTCAGTTTGAAGCACTGTACTGAGCCCTACTGGGGTCTACCAGTGCCTGGATCTGAGCATGACAAACAGGCGGACAGGAGTTCATCCCTGAATCACGGTTGCAGTTCAAAACACTATAGTGAACCCTTTCAGGGGCTACCAGTGTCTGGATTGGAGGTTGGCAAGCAGGTGGGCAGGAATTCTTCCCTGAACTGCAGTTGCGTTTCAAACACTGTAGTGAGCCCTATCAGGGGTCACCAGTGCCTGGATTGGAGGTTGGCTGGTAGGTGGGTAGGAGTTCTTTCCTGAATCACAGTTACGGGTCAAAACACTGTAGTGAGCCCTATCAAGGGCTACCAGCACCTGGATCAGGGATTGGCAGGCATGCAGGAGTTCTTCCCTGAACCATGGTTGCATTTTAAATCACTGTAGTGAGCTGTATCGAGGGTTACCAGCACTTGGATCAGAGGTTGTTAGCCAGGCAGGCAGGAGTTCTTTCCTGAACCAAGACTGGGTTCAAAACACTGTAATGAGCCCTATCAGTGGCTACCAGCACCTGTATTGAGGTTGGCAAGCAGGCGGGCAGAAGTTCTTCCTTGAACCGCAGTTGTGGTTCAAAATACCGAAGTGAACCCTATCAGGAGCTACCACCACCTGGATCAGAGGCTGGCAAGCAGGTGGACAAGAGCTCTTCCCTGAACTGTGGTTGCAGTTCAAAACACTGTAGTGAGCCCAATCGGAAGCTACCAGTGCCTGGATTGGAGGATAGCAGGCAGACGGGTAGGAGTTCTTCCCCGAACCATGGTTGCAGTTTGAAACACTGTAGTGTTTTTCCCTAAATCATCAGAACTAAGACTAATTGCTGTAATTTTTTAGTTGCTTCTGTAGTTTATCATTTTAAGAACCACTTCATTACAAAGTTTAATGAAGTATGTGACAAGTTTGCCCTTTTTAAGAAAATAAAACTTAGAGGATCCTTTAATTCCTGGATTACCCCTGCCCTAATTAACATGATGAAGGACAGGGACAGTCTTTAGCACCAATGGCCTCTGGTCACCAGACTGACTTGCAACACTATAAAGATGCCAGAAACTGGTGTACTCAGGCAGCACGTAGTGCCAAACAGTATTATTACAGTCACAAGCTCACAAACTCCTGGGGTAAAAGCAAAAAAAATGTCTATAAATATTGAATAGGATTGGACGGAGTACTGATCCTTGTGGCACTCCACTGTCTACTCCTCTTTCTTCTGAAAGTGACCCATTTACAAGTACCCTTTGCATCCTTTAAGTGAGCCAGTTCATTTCACTACTTGCTGTCCTACTCTCACTCTGTCCAGTTTGTTGAGTAGCCTTCTGCTTCTGTGTGGGACCAAAATGAAGGCGTTGCTGAAATCCAGGTATGCTACATCTACTGCTCCTTCCTGGTCTATTATTTTAGTCACCCAGTTAAATGACATTTCTGATATAAGGTATTACATCACCCTGAGCTCACCTCTGCCAAAATTTATTTTTAATTTTTTTAGTATTTGTATGTATTCTGCTCCGCGTACAGCCCCCATCTGACCGGCTCCCCCAGCTCCGTCCCCCGGAATTACCAGGACTTACCTTACACCCGGTCCTGGAGCAGTACCTGCGGACAGTCAGTCACCATCCTGCCACCAGTTTCTTCTTCTATTTTCTCCCCAAGGGCCCCAGGAGAAGGTTGCATGTGGGTGGAGGCACACATGTGCTTTACAGCCCCAGTAATGACCCTCCTCCACCCACCCCATTGGCCTATCGCCGGCACCCTGCTTGCACAACCCCTCGGCCTCCACCAGGGATGCCATCCCACCTCTCTGGAGAGGAGATCTGCCTGTTGGCCGCTCCATCCAGCTCCGCCCTCCCCCCTGTGCCGACCTCCGATGACCCAGGCTCGCTCCCGAACTCGGGTTCCTGGCATGCTGCGAGGTGAGACGTCCAGCACCTCAGCCCTCTGCACCATCGGGCTGGCTTCTGCAAAAATTTTAATTTAAAAGTTTGTAATTTTAGCAGGCGAAGGGATGGTAACTGGCACAGAACCCTCAGCCATTCGATTTCTTCCAGTTCACTGGTGCCCCCACTCCGCCCCAACTCCACCCCGGTGCTCTCTGAAACAGTGACGTGTGGTCAGGAGGAGTGTGGGACGAGCCCCATGCAAGTCTATGGGGCTTTTTATAAAGCTGTTTTTAGTAATTTTTACCAGTCCTAGAGTAAAATTAAAGCAGTCACTTAACTAGTAGGGAACCTACTAGTTAAACAACTGCTTTAGTTTACTCTAGGACTAGGAAAAAATACTAAAAAGGCTCAACTTAAAAATAGCCCCATAGACTTGTGGGCCTTATGCTCCCTGGCCACATATCACAATTTCAGAAGCGCGCAAGGAGATGAGGCAAAGCAAGGCACCAGGGGAACTGGAAGGGATCAACTGGTTGAAGGTTTGGCACCAGTCATGATCCCTTCGCCTGCTAAAATTACAAACTTTTAACATTTTTACAAGGGTGCGCTCACGCTGCAATAAAGAATTGGGCTATGAAGCCCAATACCTTACAGTAAGTACATCAGATATTCACTAAGTCTATCAGATTGGTTTGGCATGACCTTCCTGTTGTAAAGCCATGCTGTTTTGTGTCTAATTTATTGTTTTATTCTGGGAAAGATATAATGCTCTCCTTGAGCAGGGTTTCCATTATTTTGCCCACAATTGAGGTTAGGCTTACTGGTCTGTAGTTGTTTGCACTTTCCCTACTTCTGCTTTTGTGCAGAGGAATAACTGTTGCCTTCTTCCAGTCTTGGGGGACCTCTCCCAGCTTGAATGATAGGTTGAAAAGAACAGCCAGGGGTACTGCCAACTTATCTCTTAGTTCTCTTAATAATCTAGGGTGAAATTCATCTGGTCCCTTGGCCTTGTTTGTATTGAGTTTCTCTAGTTCCTTTAGGACCCTTTCTTTTGTAAAGAGACAAGGGGATTCCAACTCCTTCCTTGTTGTCTAACAATACCTCCTGATATCTTTCTTTCTCACTGACATCTATAGAATGCCTTATGAACTTTTTTGACCTCCTTGGCTATCCTCTCCTCACTTTCTGCCTTTGCTGTCCTGATCACTTTGTTTGGTTCCTGCTGTGTCTCCTTGTATTCTTCTCTGTCCTTTCAGATCCAGATTATTTGTATTTCCTGAAAGCCATTCTTGTCTCCCTGACCTTAGTGGCTACTTCTTCAGAAAAACAGAGTGGTTTTCTTTTCTTTTTAACTTTGTTCACCCTTCTTATGCAATGGTTTGCAGTATTTTGAGCTATGTCCAGTAGTTTTCAACATCTATCCCCCACGTAATGTGAACCAGATTCAGCTAAGACTTTGCTTCGTTTTTGTGAAGTCTGCTTGTCTAAAGTCCATGACTCTTGGTTTGGAGTGCTTTATGTCTCTTTTTATCTTTACCTGGAACCACACCAAACAGTGGTCACTGGTCCACAGACTGGTCCCAACCTCTACCTATGTGATATTGTCCCCATTTGTTAGTAGCAGGTCAAGGACCACTCCCCGGTTTGTCTTTTATAAGCTGCTTGAGTCTAATACATACAGGGTCTCTAGAAAGTCCTGCTTCAGTGGAACTCGCTGTTTGTGTATAACAGTTTATGTCAGGTAAATTGAACTCACCCAGTAAAATCACCTCCCCCTTGTCCACTCATTTTGTATATGTTTTCCAGTATTTCCTTGCCCCCTCCACACTTGTTGCTGGGGGCCAGCATTACACTCCTACATAAGTTGTTGCTCCATTGTTGCCTCTAGGGGGACCCAAAGTGTCAGTGGCTCAGCAGGTTGCACATTTGCCTCTGGGGCCAGGAGATCAGAAGGCCGTGGGTTCTGTCCCCACACCAGGCACTTGGGTTAAATCCCAATACTGACACTGTAGTGCAGCATGAGGGGGGGTGCAGCACTCCTGAGGTGCCGTCTTTCAGATGAGACGTTAAACTGAGGTCCCATCTGCCTGTCCTGGTGGTAGTTCAGGTGGATGTTAAAGATCCCATGGCACTTCTCAAAAAGAGTAAGGAAAGTTTCCCCCATTCACTAAAAAAAATACCACCAACACCTTAATCTGGTTCAAGATCAGTTGGCATTCATCATCTTCATCATCATCAAATCTTTATTTATTCAGTCGAACATCATTGAGCAAGGCTCATTTACAAGATGGACCTGATAAGGTCAAGGTTCAACAGTTGATACACAACAGATACATCATACACTTATATAAAACAGTTATACATACAGGGGGAAAAAACGTTTATAAACACAGTGATGTACAGTAAATTCACATGATAAAAATCGGTTACAGGAAAGTTAAGCTAATATATACAGTATATACATATCCCAGTGGGGGGGCCATGGCAAACACACAATATAATGTAATACTAGGATGGTGAAGGTATTACTGGGTGCCATAAGATGGGGTGTCTGTCTGGAAGGATTATGCCATATATGGTTAATTTTTGGTAGGGAGACTATGATATGACAAAGCTAGCTCTAGTGGTAGCAACTGCATTTCTCTGTGAAGAAGACTGTACAATGCTATTTAAAGGATGCAAATGGAATGAAATTGGACCGTTTTAGGAATTTTTGTAGGGTGTTCCATGCTATAGCTAGAGAATAGCTGATTGCTGCCCTCTCTAGCCTGGTGTTGAATTTGGGCAATTTGAGCAGGATGATGTTGTTGCTTCTTAGGGCATAGGAGCTAGGAATGGTCTGGGTGAAGCAGTCCAGAATATAGTTTGGAAGTTTTTTTGATAACGCTCTGTAAATCCATAGTGCTGCATTTCTGTTCCTTCTGAGGTGAAGGGAAACCCACCCAACTGCAGCATAAAGAGAGCAATGATGGGTATTAGATGGCAGATCTGTAATGAATCTTATTGCTCTATGATATAAGGTATCCAACTTGTAAAGGTAGGAGATGGGGCAGTGACTATAAAGGAAGTCTGCATAGTCAACAACTGATAGAAAAATGGCCTGGACTAACCTCATCTTTGAGTCTCTGTTTAGGAAGGGTTTTAATCTACAGAAAGGCCAAGCCTTGGCAAGCTTTTAACAGTTCTTCTAAATGATGAGTGAAGTCAGTCTGTTGTCAATCCACACACCTAGGTATTTGAAGTTTTCTACATACTCCAGATTTTCTCCAAGTATAGTGCATAGCTGGGGAGAATGATTGAGGAGGAGGTGCTGGTGGAGCTTTGATTTGTGAACATCATTGCTTTAGTTTTCTTTGCATTTAACAGAAGCTTTTTCTCAAGTAGCTGATATTGTAACAAGGAGAATTCTGTTTGTAGGATTTCACGAGCAGCTGCAGGCGAAGGGTTGCTGACATACAAAACGGTGTCATCAGCAAAGAGGTGTACAGAGGAATTGGTGAGGGTTGAATCAATATTATTTATATAAATGGCAAAAAGGATAGGACCCAGGATAGAACCTTGGGGGACTCCTCTTAACAGTGGTTTTAATGGGGATAGGTCACCTAGGCCAAGGGAGTGCAGGGATGATAGTAGAAGCTTGTGGTCCACAGTATCGAATGCTTTGCTCAGGTCCAGAAATACTGCACAGACATTATTCTTTTTATCTAATGCGGTTTGCCAGTCATTTGTGACCTTGGCTAGTGCAGTGATAGTGCTATGCTTGGCCCTGAATCCAGATTGAGCTGGGTTTAGGAGGTTAGCATTGTCAAGATACTCCCTTAACTGGTTACTCACTAATTTCTCCAGCATCTTGGATAACACTGGTAGAATGGAAATGGGCCTGTAATTATTAAGTTCCATAGGGTCCTCTGATTTTAGAAGGGCACCAAAAGGGGGGGGGTGGCCATTCATGGAATGCTATGTTTCTGTGATGATGACCCAGTCCTGATCAGCTTCGGCGATGACAGCGATGTCCACTAATTAATTTGTAAGACTACTTGAGTTCGTGAACATATTCATCTGTATCCCCCTCTCCTGGGTCGTGCCAGGAAATAGGCAGAATTTGTGTAGTGCGCTTACCCAGTAAACAAAAAAATTTAAAAAGTGGCTCTGTTTCGGTATTGTTATTTTGAGTCATAGTAGCTTTTATTCCCTCTCTTATATACACAGCTATGCCCATCCCCTTTTCTACCAGTTTTGTCTTTCCAAAATAGACAGTATCCTGGATAGTCATGTCCCAGTCACGGTTATTGTTGAACCACGTTTCTGTGATGATGATCCAGTCCAGATCAGCTTCGGCGACGACAACAGTGAGGTCCACTAATTAATTTGTAGGACTCCTTGAGTTTGTGAATATAGCATTCCATAAATGGCCACCCCTTTTGGTGCCCTGTTGTATGTTTGAATGAGTTATTGTCTTGACCTCATCTGCTAGGTTGATTTCCTCCTTTGTATTTGTACCCCTGATTTGTTTGTATTTTTTGGGGTGAGGTAGCAGATCCATATGTTGCTGCTGACCTCTCCTCAGTGTTTAGTTTAAATGGTTTATGGCTATGTCCAGTTTATGACCAAGAGCCCGCACACTTTCCCAAGTGAAATGCAGACCATCAAATCTGAAGAGCCCTCTGTCCCAGAAGTTGCACCAGTTTCCTATGAAGAGGTGCCCCTTTTCTTGGCACCAGCTCTGGAGCCAATTGTTCAGCTCATCATTTTGCTCCTTCTGCATCCTATCCATACTGCGTCATTCCCCCATACTGGGAGGACCTCAGAGAAGGCAATGTTTGAGGAGTGGGAGGACGATTTATCTCCTAGGCAAGAGAGGTGCTGTTTGGTCTCTTCAACCGTCAGATTTTCCAGATCGTTAGAACCTATGTGGATGAAAACACCAGCACATTTATCTTCTCTTTTTATTAACCTCTGTATGCAGTTGGTGTCCCTTTTTGCAGAGGTACTGGGTAGACATTTAACTATGACCTCCGTCTCTATACCCTGTTGTATTTTTCATTCTACTCCACGGATCATGGAATCACCTACAATCAGAACTTTCCTTATCTTCTTAATAGATGCCTTTGCAGAGCTTTCCTTGATCTTTCCTGTTTCTTGCCCTAACCAGCGGTGTGTGTTATTAAACCTCTGTTTGCGTTCTGTGGCTAGAGGGGTGTATCTATTAGTTGTTTTGATTTGTGCCTCGTGGCACAGAGCCTGCTGTTGAGGCCTGTGTAATCTTTTCCTGTCCCCCTTTACTACCTGCCATTCTCCTGGACAAGGGATGGTCAAGCGGTGTGGAATGACCTCCTGGTGGAGATGCTGTGTGTATAGGAGCAAGCAGGTACATGGTTCATATATTGTATTGTCCACCAAGTGGGGCAAAGTCCTAGTGCCTGAATGCGTGCCCTCTGAAAGGATGCAGTGCACTCCTGGCAGATAATGATGTCCATGGCCTATTAGGGTGCCTTTGAGTATGAAAGAAGGTAGAAGTAGTAGTATACAAAAAACAATACAGTGTTGTGTAATACACTACTGTCTGAAAGAAAAGAAAATATTTTTTTTCCATGAATTGTGCTGAAGCTCCACCCCTTCCTCCTAGCAATCAGGAAGATGGAGTGTTGTCCAGCTGTAATAAAACTGCTCCTTATGCTGAGAGAACCTTTGTTTCTCCTTCTTGCTGAAAGAAACATCCAGTTTGTTAAGGTCCCTCTCCCAATTGGTGAAAATCAGTGAAGCTCAGCGGACAGTAAGGCTAGGGGCTGGAATGCACTTGGCGTATGCCTCCTAGGGTTACCCTTTGTGTCTGAGCTGTTGCTTCTGATTGTCTCTGGCTAAGAGCTTTCTATTATCTGATCGCTATTTCAGTAGCAAGTACAGCAGACAGTAATGCTAGGGGTTGAACTGCCATTGGCATATGCCTCCTAGGGATACCATTTGTGTCTGAGCTATTGCTTCCAGCTGAGAGCGTTCTGTTAGTCAACCACTATTTCAGCAGTGGTACAGCAGTATAAATTCAGATTTACATACAGCAGCCAGGAATTCTGGGTAAGTGTTCCAACTGCTCCTTATGCTGAGAGAGTAGCTGCTGGCTGGGTCTGAGCAGAGTGATCGAGGAGAAAAGTTGCCTTAGTGGAGATAGGAGCCTAGACTGTGCACTTCAAGGAGGATTCACACAGGTAGAACTGCTGTCAAGGAACCCCTTCTTCTGTACCTGTTAGAGTCTGCCTTCCCTGTGTGATTGAGCTCTTTTCTAGTCGATGAAACTCAGCAGACAGTAAGGCTAGAGTCTGTATCTCACTTGGCGTATGCCTCCTAGGGTTGCTGTTTGTGTCTGAGCTGGCCATGCTGTTCTGTAACTCTCACAGCAGATTTAGAACTTCCAACTTAACAGTCCTGAACAAATGTTACTTACCACTCGGTCAAGTACAAGAATTCAAATACCTTGGATTTACACTTGATTGCTCTCTCTACAGTGACGCTCATGGTAGTTTCATCTCCAAAGTCATAAACTCAAGGTTAGGTATCCTCTACAGCCATCACCACTGTCTGACCAGGGGCCATGTGTATTTCAGTAACCAGCTCAGTCCTGTCCATAATTGATTATGGGCTAGTTTTCTATGGATCTGCCACAGCTACATCCCCTTAAAAGAATCAAGACTGCACTGAATAAGTGTTACTGTCTTGTGACAGGAGCGGAGAAATTACTTTATACCTATGATCTCTATAAGTATTTCAACTGGCTCAATCTTCATGGAAGGCCAGCCTACCAGACCTGCCTCCTAGCAAAGAAAATTTACCTCTGCATCACTGCACCAGCAACCTATGCCTTTATGTAGACCACCCCTAACATACGGTGAACACACAATGCTAAGAAATCCCTTTTTCTTGTCCCCTTCTGCCATATCCCTCAAGCCCAATACTCCTACTGGGTCAGGGCCACTTCCTTGGTGAATGGGCAACCTCCCAAAGTCTCTGCTGAAAATAAACTATGCCATTACCCCAACGTAAACTACACCAGCACCTCACTAATCTTCACATGTGCAACTGCACTCATTGGGCTGACTTGCTGTTTCTTGTACTTACTATTCCTCCTCCTCCTCTACTTAATTCCCCTCCCTTCCCAACCCTCTTCCCACTCACTCCCCTCTCCTCTTTTGCCTGGACACCTCCCTTTTTCCCTTCTCTGTTCCATCTACCACTTGCCCCATCTCTCTCCTCCCCTTGCTTATGTCCTCACTATTTACCTCCTCCCTTTTCCCCCTCCCCTCCCCTCCTCCTTACACCCTTTTACTCTACATTGTTTTTCCATCTTCTCTTATCCCTCTTCTCTCTCCATTCCCTCATTAATACCTTCTACCTCCCACAATCCCACCTTTCCCTCATTCAGCCATATTGTCCCCTTCCCCATAATCTTACCTTTCCCACTTTAATCCCTACCTCTTCCCACATTCCTAACTTGGCAACTTTAGTTCCTACTACTGCATCCTACCTCTCCCTTCCCTCTCCATAAGCTTGGCATTGTACTTCTATGGCCTCTTGCACTTAAATGACAATGTCACCATTTGATTGCCTCGTACCCCCTCATACTCTTCCCTTCCCCTCTGCATTTCCTTATTATGCTCTCAATTACCTTTCCTATGTTTGTAAACATAGAAACATAGAATTTGATGGCAGATAAGGACTGTTTGGCCCACCTAGTCTGCCCATTTCCCTACCTAACGGATAAGCTGCAGATCCTAGTTAACCAACAGCCTGCTTGCTCCTACCCCCCCACTAGAATTGTCTTATGTCTGTCCAATGCATTTTTGAATTCCCCCACTGTTGTTGACTCTATGACCTCCTCAGGAAGGCTGTTCCATGCATCTGCAACCCTCTCTGTGAAGAAATACTTCCTCACATTACCTCTGAACCACTCCACCCAGCTTCAAATTGTGTGCCCTTGTTCTTTCACATCTCTTTTTCTGAAAGATGCTACCCTCTTGGACTTTGTTGATTCCCTTGAGGTATTCGAAAGTTTCTGTCATGTCCCCTTTATTCCTCCTTTCTTCAAGGCTATACATCTTGAGCTCCTTTAGTCTTTCTTCATATGTCTTCTGGTGCAGACCCTGCACCATTTTGGTTGCCCTCCTCTGGACAGCCTCTACTCTGTCTATGTCTTTTACCTATACCAATGTATATTGTACCTATACCAATGCAGCCTGTTCACACCTCCCCACTTTTACTGTTTTGACTCTTGTTTCAGTCTTAGATTGTTTAATTTCTAGAATTTCCTATGCCTATTAATTGTAATGTTAGCTGAGCAATGTAGATAACCCACCCTGTATTGATTATTATCTTGTTTGTTTCATGTCTGTATTGACGCGGAACTTTTGTAAAAGAACATCTGGTTCAAAGTTACTTGTAATCATAGTACTTAGTAGATAAATAAAATAAATAAAATATATTTTAGTTAAGGTATTATATTTTTCTATAACCTTTACAGGAAAGTTAGAACATTGTTTTCTATTACAAGCACAGAGCATTTTTGTATTTTTTCATATTGTTTTTTGCAGGACACAGCTGTCCGACTCAGCACTGTCCTGATTTTCACAGAACAGATGGTAACCATAGTTGAGCTTTCAGAATAGAGATTTTTTTCTAAATCCTTTATCAAGCACACCCATGAAGCCCCCGTCTCTAGTAAAATATTTTAATGTCTTATTTTGCAACAAAACTGTGCTTCAACAGGTGGCTTTTCCACACCTCCATGATGGAATGTCTCTCTGCACGATGATGCTATCCTGACACAGCATTCCAGGAAACCAACACATCCTGTCCTCATGCAACTAGACAGATGGGAGAAGACTAAAACCACACTATCCTTACAAACTGTGGGGGGGGGAATATGAGAGTGGCACAGTGGTGGTGGGTGCAAGGTAAGTAGTGGGCAAGGTAGCAGGAGGGGAGAGACTCTAGTTTGATGTAGGATGAACTGGTGATGGCATGAGGGACAAGGACTTGGGTTTGAGGGGACAGGGATGGAGGAGGAAGGACTCCAGTTTGAGCTAGGATGGTGTGGCAGGGGTTTGGGGAGGTGGGATGGAGGAGGAGGGACTCAGGTTTGGGCTAGGACAGAACTTAGGTTTGAGGAGATGGAGAGGGAGGAGGAGGGACTCTGGTTTGAACTAGGATGTGCAGCATGGGTTCAGGCTAGGAAGGAACACAGGTTTGAGAGGATGGGATGGAGGAGGTGGGATGTAGAGGCATAGAAAAGGAGTGTTTTATCACTTCAGGGGTTGAGAACACATCACTTCTGGGGTTGGGGTGAGACTTCTGGTGCTAGGGTCATGGGCAGTTCTTCCACCAGTTAAATGACATTGTGCACAGTGATTGGCTGAAATATAACATTTGATGATACTTATTTGTAACATCTAAGTTCTTGCAGGCATAGACTTAACATCTGGCAAGCATATCCAATGTCAATGTATCCAGGTGTCTAACACAATTGGATAAATTGGTTTAGCAGTTTTACATTTACAGCAGAAAAAAATAATGGTAATGTTTTCTCAAATATTTATGGTAGCATATAGATGAAGCATCCAGAATTCTTTTTGTGGAATTTTAACATTCACAATGCATGTAACACTACTTTATTTTATATGCTGAGCTACGCTTTTTGCAGTCCACTTGCTCTTCTGTGGGTTACTGTTTTGCCCCCCCCAGCTTGGGCGGATTGGCTCAATAGAACTACTGATCCCACTGATATTCTCTGTTTTCTTTACAATGACAAAATCCCTTAAAACAAGATACACCTACTCCTTTTCCTATCATCATGTGCTGTTGGAATAGCCAAAAGTCTTCATTCCTGGTGCCCCAGTCATTGTCTTGCCCACTAAATCGTTTTGAGTACCTTAGAGTCTCAGAAATGCACATACTTGAGGCTCCCTGGATCATCGGTTTACTGGGTGTGGTTCTTATATATACTATATTAATTTTGGAATTAACACTCTGTGTTCCCCTACTCCTACTGGGGGGTCTGCCACTGGTGTGCTACACAGCTCAGCTGTCCATTTTTTACATCAGAGTACAAAGAAGCCAGCAGAAGAAGGTCTATCAAGTCTGCTCATACTGCAGGGTTGACAACTTGAGCTAATGTCCCTGCCCTCCTTCTCCACTTCTCCCATCCTCCCTACCCATGATCCTTACCTTCCCCATGCCTATCCCAGTCTCTCTTCAAGCTGCCCACTGTCTTTAATGAGATGACCTCTTCTGGCAGTGCATTCCAAGTCTCCATCACCCTCTCTGCAAAGAAGTGCTTCCTGACTTCCTTCCTAAACCTCCCACCCTCAAGCTTAAGACTGGCCCCTTGTGTTTTGGATGCCACTCAGCTTAAATAGACTCTCCTTATCAACCTTATTTATCTCTTTCAAGTACTTGAAGGTCCCAGTCATGCCCCCTCTCTCTTTCCTGTCTTCCAAGGAGTACATGTTTAGTGCCCTTAACCTCTTCTCATATGCCTTATCTTGCTGACCGGCTATCATTTTTGTAGCCCTCCACTGGACCTTCTCCAGCAGGTTAATGCCTTTTTTGTGGTGTGGGCACTAGTACTGAACTCCATACTCTATATGCGGCCTCAGCAGTGACCTATACGAGGGCAGTGTAACCTCCACTGTCCTACTACTGATCCCCTAGATCTTACTTTGAGAAACAGCTCTTGCAGCAGGTTACACCATTAGGACTGAAGCTGGCAGGCCAGGACCCCACGGAAATTTTCTAGCTAGCAATATTCAGCGGGGACCACCTCTGACAACAGTCCTGCCCCCAACGTCAGGCATAGTACATAAGGAGGTGGTCCCCCAGAGTCCCCAGTTCTTTTCCCACCGTCGACTCACCACTATCGGCCTCTCGATCTCTACCTAGAGCACGATGACTTAGAACTTCAAGAGTTTCTTCAAACTAATGTCCTCGCCAACTCCTTTATTTGAGGGGCACCTTTCCAAGTGTGCCTATGGAAAACAGATCCCTTTTAAGGATCCTTATTCCTCCTGTGTGCGGTGCTTAGGCCCGGACCATGATACCAAGGCCTGCACCTTTTGCCAGGGGTTCAACAGCCGCACCAGGATCCGCCGTCAGAAGGCACTTCAGGCTTATCTGCTGGAAGAAAAACTTAGCAGGATGGACCAAGAACCTTCCTCCAAGGGCGATTCTTCTTCCAAGGACCATAAATACCGGGACAAACACCGGAAGAAAGCAAGGTCTAGATCCCCGAACCGGGCCTCGGACTCCTGTAGCTCAAGGCTCCACCAGATCGGACCGCTCTCCCTCCAGGGCTCATTCTCAGCCCCTTCCAGTCAAAGTCCGGGCTTCAGGCGGTTCTTTGACTCTCCAGCCTATCAAGATTTCTAGGCCCTCGGCTTCCTCCACTCCCTCTCTGGCCTCTTCCAAGTCTTCTGAATGTCACAAGTCTTTCTCATTGACCCGACATTGGGACCCCGACTCCAGATCAGTCTTCCAGAGGTCTGGATCCTCCACCAAGGAAGACAAAAGACCTGACATCCCTAAAGCGGACCTCGGACCCGACGTCAGCCAAGCATATGAAGTTGGCAGAGGCGTTCGCTGGAACTGTGGATACCAGCCAAGCACCAGACACCATCCGCGCATTGGCCGGACGTCAGCCAAGTGACCAATGTCAGCCTCGCATTCACTGGAGCCAAAGACCGCCCCCCGGTCACCGGCAGATACCGGCCACAGGGATACTGCCCAAAGACCAGGTGGGCGACACTGAAGATGCCGGGCTCCCGAGAGAACCTTCGCCCACCCCGGAGATACCCACGGACCTGACGCCCAACCCTGGCGACAGACCACCGGTGCTAGGTCCGTCGTTGGACATGAATCTTCAAGAAGTAAAGGATCTCTTTACTTTCTGGTGGGACACCATCTGAAAGGATGTGGTCCCTGTAAAACCTCCTCCTTCTCCTACCCCTTCACCTCCTACACCCCCTCCTCCACCTAAGGAGCCAACAGGAAGACCACCAACCCCTAAGCAGTAGACTCCACCTCCTAGGGGTAGATACAAGGACAGGAGAAGGCCTCCCTCAAGATCCCCATCAGGGTCCCCCAGCACCAAGCGACCCAGATGTCGTCGGTACACTCCTTCTGGGGAGGACTCCAGATCGGATACCTCGGATTATTCTAGATCTCCTTTTCCACTCAGCGTTCCATCACCTGACCCACATGACCTTCCCAGGTCTTCACCAGATGATCCCTCTTTCACTGAGATCATGAGGCACATCCAGGACAACATGGGGTGGGATGCTGAAGACCTCGACCCCAAATGACAGTGCCTTGCCTGTTATCTTTGGCAGAAAGACCCAAAGCCTGTGATAGTGCCACCCTTGGTGGACGCCTTTGCAGACGTCACCAAGGCTGCATGGAAGCGTCTGCACTCCACTCCCGCTGTGCCAAAGAAGGCTGACCACCTGTACAAGGCCCTGAAAGAGGACCAGTACTTGGCTCAACAACCTCTGGCAGAATCCCTGGTCATTACGACCTTGCATGACCGGCCCCAAAGACCTCAACATATGAGCACACAGCCACCGGATCAGGAATCCAAATAACTGGATGCCCTGGGGAGGCACTCGTATGCGGCTGCTACATGCGCCATCAGGTCCCTGAACTGCCTAACCCACATGGTACAGTTTCAGAATGCCCTGTGGGAACAGGGCCAGGACCTGGTCAATAAACTTCCAGATGGCGCTCAGAAGGCGAAGCTCCTATACCTTCTCCGCACAAGGTCTGATGTGGGTACCCAAGTGCTATGAGCCACATATGATTCTGCGGACTCATCTGCCAGAGCTGCAACTTCAGGTGTTTGTCTCCAGAGACACTCTTGGTTCTGTGTCTCCTGCTTCACCCCGGACGTACAGAGGAACATTCTTGACATCCCCTATAATGGTGAAGTACTCTTTGGTGAACCCTCGGAGAAGGTTATCACCAAACTCCAGGATGCTGGGAAGGCAGTCAGGTCTGTACAGGCCATGTACAGATCCAGCCCTAGTTCCTTTCATAGGAACCAGAGCCATTTTTGCAGCTGGCAACAAAGACAGCAGCCACGTTCCGGCAAGCAACAAAGGGGCACGTTTCAGCATAAAGCCCAGGCTAAGTCGTCCCCAGGCAGAGGCCAATGCTACACCAAACTGGGCCAGCCTGCAGGGACCAGTGCTGCCACAGCATGACTCCTTCCCGGCCCCCACCCCTCCTCTGGATCAATGGGCACAAAAGGTCGGGGGTCGCATCGCTTGCCACTTTTTAGGGTGGCAATCGATTACCGCTGACCGGTGGGTTCTCCAATTGGTCAAGAAAGGCCATTTCATAGAATTTCTTGACCACCCACTGGCAAAACCTCCCCTGCTTTCCCGTTACTCAGGTCAGCATGCCCTGCTCATACAGCAGGAGGTGCTCGCGCTTCTCGGGAAAGAAGCTATAGAGCACATAACACAGAACCAGAGGGGTGCAGGATATTATTCTCACTTCTTTCTGGTTCCAAAGAAAACAGGGGACCTCCATCCTATACTGGACCTCAGCGATCTCAACGAGTCGGTCCTGTACAAACGCTTCCGCATGGTGACCCTTCCAGGTCTGATTCCCATGCTCAAGCAGGGTGCCTTTCTAGCATCCTTGGACATGCAGGATGCTTACCTGAATATACCCATTGCTCAAGTGCACAGGAAGTTTCTGCACTTCAAGTTTCAGGGCCACCATTATCAGTTCCGAGCCCTCCCCTTCGGACTGTCATCGGCACCTCGAGCAGTGGTGACTGCTGTGGGCTCTGATAGGAGAGGGTTATTAACATTTAGCATTGGAGTGGGATTGGCAGCCAGTGGGATGAAAAGGGAGTGAATGGCCTTCCAGAATTTTGAGGGTTTATTTAGGTTTGACTGGAGGGAGCTGCTGAAGTACTCTGCTTTTGCAAGACGAGTGGCTCTGGTGCACTTGTTATGGAGCATGCAGTATGTGGAGAGGTGTTGCAGAAGATGTGAGGATTTATGCATTTTCCAGGCTTTGTCCTCTGCGATTTGACATGCAGTCAGTTCTTGGGTGATCCAAGGTAGGTGGTATCCTCGTACTCTTATACGACGCAGTGGGGCGTGTGTGTTCCAGATGCTAAGGAATGTGTTTTGAAAGTGTAGGAAAGCATTATCAATGGAGATCTTAGGAGGGGCAGGGGCCCAGTTTGCTAGCTCAAGGTCATCTAATACAGGGGCTAGATTGAGGGATTTATAGGAGCATTGAACTACATATTTAATGGGGGATTTTGGGCGGTGGATTTTATGCACTAAGAAGGTTAAGTAGTGGTCGTTGAGGGAGTCAGGAAGAATACCAGCTTGTTTGACCCGGTGGGAGGGTGGTGGTAAGGACCCAGTCGATAAACGAGTGGTTACCAGATTTTAGGTTAAGCCGGGTGGGCTCAGTAATGATTTGTGAGAGGTTTATGGTGGAAATTTCAGTCCTGGTTTTGGTGGGGGCAGGAGCTAGTGAATTGTGGTTAAGATCGCCCATAATGTAGAGTTCCCCAGTCGTGGTTAGGCAGGAGATTTGCTTGAGGAGATCGGTGACAGCAGAAGCTGATGTACCAGGTCAGCAGTATATGCCAGCAATGTAGATTAGTAGTGAGAAGGGAAGGACAAGCTGAATTAGTATTACTTCAAGGACCTTTGGTTCAGACTTGGTCAGGACCACTGAATAGTGCAAGTCCTGAGTTTACATAGATGGCTATTCCACCACCTTTAGAGGCTCTATCTTGGTGGGCCATAGTGTAGCCTGGGATAGTGACAGAGGAGTCGTTGATGTTTTTGTTAAGCCAGGTTTCGGACAGGGTGAGGATATCTGGAGCATAGTGCACGACAAGAACCTGAAGGGAGTCAAGCTTGTGGACAAGGCTTCTTAGATTTAGGTGCAGGAGATGCAGGCCATGTGGGAGAAGGTCTCCAGAGTGAGGTGAAGAAGAGGCAGATGTTGGAGAGGGACACGAGGGGGGTAGTATTGGGGCCAGGGTTAGGGTGGATGTCACCTGCTGCAAGGAGCAAGAGAGTGAGAGTTAGGTAGTGAGCAACTAGCTGTATATGACTGACTGCGAGCGGACGTCTCTTAGATTGATGGCGTGTATGAGCCGGGCATAGGGGATTAAGTTGAAAAATGACCCAGGGGAGCGATGGGTTGAAAAGAAAAGGGCTGGGACATGTGGCAGTGTGTGTCCATGCTTGGTTGAAAGGGGAGGTGGACGCCGGGCTGGAGGGGTGGGACAGCTCAACGAGGTTTGGCAGGATTTGGGAGGAGGGGCATGGAAGAGGTGGGTGTCATGTTGGAAAGGAAGGGTGGGAGAGAGAAGAGAATAGGGATGAGCAGGGGCAGGTGGCCTGGTAGAAGGATCATGGTGTGGATCAGGTGCTAGGAGGACCCTACTGCTGTGGTTACTTAGCGGGGAAGGTGGAGGGCTGGGATGTGGGGGCAGGGAAATGATAGGGACCTGTAAGAACTAGGAACCAATGGAGGGGCAGAGGAAATTAGGGTTTTAGGTAGCCAATGAGGGAGCGAGCAGTGTTGCTAGGCTTATTAGCCAATGAGGGAGCAAGTGCTGCTGAAGCTTACTAACTAATGATGGAGCAAGAGGGAATGTGGCAGGGCACAGGTGTATTTAATCAGTGAAGGGAGGGAGTGGGGTGGGTGGGAGGAGGCCGAAAATCCTTCTATGAGACACTTGAATTTTGCTTAGTTGCAGCTAAATCTATTTGTAAAAGCACCAGGCGGCAAAAGCAGAGGAAAAAGACCTGGCCAATCAGAGCTGGTTTGCTGGAAGCGCCCATGTTCCAATTGGCTGCTCTGTCACCATACCTTCCAAGAAGCTGCAGGTGGGTGTCCTGGTCTCAGTCAGCTGGGTGCAGTCTGACCGTGGGGGAGCTGAAGCAGCCCTGTTCAAGGGCAGGCAGCTGGAGAGAAGAAAAATAGCAGGGGTTAAATAGCGTAGAGGCAGGACAGGTTTAGATTGAGCAATTTAGCAAGACAAAGGAGAGTGAGAATTTTCGGCGCCAAGGCAGAGTGCTTGGATGGGGGGTTGGGGGTGCAGGAGCAAGGAAACAACAGAAGAGCTATAAGCACTTTAAAACAGTAGTAGAAATTACAATCCAGCTAATACAGTTGAAATACTTGTATGAGACACTTGAATTTTGCTTAGTTGCAGCTAAATCTATTTGTAAAAAGTGCCAGGCAGCAAAAGCAGGGGAAAAAGTCCTGGCTAATCGGAATAGGTTTGCTGGAAGTGCCCGTGTTCCGATTGGCTGCGCTGTTGCCATACCTTCCAAGGAGCTGCAGACAGGCAAACTGGTCTCTGTCGGCTGGGTGCCGTCCGACTGTGGGGGAGCTGAAGCAGCCCTGTTCAAGGGCTGGCAGCTTCCAAGGAGCTGCAGGTGGGTGTCCTGGTCTCGGTCGGCTGGGTGCCGTCCGACTGTGGGGGAGCTGAAACAGCCCTGTTCAAGGGCAGGCAGCTTATGAATATATACTGTGCTTCATGAATATGTATGTTTTGAGATGGGCTGTATCTTTCAGACTTTTATTGCATTTTAATGCACCATACCATGCATTCAGCATTGTAATGGACAATCACCATAAAGTGAATCCTTGATTGACTGGCTATCAACTTTGGAATCCTGCATCCATCGTCACTTCCAAGGCCTCTACTGCTGAAACCTTTTTCCTTGCCTTCATCTCCTCTGTTTTGAACTACAGTAGTTCACTCCTCTCTGAACTTTCCAAGTCCTTCCTTTTTGAGGAACAAAACGTTTATAATGCAGGTACCTAACTGCTCACCCACTCCTGAAATAAAGACCCCATGAAGTTAATCCTATGTCATGTCCATTAACTCTCAGTTCCATACCCACTATAAAATGGAACCTTATTTCTTTTAAAAGATACTCTTGGCTGTACTCATTTGGGTCTATCTGACGTAATCACTACCTCCTCATAATTCCACATTAATAATCCTCCAGCTCTACACTTTTTCCTTATTTCTCCTAACCTCATCTCAACAACAGTTGGAAAACTCCCATACACACTCAACTAGCCAGCCACTTACTGCTGGGAGTGTCTTCAAGATGACCCTTCTGCTTTGCAGTCTCTTTCCTCTCCACATCACCCTGTGGGCATTCTGTATCCCCCTTAAACAGCAATGACAGTTTCTTCTTTGGGATTTTTTATCCTGCACATAAAAAAAGAGAAGAAACCTAATAATACGGATGTTATTTATAATCAGAACTAGATGAAGGTAAAAGAAGACCATCCAAGGAATGTCTGAATTGTGCCTGTAGTTGCTCTTACTTGAAAACTGACAGATGATGATTCATAGCTACATCAGTATACCATTTTTTTCCTTTTTTTTTTTTTTTTCCTGTTTCAGGGCAAGCACGTATAAGGCATGTACCCCATATCAAACCCAGAGCTCTGGAACCACCCTCCACCTCGGCACTTCCCTCCCAGCTACCCGGTCCAAGAGGATCATAACTTGCCCCTCACGGATGCACTCCCTGTAGGGAGATTCCATGCCACTCTATGAGCCCCAGCTGGGATTTACACCTTCAGGTCATTTCAGTGTGCAGGAGGTACAGTGTCCTGGCATCAGGCTGCATCTCAGTGAGAAGGGGTTTCCTTTGAAGTTTACCCTCTGAAACTCAGTCATGCAATGGTATGAGAGGAATGTCATACAGTCTCCCATGCATGGGAGTGCCAATGGTTCCAAGCCTGCATGTGCACAGAGTGTCAAGCACACCTGCCCCTAGTTGCTGATCAGTCAGGCTACTGTTGACTGCCCTGACCCTCCCACCCTTGAGGAGGTTAACAGTGTTCTGAACTCACATCCTTCTCCCCACAGCCAACTCTCCAAGGCTGCAGGCTCATTCCTGAATCCGGGTCTTCGGCACTAGAAGTGGCAGTGCTACCGTTTGCGCCAGTGAGACAGCTATTCCATCACAAATTAGGGGTAAAAATTGGACACCTCTGAAGTCAAATACTATTTTTCATGCTTGCATATTCTTGTACTCCATGGTCTCCCCATACTTACATATTCCCACCCACCCTGTTGCCTCCATACTTACATATTCTCACACACCCTATTCTCTCCAGGCTTACATAATCCTGTGTACCATGTTCTCTCCATAGTTAGACTGTTCTCTCTTTACTTGCATGTTCCTG
Organism: Neoceratodus forsteri; assembly: GCA_016271365.2. Lineage (NCBI taxonomy): Eukaryota > Metazoa > Chordata > Ceratodontiformes > Ceratodontidae > Neoceratodus > Neoceratodus forsteri. Next base: position 444,224,952 of record CM057457.1, on the reverse strand, counting down.
CACCAAATGTTCATCACAGAATCAGAAACATAGAAACAAGTACAGGAAGGGAAAGACCAAAGGTACATCCACTCTGACCTGGTCCAACTGACTTTCACTCCAGACTGTCATTGGATGGGCTAAATCCAAGTCCTCTATTAACATTTAGACTGTTTTGTAGCTTTACCTACCCTCACAACTCCTTATACCTGTCTCTCACTTTGCCCTGAATCCCTGCACTATTGCTGCCTCACCCACTTCCCTTCACAAGCTATTTCAGCTGTTCACCACCCTCTCCATAAAGAAGTATATCCTCACAACTACCCTGAGCTTAACCAAAACCAATTTGTAACTACCAGTATGTCATCTTACACAAGTCCCTTTGCTGAGTTTGATCAACTGTTGATGATCCACCATACTGATGCCTTTGAAGTAATTAAATATTTCTATCATTTCTCCCCTTTCCATTCTAGCCTCAAGTGAGTACTTCAGCCTGTTCAGTCTTTTCTCATAAGGTTTTCCCTGCATACCATGTATCATTTTGGTGGCCTTCCTATGCACTGTTTCCAGGTCATATCTGTATAATTTCAGTTATTTCCCTTTCGACCTCAAGTAAGTACTTTAGCCACCTCCGCCTTTCCTCATAAGGCCTTCTCCATATACATGTATCAGTTTGATGGTCATGCTATGCATGGTTTCCAGATGATGCAAGTATCTCTAAAGATGAGGTCCCCAAACCTTTACTACTCTAGGGGTGGCCTTACCAGGGATCTGTAAAGAGGCATGATCATGCTCCACCCTCCTACTGGTAAACCCCCCAAAAATGCAGTCTGCTGTGCTTAGCATATCTCTTGTTGCAATTGGCCAATGTCTTGAGGATATTTGCTGATGATTACCAAAAAGTTCCTTTTCTCCCTTGTCTGGCACACACTGATGCCTCCCGAGCAATTCTCTATTTGGGGGATCTTTTTGCAAATATGAATAACCTTGCAGTTTTTGCATTGAATTTGAGAACATTTTCTAGCCTTTGTAGGTTCATTCTCATTGCACCAGTCCCCTCCTCCAAGTTCACCCTGCTGCATAATATTGTTTAATTTCTGAATATGTCAATCTTTATGTGTATGCCCCTCCCAGTGTGACAGGAGAACATACTGAAAAGTACTGGTCAAAGTACTGAACCCTGTGGCATCTCACTGGTCTCCTTCCTAGACCCTGAATAAGTTCCATTTACCACCACCCTCTGCATTCTCTCCCTCATTCCATTGAGTATCCAGTCTGTTAGGCTCTTTCCCCCAATCCCAAGTCCCTCAGCTTCTTCACAAATTACCTGTGCAGCCAATTCCAGGTCCCTCAGCTTCTTCACAAATAACCTGTGCAGCACCAAGCTGAAGACTTTACTGATGCCCAAGCAGAGGACATCTACAGCCTGTCCCTTCTCCTTTGCCTACAACACTGAGTTAACATAGTTAATGAGGTTTGTGTGGCAGACTCCCCTTAACAAAGCCATGCTGCCTTTATCATGTAGGTCATTAGGTTTAAGAAATACCACTCTCTGTTCTTTGGTGAGAGGCACAAGCAACTTCACCACAATAGAGATCAGTCTAACTCCATTCCATGAGTCCTGCTTTTTCCCTCACCTGTAAAGGATGACTACATCTGCCATCTTCCAGTCTTCCAGAAGCACATATCACCAAAGACCAGCTAAAAAGATTTGCTGATGCCCCCGCCAGCACCCCCCTCCACATTTCTCTTAGTGCCCTAGGGGTGAAGCCCATTAGTCCCCTGGTGCCTTATTTACTGTCAACCTTCTCACCCTTTTGAGTACCTTGTTCCTCGTAATTTGTCTCCTTTCCACCTTCTGCCTGTTCTCTCACTTTGTTGAGCTGTCTAGAAGAGGATCACCTTCCTCTACAGTGAATACCGAGCTGAAGTATTCATTCAGTAGGTTCACCCTCCTCTCATCCTTGCCCCCACATACCCCTCATTTCTGTAGCTTTACTATGGTCTTTCTCTTCTGCCTAATATATCTAAAAAAGGACTTATCATTCTCCTTTACCCCCTCCAAAGAGAGAGAGAGGAAGATCAGCTGTGGCGGTCATGGAAAGTCTATGCTTCCGATCTGATCGAAAGGGGAATATTTCTGCATGTGGAGTACCTGGCCTTCCAACTTCTGAAACTTGACGTTCAATTTGATGTGGTGAGCCTGCTCCTTTTATTTGGGCTTTGATGCTGGTATTATGAGGGAGTTTGGCTGCCTGGTCCCTGAAGCAGCCTGTCCTATATCCGCCAAAGGACTGGGGATTCGTCAAGCAGTGGGCTGGTTGAGTGTGATTTGCTGGAGCGTGTTCTCCCCTCGGTCGGGCCGGGGATTATTTGGACTAGCATCTCCCCTGTGTTAGCATCGAGTGTAATCCGGAGGATTGTGGCTTATAGAAACATAGAATTTGATGGCAGATAAGGACTGCTTGGCTCACCTAGTCTGCCCATTTCCCTACCTAACGGATAAGCTGCAGATCCTAGTTAACCAACAGCCTACTTCTTCCTACCCCCACTAGAATTGCTTTATGTGTGTCCCATGCATTCTTGAATTCCCCCATAGTTTTTGACTCTACGACCTCCTCAGGAAGGCCATTCCATGCATCTGCAAGCCTCTCTGTGAAGAAGTACTTCCTCACATTACCACTGAGCCATCCCCCCCATCTTCAAATTGTGCCCCCCCCCCGTGAGTCATGGTCCTGGAGTAGTAAGGAGTCAGAGATAGACTTGGAGACACAGATTTGAAAGCTGTTATACTGTTTTCGTGGAATTGGTTTATGGAACTTGGTACCGGGTCCTCTATTATAGCTCTCCTATCTCAGGGAAGGTATTAAACAACGGTGGAGACAGTAACACTGGATTTATTTTTGCCTTAAAAGGCAATGAGAGTGTCCAAAATCATATAACAGTTTGGTTAATGCCCACGGAGCCCTAGTGAGAGCAGGACTTTTCATGGGTTTAATATAAGTCCTGGGATATGAGAGATCTTCGGGATATTTGCACCTTTCATAATCTCAGAGTGGCAAGAATTCCTGTTAGTTTATAATTATATTAATAGTTACTATTTTCTACTGCTACTTATTTATTTATTACTTATTATTTGTGGGATTTTCAGGAGCGGTTTAAGTTAATTTATGGGGGTTCAAGGAGTGATTATGATGGTGTGTGAATTAGTGTGTTGACTGAAGTTAATTCAGATTGGTGTGTCTGGACCCCCAAAAGTGGTTGTGTTAGAGGCAACCCATTGGGAGGTGCAGGTAATCTTAGATGAGGTGGGAGATCCTCAGGTGCAGCTTTCAGGCTGTTGCACCTATCCATCATTGGCTTCACTGACTGTATTTTTGTAAATGGTGTGTATGAGTGTGATGAAATAGAGTGATTGTGTGTGAGCTGTTGCTAGCCTTGCTTGTAGAGCAGAAAGCAGCTAACTAAAAAAAGCTACATTTTCTTATTAATTTAAAACATATCTCAGCAGGAGTCAGTGTCTGTTGAGATTAAGTAGACAGATACTTTATTAGAAGTAGAAGGGGTCTTATTTTGGGTTAAAAAAAGAAAGAGAAGAAAGAAAGTCAGTGTGTGTTCTGTGCTGGGAAGGGTATTGTATCAGCTGACTTTGCTAAACCAGTAGGAGGAGAGAGAGCTTAATTGGGTGTGTGGCTTAGACACTATAAAAGCAGGTGACTCAAATTACAACTTCCTGTTGCTAGCCTTTATTTCTTACTAATTGCCCTCCATCCCACCCACCCAAAGTCAGTTCTACTTTTATAGCCACTGGATCTGACTGTCAACAGAAACTTCCTGTTTGGCAGTAGGAAGGGAAAGATCATAGAGAAACATTGGTTTTGTCAACCCTAAAGGAAGAAAGTAGCTCACTCTTCCCCCTAGCTGCTGGTGGTCTGACATTGAGCAAGGAAGAAGGAGGCTACTAAAGAGGATAGGAAGTTGTGCTGTCCCAGAACAGGAAGGGTGAGAGTTGCAAGGAGAGGATAGAGTAAGCATACAGAGAAACATGAGAGGGGACACAAAATAAGACATGATAGGAGTGGTGCAGTGCAATGGCTGTGGGGCGGCAGTGTTCCGGGAGACATTCTGGAGGCTGCGATGCTGCCCTATTTGCAGGCACCTCTCTGGTCTGAGAGAGGAAGTTGCCCGTCTCCAGGCTGACCTGGCTAGGATTCGTGAAACCTCCTTCCCCACCCAGGGACCACCAGGGCCAATGCCACTACCTCAGAGGTTGCCAAAAAGAGGAGAGGGTGGACCAGGGGCTCAGGGAGGGAGAGAGTGGTGGAACAGAGTTGCATCCCTCCAGATGTACCTCTCCACAATTCATTCACTCTTCTGGTGGATAGTGGTTCCTATATGGAGGCACCTGCAGTGGAGACCAAGGAGGATGCTGGGAACCTTCACAAAGGAGACCCACAGGAGGGTGGCATGTGACCCCACAGGGAAGAAAACAACTCTTAGTGGGGACTCAATCATTGGGGGTAGAAATGGGGAGAAAGGGAGAGGGAGGTGGCGCCTTCCTGGCGCCATGGCTTGAGGGACAGGGCGAATCCTCAGGATCATGGGAGGAGCTGCATGAGGGAGGAGCTGGATGTCATTGACCACCTAGGGACAAATGACCTGGCTAGGAATGGGATCAGAGCAGTGCAGAGGAGTTTGTAGAGTTGGGGAGGGCCTTAGACAAGTAGCGCATGTGTAACCTTCTCAGAGGTGCTGCGGTTCATGGCAAGGGTGATGTTAGGGCACTCCTCACCAGGGAATTCAATGAGTGGTTGAAAAACTGGTGTGGAGCTCAGGCTTTGGCTTCATTGGGGACTGGGGAGCCACCTGGAGGGATGAAGACCTATACTGGTGCGATGGTCTGCATCTGTCCAGGAGGGAACCAGGATCCTAGGTGAGAGGTTTAAATGCTTCATTGGCAAGCATTTAAACTAGCCAAGGGGGGAGGCACTGAAAAGGAGCAGGGAACTCCCAGCCTTCTCCCACAAAACATGGTAATTAGTGAGGTAAACACCAAGGTAGAGAAGTTATTAGGGAGCAGGACAGAGGTAAAATGTAAAAAGGCAAAGGTAGTGGACAGGAATGGGGCTAAAAGGTAAGGCCATCAAAAGTGGAGGGTGATGAGTACCAACGCCCGTAGTCTGTGTAACAAGCCCCTGAACTAGTGGCCTTGATGGAAGAGGGTTGCCTGGATATTGTGGCAGTCACAGAAACATGGTACACAGAGAACCATGACTGGATGTCAACATCCAGGATACACAATCTACAGGAGGGACAGGGAGGGTAAAAGAGGAGGATGGGTAGCTCTCTATGTAAAGGAAGGGATCAAAGCAACAGAACTAAAGAGTAAACAGGGAGCAAATGAGGCACTCTGGGTCACCCTGGAGACAGGAAATGGCACCACAATCCGCATCGGGGTTGTATACAGACCCCCATCTCAGGGGAAGGGAATGGACAAGGAAATGATAGAAGGCTTCCTCAGAATGGCAGAAAAAGGGGAGATATTGTTGATGGGGAACCTAAATATGCCAGATGTTAACTGGAGCACCTTTGCTGCAGGCACATCCAAGAGCAGGGTCATTCTTGATGCCCTCACGGGCATACCTCAGACAGCTAGTATTGGAACCCACTCGGGAGGAGCAATCTTAGACCTGGTACTCCACATGGGGACGGAGAAAGAATCTCAGATTTAGAGGTGGTAGCTCGCCTGGGAACAAGCGACCACCAAACAGTGTAATTCACTATAAACACAGCCATACAATCAAGCCATACAAAAAGCAAGAGTATTGGACTTTAGGAGGCTGACTTGGGAAAATGAGAGTGCCTTTGAAAAGCACTAGCAAGCAGGCAAGAAGGAGGGGTGGAGGAACAATGGGGAGTAATCAAAACAGCCATCACAGAGGCAACAAGCCTTTGTGTAAAGCAAATCAATAAAACACAATGAAGGAAAAAAACGCTATGGTTCTCAAAAGAGGTGGCAGGGAAGGTTACGGAGAAAAGGATAGCATTCAGGAAATATAAGGAAACACAGAAGGAGCAGGACAGAGAACTTCATCAGTTAAAGCAAAAAGAGGCTGGGAAAGCAGTCAGAATAGCAAAGGCCCAAACTGAGGAAAGGATAGCCAATTCTGTTAAGAAGGGGGATAAGACCGTTTATAGGTATATTAGGGAGTGAAGAAAGACCAAAGGAGGGATACTGAGTCTTAATAAAGGGAAGGGAATGTGGGTAGAGGGGAACAGTGAAAAAGCAGGGATACTGAACGAATATTTCTGCTCAGTATTCACAAAGGAAGTGGAGAGGAGGTACCTAAACCAAACAAGAGAAACACTCTGAAGATGGGGGTCGATACCAGTCCATTTACAGAAGAAAGGGTTCTGAAAGAACTAATAAAATTGAAGGTGGACAAAGCAATGGGGCCTGATGGGATTCACCCAAGAATTCTAAAAGAACTAAGGGTAGCACTAGTGACACCGCTGACTACTCTCTTTAACAAATCATGGGAGGATGGGGTGGTACCTGAGGACTGGAGGAGGGCAGATGTGATTCTCTTCACAAAGTGGGAGCAGGACAGAGGCAGAAAACTACAGACCAGTTAGTTTGACCTCAGTGGTAGGAAAATGATGGAATCACTTCTGAAGGAAAGAATTGTCGAGTACCATGAGGCCAGTGGGCACGGACCCAAGGCAGCATGGATTCACGATGGGAAGGTCATGTCAGATGAATCTAATAGATTTCTTTGACTGGGTGACCAAAGTAGTAGACCAGGGAGGGGCTGTGGACATGGCCTACCTAGATTTTAGCAAGGCATTTGATACAGTCCCATACAAAGATTAATACACAAGTTAGCCAGCCTTGGAGTGAACAAAGGTGTTAGCCTGGATAAAAATTGGCTAGACAATAGGACGTAAAGGGTAGTAGTAAATGAAGTACGAGTGAAGAAAGGAGGGTTACTAGTGGGCACCGCGAGGTTCAGTACTGGGACGGTCCTTTTAATGTCTTTATAAGTGACATTGCAGAGGAACTGGAAGGAAAAGTATGTCTCTTTGCAGATGACACAAAGATCTGCAACAGGGTTGATACACAAGATGGAGTGGAAAGGATGAGAAGGGACTTGGCAAGGTTGGAGGAATGGTCAAATGTATGGCAGCTCAGATTCAATGCAAAGAAGTGCAAGGTAATGCACATGGGAAACAAAAACCAAGGGGAAGAGTACACAATGGGGGGTGAGATACTGGCAACAGTAAAAATGGAAAGGGACCTGGGGGTAATTATATCAGATGACCTAAAGGTGGGCAAGCAATGTGAGAAGGCAGTAAGGAAGGCTGGGGGGATACTGGGATGCATAGGAAGAGGCATCAATAGTAGAAAACAGGAAGTTGTTATCCCTCTGTACAGACAGTTGGTGAGACCCCATCTGGAGTACTGTGCAGTTCTGGAGACCGATCTCAGAAAGACATAGACAGAGTGGAGGCTGTCTAGAGGAGGGCAACAAAATGGTGCAGGGTCTGTACCAGAAGACATACAAGAAAGACTAAAGGGAGCTTAATATGTATACCCTTGAGGAAAGAAGGACAGAGGGGATATGATAGAAACTTTCAGGTACCTCAAGGGAATCAACAAAGTCCAAGAGGGTAGCATCTTTCAGAAAAAGAGATGTGCAAGAACAAGGGGGCACAATTTGAAGATAGAGGGGGACGGCTCAGAAGTAATGTGAGGAAGTATTTTTTCACGGATAGGGTTGTGGATGCATGGAACAGCCATCCCTGAGGAGGTCGTGGAGTCAAGAACAGTGGGGAAATTCAAGAATGCATGGGACAGACATAAGGCAGCCCTAGTGGGGGGGGTAGGAGGAAGTAAGCTGTTGGTTAACTAGGATCTGCAGCTTATCTGTTAGGTAGGAAAATGGGCAGACTAGGTGGGCCAAGCGGTCCTTATCTGCCGTCAAATTCTATGTTTCTATGTTTCTATGAGTTGTGAATTTTGGGGTTTTACTGGATTCTAGCTGTGAAGTCAGAATGTATTTGGAGGCTTTAAAGACAGTCAGGCATTACTCCCCCACCAGGTTTAGGGATTTATGCCCCTTCTACTGCCCCCTTTGTCATTAGAGACTTATAAGATGTGTCAAGCTCTGGGGATAGTCAGGAATTGAGGGAGAAAAGGGAGAGCTAGGCCTGGTGGTGGTGGGGAGAGGGGTGGACGGATAGAGGTGGTGTGGACCAGGAGATGCCGTGGGTTGAAATGGGGCCAGGAAAGGGGTGTTCCTCATCTGGTTCCCATACCCAAAGGCTCCACAGTAAGTGGGCAGGCTTCGGGATCTTCCTCGACAACCCATCCGACCCGGGCAGTTTTGAGCAATGCCAGGTTGATTAAGAACAAGACAGCTATTATTGCTGATCTTGTTGGGACATCAGCTCTGACATGCATCTCAGAGACCTGGGCTGGATGAGAATGCATGTCCCATATTGGCTTCTGCTGTTCCAGCTGGGTTCCCAGTGATACGCTGCCTGAGGTTGGATCGTAGAGGCGGGGGATGTAGCCATTACATTTAAGATGGAACTGGGCCTTGTGGATGTGCCAGTGGGGTTCACCAGATCTTTTGAATGTATCCTGGGAGTGGGTATAGGGTTCAGGATATTCCTCATTTACCATCCACCCGGTGATTGTGGAGAATTCCTGAGGGAGCTTGAGGACTTTATTGTCGATGTGGCGCTGGAGTCCCCCAGATGGTTAATTCTGGGGGACTTCAATGCCTGGGTCAACAATGAACTCTCATAATTTGGTCAAAATCTCTTTCAGCTTATGATTATGCTGGGCCTTACACAGGTTGTTACCTCCGCTACCCATACAGGGGGTCACTCATTGGATCTGGTGTTCTCACTGGGGATGGAGATCACGAACTTGGGGGTGGAACCAGTCAGTTGGTCAGACCATTACACCATATGGCTTAGTTTTGGGGTTCCCCCTCCAATGGGCCTGCCCCTACAGAGATGGTCCGATTCCATCCTTTAAGGGGAGTTACCCCAGAGGGTCTGTCAGTGGTTTGGGACCTATCTGGTTTATCGAGTGAATGCATGAGTCAAGGGGATCTGGTACTTGCCTATAATAAGGTAGTGGGAGATGCCCTGGAACAAATTACTCCTGTTCATGTTCGACCACTCACCCTTTGTCCAAGGACCCCTTGGTTTGAGGGGTCCTTGAAGGAACTGAGGAGAGTTGGTTGAAGGCTAGAGAAAGCCTAGCAGAAGTCTGGCCTGGAGGTTGATAGACTTAGACTGATGGAACATTATAAGGGCTATCAATCAGCAATTAACATAGAAACATAGAAACATAGAAGTTGACGGCAGATAAGGACCGCAAGGCCCATCCAGTCTGCCCATTTCTTTTTCTACCTTATAAATGTACCATCGGCCTTTGCTCTGTCAGTGACCTATCTATTCATAGTCATTTGTATTGCTCCCTTATGCCTATCCCATGCCTGTTTGAAGCCCTGCACTGTATTCATAGCCACCACTTCTTGTGGTAAGCCATTCCATGCATCTACCACCCTTTCTGTGAAAAAGAATTTCACATTCCCCTTAATCGGCCTCCCTCTAATCTCATGCTGTGTCCTCTTGTCCTGCTATTTTTCTTATATTTAAACATGTTAGACTCTTTCACCTTGTTTATGCCCTTAAGGTGTTTAAATGTCTCGATCATATCACCTCTCTCCTCCTTTGCTCAAGGGTATACATATTGAGCTCCGTTAATCTGTCCTTATATGTCTTCTGATGCAGTCCTGCACCATTTTGGTTGCCTTCTCTGGACTGCCTCAATTTCAGTTAATGTCCTTGTGAAGGTGTGGCCTCAATACTGCACGCAATTACTCCAGATGGGGCCTAACCAATGTCTTGTACAGAGGATTATTACCTCCCTCTTACGACTTGTGATACCCTACTAATACACCCTAACACCCCTAGCCTTACCTACTGCTTTAGAGGTCTGCTTGATGATTTTAGGTCATCAGTGATGATGATGCCCAAGTCTCTTTCTTCCTTTGTGACTGCTAGCAACTCCTCCCAGCCTATAAGTGGCTTCAGGGTTTCTTCCCTATGTGCATGATTTTGCACTTTTGCATTAAATCCCAGTTGCCACTCTTCTGACCATTCTGCTAGTTTATCCAGATCTCTTCTCATTCTGCCCACCCCATCTGGATCATCTACTCTGTTGCAGATCTTGGTGTCATCTGCAAACAGACAAGCCTTCCCTCTAGTCCATCTGCAGGTCACTAATGAAGATGTTGAATAGGACTGGCCCCAGGACTGATCCCTGGAGGTACCCCACTTGTGACTTGCATCTCTTCTGACTGTATACCATTTACCACCACTCTCTGTTTTCTGCCAGTCAACCAGTTTGCCACCCAGTTGACCAACTTCTGACCCACCCCGAGCCTACCTAGCTTATTTATCAATCTTCTATGTGGAACAGTGTCAAAGCTTTGCTGAAGTCAAGGTAGGCGACATCAACTGCTCCCCTTGGTCCACCACTCTGGTTACCCAGTCAAAGAAATCTATGAGATTAGTTTGACAGGACCTTCCTTTGTAAACCCATGCTGTCTTGGATCCTGTGCCCTATGGATTCCAGGTGTTGCACTATCCTTTCCTTAAGGAGTGCCTCCATAATCTTGCCCACTACTGAGGTAAGACTGACCGGTCTGTAGTTCCCTCGCCTCCCTGCTACCACTCTTGTGAGTGGGATCACATGAGCCTTTCTCCAGTCTTCTGGGACCTCTCCTGTGCTCAGAGACTCACTAAACAATTCTGCTAATGGCTCTGCCAGTTCCTCCTTTAGCTCCTTAAGTACCCTGGGATGTATGCCATTAGGTCCCATTGCCTTATCCACCCTGAGCTTAGCAAGCTCTTGTAGGACCCTTTCTCTTTGTGAAGGGAGTAGTGCTCACCTCCCTCCCCTGTGTCCATGATGCTGAGCTGTGGGCCCTGCCCTACCTTCTCTTCAGTAAATACTGAGCAAAAGTATCTATTTAGGATAGATGCCTTACAGGGTCCTCCTCCTCACATGCCCCTTTTCTCCATTAAGCTTAGCACACTCTCTGGACTTTCTCCTTTCACTAATGTATCTATAGAAAGTCTTGTCACCTTCTTTACTGTTCGTGCTAGTGTTTCCTCAGTTTGGGACTTTGCCTGCCTTACTGCCTTACCTGCTTCCCTTAGGGCAGTTTCATGCCTCCCTATCTTCATCCCGCTGTGTTCCCTTATATTTTCTGAAGGCCAGCCTTTTGGCTCTGACCTTTTCTGCTACTATATTTGAGAACCAAAGTGGTTTCCTTCTTCTTTTGCACTTCCTTTTCTGTCTAACACAATGGGATGTTGCTTCAAGTATTGTATCCTTAATGCTTGCCCACTTTGCCTGTACCTCCTCACCTGTGTTTCTTTTTGCCAGGGCTAGCTTAACTCTGTTGGCCATCTTACCCATAAGAAGGCAGAATTCCTGTCCAGGGAGATTGCTTCTGTGCAGAATCAACCAGCTTAGCACTTCTGGACTGTAGACAGATTGTGCAATCTAACCTGTCTCCGGTCTGGAGGAGGTTTTTCGCAGATGACGTTTGGTAAGCTTGCTCATTTCTTTGCAAATAAGGTTGCCAACATTAGGTCGGGTATCGATCTGACTCTCCCTAAGAGGGATTGTGGAGATCAGCGGGAGGTGACCAACACCATCTCTTTCTGGACTAGCTTTAGCCAGCCGGAATTCGTGGACATTGTGAGGATTGTCCAGACTCTGTGCCCAACCAGCTGTAGTTTGGATCTGGGCCCTACGTGCCTCTTGGTAGGTTGCATAGAAGTCATCTGCCCAATCCTTGCTGAAATTATTCTGAGTTCCTTGGAGAAGGTTTTTTTTCCCTGATCCCCTCAAGGAGGCGGTTGTATGGCCACTCCTTAAAACTAACCCTCCTTGGATCCAGACTGTCTAGCTAACTACAGGCCTGTCTCTAACCTACCCTTTGTAGGTAAAGTTGTTGAGAAGGTGGTTGCATTGCAGCTGGATGACCACCTTGTAACTCACAATGTCTATGATGCTCTCCAGTCTGGATTTAGGAAGAGACATTGCACTGAGACTGCCCTTGTCAGAGTCTTAAATGATCTCTTAATTGTGAGAGATCTAAAGGCTCGTACTATCTTAGTCCTTCTTGATGTCTCAGCAGCATTTGACACTGTGGACTATAGTGTACTTTTGGAGTGCCTGTGGTTCCTTTGTGGACTGTCTGGGACAGTCTTAAGTTGGTTTCAATCTTTCCTTGCAGACAGGTCTCAGAGGGTTATCACCGGAATTTATTCCTCTGATGCCCTCCCTGTCTTGTGGGGTGCCGCAGGGCTCCATATTGTCACCCATGTTGTTCACAGTGTATATGCTGCCATTAGGAGATATCATTAGGTGATACAGTTTGAGTTTTCACTGCCATGCAGATGATACTCAACTGTATATGTCCTTTATGCCCGGACGGGATGAATCAGACTCTGTGCTTAACAACTGTCCAGCTGAGATCAAAGACTGGATGAGCACCAGCTGGCTGAGGTTGAATACAGATAAGACAGGTATTAGTTGTAGACCCAGGCCACCTGGAGGCAGGTATGGGAGCTGGACAGGCCTCAGGCTTATGGCTTGATGGTGTCCAGCTCACTACCTCAGACCAATTGCGTAACCTAGGTGCAATTTTTGATAGCAGTTTGCCCGTGAAATCTCAGGTGTCTGCTGTTGTCAAATCCTTGTTGTACCATCTGAGGAATATTGCCCAGGTGAAACATTTGATTCCTCTAGGTGACCTTCCTACATTGGTCCAAGCCTTCATGACCACCCACCTTGATTACTGCAATGCCCTCTACTTAGGGCTTCTGGGGTTGACATTCCTCGCTTGCAGCTAGTGCAGAATGCGGCAGCCAGGCTCCTGACTGGTACATCCAGGACTAGTCATATTACTCCTGTACTGCACACTCTGCACTGGCTGCCTGTACAGTGATGGATCACCTTTAAGGTTGGTTTACTAAACCTATAAAGCCCTACATGAACAGGGACCCTGTTACCTGCAATTCTTCTGACTCTCTACTACCCCTCCCGCCCACTCCAATCTGCCGACAAGGGATTACTAGAGATTCCCAGGGTTCGGTTAAAAACCTCGGGTGCACGTGCTTTTTCAGTTGCTCCTACCCCGTGGAATTTCTTCACTCATCGGTTAAGGGAATGCCTGACCGCCTCAAGTTTCAAATCTAAGTTTAAAACCCACCTCTTTCGTTTGGCATTCCAAGATGGTTTTTAGGTCTGCTGCTGTCTATGGATGTTACGAGTTTTAACTGTTTCAAAATGATGTATTTTATGTTAGTAAAGTGCCTTGATTTTAGAAAGGTGATCAATACCTTGAGCTCTGCCTCACCTCTGACTTTATTTTTCTTCTGCTCCTACCTCCCTTACACTGTTCTGGTAAACACTGTTCTGGCAAACTTCCCTACTCTCATCTGTCTGATCCAGTTTTTAAATCTGAAACCTGCCCTCTTAGTCACACAGAGCTTACCTCACCTCACCTCACCTCACCTCACCTCACTAGAGAACCATTTAGGTTTATATGCCTCTTGCCTTTCCCCACCTTTTCATGCAACATTTGGAATCATCCAAGAAGGCATTCATAATGACCTCCCCTTTTGCTTCTACCCCATCGAATTTTCCTATCCCCTTCAACTATAACCTGCTGTAATCCCTCAATCCTCCCCAAACCTACCCTCCTAAAGTTTAGCACCAACGATTTGGTCCTGAGACACTGGTCTGCAAGGGTTGCATTGCGGGGGTTGACCTTTACTTCCTCCATAAAATCATGATTTAAGGGTGCCAGGTCTATGGTGGCCCCACCTTTACTGTGTCTGACATGCTGTACAATGAACCACTCCTGAAAGGCACACACTAATGCCTGGAGTCATGCACTTCTTGCTTTGAGTATATTGCAGTCCTTGTCAGGCATCTTTAAGTTTCCCTTCAGTACAATGTTTACCATCTCAACAGCCTTCCTAATTTACTTTTCCAACAACCTTTCTTCATAGTAATACTGGTTTGGGGTAGCTGTAGGCAACCCCAAACTAATGTTCTTCCCTTCTCCAAAATCAGCTATACCCAAAGTGATTCCACACACCCTTGCCGAAGATGGAGTCCTCCTTCATCCCCAATATGCAGCACACCTTCCTCCCCAGTGTTTTTATATTTTCAAAAAAGAACACAGCCTGGGACTCAGGTCATAATCATGATTAGATGTATCCTACATTTCCATTGCAGCTATAGACTTGGCCCTACATAGCCAATGCCTGCAGGTCCCCCATTTTGCTCCCTGGGCTGCTTGTATTTTCACCTCTTACCCTCCATGTTTCACTTCTTCTGTCTCTGCCCGGACCACTCTGCTTCCCCTCCTCATTCTATTAATAAACACCTCCCACTCGTTTCCTGCCTACCACTATTCCCACAGTTTTAGACCAAACAACCTCCTCAGGAAAGCTGTTCCATGTGTCCACCACGCTCTCTGTGAAAAAATACTTCCTCACATTGCCCCTGAGCCGTCCCCCTCTATCTTCAAATTGTGTCCCCTTTTTCTTTCACATCTCTTTTTCTGAAGATGCTACCCTCTTGGACTTTGTTGATTCCACTGAGGTACTTAAACATTTCTATCATGTCCCCCCTCTCCCTCCTTTCCTCAAGGGTATATATATTAAGCACCTTTAGTCTCTCTTCATATGGCTTCTCTTGCAGACCCTGCACTATTTTAGTTGCCCTCCTCTGGACTGCCTCTTTTCTGTCTATGTTCTTGCGGAGATGGGATCTCCAGAACTGGATGCAGTAATCCAGATAGGGTCTCACCAATTGTCTGTACAGAGGGATAACAACTTCCTGTTTTCTGCTGGTGATGCCTTTCCCTATACATCCCAGTATCCCCCAGCCCTCCCTACTGCCTTCTCACATTGCTTGCTAACCTTAAGACCATCTGATATGATTACCCCCGGTCCCTTTCCATTTTTATTGTTGTTACTACCTCCCCCCCCCCGTGTAATCTTCCCTTGGATTTTGTTTCCCCAGGCGCATTATTTTGCATGTCTTTGCATTGAATCCAAGCTGCCATACTTCTGACCATTCCTTCAGTCTTGCCAAGTCCCTCCTCATCCTTTCCACACCTCCTTGTGTATCAACCCTGTTGTAGATCTTTGTGTCATCTGGAAAGAGGCATACTTTTCCTTCCAGTCTCTCTGCAATGTCACTTATAAAGACATTAAAAAGGACTGGACCCAGTACTGAACTCTGCGGTACCCCACTAGTAACCCCTCTTTCTTCAAAGTGGACTCCATTTACAATTACCTTCTGTGTCCTGTTGTCCAGCCAATGTTTTAACCAGGCTACCACCCTGGGACCCACTCCCAGGCTGGTTAATTTGATTATTAATCTTTTGTGTGGGACTGTGTCAAATGCCTGGCTAAAGTCTAGGTAGGCCATGTCTACAGCCCCTCCCTGGTCTACTACTTTAGTCACCCAGTCAAATAAATCAATTAGATTCATCTGACATGACCTTCCCACGGTGAACCCATGCTGCCTTGGGTCCTGTGCCCCACTGGCCTCTAGGTACTCAACAATTCTTTCCTTCAGAAGTGATTCCTTCACTTTCCCTACCACAGAGGTCAAACTGACAGGTCTGTAGTTTTCTGCCTCTGTCTTGCTCCCACTTTTGTGAAGGGGAATCACATCAGACTTCCTCCAGTCCTCAGATACCACACCATCCTTCCCAGATTTGTTAAAAAGGGTAGTCAGTGGTGTCACTAGTTCTCCCCTTAATTCTTTTAGAATTCTGGGATGAATTCCGTCAGACCAAATTGCTTTGTCCACCTTCAGTTATAGGAGTTCTTTCAGAACCCTTTCTTCTGTGAAAGGAATGAGTTCAACCCCTATCCAGAGTGCTTCTGTTAATTGGATTAGGCACCTCCCCCTTCTCCTCTTTTGTGACTACTGAGCAGAAGTATTCGTTCAGTATCCCTGCTTTTTCAATGTCCCTCTCTGCTTACCCACTGTCCATTCTATTCAGCGTCACTATCCCTCCCTTTGTCTTTCTACGCTCCCTGATGTACCTATAAGAGGTTTTATCACCCTTCTTAACTGAGTTGGCCATCTTTTCCTCAGTTTGGGCCTTTGCTATTCTGACTTCTCTCCCTGCTTCCTTCTGCCTTAACTGGTACAGTTCTCTGTCCTGCTCCTTCTATGTTTCCTTATACTTCCTAAATGCTATCTTTTTCTCCCTAA
This sequence comes from Neoceratodus forsteri, assembly GCA_016271365.2. NCBI lineage: Eukaryota > Metazoa > Chordata > Ceratodontiformes > Ceratodontidae > Neoceratodus > Neoceratodus forsteri. Next base: position 444,208,625 of record CM057457.1, on the reverse strand, counting down.
CCTTCCCCACCACCTCTTTTGAGAACCATAGTGGCTTTTTCTTTCATTTTGATTTATTTGCTTCACACAAAGGCTTGTTGCCTCTGTGATGGCAGTTTTGATGTTTCCCATTGTTGCTCCACCGCCTCCTTTAGCCTGTTTGCTAGTGCTTTCTAAGGCACTCTCCCATCTTGCCAAAGTCAGCCCTCCTGAAGTCCAGTACCCTCACTTTTGTATGGCTTGACTCTGTAGCTGAGTTTATCGTGAACCACGCTGTTTGGTGGTCACTTGTTCCCCGATAGCTTCCCACTTCTAGATCTGAGATCCTCTCCCTGTCCCCATTTGAAAGTACGAGGTCTAAGATTGCTCCGTCATGAGTGAGTTCCAAAACTAGCTGTCTGAGGTATGCCACCTGTAGGGCATTGAGAATGGCCCTGCTCTTCGATGTGGCTGCAGCAAAGGTGCTCCAGTTAACATCTGGCATATTCAGGTCCTCTATCAAAAGTATCTCCCCTTTCTCTGCCATCCTAAGGATGCCTCCTATCATATCCTTGTCCATTCCCTCCCCCTGACATGGGGGTCTGTATACAACCCCTGTGTGGACTGTGGTGCCATTTCCAGTCTCTAAGGTGAACTACAGTGCCTTCTCTCCTCCCTGTTTACTCCTTTGTTCCATTGCTTATATCCCTTCCCTTACATAGAGAGCTACTCCTCCCCCTCTTCTACCCTCCCTGTCTCTCCTGTAGGTTATGTACCCTGGTATGTTAACATCCAAGTCATGGTTATCTGTGTACCATGTTTCTGTGACTGCTACAGTATCCAGGCATCCCTCTTGCATCAAGGCCACCAGTTCAGGGAGCTTGTTGCCCAGACTACGGGCATTGGTTCTCATTACCCTCCATTTCTTGATGGTCTTACTCCTTTTTGCCCTGGATCCCTGTCCTTGTTGCCTTTGTCATTTTATCCATTTACCCCAGCCCTTCTCTTTATCGACATCTCTATCTTGGTGTTTACCTCACTTACTACCTTGATTTTTTTTTGGGGGGGGTAGGATTTCTCTGCTCCTTTCCAGTGCCTCCCCCTTGGCTAGTTTAAATGCTTGCCAATGAAGCATTTAAACTTATCACCTAGGATCCTGGACAGATGCAGACCATCATGCCAGTATAGGCCTACATCACTCCAGGTGGACCCCCAGTCCCAAATGAAGCCAAATTCCTGAGCACTGCACCAGTTTTTCAACCACTGATTGAATCCCATACATGGAGCACCCTATCCTCACCCATGCCATAGACAGGCAGCACCTCCGAGAAGGTTACCATTCATGCTACTTGTCTAAGGCCCCTCCCCGGCTCCACAAACTCTTCCTGCACTGCTCTGATCCCCTTCTCAGCTAGGTCATTTGTCCCTACATAGAAACATAGAACATAGACTTTGACGGCAGATAAGGACCGCTTGGCCCACCTAGTCTTCCCATTTCCCTACCTAGAGGATAAGCTGCAGATCCTATTTAACCAACAGCCTATTTCTTCCTACCCCCCCCACAAAAAATGCCTTATGTCTGTCCCATGCATTCTTGAATTCTCCCACAGTTTTAGACCCCACAACTTCCTCAGGAAGGCTGTTCCATGCATCCACTACCCGCTCTGTGAAAAATTCTTCCTCACATTGCCCCTGAGCTGTCCCCCCTCTATCTTCAAATTGTGTCCACTTGTTCTTGCACATCTCTTTTTCTGAAAGATGCTACCCTCTTGGACTTTGTTGATTCCACTGAGGTACTTAAATGTTTCTATCATGTCCCCCCCCTTTCCTCAATGGTATACATCTTAAGCTCATTTAGTCTCTCCTTGTATGGCTTCTCTTGCAGACCCTGCACCATTTTAGTTGCCCTCCTCTGAACTGCCTCCATCCTGTCAATGCCCTTGCAGAAATGGGGTCTCCAGAACTGGACTCATCAACTGTCTGTACAGGGGAAACAGACAGTTCATTGTCCCTACGTGGACAATGACATCCAGCTCCCTCCCCTGTGCAGCTGCTCCAATGATCCTGAGGATTCGCTCCCTGTCCCTCCAAGCCATGGCACCAGGCAGGCACCTTGCCTCCCTCTCCCCTTCCTCCCCAATTTGTACCCCTCTAACAATGGAGTCCCCCATCAGAAGTTGTTTCCTTCCTCTGTGGGGTCCCATGCCACGCTCCTGTGGGTCTCCTTTGTGGAGGTTCCCAGCATCCTCCTTGGTCTCCACTGTGGGTGCCTCCATAGAGGAACCACACTTTGCCAGAACCGCATGTGAATTGTGGAGAGGTACAACTGGAGGGATGCACCTCTGTTCCACCACCCTCACTCTCCCAGAGCCCACTATGGTCCAACCACTTCTCTTTCTTGGCAACCTCTGAGGCAAAGACAGTAGCCCTGGTGGTCCCTGGGTAGGAGAGGAGGTCCCCCAAATCCTGGCCAACTCAGCCTGGAGATGAACAACCTCCTCCCTCAGTCCAGAGAGGTGTCTGCAGATGGGACAACACCGCATCCTCCAGAACGTCTCCCAGAAGACTGCTGCTCCACAGCCATTGCACTGCGCCACTCCCATCATGTCTTATTTCTGGCCCCTTAACTGTTGTTTGGAATACTTACTTTTTCCTCTGTTTATTTTTTTCTTTTTTTTTTCTCCCTACTTACTTACTTACTGCCTCTGTGCTCTTTAAGCTCCTGATCTTCCTGTTCTAAGAGAGGTGGAGTGCTAACTAGGTCCCTACACTTGCCACCATACCCCGGGCCTTTAAATAGGGCCTGGAGCTTTAAACACCAGCCTTTTCCTGCTCGTAGTTTAGATATGGTTGGGTCTTATACTCGGGTTTAAGGCCAGTAGAAGGCATATGCCCATAAAGAATTGCCACCCACTGCTGAATGTTTTAGGTTGGACAAGCTGCCGTTTCTTACAAAAATATCCAGATTTTTTTTAAATTACGAAAACTATTAGAGTTTACTATACTGTGCGGAAGTTTATTCCATGATTTAATTGTCTTTGGAAAAAAGGCATGATTCCTGATGTCTCTAACAGTTGTTCCTTCCATTAACTGCAGTTTATGTCCTCTTAAGTCACGTTTTGACTTCATAAATTCTAACCCCAAATCCTTAAACAGCTGCACGTGTTTCAGAATATTAAACAGTAGTAACAGATCTCTTCGTATTCTCCTATTGCTTAGCGTAAATAACTCCAAACTCTTAGCCTATTTTCATAGTGTTTATTTCTACAACTCTGGATAAGTTTTGTAAATCTCCTACGAACATACGAACATATGAAATTTGCCAGCAGATAAAGGCCTAGAGGTCTATCAAGTCTGCTCGAATGTGCAGCTAGCACCCCTTATTCTGCAGCTGCCCCTCCCTTCCACCCTTCCCCTTCATTGACCCACCCCCTTGTCCTGTCCCATCCCCTTTTGAAACAGTCCACTGTTCTACTGGATACCACTTCTGCAGGTAATGCATTCCACCCAGCCACCACCCTCTCTGTAAAAAAGTGTCTCCTCATCTCCCTCCTGAACCTTCCTCCCTCCAGTCTCATATCATGGCCCCTGGTGTCCCTCCTCTCCCTTACTTTGAACAGCCCTTCTGTACCTGTCTTGTTTATTCCTTTCATATACTTAAAGGTTTCAATCATGTCTCCCTGTCCTCCTCTCCTCCAGCGAGTACATGTTCAACTCCCTCAGCCTCCTCTCGTATGATAAGTCCCCAGCCCCTTGATCATCTTTTGTTGCCCTGCGCTACACCGCCTCCAGTAACCTAATGTCCCTCTTCAGATATGGGTGCCAGTACTGCACGCAGTACTCCAGGTGCGGTCTAACTAATGACCTATACAGTGGCAGAATCACCTCCTCCCTCCTTGAGGATATACCCCGTGCAATACAACCCAGCATTTTGTTGGCCTTTGCAGTTGCCTTCCTACATTGTCCCGAGTTGTTCATTGACCCTGTAATGAGCACCCCCAAATCCTTCTCCTCCTCTGTCTGGGCTAGCTGCACTCCCCCCAGCTGGTAACTCCTCCTTGGGTTCTTCATCCCAAAATGCAGCACCTTGCACTTTTTGGCATTACACCCCAGTTGCCAGGTGTCTGACCAAGTTTCAAGCTTTGTCAGATCATCCTGCAACCCCTGCCATCCCCCTAGGTCATCCTCCACTGCTCCTACCTTGGTATCAATCAATCAATCAATTCAAATCAATCAATCAAATCTTTATTTATACAGGCGAACATCATTGAGCAAGGCTCATTTACAAGATGGACCTGATAAGGTCAAAGTTCAATAGTTGATACACAGCAAATACATCATACGCTTTATAAGACAGTTATACATACAGAGAAAAATAATGTTTATAACACAATGATGTACAGTGAATTCACATGTTAAAACTCGGTTAAAGGAAGGTTGAGCTAATATCTATAGTATGTACAGTACATACATATCCCAATGGGGGCCATGACAGGCACACAACATAATGAATACTAGGATGAGACACACAACATAATGAATACTAGGATGTTAATCACTTTATTTAACCAGGCATAAACACCATTGAGCAAGCTCATTTTCAAGGTGGTCCTGGGCATAAATACAATACAGTACACTTCATAAGATTATAATTACGGTGGACAACGGTGCAAAAAAAAAAAAACATTGTGAAGGTGCCGGTCAATATGGGCCTATACATACCGGTCAACAAAATTAACATGCAAAGGTACATAATGATAAGCTTTACTGAAATGAGAAGAGACAACAATCCCATATAGTCTCCACTGAGTAAGAGCTCATACCTAAATGATAAAAAATAAGGAGGTATTATGGAATAGGGTAGAAACTGGGGTGAAAGAGTAGGCAGCCAAAAGGGAGGCCAGAATAGGTAAAAGGTAGAGAATAGGCAGGGTCATTTTATATTAAGGGAACTAGGCTTGTAGGTCCTAGGTTTCTGTTGTTAGGAATGTGGGGGTGGATGAGATACTTAGGCGTAGGATTTGAGAGTGTCACCCGAGGCTTAGGGGTCATCGGCATCTGAAACAGCTGCATGATTCGTTCAGATAATCCGTTAATAGAGCTTTGAATGTGAAAATGCTTGGAAGTAAGGATAATTTTAATGAGTCTTGCATGGTGTTCCAAAGTGATGGAAGTGAGAAGTTGATTGCTGCTGAGCCAAGGGTAGTTTTCACTCTAGGAATCTGAAGCAGATTAAGGAGAAGCGCTCAGGCCATAGGAACCTTTAGCCCATTTGAAGATGTTTGAGATGTATGCAGGAGGTTATCAGATAATGCTCTAAAAACAGAGGAGAGCATTTCTTTTTCTTCTAGTTGAGAGTGAGGTCCATCCCGAAACCTGGTATAGATGACAGTGATGTGTACTACGGGGTAGATTTAAGATAAATCTTAAAGCCCGGCGGTAAAGGGTGTCCAGTTTGTTTAGCATTGTTGATGGGCAATGACTGTAAAGGAAGTCAGCGTAGTCCAGTATAGGTAGGAATGTAGTTTGTACTAGTCTCATTCTGGCTTCTAACGTGAGTCGGTGTTTAATGCGATAGAATAAACCGAATCGCTGTCTTAGTTTCTTCAAGGTTTCATTTAAGTTGCACAGAAAGTTGAGCTTGTTATCCAGCCAGAACCCTAGGTATTTAAAGATATCAGCTACTTCAAGGGGTTCATCTAAGAGTGTTCGGATCTGTGTGACATGTGGACATCCGGAAGTAGACTTTGGTTAGAGAATCATTGCTTTAGTCTTTTGGGTGTTGAGGAGGAGCTTATGAGTGAGAAGGTTGTATTGGAGGGTGATAAAGTCTTTCTGTAAGTACTCATGGGCCAGATCCAAGGATGAATTTGTGGTGCAGAGTACAGTATCATCTGTGAATAAGTGCACATTTGCTGTGCCCAGCTGCGAGTCCAGATTATTGATGTATATTGCAAAGAGGATAGGGCCCAGGATGGAGCCTTGTGGGACTCCTCGTAATAAGGATTTTTGTGGTGACAGATCTCCTATGGCTTTGACTTGTTGTAACCTATTGGTTAGGTAGCTGGTGAACCATTTAATGGCAGAACTATCAAGTCCGATGTTACTCAGTGCAGTAAGCATGATGGAATGATCCAAAGTATCGAAGGCCTTACTTAGATCAAGGAAGAGGGCAAATACATGCTTCTTAGAGTCCAAGGCCATTTGCTAGTCTGTAGTTACTTTGGCAAGAGCTGATATTGTATTGTGTTTGGCTCTGAAGCTGGACTGAGCCGGGTTTAGCAACTTTTGTGAATCCAAATGTTCTCTAAGTTGGATGTTGGCAATTTTTTCAAGTAATTTAGAGAGGATGGATAGTATAGAAATAGGATGGTAATTGTTCAGATCACTCGGATCCCCAGTCTTGAATAATGGTAGGGTGTGGGCAGTTTTCCACAAGACAGGTAGCTCACCTTGAATCAGAGAGGTGTTGAATAAGTGTGTAATGGGGGCGGTCAGATAGGTATGGCCAAGTTTTAGGAAGTAAGGTTCAATATTATCTGCACCCACTCTTTTTTGTATCCAGAGAAAGGAGGAGGTCCTCCACTTGCTTGAACGTAATTGTGAGGAAGCTGAAAGGTGGGATGCGGTTGGTTAGGTTGTGGATTATCAGTGAAGCCAACAATGTAGTCTCTTGCCAGGCTAAGTTTGCTGATAGGTGAGGTGTCAAAGGCAAGCCCTGCAGTGGCAAAGTGATCATTAAGCTTTTCTAGTATATCAGCTTTGTCCATATAGGTGGTACCATCAGACACAATTTTGTTTGGGAGGGGTGTTGTAGTGGACTGACCTTCGACTTCTTTGAGGATGTTCCAAAATTTGGCAGAGTTGTGTTTATTGTCTTCTAGTTCTTTTTGGAAGTACCTAGCTTTTTCTGACCTAATTAGCTTGGTACAAGCATTCCTAGTGGTACGGAATGCTAACCAATGAGCCTCCAGGTGGGATTTCCTCGCTTTTTTCCACCAGTAGTCCCTATCCCTAAGTGCTTTCTTCAGGATGGGAGAGAACCAGCCAGGAGTTTTATTTTTTGATTTGATCAGTCTTAGTGGGGCGTGTTTGTCTATTAGATCCAGTAAGAGGCTGTGAAAGATGTTAAATGCCTCGTTAAAGGTGGGGGCTAGGTAGAAATCCTGCCAACGAATGTTGCTTAGATCTTTCAGGAAAGTGTACTGGCAGAACTTTTTCAGGCATCTTTTCAGTTTGAATTTGGAGGCCGTTTTTATTTGGGAAGAATGTCTGATGCAGGCAGTAGTGCAATCGTCGCTTATATCATTGAAGAATACTCCAGTATGCGAGATAGTGTGAGGTTTGTTTACTAGAATAAGGTCCAGGAGGGTGCTGTGCTCAGGGTTTTTTCTGTTAGGTCTGGTTATAGCAGTCACCATTTGTAACAGACCATTAACATCGCATAGATCCTTCAATTTCTTAGAGCTGTCATCATTCCAATTTAGATTGAAATCCCCATTAGAATACACTCAGTGTCAAGAAGGTTTTGAAGGTGTGGCAGAAGTGCCCAGCCACCAGACGGTGGTCAGTAGCATGCTGCCATAAGAAGTGATTTCTCGCTGGAAAGTGATAATTTTAGAGCAAGGCATTCAAATTCCTTAGCCTTTGAGGTACAGTCAAAGACTGTGACTGTGAATTTGCTTTTGACATATATTGCAACCCCTCCCCCTCTAGTCGGTCTATCACAGCGGTAGATGATATATCCGGGTACGTTGATAGATTTGTCCAGGGTTGAGGATGTGAGCCAGGATTCAGTTATCATGAAGAAATCAGGAGATGCATGTAGAGCCCAGGTCTGTATAGAGTCAATCTTCTTTAGCAAGCTACAGACACTGATATGGAGAAAGCTAATCCCTTTATATTGAGGGAGGTCTACAGGGGCGTCCAGAGAGATAGGTGGACCTGGGTTTAATTCAACATTTCCCGAACAGAGTAGGAGAAGCAGTAGTAGTTTTTTAAGGTGGTGTCTTAGCCTGCTAAACATTCTTTTGTTACTCCTTCTAGCGTACATTGGTTTAGCGGTGGCTGTGTTAAGGGCAGGATTGCTATTTGCTAGGGATAAAACATAGAGAACTGATAGAGCCGACACCATCCTTGGGAATTGGTCCTTGGGTATCATCAGCAAACAGACTGATCTTGCTCTTGATGTCCAATGATACGTCTGCAATGAATATTCCAAACAACACTGGTCCCAACACCGAACCCTGTGGAACACCGCTCATCACTACCCTTGGGTGTGAGAGCTCCCTACCCACCATCACCCTCTGTTGCCTTCCCTGAAGCCAGTTCCCTACCCATCTCACCAGCTTTGCACCCACCCCTGTGCCTTCTAACTTACTTCCCAGCCTTCCATGCGGCACTGAGTCAACTGCCTTACTGAAGTCCAGATATAGGACATCCACTGCATGGCCCCTGTCCAGTTGCCTAGTTACCCAGTCATAGAACTCCACCAGGTTGGTTTGGCAGGATCTGCCACGTATGAAGCCATGCTGTCTGCTTTCCTGTAGTCCTTTGGCCTCTAGGAGGGCCACCAGCCTCCTTCAGGATAGTCTCCCATTAGCTTACCCAGGTGGATGTGAGGCTCACTGGTCTGTTTTCCTGGTTCATCCTTGGGGCCACTCTTGTGGAGGAGCACCACATGAGCCATCCTCCAGTCCTGAGGTACACACCCTGAATGTAGTGAGGCATTAAATAGGTCTGCCAAAGGTCCCGCAAGGACTTCTGCCAGCTCCTTCAGTACCCTGGGGTGGATGCCATCTGGGCCTCATGCCTTGTCCACCCTCAGTGCCTTCAAACCCTCCCGAACTCTGCCCTCCATGAGTTCCCCATCTGTCACCCCCTCCCCCCTGTTTCTACCATTTCTCCCCCCTTGGGTGTCACCCCCCTTCTTCTCCTTAGTAAATACCGAGCAGAAGTAATCATTTAGCGCTTCTGCCTTATCACACCCTGCTACCACCCAACCACCCTCCTTCCTAATCCTTACTATGTGGTCCTTACAGCTCCTTTCCTCCCTGAAGTACCCAAAGAAGTCCTTCTCCCCTTTCTTAATGCCTTGCACCAGCCTGAGTTCCATAGATGCCTTGGCTCCCCTTACTGCCCTTGTCACCTCCTTTGATTCAGTCAAGTACTCCTCCCTGTCCTCCCCCCTCCCCGTTTTCTTGTACCTCCTAAAGGCAGCTCTTTTCCTCCTTACCTTTTCCATGACCTTCTTGCTCAACCGGCTCGGTTTCCTAGTCCTAGCCTTCTTGCTCTGGGCCTTGCAGCAGGTTTTGGTTGCCTCCACTATCCCCAGCTTTATGAGCTCCCACCTCTGGTTAGTGTCCATACTAGATTGAATTCTGGCCAGGTACCCTTTACCACTTCCCCATCCTCCCAAAGTCGGCCCTCCTGAAGTCCAAGCACTCTTGTGCCAGATTCCACTCCTTCCTTGCTCATATCCAATGTGAGCCATACTGAGTGGTGTCACTCCCTGACAGTGGTTCCTCCACTGTAAGTTCTCTCACAAAGCCCCCATTTGCCAGCACAAGGTCAAGGGTATTACCTAACCTGGTTGGTTTACTAACTATTTGCAGCAGGAAGCTGTCCTGGAAGGCATCCAGCAGTACCTGCTCCCTTCTGTTCCTGGTTGTTGGGGTACTCCAGTCCACTCCTGGCATGTTGAAGTCCCCCACAATCACCACACTACCCTTCTCGCAGGTTCTCCCGATCTGTCACGCTAGTTCCCTGTCTAACTCCTCCATCTGTGATGGCGGCCTGTACACCACTCCCATTCTGAGAATCTATTCTTGGAATCCTGGATTTGCATCCAAAGTGACTCCGTACTACTCTCCTCCCCTTCCTCCCTTACACGCTTCAGTCCTTCCTTCACATATAGTGCTACACCCACTCCTTTCCCAATCACCCTGTCCCTACGAAATAACCTGTACCCTGGTACAGACAGGTCCCAGTCATTGTATTGAGTGGGCCATGTTTCTGTGATGGCTGCAATGTCCACCTCTCCCTCTGCCATGAGCACCTGTAACTCTGCAGTTTTTCTTCCAAGGCTCCTAGCATTATGGGTAACCACCTTCCCCCCCCAATCCTGCCCTCCTTTACTAGCATCACCAATAGTACTTGCCATTTGTCCTTTGTCACTGTTATGGGAGGTAAGCTCATATGGTTTCCCAACCTGTGGTCTCTGCATGTCTCTTGCCCAATTGCAACCCCCCACTCCTAATTTAAATTCCCAACTTCCTCTATGTACTCCTCCATCTTCTGTTTCAACACTTTCTTTCCCTCTTCACTCAAGTGTAATCTGTCCTTGTCCTATAGACTACTGTCCTCCCAGGTCCCTCCCCACCTCCCCCAACAGCCCATACCCTTTAGCACAACACCAGGTTCTTAGCCATCCATTAAATTCCTCTGTTCTCAGCTTTCTTGTTGTGCTTGCCTTGGGCACTGGAAGTATCTCTGAAGAAGTTACTGATCTTCCTGTCCCCTCACATAATTGTCCTAGTTCCTCAAACCTCCTCTGGACTATATCTATTGTCTTGTCATCCAGGTTGTTCGTCCCAAGATGTATAATTAAATGAGACTTGTCCCTATCTCTTCTGGCATATTTCAGAACAGATTGTCCCACCCCTTTCGCTGTCATTCCTGGCATGGCCTCCACTCAAATGTGACTATGCCTCTCGCCCTTGATACCCCACCTGACTCCTCTTAGTATTGAGTCTCCCAGCAATAAGATTCCACCTCTCTTACTCCCTGCTTGCTTCTATTCGTCTCCCTCTCTCATTTACGGCTCCTCTTCTTCCTTCTGCACATTATTTCCCCCTTTTGCCCCTGTTGCAATTCTCCCAGCAGAACTTCCCCCCACTCTGGTTTGGTCCAGGCATTTATTAATTACTCCTCTAATTTCATCATTTCCCTCCTCCTCCTCCTCCTTCTTCCTCTCTAGCAGTGCACAACTATTTTCTGAATACCCTGCACAAATGCCCGCTCCCTCTCTCTTCATAGTAACCTGTTCTATCCTTTCCACTCCATGACTTTTGCCACTTCTTCGCCTCCCCTCACAAGTCCTTATCTCCTCCTTCCATTTGTCTTTTGTCTCCTGACCTGGTTTCCCCGGCAATTGTTCTTCCTGGCCTGGGCCCCTTTCTCTCTGCTTTCCTTCTTCTGATCCTCTCCTCACCACTGTTGGCTCAAATTGCCCTCCCTCATCTTCCTTCCTTCCTCCTTCCAGTATCGGGCTGAACCCACCCCCAGTCTGCCTTGTCTGTCTTAGTTCCTCCTGCAGACCCTCGATCTCCTTTCTAAGTTTCTCCATGTGGTTGCACACTAAACATCCCCCCACACTCCAGGCAATTTTCAGAAAGATTGGTCCACTGCAGTTGTTGCAGCCTACCACCCTACCCATTGCTGTTGTTGCCCACCAGCGACCCCCCCACCCTTCCAGATGAAGGATACCAAACACTCCCCCAAGTCTCCCCTCTCTTCCCTCTATCAGTGCAAAACATTATTTTGTTAATTTCCCTTACCCCCTTTGTTGTACACGTTTAGATAGATTGAGCAACTGCTTTTTATATTCCTATCCTTCCTATCCACACCCAAAAAGAGACTTTAAGTAGCTATTGCACAACCTTCTTCAAACTCCTACTCCTCCTCCTCCTTTCCACAATGCAATAGAAATGCAAAGAAGTAACAATGAAAGCTCCTTGATTTGCAGTTACTTCCCTTCCACTGAGATAGCAGTCACCTCTTCACTCGCTGCTGTTCCTTTTCTGGATTTCTGCTTCTGCTATGACAGGCACATATCCTTTGCCCGTTTGAGGAAGTGATGTCAGAACCCCTGGTATAAAGGAAATCATGGACCAGGGGCAGGTGGGGTGAGGGGTTGGGAGGGTGGTACCAGCCCAAGTCTTCCAGAAACAATCAGGTAGCTGAGGCCCCTGGTCAGACCATTAGCACCCTTCCCCCACTATGCACTAAACTTTGCAGCTAGTGAAGCCAGCAAAAATGAATCACAATTCTACTCAAAGCCCCAAGAATAGGTTTGCTACCAAAAGAAACAGGTCTCCAATTCAAACAGCTTCACCAACAACACATCAAAATAGGCTTGAAATTAGAAGATATAGGTCTCTAATTCAAAGAAACAGCCCCAATTAAATCACACCAAGTAGATTTTAAATCAGAAGAAATAGGCCTCCACAAATGCAGCCTGCTACACAGTGAAACATCAAACAAATGAGCCCACTTATAGCCACCAAAACAGGTTTCAAATTTCCAACAGCCCCAAAACAATACTCTGCTAGCCCCTTAGAAGTAGTAAGAAAGAAAAGAAATAACCTTCTACCAAGTGAAATCCACAAGAAACAATGTAAAAACAAGAAGAAGAAGCTACTGTACTGGAACAGATCTGATCATTTCCCCTTCTAGTTCTTTCACAGACTGAAAAAGTATGTAATGCTTTCCAGCAAGTAAATCCTTTCCCAACTGCTCAGCAAAAGAAGGTTCAGACAACCTCTGCCAGATCACAACTGCTTCTGCAGTTAACAGACCTCAGATACAATGTCCAACACACAGAAATGGCAGCTAAAAGAACTACTTTAAATCAACTTACAAACACACTCAGCAGCAAAAGGTCCTTTCACGCGCTCCTCTAGCTGAAGACTGTGTTTTTTCAACAAGATATATGTCTTTTTTTTAAGAAAAGATTCCTAATCTGGGAACCATAGTGCAGTTGGGGTGTATATAGGCCCTGTAGAGTGTCACAGTACAGCCTCTGATCTATTAATGAAAGCTCTCCTTACACAGTTCACTAAGTAATTAGATTTACTAGCTGTTTGTTTCACTGATTGCTTGATTTAAGGGTGCCACTAAACAGGATTCCTAGATCTAATATCCTGTAAGTTGATTTAATTTTAATACCATCAATATAATATTCCTGGGAGATACTGGATTGACCAAGGTGCACAACTGCTCATTTTTCAATGTTGAACTGTAGTTTATTTTTTGCCCATTCCACTACTGTCAAAAGGTCAGAATACATTGTTGATCTATCATGATAGTCTGTTACTGTTCTGCCTAACTCAGTATCATCTGTACATCTCATGAGGCAATTTCCGCTGTTAATTATCAAGTCATGGATGTAGATGGTAAATAATAGAAGCCCCAGAACTGGCCCTTGAGGGATGCCACTGGTCACTCTACCCTCATCAGACACAAATCCTTTTATTCGAACAGACTGCCTCCTATCTATTAGCCACATTTGCACCCGTGTTACAAGTTGTTTGTTAATACCCAAGGTTATCACTTTTGTCACTACTAGTTCATGAGAAACAGCATCTAATGCCTTTCTGAAGTCCAACTAGATTACATTCCCATTGTTATCAGTGTCTACTTGTCTGCTGATTGTTTCATAAAAGACAGCAAGGTTGGTATTGCTTGACCTCCTTTTTACAAAGCCATGAAGGGTATAATTATGATGACACATTTTTAGCATGTCCTCAGTGATCCTATCTTTTATAACTCCCTCCGTAATCTTACTAGCAACACATGTTAAGCTGATGGGCCCATAGTTACCAGGCTGAGATTTGTTACCCTTTCTAAAAAACAGTGCTACCATAGCTTGGTGCCCATCCAATAGGACCATGCCTTCATTCAGTGATTTATTGTACAGGTATATTATTGTTAGGACTGGTGCCAATTCATACCAGAGTTCCCTCATAAATCTCTAGCAATCAAGGCATCAAACAATCTTCCCCATTGCCTCTGCCCTCCCCTTCAGTCGGATGAATGCCATCCTTTCTAAAGGATATCCCATCAAAAGAGTGATTGAGATTGAGCAACCCAAATATGAGTGACTCAGTCTCAGTGCCTGTGTTGTGGGCTAGCCTGAAAGAGTAGCGACAGGTGAAAAGAAGTCTGACCAGGATGACCGGAACTATACCATGGTGGATGGAATGGGTGGGAAGGTATGTGGGAGACAGTGCAGTGGAAGGCTCTTGAGTTGTCCATGTGGCATCGTGGTGAGGGTGGCTGGCTACAGTTGGGAGAGTGCAGGGTTCAGGTCTGGGGAGGTGTGAGAATTTTTGTGGTGACAGCATTTTTTTTTTCTTACAGTCCCTACCCCGTCCCACATGCACCCTCAGAGTTGAGAATCTTTAGTTAAGGGATGTGGGGGAGGGCAAAGCTGTGTCAATGCCATTGTTTTGGCTGCAATTGTACATCACCATTTTTATTTTTGGTAATGTACACTCGTCCTAATGGTGATCGGCACTGAGTCAGAACAGTGCCGACAATAATAGCGCAGTCAAGAACCACACAGAAAAAACAGCGCTGATTTTGTTTTTGTGGGGAGCTCCCACAACCCCCAGACTGAAGGATTCTCACTCTGGGGTGGGGGGAGTGGATCACGGGGAAAGTTAACATTTGTGGGGCCATGGAATATGGTTTCCACGGCCCCACATAGAAAATACTAAGTCCCAAGTGCACAAAAAAGTTTGGAGACCAGGATTAGAACCCTGGTCTCCAATGCTGCTGGCTGAGCTGCTTGATGCCCCAGCCCTCCATGCCACAGGAGCAGCTTGGCCAGCCTCCTGGATCCTGAGGCCCTTGTGTCCCATAAGCACCATGGACCGTGACCAGGGGAGCGCTTACTGAAAGTGCTGTAAATCCCCTCTCACTGTCCATGTTAGCACTACAGGGACTAACGCTCTCTTGACTGGCACGGTTCCTGTAGTGCTATTCTAACTGGGTACCATGACTATCATCGTTCGGTGATTGCTGTTATTATATAGAAGGTTCTTTAGAAGGGTTCTATCACAGACATGTCTCTTGTCCTCTACATATCTGAACCCCTCTTCTGTGCACCACTCCCTCAGCCATAGGTTGAACTTGTCTAACTTCAGAAGCCTCTCATTCCCCATATGCCACACCATCAGAATCTCTAAAAAGGCCACCGACACCCATACAATCCTCAGATTGCCTCCTAACATTGAGAAATTAGCCTTCACCTCCGCTGCCTCATAGCTGGACAAGTAATTTGGTCATTGTAAGGACAATCACATTTGGCATTTTCACCACATGCCCAAATATCCCTAGTGTCCTATTGGTATTCCTCTTTGTAATAGCTACTATTAATGAACTATATTCAAACAAGCTCAGTAGTCATAATACACCAATGAGTTATATACCATGGGTGGGATATTGAGAAGGGTTGCACATGGCGCAACACAGTTGCACCATGCGCAACCCACTGATGTGCCCCAGAGTGATATTCAAAAAGGGAATGTGCATAGCACAAATCCCGATGCGCCGGAGCGCATCAGTAATGTAGCGCGCATGCAGGAGGGCGTGTCACGCATACACTGCACATCCCGATATTCAGCCCGATGTGTTGAGCAGATGCAGGCACAACCCGTACCTGCGCCACACACAGTTGATCGAAAATTAAAAGGAGCAACAGCTAGCCACCCACAGGTGAGCTGCCATATTGCAGGGCACAACACGGCAGCTGCCAGCTGTGGGTGGCCACCTGAGCTCCGGCGGCACCTTCATGGTAGCGCCCCCCCATGCCCGATCACGGGCATTAGTAATGTAGTAATGGTCCAATAACTCTGGTAATCCAGCGGACCGCTCGCAGCCCGATCACGGGCAGAAGTATAATTAAATATGCCTCCTATATCCCTGGTGGTCCAGTGGACCGCTCTCAGCCCGATCATGGGCAGAAGTATAATTAAGTATGCCTCCTATATCCCTGGTGGTCCAGTGGACTGCTCGCAGCCCGATCATGGGCAGAAGTATAATTAAGTATGCCTCTATATCCCTGGTGTCCAGTGATCGCCGCAGCCCAAACGTAACAAGTATAATTAAAATGCCTCCTATATCCGTGGTAGTCCAGTGGACCGCTCGTAGCCCGCCAGTCCCTGGGGTCCTGAGTCTGTTCCCAAACCCGGGTCACCGGCGTGGCTCGAGGTAAGGCGCCAGCGCCTCAGCCCTCTGTGCCACCGGGCCGGCTCACCAGCAGTTTTTACGGACTCTGTCCCTAATTCAAACCTTCTGAGGCACTGAGCAAAGATAGGCTTGCCCTGTCTATCGGGGATGGGATTCCATTACAACTACTACCTTCTCCTTACAACCCTGACATCCTCCATCCCAAACTCTGCCTGGCAGCATCAAATGCAGATCATCTTTCCCTGACTACCAGGGATGGCAGCCATGTCTGCAATCTACTGTTTCATCCTATGCATTCTCTACTTGTTACCTGGTTGCCACTTCCCTTTGGGAACAGGACCACTGTATCCAATATGCCTTCAACATCTTACCTCACCAGTCTACATCCTGCACTTCCATGGACTAATCATACTCATCCCCACTTTGGCCTCCTCACACTCTGGATTTAGACTCCGCCAGTTTGTTCAGTCTCTACCTCCATTCAGCTGGACTGCCAGCTGGACTTCATTCCTACTGGTCGCCCATTCCTGACAGCCATGCGAGTCCACCTTCTTCTTCAGAGGTGGGAACCTTGTGCCCAATCGCTGCAGCACCTTCTGTTCTCTGCACTTGTTGTTCGCCATCTTCTTTGGATGTAGGACTTTCGTCCTCAACTTCGTAGCACTTGGTACCTGGATTCGCTTCTTGGTCTTTCATGGATCTGCCACTCATGGCCTGCAGCAGCTTTCCTACATTCTGATTCAGTCTGCCATGGCACTGATCCCAGTACTATTCCTTCCTGCACTTGCTGATGTCAGTATGGCTTGGCCTATGCTGTGTTCTTCCCGGACTCCTTCCTCCAGTCCATGGACATCCACTTCAGACTTGCCCCTCCATCCATGGACAGCTGCCTTCTCCTCACCGCCCTGGCAGCTCGGAGCTCCTTCCTGTTTGCTGTGGCTCTTTTTGGGCATTTTACACCTATCACCAGCCAGTATCCTACACGGTCAACTACTCCTCCTATTCATCTATTTCATACTCCTACCTTGGCCATCCTAACAGCTCACATCTACTACTGTATGGAGCACTTATTCATTTCACTTGAGGAAAATTTCTTCTAGCAATATCCTTTGAACAACATTCCTTATAGAATCTTACGTCACCATAGAGTTATCAATACTTCAATTGTCTCCCCAAGACCAGTTCCAGAATCCCATTTGACTGGACCACAGAAAGACCTTATTCCTCAACCGACTCTACAGGAAGCTCCCTACGCATCCTGTCAATTCAAGCGGTATGGCATCCCTAACTCCCATGTCTCATAGGATCTAAAATTTAGTGGAGCTTTCTCCACTCCTATCTTTTACATGGAAAAGTGTCCTAATTCCTTCCCTGATGCACTAACTCCATATTCATCATATCTGTTATGGATAACGGGAACTGGAAGATACCTTGTAGCAGTACTGGCATCATCTGTTTTACCTTTTTGTGGCTTTCTTCCTATGAACACTGACTCTGTTTGATCATGTTACTCAACTCCTACTTCCTCAATAGCCATTGGATGTCCTAAGACCTTCCCAGCTACCTTCCCAGAACTCCCATTGTTGGATATCTGGTACCCAGCTGCCTTACTAAAGTCACTCTAAGCCTCTGTTCTTCAGTCTCTGGATGTCACTATACTTCATATAATCATCTGCATTCCTTCATTGTATTACCATCAGTCAGGTTAGCAGCCCATCCAGCGGTCCATCTTGTTCATCCCTCATGTTTCACCTCCCATACTCCCTCCAGTGAGGACTTTTACCGAGAGCAGGCTTCCATTGATTCCTTAATCTGTATGTCTGCAGCCAACCTGGCTGTCTCACTACCCCAGTCATGCCTCTCAACAGGCCTATATCCAACTAAACTGCTAGGCACCACTTGCATGCTATGCCACTCCCAACTTCCCATTTCCACACGTGTCTATAGACTCCTTCAAAGACCCATTTCGGGCTTCCTACAGCATTCAGACAGTGGATTAACCTGTAAGACAAGGCAGTCATAGCCACCTCAGCTCATGTCACAGACAATTATGCCACAGCAATATCCATATCTACCTTTTGCCACCAGCAGACCAGCAGGAGCCTATGCAAGTATCATTATGGCATCAATACCCAAATCAGCTATCAAATTCATCGTACTGAACTTCCAATTATTTCCATGTACAACCAGTTGCCATCTCTATTGCATATACCAGCCTTCCTTCATTGATCTAAAATCTCCCACATCACCCTCCTACCAGGTACCTAAAGATTCTGTCCAACTCCTTCATCTTCTTCATTGATGCCCACATTGCAACTTATCACTCACAGCTTAACTCCAAACCATCAAACTCTAACTTGAATGTCAAACCTTCTACAAAATCAGATTGTTTACCTTATGACTTCATAATCCATCATACTTTCTACCGTTCAAAGTCTGGCAGCACATTTTATCAAATAATGCTCTTCATGCTCACTTTATCTATGTAATCCCATTGGATAGCATCCATCATCACCTTGGAATCCTGGACTGCATTCATGCTTTTTCAACTGGACCTACTCCCTTTCAGGATCTGGATGTTCCTTCAGAATAGATCTACCTCTTCAACCTCAGAATTGTCCTTCCAGGACACATCATTCAATGGATTTTGAAGATGGGCTGTCATCTCTCCAAGCAGTTCACCTTCCCCAGAAATTAGAATATGGTTGCTAGAACCTAGGTTCATCAACTCTTAGTTTGCCCGGAGGACAGGCAGGTCAGTAGCCATGGGTCCTCAGCAGTTTCCTTCACTGGGGTGGGTCCCTCCTGCGTGCTACTGGTCATACCCTCCATGAGTTAGAGTAGGTAATCATACTCTTTTGGGCATTCATTGGAAATTCTTTTGGACTTTCTATTCCCTACTAACTACCTGGTTTCCCTACCAAGGGTGTGAATAGAGAAAAGCAAAAAGTAAACTACGTTACAAAGCACTGCTGACTTCATACTCTATTCACCAAAACATTGAACCATTTAATGAACTATTGAGTAAGAAACTGATGTCATGGATTGGATGGGCAAGCTGTATGTTGCTATGTAATCTGGCCCCACAGTGACACCCATTTCTATCTCAAGGTTCCATGAAATGACTGTAGCCTTGATTTAATGTATGGATAGCTCACATACTGATACCTGTGGACATCTAACACCAAAAGGTAAGCTCATTACCTCTTATGGAAGATCTCTTAATTGGCTTCTGAATGCGAGGGACCTGGCACATTTACCTTGTTTTTCAATTAAATGAACCACTGTATTTGTACAGTTTTACAAAAAATGTGCTTTAACATCTTTCATCTCCCTCAAAGTCTTACTGCTCCTCAACAACACATGATTTCATAAGGAGGATACAGTCCAAGACAAGAGAACAGGAACATGGAAGCAATGCACAGACACAGCACGGGGGTCAGTGGGTCAAGGGAAGGGGGAGGTGTAGAGGGGCATCAATATGGACAGGCAGTCCAACAGTGAGGAATGGACTAAGGTCAGGCCTACCAGGAGGGGAGAGATGCATGACAGGGGAGTAGAGAGTTTGTAAGCCAAAAAGAAAGGGGGGGCAGGTTTGATGCACTGTTGATACTGGAGGGAGTGGAGGAGAGGTGGAGAAGAGATACATGGGGGTGGATGAATGTACAAGAGGGGATTGTGCAGTGGGAGGCCAAAGGGCTAAAGAGGAGGGGGAGAGCAAGGAGGGAGAGAAGGGGGCACGGAAGCAGCAGAGCAGGGGTGCAGGGATGATGGGAGGGCAGCAAGCAGGAAGGGAAGGGTGCATGGATGGAGGCCACTGAAGCAAAATCAGAGATCCTAGAGGAAGAGAATCCAGAATGGATACATGGGGCAAGGGAGGCTTAAGTGCAGCAAGGAGAAAAGGGTGTGTTGGTGGGGGAGACTCCATACTTATAGGGATCAGATGGGGGTGGAGTAGAAGCGGCATAGTCACATACTGGTGGAAGCCATGCCGGGTCTAAGGGCAGACAGTGTGGGAGAATCCACTCTAAGGTGTGTGGAGAGGGGCAGGGGACACCACACATAGTGGTGCAGGTGGGGACTAATGACCTGGCAGGTGAAATTGTCGAAGTGGTGAAGGAAAGGTTTGGAGGATTGGGATGGCTGTGCAAGAGGTAGGGGAGACAGCTGCCCTCTTGTAGGTGCTCCCAGTACCCTGTGCGAGCACAATGAGGAAAGAGAGTATTAAGGAATTCAACATTTGGCTGGAGGAGTGGTGTAGATCAAATGGGTATGGGTGGGTGGTTGGAGACATACCTGGGACAATAATAAATTATATGCAAGGGATAGGCAGCACCTAAGTGGGAAGGGCAAGGGTGTATTAAAGCAGAAGCTTCAGGGGTATATAGCAACAATAGTGGATTTAAACTAGCTGGGGGGAAGATGGGGGGGTCAGACGGTAGGAGAGGCAGCCAGGGACTGTGTGAGCCTACCCCCAAGCTAGTAGGGAAGAACTAAGGGATTTAATACAGAAGATGCAAGGTGGGGAAGGGGAACTGGAAAATAAGGGGAGGATGACAAGGTGGAGAGTGGTCTCCATGAATGTGAGAAGCCTAGGCAACAAGGCAGTAGAGCTACAGGTGCTCTTGGCTGTAGGGAGGGTGGACATCGCGGCCATCACAGAAACGTGGGCCACAGAGCACCAGGACGGGGATCCACCAATCCCAGGTTTCAGACTGTACAGAAAAGACTGTGGAGAGGGAAGGGGGTGGCTGTCTATGTGAGAGAGGGGATCAAATGCATAAGGGAAGAAGGGGAAGAGAGGGATAAGGAGGCAATGTGGTTACAGCTCTTGGACTTCAGAGGAAGGAAGCTGAGGTTTGGGGTGGTGTATAGGTCACCATCCCTGACAGTGGAAGGGGACAGGGAACTGATGGACCAAATCAGGAGGGTATGTAGGAGGGGGACAGTGGTCATAGGGGATATTTCAACCTGCTGGGGGTGGACTGAACTGTGCCGGTCACCTCCAGTGCTAGGGAGAGGGTCCTCCTGGATGTGTTCTGGGGATTCCTGACACAGCTGGTTGCTGAACCTACTAGACTAGGGAACACGCTGTACCTGGTACTATCCAACAGTGAGGCAGTGAGGGACATAAGGGTGGAGGATCCATTAGCTGACAGGAATCATTAAACAGTGTGGTTTAACAACACAATGAGCAGGGAGTCAGAGGAATCAGCAACAAAGGTGGTGGATTTCAGGAAGGTGGACATCGAGAGAATGAGGGAATTACTGAAGGGGAGACTCGAGGGCATAAAGCGGGGGATGGAGACAGCACATAAATGGGGCATAATAAAGCAAGGAATCATACAAGTGACAGAAACATGCACCAGGCTACAGAGTAAGAAGAGTAGAGTAAAGAGACCATGCTGGCTGAACAGGGAGGTGATAGAGGGGGCAAGGGCAAAAAAGAGTGGCATACCTGAAGTTCCGAAGGATGGGAAAGGACGAAGACAGGCAGAAGTACACCAAATGGTCTAAGGAGGTCACCAAGAGGGTAAGAGGTACAAAAGCCACAAGGGAACACAGATTAGCACAGAGAATAAAAGGGGGGGATACTTTCTTAGATATATCAGGGAGAAAAGGAAGTGCAGGGACAGTATAGTGAGGATAAAAAATGGGGAGGAGTGGGTGGAAAAGGGGACGGAACAAGTGGAGGCACTGAACAAGTACTTCTGGTCAGTGTTCACAAGGGAGGAGGGGGGTCCATTACCACCCTGGTCTGGGAGAAGGGGGAGTGGGGGTGAGGTAACAGACAGCAGGATAAAGTGTAGCAGAGTTTTGGAGGGGCTGAGGGTGCTAGAAGTAAATAAAGCACCGGGGCCAGATGGTATCTACCCCTGGGTGCTGTGGGAGATGGCAGAGGTTCTAGCAGAACCACTGATGGACCTGTTCAGCACCTTCCTGGAAATGGGGGAGGTGCCCCACGACTGGAGGATGGTCCATGTGGTACTATTCCATAAAAGCAGTCCAAGTATGCGCCAGGGATCTATAGGCCAGTCGGTCTGAAGTCCATAGTGGCAAAGCTCATGGAGATGATACTAAAAGAAAGGCTGGTGGCATTTCTGGTGGGTAATGGCCTGCAGGATGGAAGGCAGCACGGGTTATTTTCAGGGAGATCATGCTAAACCAATCTCATACAGTACTATGATTGGGTGAAGAGGGAGCTGTATTGGGGCCATGCTGTGGATATGCTGTTCTTTGATTTCAGCAAGGCCTTCAATTCAGTGCTCCACGGGCGACTAAGGGTGAAGTTGTCCGGGGTGGGAGTGGGGACAAAGATGGCATGTTGGATCTCAAACAGGCTGCAGGGTAGGCTACACAGGGTGGTGGTGGTGGGGAAAGAGTCTCGGAGTCTAGATCTGGGTCAAGCGGGGTACTGCAGGGCTCGATGCTGGCTCTAGCGCTGTTAGGTTATTCATCTTGGACATTGCACAGGGGGTGGTGAGCAGGAATAGCCTGTTTACCAATGACAACAAAATGGGTGCAGTAGTAGACAATGAAGAGGGATGGATGCAACTACAGAGCGACTTGATCAAGCTGGAGGAATGGTCAGGGAAGTGGCAGCTGGGATTCAATGCAAAAAAATGCAAGGTGTTGCATTTTGGGGCTAGGAACCCAAGGAGAAAATACTTGTTTGGGGGGGGATCAAGCTGGGGAGCACTGAGGAGGAAAAGGACCTGGGAGCATTGAAACAGCGAGCATGAACAATATTGCCCAATGCAGGAGAGCGATGGCAAAGGCAAACAAGATGCTGGAGTGCACAGCACGGGGATTCACATCCAGGTGCAGGGAGGTGATCTTGCCCCGTACACGTCGCTGGTCAGGCTACACTTGGAGAACTGTGTGCAGTTCTGGAGGAAGCAGCTGAGGCGGGATGTCAATCTGCTGGAGGAAGTACAGCAGAGGGCAATGAGGATGATTCAGGGATGGAGGGAACAGAGGATGAGATGAGGCTGAAGGAACTGAATATGTACACACTGGAAGAGAGGCGGGATGGGGGGAGATGATATAGACCTTCAAGTACCTGAAGGGTATCAACAAGGGGTGGGTGTTAAAACTGAGGAGCGGAAGGGAAACCAGGGGGGGCACAGGCTAAGAGTAAAGGGAGGGAGATCTAGGGGGGGATGAGGAGGCATTACTTCACAGAGAGAGTGGTAGTGAGGTGGAACGCACTACTAGAAGGAGTGATATTAAGCAAAAATGTGGTTAGCTTTAAGAACGCTTGGGACAGAGTACAGTAGTGGGTAAGGATGGGTGAGGAGGACAAATATGGGAGGTCAAGGGGGTTGGGGGAGGGGCAGCTGCCTGCTAGGCAGCTAGCTGCACAATCGAGCAGACTTTGATAGACAGGTAGGTCTGTTCTGCTGGCACTTTTGTATGTTCGTATGGAAGTGGAGGGGTAAGCTCAATATACTTCACATACTGTTAGTTTTCAAATATCACAAAAGAAACATAAAAACATAGAATCTGATGGTAGATAACTGATTGGCCCATCCAGTCTGCACATTTCTCCTCACATACATTATTACTGCAGATTATGCCTGATCTACAGCCTTTTATCCCTCCCCCTTCCTTACTACTAAGATTTCCTTGTGCTTATCCCATGTATTTTTGAACTCCACCACTGTTTTTGTCCCACATCCATTGGAAGGCTGTTCGAGGAATCCACCACTGTTTCTACGAAGAAGTACTTCCTCACATCTTTCCTAAATTTAACCCCTCTAGATTCATAACATGTCCCCTTGTTCTTAAGCACATTCCCTTATAAAAATACTCCCTTCCCGTGCCTTATTTATCCGCATGAGGTATTTAAAGATCTTCAGCTTCTTCTCCCCTGGGGCGTTTGATACAGACATTATACTATTTTAGTTGCAGTCCTCTGGACTGCCTCCACTCTTTCTATGTCCTTCCAAAAATGTGGGCTCCAGAACTGGACACAATACTCTAGCTGTGGTCTTACCAGCAATCTCTACACAGGCAACACCACCTCCCTCTTTCTGCTGGTGATACCCCTCGCTATGCACCCCAGCATCCCACTCACTCCCCCTACTGCCTTGTCGCACTACTTGTCCACCTTTAGGTAATCTGGTATGATAACCCTCAGGACTCTTTTTGCTGCTTCACGGTCATCAGTACCAGAAGTATGGAATATGGTAGCAGATACTGTAACGACTGCTTGGCCCATCCAGTCTGCACATTTCTCCCTACCTACACTATTACTGCAGATCATGCCTAATCTACAGCTCCTCCTCTACCCCCTCGTCCTTTCCACTGTGATTCCCTTATGCTTATCCCATGCATTCTTAAACTGCACCACTGTTGTTCACCCCACTTCTGCTGGAAGTTCGTTTTAGGAATCCACCACTCAACAACAGCCATCCAGCAAAGGTGATGGGGGTAGAAACAGTGGTGGGGTTCAAGAATGCATGGGATTAGCCAAGGGAATCATAGTGGAAAGGAAGGAGGGAGTGAGGGAGAAGGAACTGTAGACTGGGCATGACTTGTGGTAATAGTACTGGATGGGCCAAGTGGTCCTTCTCTACCGTTAAATGGTAAGTTCCTATGTTTCACCTATGTTGTACTCTGCCCTTGGGTTTCTGTGCCCTACGTGCATTATTTTACACTTCTTTGCTTTGAAACTCAGCTGCCATGCCCTTACCCACTCCTCTAGGCTTCTCAGGTCTCTGCTCATCCTTTCCACCCTATTGTAGATTTTGGTATCATCCATAAAGAGGCAGACCTTATTTATTTATTAGGATATGGAAATTACATAAGCAATAAGACACAACAGGGTGTGCATTACGGTGTGACAACTGCACTCCTAGGGGTGTAGTTAGGCACGAGGCCGAAGGCTGAGTGCCAGTTGTCCCTAGAACTGCGGTTATCACATTGTAATGCACAACCCCAGAGTGTCTCATTGTACCTATAAAATGGCCTTTTATTTTTGGAAGCAGTTTTTTTATTTTGAAACAAATTTTTAAATAAGTAAAAATGTAAGTGAATCTGTGCTTTTAACATAAAATAGTCCTTCTGTCAATTGGTGTTAGATTAAAGTAGTGTTATACAGTGTGTGCCTCCCTGCCCACTTAAGCTTCATACTCCCCTGCCAGCCACAACAATTCACAAATCCTGTTTTCCTCATTCTAAATATGGCACATATCCCCCTTATTTTATTTCATTCTCCTCACTTTGTAGACAAAACTAAAAGGAAGCCATAATAGAGACTTCTCAGTCCCCCGATGCTGCAAGCATGAGCATGGTTCAGAACTGCCACACTCACTGACAGCATCATGAACTACTCACTCTGTCCTAAAAGATAAACAGCAGGGTGAGTCATTTACCACCTTTTCTCTTTGTTTATATAGTATTATTGCTTACTTTCTTCATTCTTTTTTTTCCTCTGTTTCCCCACATTCAAGAAATGGAATGTTTACCATGGAATACATGGATTCAAAATTCTGCTCAGTTCTACTAGCAGACTGTTCCTCTTTTAACATACTGTACACATACAACAAGGCCTGTTTTAGAGCCAGAGACTCAATTTTCTAACTGTCAGGGCAAGCATAATATACTTCCCTGATGAGCAGGTAAAGATAGAAGAGGCATTTT
The DNA here is from genome assembly GCA_016271365.2 of Neoceratodus forsteri. NCBI lineage: Eukaryota > Metazoa > Chordata > Ceratodontiformes > Ceratodontidae > Neoceratodus > Neoceratodus forsteri. The sequence goes on along the minus strand of CM057457.1, from coordinate 444,183,044 downwards.
TCACTGTTAGCAAATAAACAGTTGTAATGAAACTTATAAATAATACTTAATGTTTCTAATTTGTTTATGTGTGTAAGGAGTGTGATTATCTGATAAAACACATTAATTAAATGTTGTTTATTTCATATTTAAGGTAGTTTTCTTTTTAGGGCCCAGTTGAAGGTTTCTACAGTGTAAAGATACCAGCCATGTTTGTGGTGGAAGATTAATTCTGGTTGTAGGGAGATTGATGGAATATAGTTCTGATTGTAGGAGCACTGATTTGCCCATTGTGTGATGTGGTTTAGGGCCAGGATGACTGTGCATATATAGAGTTTTAATGTACGGTCAGCTGATCTCTCTTGGCCAATGAGATTTCTAGATTTTTTCTTGCCATTTTATAAAATCCTTTGAGTCATAGACTCATTTCCAAAGGCTCCTCGTCGGATGACATAAATACAGACATGACAGTAATACAGTGAAGACAATGTTACATAACTAGTTGGACAATAGATATGTAGACATTATTAAGCATTATAATACATTGATGAGTACCTATACAGAGTATTAGTTAAGCAGTTACACACATCCTTTGCAGTGCAGTAGTGCAGGCATTACAATACATTGGTGCAAACCTATACAGAGTATTATCTTATCATTTGCATACATCCTTTGAAGTGCATACCGTGTCATGATGTTACACGCTTAATTGCATACAGCATTATGGAGAAACCCGGACCTGTGCGCTCCCAGAGTTGGACCCCCCAGAGTTAAGAATCCTCAGTTAGGGGGGTCCAGGGGGTGCAGCCCCCCGTAACGGGAGGTGTGGGGGCAGAGACCCCCACAGAACAAAGACATGATGCCTCATGGCATTCATTGCACAGTACGACAGTGTCATGTGGCATTATGTCTTGCGACATAATGACTCCGTGCCTTTGCAGTGTAGTGATGTAGGCAGAATAACAAGAGAGCTGGGACAGGATAGTGGGCCCTGGTGGGGTTTAGTGAAGCAATCTTGGGTCAGACCTTGTCTTGGTGTGGGCCCACTTTGGTAGCAACTGGGCAGTAGTTTGAAATGGCAGTAGGACTAGCATGGACAGGTGCCATTCCAGCTCCTCTGAAATGTCACTTATAAAGACATTAAAGCAGACTGGTCCCAACACTGATCCTTGAGGCAACCTGCTGGTCATCCTGCCTTCTTTGGAGTGAACTTTGTTTACTGTACTCTCTGTTGCCTATCACCTTACCAGTTTCTTATCCAGTTTACCACCTTTGGGCCCATTCCTAAGCTACCCATGTTGCTTACTAGTCTCATATGTGGAACAGCTCTGAAAAACTCACTGAAATCTAGGTAGAACATGTCCATTGCTTTTCCCTGATCTGGTTTCTTGGTCACCCAGTCAAAGAAATCTATCAGATTCATTTGACAAGACCTTCTCCTGTAAAACCATGTTGCCTCAGGTGTTATAACCCACAGGATTCAAGATATTCCACAATCTTTCCTTCAGTAATGGTTCCATTAACTTTCCCACCATAGATGTCAGGCTAACTGACCTATAATTGCCAGCCTCCTCCCGGCTACCACTTTTGTGTAGTGGGACTGCATTCACCCTCCTCTGGTCCTCAGAAACCACTCCTGTATCCAGTCAGCTATTAAACTGAACTGTCAGAGGTGCAATCAGTATTTCTCTGAGCTCCCTCAATACCCTTGGATGCACCCCATCTGGCCCCATTGATTTGTCCACCTTCAGAGTAGGAAGTCCCTTCAAGACTCTCACCTCCAAAAAAGGATAAGTGTCCACCTCCCTCCTTCCAAAGTTTTGTTACTTTTTTTGTGGCCCCCCTTCTTCTTCCTTCTCTGTGAACACTGAATAAAAGTATTTGTTCAGGATATCTGCCTTTTTCTGGTCCACTCTGCACAGTCTTCCCTTCCATTTATAACCTTACAATCCCACCCCTGGTCTTCCCTTTTTCCCTTACATACATACAACAAAGTCATGTATTCTTTCGTTACTTCCTGAGCTATCCTCTCTCAGTTTATGCCTTTGTGCTCTTTATTGCTTTTCCTGCATCCAGCTGTTTCCATGATACACCTCCCTATCTTCATCCTTCTGTATTTTCTTATACCTTCTGAATACTGCATTATTAACTTCACCTTTTCAGCCACCACTGTCAAGAACAATAGCAGTCCCTTTTCTTCTTGCTCACTTGTGTGATGCAGAGGTCTGCTGCCTTTACTGTTCTCCCTTTTACCTTCACCCACTATTGCTCCACCCCACCGAGGTCATCCTCCCACTAAGTCATCCCTGAGGCTTTCACCCACCTTTTTAAAATCTGTTCTGCTTAAGTCCAGGACCCTTACCCTTGTGTGATTCGATTCCACAGCTGTCCTTACATTGAATCACACTGTACAGTGATCACCAGTCTGCAGGTGGCTTCCCACCTTGATGTCTGCAACACTGTCCCTGTTAGTGAGTACCAGGTCCAGTATTGCCCCATCACAAGTGGGTTCACTGACTACCTGCCTGAAGAACACCCCCTACAGACATTCTACAATGTCCCTGCTTCTAGCTAAAGCTGCTGCTGAGGCTACAGTCTACATCTGGCATGTTGAAGTCCCCCACCAGCCGCAACCGCCCCTTTTCTGCCATATTGCCAATGGCTTCCAGCAGTACTTTATCGAATTCCTGTCTTCATACTGCTGGTCTGTAGATCACTCCAGTGCGAATTGTAGCTCCACTCCCCATCTCCAGGTTAACCTATGGTACCTTGGCCTCCCCCTGTAATCCCTGTATTTCTGTGGGTTTTAGGCTTTCCCTCACATAAAGCACCCCCTTCCTTCCCACATGGTCCTTGCTGAACAGAGTGTAGCCCAGTATGGCCATGTTCCAGTCATGGTTTTCAATACACTGTTACTTAGTAATGACCACAATATCTAGGTTGGCCTCTGCCATGTTGGCCTGTAGGTCCAGAATCTTATTTCCTAGACTTCTAGCATTCACACACATGGCCTTCCAGATTCTGTTTCCACTCTGTTTGTTGACCCCTTTTTTCCTTTTGCCCTCTCTCCTTCTCACCTCTGTTTTTAATGCCCCCATTTCTTTCCCCCTTTATCTCTACCACCCTGTTTCTTTTATTGATTTGCACCCTGGGTGGTTCCTCTCCCTTCAGGTTCTCCTTACTCTCTCCTTCAGCGTGTGTATGTGTGGGGGCTCCGACACCCTGATTCCTTCCATCACCCCTTTTGTGAATTTAAATGATCCTTAAAGTAACATTTAAACCATCCACTGAGGATTGTGATTCCCCTTCCAGATGGATACAGGCCATCACCCCTGAATAGGCTCTTATCTTCCCAAGTGGGTCCCCAGTCCCCAATGTAGCCACACTCTTCCTCTCAGCATCATTCCTTCAGCCATCAGTTTGAAGCTTCTGGTGTGGATATCCCTCTCCTGTCACAGACAGGAAGCACCTCAGTGAAAGCCACTGAACAAGCTACCTGTCAAAGTCCCAGCCCCAGTTTCTCAAGCTCCCCCTGTGCTTTCCCAGCTCTGTCCCCAGTAAAGTTATTAATCCCCAGGTGGACAATGACATCCAGCTCTCCCTTCTGTCCTGCTGTCCTAATGATCTGCAGGATCTGCTTCCCATCCCTCTGGACCTTTGGGGTAATTAGATATGATAAACCCAAAGAGGCAGCACAGTGTAACAAAGCAGTAGATCGGGCCAGTGGGATGCTAAACTGCATAGGGAAAGATATCTCCAGCTGGAGGAAGGAGATGATGTTGCCACTGTATTGCTATCTTATAAAACCCCATCTGGAGTATTGTGTGCAGTTCTGAAAGCTGAACCTCAGATAGGACATAAACAGAGTGGAGGCAGTCCAGGGAAGGGCAACTAAAATGGTGCAAGGGTTGCATCATAACAGGCCCTATAAAGTGAGACTGAGGGATCCCAACATGTACACCCTGGAAGACAGGCGAGCAAGACGTACATGATAGAGACATACAAATGCCTCAGAGTAGTGAAAAGGGTGCAGGAGGGGAGTCCCTTTCACATGAAAAAGATCACCACAACCAAAGGAAACGTGATGAAGCTGGAAGGGGAGAAGTTTCAGAGAAATGTGAGGAAGCACTGCTTCACTGAAACAGTGATGGACACCTGGAACAGATGCCAGTGGATGTGGTAGAGGTAAAACAGTAGGTGGCTTCAAGCATGCATGTGATACACATGGGGGTATGTTAGTAAAGAGGAAGGGAGGAGGGAAGGTCACTGGGGATTAGTTAGGGTTTGCGGAGACAAACTAGACAGAGACCATGTGGGCAGACTGCATGGGCTAAGTGGTCCTTTTCTGCCAACAAATTCTATGTTTCTGTTTTTCTAAGCTTGGCCTGTTAAAACTAAGACCACCCCACTCAGAATAAAGATCCCACTTCCCAGACGGTGATTATCCTTACCTACTGAAACCATTGTTTCATAATTCAGCACCATCACTTCTCTGTGAAGCTCCTTCTCTCATTTGCTTAACATCTTCCACTCCTCAACTGAAAAAGTGATAGCAACAACTTCAAAGGTTTTTGGTACCTGAAAAGACATGAGACGTGTTTAATCAATCGCCATTTCTCTACACATATTGAGAAATCTGCAACTTTTCAACAAGAAGGGACCAGGCAAGGCTACAATTTGTAACCCAAAGAAGAATCATGAATTGGTCAACTATTCACCAAGGATAAATCCATTCTCCCCTTTCACCCATGTGGGTGATGGACTGATGAAGAGTTCAATGATCAGAGAGGTGAGTTAACAGGCAAGATGGAAGCTCCTTATTTTTAGTTGCACTAATACAAAAGGAATGATAGCTTGGTAGTACAAGACTTTTTAATTTTATTTATGTAACAAACTACTCCTAATAGTAGGTGGAGGAGGTTGATACCATATGTGGCCAACAGAGGAATGGTGCCCTGTCATCATCCTTTGTGGGTGAAGCTGATGTGGGAGGAGCTACAGTGAGTATATAGACAGTGTTCCCTCAAGGTGCCAGCATTCTTGAGGTTCTGTGTTCTTGGGGCTAGGAGTTAGTTGTCTTGGGGGGTGGGGGGGTGAAGAACCAACTTGATGCCAAAGTGCAGGTAAAAAGTGGAGGGAAGGGGCAAAGAACCAACCTGATGCCAAAGTGCAGGTAAAAAGTGGAGGGAAGGGGGCGAAGAACCAGCTTGATGCCAAAGTGCAGGTAAAAAGTGGAGGGAAGGGGCAAACAACCAGCTTGGTGCCAAAGTGTAGGTAAAAAGTGGAGGGAAGGGGGCGAAGAACCAGCTTGGTGCCAAAGTGCAGATAAAAAGTGGAGGGAAGGGGCAAAGAATCAGCCTGGTGCCAAAGTGCAGGTAAAAAGTGGAGGGAAGGGATGAAGAACCAGCTTGATGCCATAGTGCAGGTAAAAAGTGGAGGGAAGGGGCAAAGAACCAGCTTGGTGCCAAAGTGCAGGTAAAAAGTGGACAATCTGGGTATGCACTCCAAAGGTGCAGGTGAGGAATCAGCTGGGATATTCAAGGTATGAGTTCTAGGTGGAAGTGGTAACCAGGCACTGCCTTCAAGGTGCTGAGTAGTCAGGAATACTCCTATTTGCCTGGCTGAGGGGGGCACACACCAAGCTCACCAAGGGGCTGGATGAAGGACTTGGGCAGGGGGCATAGGAGACCCTCAATGTATGCTGCCACCTGCAAGTCTGATCCTGAGAGTGTCAGGAGATCCTGCATACCTCACCACAGTAATGGCATCATTGTAGCAATGGGTGGGATCCTGGGGGGGAGGGACCTCAGGTACCTGGGATGTGTCCCATATCACTGAGACTGGTTTGTGAGAATCTCAGACTTTGACCACAGTTTGGGAATTTTGAGGGACCACCAAGAGGGCGCAGGAATCCCATGAGGTGTCTCTTCAAGGGACATCTCCTGAGAGCTTTCAGGCCTGAGGCAGCTTCTTCTGAAGTTCATTATAGCTATCCTAGTGGGGGCCTTAGACCTGTGTCCTGATACCATCAGGAACTCGAGAAACAGATGAATCAGGTACTGCATGCAGACAGCAGAAACCAGGTAGAAGACTCATCTCCATAACTTATGTAAGGAGGGCAAAGTTACTAAACAGCTTTAGGGTATCCTATGTCCTGTGTCATCAGAATGTCATCCTGGTAGAGGGGGTCGTAGGGTCCCCTATGTATGCACTGAAAGAGTGGTGTGGCTGATGTCCATTAGGTCTAGAGACCTGGTAAGGGAAGTGCTAGCTTGATATGTTCCTTAGGCTGAGAGTTTAGCCTGACAGCTAGTTCAGAGGCACGGAAGTTCGAGGTGCTGGGTGCCACAATGGCAACACTGGTTCAGTTTCTGGGAGCTGGCCAGGGAGGGAGAGGATTGAGCATCCAGGGGACAGCCCTCCTCTCCTAGGGAGGGAGAAAATGGTGCCCAGTTTAAGCCTGCCCCCCCTAGTGATGGCTAGAGGAAAGGTAGCCACAGGACATTACATAGGGGGTCAGGGTAATGATAACTGTTGATGTCCTCCACATGGGAGCATGTGCAGGGCCATGTTAGGAAGTACTGCATGCCTGTTCCCCTAAGTGGAGAAGAAACATGAAGCTGTTTTGTTTTCAAGTTCGGCTGGACATCCCAGTCACTCATAGACCCTGCACCTGCCGAGCACCCAGACCACACTGCAGGATACATGTCCACACATCCTGGTGGAAAGCCGGAGAATGGGTTTGGGAGTGTTTGGCCATCTAGAAGAGGACTGTGTGAGTAATAACTAACTGCAAAAAGAGAGTTCACCCTGATATTATTGGGTATCTTGTCGACATGCTGAGTTCCGTAAGAAGTTATGGGCTATGTGCACAGGTAGCGCCTCTAGAAGAAAGAGCAGAAAACCAGGTTTTAACACAGAAGGGGAATAGGGAATCCCTGGGCACCCTATTACACAAGAAGCATGGAAAGGCTGTATGAAGGAGCCTTGAATATCGAAACAAAAAGGACAGAGTGTCAGAGACCATATTCTAAGGGTGAACTGCTGGGGCAAGGAATGGATAGAATGCACCACAGCAGGTGCCTGCTAAGCCACTAGCAATAGTTAAAATTGCTACCCAGTAAAACAGAGTTACTATAATGAATGATCTGGGAGGTGAAGGCATTAGACCCATGACTACTTATTGTGCAATGAACTTTGTCTTGAAGCCCTCTGATAAAGTCAAGTTCTAGAAGTCCAAGGGTCCAGTGTTATTTTGCCCCACTATCTAAGGTGCCCACATCTCCAACTCCAGTAGATAATCAAGTAACCCATGCTGCTGAGTGCAAGAAGTTCACAGTTGCAACCCCTCCATATATCCCTAGACATGGGAGTTCCCTGGTCCATGCCCACCCTCATCCAGGCAGTGATGCAGGTTGGTCCCAGTGCTGCCTGCGGGGGGGAGGCTGCATTTACATTCTTCACAAAGTTTTAAATGGTTTCAAATGGGACAAAACAATGTTAAACATCAACCCTAGGGTAGAAATGCAGGAGGGCTTCTGCTTGCAGCGCCAGTGACAGGGGTTTAGGGAATGTGCCTGGACAGTCAGGGGCAGTATCAGGGAGGAGGATCATCCCAGAGGATGCTCTCATAGCAGGTACCTCCATCACTATACAGCCACTTCTGGGTGTTACTGCACACACTGCCAGTGACCAGGGTTAGGGAACATGCCTGGGTACTCATGGGCCAGCATAAGGGAGGAGGAGGATCAAGAATCCCAGAGTACATTCTCAGGGCAGCTACCTCCATTACTATACTACCACCTCTGGGTGTTACTGCACATGCTACCAGTGACCTGTGTTAGGGAATGTGACAGGACAGTCTGGAGTCTGGGGCCAGCATCGGTGGGGGGGAAATCAAGCATCCCAGAGGGAACTCTCAGAGTAGCTACCTCCATTGCTATACCACCACCTCTGGGTGTTACTGCACATACTGTCAGTGACTGGGGTTAGGGAACAAGCCTAGGTACTCATGGGCCAGCATCAGGGAAAGGGATCAAGCATCCCAGAAGGCACTTTCAGGGCAGTTACCTCCATTTCTATACTACCAACTGTGGGTGTTACTGCACATACTGCCAGTGACTTAGGTTAGGGAACCTGCCTGGACAGTCTGGTGCCAGCATCGAGGTGGAGTATCAAACATCCCAGGAGATGCTGTCAGGGTAGCTACCTCCATTGTTATACTATCACATCTAGGTGATCACAGGTAGCAGTAAATATGGAGCAGCTTAGGGGAGGAGAACGATTGCCAGACTACGCACACATGTCCCAGGGGAAAGAGATGAAGAAAAGTGGAAAGTCCTGGCCAGTAGCAGGATGGCAATCTGGCCGCCCACAGGTCTTACGCCAGCAAAAAGGCTCTCCTCCAAGATAGATCCCAAATTACAGTTGGAGTTGGGGAGCTATGCCACCCCAGTCACAGGGACAAGCACTGAGAGATGGAATACTGGTAAGCCTGTGAGAAGCTAGGCGACAGGGCTGGGAAGGATGGACTAGAAGGGGAGATGGTGACTGCAAGGGGGCATTAATACAGCAACCAAAAAACTGTGGTAACTACTACAATTTTCTATTACAGCTGACAGTAGGCTACATTTGTATGGGAGGGTTTCCAAAACACAACTCCCCCCCCCACACACACATACATATTCCCTGTTCAGGTGTCCTTTAAGAGCCTAGACCAGAATCATGCACATAAACTTCTTAGCACATGGATGGATAACTTGGACCAGCCAGTCTATTAGTAAGCCACCAACTACTTGCAAGAGGAGAGTCATTTATTATCTCAAAGTGTACCTGTTTAACAAGTATTTATTGACCAATGTTGACAACCTAATGTCATTTTAATCATGAAATTATCTTTATTGATCTTTTTGTATTACCACTGAATATGCATTGGCACTGAATACTCAGAAACGTGGAAAGATACAGACAGAAAAAGATACAAGGTCAATCAAGTCAGGACGCAAAAATAAAATATAAATATTTGAAAAAGAACAAACAGTCTTGAAATTCTGTTGTCTCTATATAAATTAATTCAGTTTGGTATGAAATAATGTTAAACTAACCCCATGTGCCCAGTTTGTGCTATTTTTAAGCACAATCCTATACAGTAACTTCTTACCTCCACCTTCATGATCCTCCGTTTTAGTTCCCAGCACCACCTTCTCACAATATGAAACCAGACTGTTTAGAAATCAGAGCAGATGTAATTATTCAATATTTGGAAACCTTTGGACTTGGAAAATAATTACTATCCACAGAAAAATGTTCCCTCTGCAGCACCCTTTGTACTCCTGTCTCCAGCTGCTCTCGGAAACTAAACTACACTTTCTGTCCACCTCTGGAATGTGTCCCTACTATTCATACCATCTATCTCATTAATATTCATAGTGTAGTGCAGCAAGGAAGGGGCCAGGAAAGGGGTTCTGAAACATGGCAATCCCTTAAAGTGACAACTACACTGTAGTGTTTAGAGCATGATTGTGCCTCTTCGGTCATGGAGGCTTTCAGTACCCCCATGTGTCCCTTTCTGGATAGAGAGACACCCTCAAATGTTTGGGTTCAAAAGACTGCAGAACAATTGTATTCAGAAATAAATCCACACAATTACGTACACAGCAGACTATTTTCATAGCTGCCCATTTCCCAATGGCAAGGGAAACTCTGAGACAGATGCACCCCTAAGCAAATCCAACCCCTCAAAATGTACTTGTATTCTGTATTTTGTATTCTGCATCATTGGTCAATTTGTTTAGCTTGTTTAACTCCCCTCCCCATGATGGTAACCTTATTCATGTGTAATCCTGGCGCCGTTATACCAAGGGCTACTTCCCCTACCTTGCCAGCCGAAACAAGGTTGAGGGGTCTGAGTTTCTTATGTGAAACATTAAACAGGTTCTTTCCCCAGTTAGTACATCACGCAGTGCCTCCACCCAGAGATTACCTTTAAGTGGGTCTAAACTTTAGCTAATGCAGCCCTCTAGGAAGCTACATCCACCCACATTACTTCAGTGCCAACCCAAACATGACCCAGTGTTCAAAACCCCACATTTCAATACTTCATTGTAACCCCCGGGTGGCACTATCACCAGTGTCACACCCTGACTACTACCCTGAATGGCAGGCTAAGGGGTTTGGCTTTGCTAACTGATCACAATTTTAAACAATGTGCAATGTCTCCACTCAGAGTGCTTTACGTGGGCTGGCTGTTACTAAGGTATAACCCCCTGAGATGTTATACCACCCACAATAACCATTAGCCACCCCCAGACATGCCCCCAAAACATTTCCTCACATTTCAACACTTTGACAATTGAAGTCTCCCTCTAATAATATGCAGCACTCCGAAATTCAAAAACAGTAACAATTTATTTAGAGGAATTGGGAGTTAGGGATGGGGAGATGGAGTAGAGGTCATCTGATTGACTATTTACATATGTACACAGCTTGATTTGGATTTTTGCTGGTGACACCCTCCAGCTGGGTGGCTACATTACTAAGAGACAAAAGGAAATCACAATTTCGCAATTTGACGTATGATACCCAGAGCTCTGGCTATCTAGCTGCTGAAAAATCAGTTGCTACATAGACAATTATTTTTCCCCACACTGGTACCAGTCCCAGATACAGCTGAAACCCTACAATCTCATATCATTGGGTACCCAGATACCAAAGTACTAGATGTTGCAAGCCTGGTGGATGTTGCAGCTGGCTGAGTTGGTCAGCTTTCGATTCAAAGGAAAGGGGCAAACTTGAAAGCTAAGTCACTACAACGACTGTAGAGCTTAGGTAAGAAGTAGGCAGGGATTGCCCTGCATGTAGCAGAAGTAGCAAGATTTTACCCAGTTGGTCAAAGCAAGACAGGGATTGCCCCGTGCATCACAGAAAGAGAATATTCCAAGATAAGCTACTTGGCTAGATTTGGGATTTCACATCCTGAACATTCAGCACAATTACTCAAAGTCCCATCCAGTATAATTAGAAGGCAGTACTTTTATCAAGCATCCATATTCATTAGAATGAAGTCACATCCAGTACATTTAAATACCGCACAGGCATCCATAGACAAAGTCTCATCCAGCACATCTAGATATTTAAACACTTTTGTCAAGCATTCTCAGAAGAAATCCAGCAAAGACAGACTAGATTATCTCCTGAATAAATCAGACACAATACGCTCTAGGGCCTCCTGTCCAATGAAGTGACAAATGTGGCTTGGCTGGCAGCTCCAAGAGGGCAGAAACTAACCCATAGGGCAATGAAAAATTTATTTTTATTTATTTATTTATTTAGCTTTTGTTGACCGGGTAAGTGCACTAGACAAATCCTGCCTATTTTCAGGCACGACCCGGGGGAGGGGGAAAATATCAGCATATTTATATGATTAACTATTAAACATCCTGATGCACCTGCAATGGGCCATTTGGGCAGCAGGCGAAATGCATCCACACAATTTTCAAACAAGGCAGTCTCTGTTAGGGCTGAGCAGCCCAGACTGATAGCTTCTAAGTTCTCATAAATAAATTCAGCAGATAAATATCTGATAGTGGGGCTTGAGATCCCCAAGATTATTTGAAAGGCTTCTCCCTTGCACAAAGGTACTCATGCAGATCCTCCACATGCCGCATCCGCAATCTAACGCATTCCGGTGTTCTTCAGTCCTCTCACAACTGAGGCGTTGGTAGATGGTCTTCTTTCCACATCTTTTCCCAATGTGGGAGGGAGGGCTAGCACCTGAAGGACAATTCTGGCAACCTCCAGACTACCAGTTGCAGGAACCTAAATCACTTTAACTTTTATTTTATTTAGCTTTTGATGACCGGGTAAGTACACTAGGCAAATAATATGCCTATCTTTAGGAACAACCCAGGAGATTACAACAATGAGGTACAGGGAGATTGGATAGGGTGTGTGTTATTGTGTAATAACGTCACTCCTGGGGTGGGTTGAAGAACGAGGTGAGCCGAGTCCATCCCACCACCAGGGTAACGTTATTCACAATAACACACACCCTGGAGTGCCTTATTGCTATTATACAATGGCTCTTTTTTTTAAATGAGACTTTCATTTATCTGTTTATTTTGTGTTGAGAGGTATATATTGTAATGCTAAGATAAAGTAGTCCGGTAGGTAATGCTGGTGCTTCATGTTGCCCCCTCCATCTTTCTCTGCCATTCTGGGTGTTAGTTTTTGTGCATGCCCCCTCCCCACACTTGTTTGTGGCCACATAGCTTCACTGGGTCACCTGATGATTTATTTTATGAGTTTTTAAATTCCTGTATGTCGAGGAAAGACCGACTGCTAAGGATCAAGCATGCTCGGGCCATCTGAGCCACAAATACTGAAGGGCTGGATAAATTCATCCAAGTAGGTAGCACACTCGCCTCTGAGGCTGGGAGATCAGAGGGCTGTGGGTTCAGTTCCCACATCTGGCACTTGGGTTAATATCCCATTACTGACACTGTAGTGCAGCATGAGAGGGGTGCTGCACTTCTGAGGTGCCGTCTTTCGGATGAGACATTAAACCGAGGTCCCATCTGCCTGGACTGGTGGTAGTTCAGGTAGATCTTAAAGATCCCATGACACTTATCGAAAAGAGTAGGGAAAATTTCCCTGGTGTCCTGGCCAAATTTCCCTCATTCACTAAAAATATCACCAACAGCTTAATCTGGTTCAAGGTCAGTTGGCATTCATCTGTATCCCCCTCCCCCGGGTCATGCCTGAAAATAGGCAGGATTTGTCTAGTGCACTTACCTGGTCAACAAAACTAAATAAAATAAAAATAACGTACTGTTTTGTGGGGCAAAAAAGAAATCAGATTTTTGTATTCTTGTGAATACAGTATTCTGTATTGTTTTGACTCTGTTTCTGTTCTGGATGACACACTATGGACATCTAAGTGAACCACGTGACCAGCAGGTATAGTCTTCACAGTTCAGTGAAACCCCTCGATTGTGAGAAGAAAAAGAACAGTAAAGAAGGGGCATGAAAGCAAATTACTTTTGTTTTATGCAGTGCTGTATTTTGTGTGACTGCTGCAGTTGCCAGGGAAAGCGGTGTTTCAAGGTGATGTTTGGGGAAGGGGAGCGGGGCTTCCCAGCTTAAATAATTTTTAAAATCAGGCTGACTGGAGCTGCCATAACTTGCAGGAGAAGTGGATGATTTCATGGTGTGCCATCTGGTTATGTGTGTGCCTGGACTTACTACAGTGATGTTACTGTTCATTAACATCACTGTCCAAGGCACATACTGACCAATCAAGGAACAACAAATTTCCTTGCCATTGTATAATTAAAAAATAACAAACACCCCTTCCAGGCTGGAGGGGCTTAACTAAGTGGCCCAGGCCTGGAAGCATGGCAGGGGTCTGAGCCCCTACACCTGTGGGGGCTCCCAGCAGGCTGGATCCAGCTCTCCTCTTCTCACTCTGGCAGATCTGAAGAAATGCTTTCTGGGGGAGCACAGCTCCCCTATGGATGCACCCACGGAGGAGATTAGGGAGGCTGAGGACACCTGTCACAAGGGAGGCCCACAGGAAGGAGGCAGAGGATGCCACAAGGAAAGGAAGCAGCTCCTGGTGGGGGACTCAATTATTAGGGGGATAGAACTGGGGGGAGCAGAGAAAACTGAAGTAAAGTGCCTGTCTGGTGCCATGGCTTGTAGGGACAGGAAGCGCATCCTCAGGATCACGAGAACAGCTGCACGGGAGTCTGAGCTGGATGTCATTGTCCACCTAGGGACAAATGACTTGGCTCAACATGAGCTTACAGCAGTGCAGAAGGACTTTGTAGAACTGGGAGAGGCTCAAGACAAGTAGCACACAGTATCCTTCTCAGAGGTGCTGCCTGTAAATGGCATGAGTGAGGCAAGGGTACTTTGCACCATGCAGTTTAATGAGTGGTTGAAAAAATGGTGTGGAGCACAGGGATTTGGCTTCATAGGGGACTGGGGTTCCACCTGGAGGGACACCAGCCTATACTGGCAGGATGGTCTGCATCTGTCCAGGAAGGGAACAAGTCTTTTGAGCAATCGGTTTAAATGCTTCATTGCCAAGCTTTTAAACTAGTCAAGGGGGGAGGCACTGATAAGCAGCAGAAAAATCCCAGCCTCTCCCTACAAAACAGGGTACTAAATGGGAAAAAGACCGAGGTAGAAAGGTCAGTGGGGATGCTGCAACAGAAAGTAAAGCCATCAAAAATGGAGAGCAATGAGTACCAATGCCCATAGTCTGAGTAACAAGCTTCCTGAATTAGTGGCCTTGATGGAGGAGGAACATCTGGATATCATGGCAGTCACAGAAACATGGTACACATTAAAACCATGACTGGATGTAAACATACCAGAATACACTATCTACAGGAGGGACAGGGAGGGTACAAGAGGAGGAGGAGTAGCTCTTACATAAGGGAAGAAATCAAAGCAACAGAACAAAAGGGTAAACAGGGAGGAGAAGAAGCACTGTGGGTAAATTTGGAGACCGGCAATGGCACCACAATCCGCACAGGGTTAGATACAGACCTCTTCTCAGGGGAGGAAATGGACAAGGAAATGATAGAAAGATACTTAGTATGGCAGAAAAAGGGAGATATTGCTGATGGGTGATCTGAATATGCCAGATGTTAACTGGAGTGCAGTTGCAGCAGCCACTTCTAAGAGTGGGTTATTCTAGATGCCCTACAGGGGCATGCCTTAGACAATTAGTATTGGAGCCCACCGAGAGGGAACAATCTTAGACCTGGTTCTCTTCAAATGGAGATGAGGAGAGGATCACAGATGTAGAAGTGGGTAGCCATCTGGGAACTAGCGACCATCGAACAGTATGGTTCACAATAAACACAGCAATAGAGTCAAGCCATACAAAGACAAAGGTACTGGATTTTAGGAGGGCTGACTTTGTCAAAATGGGTGAGTGCCTAAGGAATGCACTAGCAAATGGGCAGGAAGGAGGGGTGGAAGAACAATGGGGAATAATAAAAACTGCCATCACAGAGGTATCAAGCCTTTGTGTAAAGCAAATAAACAAAATGAAACGAGGTAAGAAACCACTATGGTTCTCAAAGGAAGTGGCAGTGAAGGTTCAAGAGAAAAGAAAGCATTCAGGAAGTACAAGGAATCACAGAAGGAGCAGGACAGAGAACTGTATCAGTTAAAGCAAAAGGAAGCTGGGAAGGCAGTCAGAACAGCAAGGCCCAAGCGAGGAAAAGATAGCCAACTCAGTTAAGAAGGGGATAAAACCTTTTATAGGTACATCAGGGAGCCGGTAAGACCAAGGGAGGGATAGTGAGGCTTAGTAAAGGGAGGGAGGGTGGGCAGAGGGTGACTGTGAAAAGGCAGAGATACTAAACAAATACGTTTGCTCAGTATTTACAAAGGAAGAGGGGGAAGTACCTAAAACAAACAGTAGAAACACTCTGGATACAGAAGTTGATACCAGCCCATTTACAGAAGAAAGGGTTCTGAAAGAACTCTTAAAACTGAAGGTGGACAAAGCAATGGGGCCTGATGGGATTCATCCCAGAATTCTAAAAGAACTAAGGGTAGAACTAGTGACACCACTGACTACCCTCTTTAACAAATCATGGGAGGATGGGGTGGTACCCGAGGACTGGAGGAGGGAAGATGTAATTCCCCTTCACAAAAGTGGGAGCAAGGCAGAAGCAGGAAACTAGACCTGTTAGTTTAACCTCAGTGGTAGGGAAAATGATGGAATCACTTGAAGGAAAGAATTGTTGAGTATCTAGAGGCCAGAGGGCACAGGACCCAAGGCAGCATGGATTCACAGCGGAAGGTCATGCCAGACAAATCTGATAGATTTCTTTGACTGGGTGACCAAAGTAGTTGATCAGAGAGGGCTGTGGACATGGCCTACCTAGACTTTAGCAAGGCATTTGACACAGTCCCACACAAAAGATTAATATACAAGTTAGCCAGCCTGGGAGTGGTCCCAAGATGACAGCCTGGGTAAAGAATTGGCTGGAGAATAGGACACAGAAAGTAATAGTAAATGGAGTCCACTTGAAAAAGGGGTTAGTAGTGGGGTACCGCGAGGTTCAGTATTAGACTCGGTCCTCTTCAATGTCTTTATGTTACATTGCAGAGGGACTGGAAGGAAAAGTATGTCTCTTTGCAGATGACACAAAGATCTGCAACAGAGTTGATGCACAAGGTGGAGTGGAAAGGATGAGAAGGGACTTGGCAAGGTTAGAGGAATGGTCAAATGTATGGCAGCTTAGATTCAATGCTAAGAAGTGCAAGGTAATGCACCTGGGAAACAAAAACCCAGGGGAAGAGTACACAATGGGGGGTGAGATACTAACAACAACAAAAATGGAAAGGGTCCTGGGGGTAGTCATATCAGATGACCTAAAGGTGGGAAAGCAATGTGAGAGGGCAGCAAGGAGGGCTGGGGGGATACTTGGATGCATAGGAAAAGGCATCACCAGTAGAAAACAGGAAGTTATTATTCCTCTGTACAGACAGCTAGTGAGACCCCATCTGGAGTACTGTGTGCAGTTCTGGAGACCCAATCTCCGCAAAGACATAGACAGGATGGAAGCTGTCCAGAGGAGGGCACTAAATGGTGCAGGGTCTGCACCGAAGACATATGAAGAGAGACTTAAGGAGCTTAATATGTATAGCCTCGAGGAAAGGAGGAGAGGGGAGACATGATAGAAACTTTCAAGTACCTCAAGGGAATCAACAACGTCCAAGAGGGTAGCATCTTTCAAAAAAAGAGGTGTGCAAGAACAAGGGGGCACAATTTGAAGATAGAAGGGGGCGGCTCAGAGGTAATTTAAGGAAGTATTTTTTCACAGAGAGGGTTGTGGATGTATGGAACGCCTTCCAGAGAAGGTTGTGGAGTCAAAAACAGTGGTGGAATTCAAGCATGCATGGGACAGTCATAAGGCAATTCTAGGGGGTGGGGGTAGGAAGAAGTAGGCTGCTGGTTAACTAGGACCTGCAGCTTATCCATCAGGTAGGGAAATGGGCAGACTGGGTGGGCCAAGCGGTCCTTATCTGCCGTCAAATTCTATGTTTCTATGTATGCTGCCAAACACTGTCTCTTATAGGGCTCTTTTTTGATTCCTGATTGGCAGAGAAGATGGGGTGACAGGTCTCTGGATGGCTGGAGGACCTGTCAATTACAGTACTCAAGACACAGTTGTTCTGGTGAATTGGCACCTAAAATGATGACATTGTAAGTCCCCATGAGTACTTGGAGTTTACCCATGAGGTGTAGTGAATGTCCCACAAGTACTAGCTTTATTTTCCTAGCTTTTCCATTGGCTGTGGTTGCTGGCAATGGCTGCTTAACCCATGGTCCCTTATGCAGAACAGATACAGTCCTGAATAAAAGTTCTGGTGCAACCAGGGAGAAATAATTATTTGCCCCAATGCCCACAGTCATTTAGCCCAGTTGCTGCCCTTGCTGTTGCTGCACAGATGAAGAGTGTGGCTCTGATTATTCTTCTGTTGCTAATGCAATTATTCAAGCTCCCCCCTGCAGCAGCTGAAAGGCTGTCACATTGAGTCCCAAAGTTGCTGGCTTTGCCAGAAAGAAGCATTTATTTTAAATTTAAATACTTTTCTCCACATGTACAGTAGATCCCCAATATGCAGCAGCAGTTAAAATATAAAAAAAATCTCTTCTCTCTATTTTTCAGCCAAAGCTGAGAATAGCTACCCTGGGGCAGCCAGACACACATATTTATTTATTCAGATGACTGGGGGCCCAGCTCAGGCATATTTAAATGAGCCCCAGTCAAACTCCTTCAGTTTTTACTAAAGTGGTCCCCCAGCAGGCTGTCTGTGGTCACTGGGTCCCAATTAGGTGGAAGGGATCCAGGGACTGATGGCACAGTCCCAGAGGTGTCCGCAGAACAGCTCAGTTCAACTTCAAAGGTGCTTTTCACGCCTATACGATTCCTGCTGCTCCGGAGGCAGCACTTTTACAATGGGAATCGCAAGTGGCATTTTTTTAAGCCCCAAGGGGCTATTTTCAATTTGGGCAGATTACTGGGGCACTAGAGGAGCAAACAAGACCTGGGGGGCCAGAATCTAGCTGGCAGGATAATTGGGAGAAGACCGGGAGACAGCAGAAGGAAACAGAGTGGCAGGGCTAAGGTAAGCCCATCAAGCTTTTAGGAACCCTCATTGGCAGGGTGGTTACATCAGCATTTAATAACTTGCGCTAATAATGTGCTCATGAGACAGGATTATGCAGAAACAATAACACGTTTATTTACAGGGGGAGGGTTAAGATGGATAAATTGGAGTAGAGGTTATGCTATTTACAGTAATTGAATTGGTTTGATTTGGTTTGATTCAACATTTTGCATTCTGATCACATATTAACCTTATTTTTCCCCTAATCCTATATTGCATCTGATTTCTGGACTGTTTTTATACTCAGTGCTGTGTAGGAATTTTGGCCTTTGCAGGGGGCTCATGTCTTCCACAAACCACTGATCTTTCTCATGCGCCCACTGCCGAATTTCTTCAGTTTAAAGTGTAAGTTTACTTGTACTTAACTGTGTGTTTGAACTGAGAATTCTAGAAGGCTAGACTGTATTTCTGATTCTGTGTTACAACTTGAACAATTCTGAGCCTCTGCTATTAAATTGTATTTTTTTTTGTGAAAATCACTTTCAGTTAATTTCTCCTGTCAACCCCAGACTTGAGCTTCATTTGCTTCTCCTCTTTGCAGACCCTGCTGGCACCGATCTCGCTGTGTGCGACCTGCCCCCCCCAATTTAACTCCCATTATTTGTGACACAGCTCTTTCATGAATTTGTAAAGCAGGAAGCCTTCCACTGTTTCCTGAGCTATATCTACCCCCTGCTTGTCCCTTCTTCCTCAGACATACTCTCATAGTCCTTTGGGCTAACAACACCTCTGATAGGGATCTTCATGTCTCCATGGTGAGAAGAGCCTGCTGCCACACTCCGTGAGCCCTTGCCTGCAGGTATGGCCCGGACGGTACTCTGAGAACTCAAGGCTATGTGGCTGTTTCTGTAAATGTTCAGAGTACAATTGCCTTTCTCCTGGGACAGCTCTTATTGGTCGCCCGTGGTCCATGAGCTCCTTGTTTGGCTTCTCATCCTGGCCAGCATTTTCAATTCCTCCTGACTAAATTATGTCACTGCCATCAGCCAAACTGTTGCCTTTTCTATTAGCAGATTATATCTTCTAGCCACTAGAGGGTCCAGTTATAAGTGCACTCGCCCAATCCCTGTCTCGTTTCACTTATAATGTGGTCACTCTATCCCTATTCATCAGTCTTTTCCCCCCGTCCCTCTTCTACTTCTGTCAAGGCCTATCTCTAGCTACCTGTTTTTCCCCTGGTTTGCACAGCTTGCTAGTGGTCGTCAGTGGCCACTTTTTCGCTGACACCCCTCCCAGTTTCATAGTCCCATGCACCCCTCTCCATCCAATCTACTCTGACCGGTAAGTGGCCCCCGTCTTCCTACAGCATGCCCACCCCACTTTCCCCATTCCCCCTCCTTCTAATTCTCCTTTCCATCATCTCTAACACAACTCCACAAACTTCTCAATTTAGAAACCCTGTCCATACCTCTCAACCTCTTGCCTCATGAATCAGGGACAAGGCTTACAAAAATCAGGGACAAAGACCCCAAATCAGGGACACAGCTTAAAAACTGGTACTATTCACTCAGAAAGCCGACAGAATAAAGGGATGTGTGCTAAGATGCATTTTCTGAAGGAAAACATGTCTATAACTTTAATGCTTGACATTATTTTGTGCTTTTAATCCCCACTGTTCTGTCACAAAAGCACAAATTTTACAAGGGACAGAGGAAGATTTTGAGGCCAAATCAGGGACATCCCTGAAAATCAGGGACAGTTGAGAGGTATGACCCTGTCCCCTCTCCCTCCTCCCATGATCTCCTAGCCCCTTCCTTCATTCCTGCTATTACCCACTCTTCCCCTCAAATACTCTGGACTCACTTCCCCCACATGCCCCTTGTAATGTTATTCACAGCTTCAAGCCACCTTGCTTTCTTTCATCTCCTGATTATCCACTCACCCAGGCCCCTTCCCCCCAAACACACCACAAATACTCTGCCCACGATAAATATCCTAAACTACACTTCCTTATACTCGCACTCCTATTACTTGCCTCAGGAAATGTACATCCCAATCTTGGTCCCCTCCCCCCAGCTGCTATATTCCCATTAATGTACAACCTTCGAACATCACCTCTGCCCTCCAAAAGGCCTAAAGGTCCTTCACTTAAATATCTGCAGCCTTGTCCTGAAAACTGATCTGTTACAGCCGATGATAACCTCCCTCACTCTAGTCATTCTAATCTTAACTGAAACTTGGCAGAATACTAAAATACTAAAATTTCTGAACCCTTCATTGCCATCCCAGGCTATTCCTTAGGCAGGCAGGATAGGACAGGAATGGAAGGTGGAGTAGCTTTGTATATCCAGTACTCTCTCTCCAATGCACTACTGTTCTCTTGTCTGCCTTACCCTCCACTTATGAAGCCCTGGTAGGAAATATTCACTATTCTCCCCCCCCCCCACTGCATCCCACACCCCTGTGCTTAATATAAACAATACACTAGAGTATGATCCTTTTGTAGTGGCTCAGGAGTTCAACTCCTACTACACCTAATGTGCCTCAACCCACCTAAAATCCTCCCCAAGCCTCCTCCACTTGTTCTCCTCTTCCACCACTCAACCCTCCGCACTCACCCCCCTTTCTCATTCTCTCCTATCTCCCCTGAGGAGACACTAACAGCCCTCCTAGCTTTCTGTCCCTCCGAAGGTTCCTCTCTGGATGACCTTGACTCTAAACTTCTTTACCTCTCAGCCCCTATTATTGACCACCCTCTCACTCCAATTCTTAATCTCTCCTTTGCATCCTCCTCCATCCCTACATCCAGGAAACATGTGGTGGTCCTCCCTTTACCTAAGGGTGACACTACTTCCTCCCCTGCCAACTGAACTATTGCCCAATCTCCCTCCTCCCCACACTTGCTAAGCTCCAAGAACACCTGGTCCTCTCTCAACTGACCTCTTTTCTTGCTGACTCCTCCTTCTTCACCCTGTTCCAATCTGGTTTTAGGAAGAACCACTCTACTACCACTTCCCTACTTAGGCTCACTGAGTTCATACTTACTGGGATGGACAACGGCCTCATCACCTCTGCCATCTTTGTTGACCTCACCAAGGCTTTCGACACAGTCTCCCATGCCCTCCTCCTCAACTCCCTTATGACTGCTGGTTTGTCTAGTCCTGCTCTTTCCTGGTTTAAAGCTTACCTCACAGGGAGACCACAGTCAGGATTCAAAATGCAATTGCTCCACCCCTCCCGCTCTCCACAGGAATCCCACAGGGCTCTGTGCTCAGCCCCCATTCTTTTCTCCATCTTTCTAAATGATCTTCCATCAGTCTGCTCCCCCACTTCTTCTATCCATATGTATGCCGATGACACCATCTTGTTCACCTCTGGCAAAACCACCACTGATATAGCAACCACTCTTCAGCATGACTTCCATCAGGTTCAGCTCTGGTTTGCATCACATCAACTATTCCTAAATGTCAAAAAGACAGTCACCACACCCTTTGGCACTAGGCAGAGACTCTGTTGCCTCCACCCATTACCCTTTTTCCACACCCTTGATGGGACAATCTTGGAGGACACTCTCTCTTTCAGATACATTGGAATTGGGCTGGACCAACACCTCAGCTTATCTGGCCACATTGATGCCATTCTGAAAAAACTGCACCCCAAACTTGGAGTCCTTTACAGAACAATAGTTGCATCCCTCCTACGGCCTGGCAAGAACCTGTCCAGGAGGATGATCCTCTCCATGTTTAGGGCATGAAAGTAGGTGGAGCCTGCAGCCCTCCTGCATCAGCTCTGAAAATGAGCTACCAGATTCAGACCACGGAACACTTCCTTAGGAGTTTTCAAATGATCCTTCCATGTCTTTGCAGCCCTTCAGTTTAACCTTTGCAGTGCTGCAGACTCAACATCTGTTCAGGGCTCAATCAAATAGATTAATTTTAGTTCTTTCGGCAGCCTAGGGATTAAGAAACAAATGCTCTGGACAATCACATCTCCTCAACTCTGTAGTGCTTCAGTGAGTACAAGAACACATTTCTTTTGAATCCAACTTTGTAAATGGCATTTTTAGAGCTAATGCAAGAGGTCTGTTGAGAAGACCACTTCCAGTACTGTATTCTCAGCTTTTTTTTTTTTTATTGCAATGTGACTTACTGTCTTTGGAAACTATTAATTTACTGGCATGGCATTCAACAGATAACAGCATCTAACTGCAGAGTACTGTCAAATTACAATCTTAGTCAACTCTCCCAGTATATGTGTGTGTGTGTATATGTCACATATTTATAGCATTTCCTCTGAATAGTTGATTGATGTTAACCTATTCTGGACCTAATTAGTGGCATTGGATGCAGGAAGGCTTTTAAATGCTAGGAAGCTAATGTTTTATGGAGGGAATTACAAAGAATGATAGTAGTGTCAACTGCAGTGTTCCCAAACTGAACAAAGCATTTTCCTGCCTCGCTGAGATGCGGTATGTCATATTCGGTGGGGTCATACTTTTATCCATTTTGGCAATGTACTGATACAGGATATGTTTAATGAGATGCAGGATCTCATTTTCAGAGGGGTCCTAATTTTACCCACTCCTACAATGTACCAATACATGTTAACCTGGCTAAGATGCCGTATCTCTTTTTCAATGGGGTCTTAGTTTTACTGGTGCTGACAAACTATGCATATGTGAGTATGGCATATATGTAGACGTGTCAGTGCTGCCATGTTGCAGCTGACTATGAGTCAAACTGCGCATGTGCAAGTATCACACGTGAGTAGTTCTGTAACAGCAGCAGTATCATTTGCATCTGACTCTGGTGCGGGTGAGAGCACTTCATATTCATTTCAATGATCTTGCCACTCCTAAAAGCTCTCCACAGCCATATCGACTGAGTGCTGATAAAAGCTAAAGGATGGACAACACTGCGGACTGCTCTACTGTCTTCATGTCCACAGTATCTATTGGCAGGTCAGTTTAGAAGGCCATCACTTGTTGGCCTGGTGGTGCAGAGAGTTGAGGCATCTAGCCTTACCTCGTGTCACGCCGGACACCCAGGTTCAGGAATGACCTCAGGTTGTCGATGATCCGGCCAGGGGGAGTGAGGCAGATTCATCACAAGGCTGTGTTGAAAAGTAGGTGTAAAAATCTAACAAGAAATATTATTTTCAATATTTTTAACTGAGATTCCTGTCCTGCAGCCCTAGCAGCTCTGGCCAGAGTTTGTGGACTACTGCGATGTAGTCTATGGTGCCACTCCCATATCTTCCCTTATAAGACTGGACTCTCTTTTCAACTCCTCTTGATTTGTTCTTGACGCCCCATCTTGAACCCATCACTGTGACTTTTCCATGCCCTATCCTTCCCCTCACTTGCTAACAGATGCCTGGCTCACTGTGCCAAGCTAACTTCCAAGTTTTGGCTTGGTGCACTTCCTTCAGGATCTGGTTGCACACCCGACACATGACTGCCTGACACCCTTTCTCCCGACTACGCCTCCCCATCATACACTTCAGCCTATTACATTTATTCCCATCTAATGTTATTCCAACACACCACATTTCCTGACATTTCACTGCCTGCTACTCTAAACTGCCCTAAATGGAAAAGGCAGCCTTTGCTCTCGGTTGCTGGAAATTCTAACATGCAGGCATTAATTGCTGCCTGCTCAAAATCTGTTATAACAAATTTGGAAGCTAGAGTTAAATTGTGCTCATCAGCAACATCCTGCAGATCCTGAAACATATGCAAATAGCAGTCCCATGATTTATATGACATTAATGCATATGGTAAAGGAAGTATTCTGCATGTTTTTTGAGTTCCCACTGATGCATGTATAGAATATAACTCCCTCAATAAATCTGGAACTATTCTAAATGTACCATCCATAATCCAAAATGAAGCATTACTAAGCTTTTCTATGTTTTTGTGGTGAACAGAAATAGTTTTTCAGTGCCACAAGTAGACTCTCTGGCAAGAAAGACTGAACGTTTATCACTGTGAATTCTAGGGGTATGCAAACTGCTTCTAATGTTTTGGGTTCTGGATTTCTATTCTGCCGCCTGGCGTGTTTAACAATTTGTTGCAGAGAATGCTTTCCAGGCATGTTATGTCTACCATCTTGTGGTACCTTTGCAAGTTTGTTCTGAATCAGCTGTGCTGATGTATCATGTGTGGTAAAGGTGCGGTGTTTTAGGGAGGCAACTGCATTTGCCATTGGTGTTGGGACCGTTTTGGTGTTCTGTGGTCCCCCATAGATGATGTCCCCCAACCAGCACAGTAGAAGCTCTGCTGTGGTATCCCTCGGACCTGCGATGCTAACAGCAGTACAAATATTCACAGTTTCTCTCTTTAACATATAGGTATCCCCCTCCTCATACTCAGCTTGTTCTGCCCTCTCTGAGACTGCACAACATCGCAGACATGACCTTCATCCTGTACTTGAGACGGTGTTACCATTGCTAGTGCTTCACCTACAATGCACCGAAAAAAACAATGCAAGCTGAATGGTATACATATAATGTAATTGACTAACTGGATTAGTGAACATATGGGACTTCAGCAATCAAAAGTGCGGGGACTATGCAGGACTTTGCAGTATGTGAGTAATTGCATTATTGAACATACAGGACTTTATCAAAATTAGAACTGTTAGTTCAAGATGAGAATGATTGCAGTAGTGATCATTAGGGAATATATGGGACTTTGCCTAAATCTTCACCACTAACATTAGGGAACATACAGAACTTTGCCTTAAAATTAAAACTATGTTGAAGAGTGCAGCACTGTCAAAAATAAGAGGTGGTAATGGTAAGAGGTGATTGCTTTTAAGCATTGTGGAGTTGCAGATTGAAATTTATCATTGGAAAAACTACATGATAGCAGGCAGTGCCTTGTGGAATTGCTGGGTGAAGTAAGCTAAATGGCAGCGGGCAGTGAAATATCAGGAAATGTGGTGTGTTGGCATTACATTAGATGGGAAGTAAAATAACAGGCAGAATCATCTGATAGGAAACCAGAGTCAGGGATTTGCCTGACAGGAGGATAAGAGTCAAGGAATCATGCTAGACCTGTTTTTACTATGCATTTCATTAACTGTCTTGTGTATAGTCCAGTATCTTGGGCTGCCATCATCAACTTCTTATTCCATGGCTTAAATTCACCTTTCATTAACCACTTGTGGGACAGTTATTGCTCGACTTCTGTTTGTTCTAGCACCTCCCTGTATTTTTTACTGTAATTATGGGTTTTCCAGTAGTCCTTTCTTCTCTGTTGATTTTTGTCCTTATACACATTTTCCTGCTTCTTTGCACTTTGTGTTGTTGGTTGTTCTTATTCACTGGTGGCTTAATATCCATCTCTGCTACCCTCCTAAAGGCTTCACCTAATTTGATAATGGAAGTTATCTTAGGCTTGTTTTCTTCATAATACAGGACATTAACTATGTTTGGATCAAAGGATGCCAGTAGGTATGGATGTAGACACACTACTGTGGACCTGTATGTGTACTCAGCCTTGAAGAGGCTCATGTCTCCCTCAGATCTTGGGATGTGTCATCTTGCCATACACTGCTTTTAGTGTATTAACTGGTAGGCATGAGGTAGTCTTCTTGTTTTTATATCTAGCTGGTGAAGCATGTTCTGTGGTTGGTCTATCACACTGAAGCTCTATGATATCACTGGAAGGGCAAGGTGATTTATAGCTTACACTTTATTTCCCGTTGTTAAAGAAGTTTTCAGTATAAGCTTGAGCCTTCTGAAATATTCCTTGATTATTGCTCTCATTTGTTAATATTGTAGTGTTGCTCCTTCATCTATTCCCAAGTATTTGTAGACTCCTCGTTGTTTGAGTTCTTTTATGTCACAACCCTCCATCAAGCTGATGTTTTCTTCACAAGTTAATGCCTCTGCTAGAAATGCCACTTTGGCACATTTGTCTGGGCCAAATGTCATCTGTATATCATCAGAAAAGGTCTTGGCCTTTGTAGTTGTGATTTCAGGTGTTTATCGGATGATCAATAAAGCTTCAGGTCATCTACAAAGAGGAGGTTAGATGTTAGCTGTTGATCATTCTGGTTTCTAGAGCTCAAGTTGTATCCATAGCCTAGGTCATGGGTTAGACTGCTCCATGGGTTGAGGACAAGGCAGAACAGAAGTGGTGACAAGAAGTCACCTTGAAATATCCCTTGTTAAATCTTGATGCTTGGGCTGGTGATTCGACATTTCTCATGGTTTAACTGCCGGGTGGTTTGCCACTTTCTCAGAGGTTGGGATGAAGTTTATTAGTGTGGGATATATCCTGTAGATTTGCGAACACTCACTGATCCAAGAGTGTTGATGCTGTCTAATGCTTTTTTGTAGTTGATCCATGCTGCACTAAGGTTTCTGCATTTTTTGCAGCTCTCCATTATGTCTTTGTTCAGCAGGAGATGGTCCTTGATACCATATGATTTTCTTTTATTGACTTTCTGTTCTATTGCCATGAGCTTGTTGCAGTCTCAATGGTTATAGACGCTGCATCAGTTGCAGTTTATAGTTTATATGTTGTTGGATAGAGGTAATTGCATGATAGCTTCTTGGGAAATTGGCAGGTTTGGATTTGATCAGAAGTATGGAATTCCTGTTTTAGCCAGGTGGGTGTCAACTCAGGATGTACATATAAATGTTTTTTACAGATAAGTCATGGTGTAAGGATGCTGATACTTTTAACCAGGAGTTGTGCATATCATCTGGACCTGGAGTTTCTCAGTTGTGAGACGTCTTCAGCTTTGCTCCTATCTCCTTAGCCATTACATCTGGCCATTCCATATCCCTGGTAGTGACATATTGCAAGCTGTCCTTTACTTCTTGGATAGATTTTACATCTCTAGTATGTTCAACTGGGTCTTGACAGATGTTTTTCCAGAATTCCTCAATTTCTTTCTTTTCTGGTGGTGTTGCTACTTTGGTTGTTTTCTTTCCCAGCTCCCTATAAAACTTCATCAGAGCTAAAGCTGTATGATATCACAGGAAGGGTGAGTTTATTTATAACTTGCAGTTGTGTCCCCTGTGTGAATTTGCCAATGCTTTATGAGGTTATTATGTACTGTAAAACTGTTGTTACATTCAGCACTTGTATACAGTCTCTCCTGGAGTTAGTGTCTCCAAATGTTTAGGGATTTCTGATACTGTGATGAGAATGGACCCCATGCTTAATCCAGGGCATATTCAAAATTCAGGAAATCAGTACTGTATTAGTCTTTGATGTTTGTTGAGCGCACTCTTCTCAGCACAGGCAATGTCCCCAAGATGGCTTCCTTTTGAAGTTCATAAGGTGTCACAAATATTGGTAGCATATTTAAATGTGCCTGAAAGTTCTTTTTGATTAATCATGTTGCTTCAAGCACTACTGGAACAATCTGTGTGTCTTTATTCCACATCAGTTTGGTTTCTGATAGCATATTTTAGTATTTCATGATTTTGTGTCTCTGTACACATGACACTGTAGTCACTAGGCATGGCTATTTTGATCAACAATGCTACCTTTGTTCTTTTTCTTGTATTACAATATTTGGTTTTCTCACTTCCACTTTCTTGGCAGTTGGTATTGGGTGAGCCCATGTGATCATTACTTCTTCATTCTTTATGATTATTTGTGGTTCATGTTTCCAGTGTTTCTCAGCTAACTGTATGTTATAATGTCTGCACAGTTTCCAGTGGATCAGTCTTGCTACATTTGTTATGTCTTCCAGTATACAGGCCTTCTGCCATGAATACTTCACATCGACATATGAGATGCACAGCTGTTTCTAATTCTGTACTACAGAACCTGCACTTGCCTGTTTCTCCCTTTTTTTATGGATTTTGTGAACCATCTTGTGCGTAGTCCACGATCTTGGGCTGACATTATCAATCTCTCATCTCGTGACCTAAATTCACCTCTTTTTAACCACTCATGGGTCAGGGCTTGATTGATCCCATGGTTGTTCCAGTAGCTCTCTGTATTTTCTGCTATAATTACGGGCTTTCCAGTTCTTCTTTCTTTTCTGTTTGTCTTTGTCCTTATACTTGTTTTTCTTTTTTTTTTAATTCAGTATACTTTATTAAAAGTTTTTCCACTTAACTTTATACTCCTTTTTCTGAACCTTTGCACATTCTGTTGCTGGCTGTTCCTTATCTACTAGCAGATTAACACCCATCTCTGCTACCCTCCTGAAGGCCTCTCCTAATTTGATAAGTGAAGTAATCTTAGGCTTGTTTTCTACATGATGCAGGACCTTGACTATGTTTGGGTCCAAGGAT
The DNA here is from genome assembly GCA_016271365.2 of Neoceratodus forsteri. Taxonomy (NCBI): domain Eukaryota; kingdom Metazoa; phylum Chordata; order Ceratodontiformes; family Ceratodontidae; genus Neoceratodus; species Neoceratodus forsteri. The sequence continues at coordinate 444,154,652 of CM057457.1, read as the reverse complement.
GTCAGTAGGTATGTATGTAGCCCCACTATTGTAAACCTGTATGTGTAATCAATCTCAAGAAGGCCCATGCCTCCCTCGTACCGTGGGATGTATAATCTTGGCATGCACTGGTTTTTGTACATTGACTGGTGAGCATGAAGCAGTTTTATTGTTTTTATATCTAGCTGGTTCAACACTTTCTGTGACCAGTCTATCACAACAAAGCAGTATGATATCACTGGAAGGGTGAGTTGGTTTATAGCTTGCACTTTATTTCATGTTATCAAAGCAGTTTTCAGTATGAGCTTCAACCTTCTAAAATATTTCTTGCTTATTTTTGCTCTCATTTGTTCATGCTGTGTTGTTGCTTTTTCATTTATTTTTAAAGTATTTATACACTCCCTCTTGCTCAAGTTCTTTTATGTCATGGCCCTCTGCCATGTTAACGTTTTCTTTATGGGTTAACTTTCCTGCTATAAATGTTGCTTTGGCACATTTGTGTAGACCAAATGTAAACGTATATCATCAGGATTTGTAGTTGTGTTTCAAGTGTTTGTTGGATGAATTATAAAGCTTTAGGTCATCTACAAAGAGAAGATGAGATGTTAAATTTTGATTGTTTTTGTTTCTGGGGTTCAAGTTGCAGCCATAGCTTAGGTTATTGATTAGGCCACTTAATGGATTGAGGGCAAGGCAAAACCAAAGTGATAAAAAGGAGTCACCTTAAAAAATTCCTTGTTGGATGCTTATACTTGAGATAGTGGTTTGACCTTTCTTGTGGTTTAATTGCAGGGTGGTTTGTCACTTTCTCATAGTGGTTGTGATGGTCTATCAGTGTGGGATGTATCCTGTAGATTTGTAAACACTCATTGATCCAGGAGTGTGGGATGTATCCTGTAGATCTGTAAACACTCATTGATCCAGGAGTGTGGGATATATCCTGTAGATCTGTAAACACTCATTGATCCAGGAGTGTGGGATATATCCTGTAGATCTGTAAACACTCAGCGATCCAGGAGTGTGGGATGTATCCTGTAGATCTGTAAGCACTCATTGATCCAGGAGTGTGGGATATATCCTGTAGATCTGTAACAGTCATTGATGCAGGAGTGTGGGATGTGTCCTGTAGATCTGTAAACACTCATTGATCCAGAAGTGTTAGATGCTGTCAAATGTGTTTTCTGGAGTCAATCCATGCTACACTAAGGTTTTGGCATTTTTTGCAGCTCTCCATTATGGCTTTGTTCAGCAGGAGATGGTCCTTAGTACCATATGATTCTCTTTTATTGGCTTCTTGTTCTATTGCCATGACTTTATTGCATTCTAAATTATTGTAGACTCAGTCTGCATCAACTCCAGTGTATAGTTAACATGTTGTTGGCAAACAGGTTATTGGGCAATAGTTCTTGGGGAGACTGGCAGGCTCAGATTTAATAAGAAGTGTGGTATTCCCTGTTGTTAGCTAGATAAGTGTCAACTTGGGATGTGCATATAAATCATTTTTACAGGTGGCTAAGTCATGGTATAGAGATTTTAATACTTTTGACCAGAAGTTGGGTACTGCCTGTGGACCTGGGTTTTTCCAGTTGAGGTCCTTGTTTATCTTTCTTCCCTGAGTGAAGTCGTTGATGTTTTATAAGGTTACTCTGTGCAGTAAACCTCTTGCTACATTCAATGCATTTATATGGTTTCTCTCCTGTGTGAGTTCGTTGATGTGTTATGAGGCTAATCTGTTGCGTAAAACTCTTGTTACATTCAGCACATGTATACAGTCTCTCCCCTGTGTGAATTCGTTGATGTGTTAAAAGGTTAGTCTTCTGGCCAAAACTTTTGTTGCATTCAGTACATTTATATGGTCTCTCTCCAGAATGACTTTGCTGATGTTTGATCAGGTCACTCTTCTGGCCAAAACTCTTGTTGCATTCAGCACATTTATATGGACTCGAAAGAGAGTGAATTCGCTGATGTTTTGTTAGGTCACTCTTCTGGACAAAACTCTTGTTACATTCAGCACATTTAAATGGTCTCTCTCCAGAGTGCATCTGCTGATGTTTTAGCAGGGTATACTTGTGGCTGAAACTCTTATCACATTCAACACATTTATATGGTCTGTCTCCAGAGTGAATTCGCTGATGATATGTTAGGTCACTCTTCTGGACAAAACTCTTGTTGCATTCAGCACATCTGTATGGTTTCTCTCCACTGTGAATTCTCTGATGTAATGTCAGGTGACACTTTTGGTTAAAACTCTTGCCACATTCAGCACATTTATATGGTTTCTCCCCAGTGTGAATTCGCAGATGCCTCTTGAGGATACTCTTGCCTGCAAAACTCTTGTCACAATGAGCACATGTGTGTGGTTTCTTGTGAATTTGGGGCATAGTAAAACTCTTGTCAGTATATTTAACTACATTTAGGTTACTTAAACTCATCTGACATTTGGTACATTTAAATTGCCCCTCTCCTTCATGAATGTGTTGTACAGTGATAAGATGCAGATCATGTAAACTCTTCCTGCACTGAGAATGCTGATTAGGTTTCTCTGTTGTGTAACCGAGTTGGCAATTCTCAAGTGATGATTGTTGGCTGCAGCTCTCATTGCACTCAGACTTCCTGTCAACTGAAAATAAATATTTAATTAGTATTTTTTTAAATAAGGAAATTTATGTGTACGTTGTGTTTATCTTAACCTTTTTGAGATCTCCATCAATTTTCCTGAGATTTAACCACAGAAATGTTTTCCACATTCCCATTTAAAAATTCTGTACTTTGAATTACATCATTCTTTCTACAACATTTCAATTTATTGTTTTCATTGATAATATTCATAGAATGGATCAAACCAATTCTGTTTTTTCATTGGTTGACAGCGGGTCATAAGGAAGTATGTTGACTGGTAATAAGATACGGTAGGAGGGGTATGCTAACCAAAAACAGTAATGTCACAGGAAAATAAAATATTAAACAACTCAAACAGAACCACATGGAAAATTTCCAGAAGAGAAAAAATGTAAATTGCATTTTCAAAATGCAGACAGTAACCACAGAGTAGGACACAGTAAAATATCAATCTGTAGCTCCATCCCAAGTGAAAAACTAAAATCAAATATTTTTAATGCAGACAGTCATCAATCAGTTAGAATACAAAGCAACTACAGCTACCCCAAGACAGAAACAAAATGTACACTTCTGAAATGCAGACAGGTACCAAAGTCAGATGGAGTGCAACAAACTGCAGCTACCCCCTCCCCTGAGTAAAAAAACAGAACAAAAATCACATTTTTGTAATGCAGAAAGTCACCAGAGCCAGTGAGAATACAATGCAACTGAATCTACCCCCACCTCAAAGTAAAAACCCAATACAGCAAGGGATAGTAACACTGACCAAACTAACAGTAACAGGAAGGATACTACACCAGCCAACAACAATAATATTATGATATTACCTAGTCAGTTACCAGAACAGATATTCATTTTAGGGGACTCAATAACAAGATACACTGACAGATACACAAGTGGTAATAAGGAAAATACTGTAAGTTGCAGCTACAGTGGAGCAACAATTAGGGACATAAATGCAATACTCCCTGGAATTTATGAGACAATTACAAGCCCTAACACAGTAATTCTACATGTAGTAACCAACAAGTTGAACAGATAGTGTCGGACATGAAATCAACTACAAAAACCCTTCAGGATTTAAATGTCTAACCAATTATATCAGACGTTTTACCAGTACTGAGGGCAAGCTATTACAAAAACAGAACCAATACAGCATACAATAACTGGCTACATATGTGGTGTCTCATGAACAATATTGACTGTATTAGAACTTGGGAACAATTTGAAAATGCTAGAATGCCATTTGGTTACGGTAGACTACATTTAAGTAAACGTGGCTCTAGACTACTGGGATGTATTTTCAAGATAAAAACTTATGCAACTGCAGGATAAAAATAAACTAGAAAAAAGGGGACAAGGGAACATTGTGACTCCACAAGCAATAAAATGCATAAAGGAAATCAAATTAGGACACACACAAAAAATGGGATTATCTTTACTTCTAACCAATGCTAGGAGTTTGCACTCCACTAAATTAGACAAACTTTAATTAACTAAACAAAATAATACTGACATTGTAGCCATAATGGAAACATGGTGGGGGAAGCCTCTTGCCTGAACACTAACATCCCAGAGTATAATGTCTGCTTTAAGAATAGAAAACTAAGGAAAGGAGGGGGTATAGCATTGTTTATTAAGAATAACATCACATATAAACCCATTAATGACCCATCCGAAGATGAATCTAATGAAATACTATGGGTAGAAATTCTAAGAAGGCAACAGAAGAATCTCTTAGTGGGACTTTGCTATAGACCACCTGACACAAATATGGAGATACATTAATCACTATTAAATAATAATAATAAACTTTATTTTTATGGTGTCTTTCAAAGCCAAGGCACCTAACAAAGTTACAACCACATAATCATAACATTTCACCACATCATAATCAACAAACATCTTAAAAACAAATAGTTATAACATCGTAAAACTTTCAACAATTAAATACTATTTCCATCAATTGAATACCATATGATTGACTCCATAGCCAGGTTTAAAGTGCTTTTTTAAAACCCTCCACGGTTGTGTGCTCACATAACCAATGGGGTAGAGAATTCCAGAGGGTGGGGGCAGCATACCTAAATGTCCTAGCCCCAGAAGATTTCAGACACACCCTCGGAATCTCTAGCAGTCTCTTGCTGGCTGAGCGGAGTGATCGCCCAGGGCAGTGAGGAACAGGAGCTCTTTCAGGTAGTCAGGGCCAAGTCCATGTAAGGCTTTAAAAATCAGAAGACCAATTTTAAAGGTGATCCACCACTCAACAGGCAGCCAGTGCAGTCCGTGCAGCACCGGCAAAATATGGCAGGACCGTGAGGTGCCCATCGACAGCCATGCCACAGCATTCTGCACTAGCTGCAAGTGGCAGATTTCAACCCCAGGTAGCCCTAGGTACAGGGTGTTGCAATAGTCCAAGCATGAGGTCACAAAGGCATGGATCAGAGTAGGCAGGTCACTGGACGGAACAAGGTGTCTGATCCTAGCAATATTCCTCAGATGGTAAAATGAGGATTTGATGAAAACTGACACCTGAGAATGCAGGGTCAGCCCATCATCAAAAATTATCCCCAGGTTCCGCACCTGTTCAGAGGCTGGTAGTGGCTCACCCCCAAGATATATACCCCAGGGTGAACCCATACCCAACCTCTCTATCTGGTGGCCTGGATCCACAACCAGTACCTCGGCCTTATCAGAGTTCAACTTTAACCAGCTGGTACTCATCCACTTCTGGATTTCAGCAAGACAGTTATTAAAGACTGAGGCCACTCTATCCTGGTCAGGGGCAAAAGAAAGGTAGAGCTGGGTATCATCTGCATAGCAGTGAAACCTCAGCCCATACCTTCTTACAATGTCTCTGAGGGGCAGCATGTACAGTGCAAACAACATGGGGGACACACAGAACCCTGGGGAACTCCACATGATAAAGGGCCCGGAGCCGAGGAAAAAATGTGGGACACCACCCTCTGAGATCTTCCCATGAGAAACAATGTAAACCACTTGATGACCATACCTGACAGTCCACAAATGAACCTCAGGTGATCAAGCAGTACCCCATGGTCCACAGTGTCAAATGCTGATGAGAGATTAAGGAGAACCAAGTTAGAATGGTTCCTCCCATCTTTAGCCACCAGGAGATCATTGAGCACCCAAACCAGTGCTGTCTCGGTACTATGCTTCTTTTGAAATCTGGACTGGAGGGGTTGTTAGATGGATGGTCAAGTGGTCCTCCAGCTGTGTGGGCACTATTTTCTGAATCACCTTCCCCACAGAGGGAAGGTTAGAGATTGGTCTGTAGTTAGCAAGACAATCTAGGTCCAAAGAAGCTTTCTTCAAGAGTGGTGTTACCACCGCCTCTTTCAGGGAGCTTGGAAACTCACCTGCCTCCAAGGAGCACCAGACTATTCAAGCTAGGACCAGGCCAATGACATCACTACAACCCAAAATTAAGGAAGTAGGTCCCAGATCCAAACTACAGCATGTAGGGCACACACTCTAGACAATTTGCATGACATCCATGAAAGCCGGCCGCTCAAAGGTCCAAGTAGAACCAAGATATACAGACCAGCGTCAGTCCACCACAGTGCCCATAGAGTGTGCCAGCTGGAAAACCGCCTTGATGTCGGCCACCTTATTTGCAAAAAAAAAATTGAGCAAGGTTTTTTTTTTACTTTATTTATCACCACTTGCCTGGAGAACTCCTTCTGGCAACCTCAGGGGCTCCCAGCCACTACCTCTCCCTGTGATTACTACTCCCCTTCTCTCCTGTGACCCAGCGCCACCTCCAGGTCTAAACTCTCTGGAGGTAGGGTTGCCCTATCCGCCCAGGGTGCTCTATTCAAGAGCAAAGTGCTGGGCACACAAGTAGCCCAGTTTGAGAGGAGGCAGTCCGGGGTTGGAAGTGTGGGCTTAGGAGGCTGAGGTGCCTTCCTCTATCCTCAAGAGTGGGTTTTTTCTCTTTATGTGCAGGTTCTTTTCCCCTCAGAGTGTGGCTGACAAGGCAATGCTATGCCGCAACTCTGCCCTGTGCATCCGCTGCGTCACCACGCTGGGCACCTCTGATCACCACCAGAGGCCGCTCCAGGAGTGATTGCATCCCACAACCCTCCCCGTGAAGAGAGAGCAGTCCTACAGATGCTCAATCTCCTCCCCCCCGCTGACCCCGAGTGGCCTGGGCTCGCTCCCGAACCCATATCACCGGCATGGTGCGAGGTGTGGCGTCCAGTGCCTCAACCCTCAGCACCACTGGGCCAACTAAGTTGAGCAAGTTCATCGCACTCTTCTTGCAAAAAAGCTTTCCAGACTTGTAGGCAGGCTGGGTTGCACAGTCTGTCCACAGTTCGGAACAGCTGAGCTGGTCAATTTTGAGTAGCATAAATAGTATTAGCAGTAAAATAGAGAACAATGAAACCATAATCTTGGGAGACTTCAACCTCCCAGGGATTAATTGGATGAAGGGCAGTTCCAATAATAGTTTTGAACATACATTCCTTGACAACGGTACAAGCAATGGATTATATCAAGTAGTTAATGGATTATATCAAGTAGTTAATGAGTCCACAAGAAACAACAATATTCTAGACCTACTGTAGTTCTGATGTTCCAGACCAAATTAAAAATGTTAAAACATATGCTCCTTTAATAAATAGTGGCCACAAAATAATAACATTCAGTACTATTTTAACAGTTAATAATGCTACTGGTAAAACTACTTTTAAAAATTATAACAGTGCAAACTATATGGCAGTGGAGAAATGGTTCCTCATCACCTGAAGAACTATGGACAAGGATTAAAAATAAAATGTTGGACTTGAAAATAAATACATACCTAACAAAAAAAACCTATAACAAAAGGGGCAAAGTATCCATCTGGCTAACATCAAACATGTCAACACTCATTGCCAAAAAAAGAACAACATACAACATACAAAGCATTAACAAGAGATAACAATGACCACAATAAGTACAAATATAAAACAACCTTGAGAGAATGTAAAAAAAACAATAAAAGCTGAAAAGAAAAAAGACTGAATTTAAATTAGCTTACATGAAAGACAGAGGGAAGAGTTTTTACTCATATATTAACAACAAAAAACAATCAATAAATCCTATAGGCCCCCTAAAAGTGAACAATAAAGACATAGTAGCACCCCAGGAAATGGCAGAAGAATTAAACAAATACTTCAGTTCTGTATGCAACTAAATTCCGCACACCAACACACATTCATGTGTATATCAGAAATGACAAAAAAGGACATGCTAAAAAATTAAATGTTAACATATCCCCTGAACTGGACAAATTACATGCAAAATTACTGAAATACTTATCTTTTTGGCTGGTAAACCCACTGCATAAAATTTACAATCTGTCCCTAATGACAGGAAAAATACCGAATGACTGGAAAACAGCAGTGGTTACCCCAGTCTTTAAAAAGGGAAATAGGGGTGACATGAAAAGTTATAGACCAAACAGCCTTACTAGTATCTTAGGGAAAATATTAGAGTAATTTATTAAAGAAAGGCTGGAGTTGGATATGCAATCTAAACATCTTACGGATTCCTCACAACATGGATTCAGAAGTAAAAATTCCTGCCTTACAAACAACTTAGTTTTGTATGAAAGAGTTAGTAAATACCTAGATGAGAAAAACCCAGTGGACATTGTGTATCTAGACTTCAGTAAAACTTTCGATAAAGTCCCTCAATCAGTGCTAATAACTAAGATGTACAAAATAGGAATAAATTGTCTCCTTGTGCAATGGGTAGAAGAATGATTAAGTAACCGTACTTAAACTGTAGGTATCAGGGGTTATTACTTAAATGTAGGATCTGTTACTAGTGGAGTCCCTCTAAGATCCGTATTGGGACCAGGTTTTTTTTCATTATTCATTTCGGATGTGACAAATCAGCTTTGTAATTTTTTAATAAAATTTGCAGATGATACTAAACTGGCAGCAAATGTTGCCACTGATTAAGATATATGTGTGTATATATGTATATATATATATGTATATGTATATGTATATATATATATATATATATATATATATATATATATATACACACACACACACACACACACATATATACATACCCAGTGGAGAAAGATCTAGTCATATTGGAAGAATGGGCATTAATGAATAATATGACCTTTAACACTGAGAAATGTGTAATTATGCATTTGGGTGAAGCAAATGTAAAACATCAGTACTTCTTAAATGGTACAGCTCTTGAACAAGTTATCACTGAACGGGACCTTGGGATCATTTCATCTGATTTATCCTTTACTGAACACTGCAATGAGGTCATCAAAAAATTAAACAAAATAATTGGTTGTATAAAAAGATATTTCTCATCCAGAGACAGGGGCTGTATTTACCACTCTAGAGAGCCTATGTACATCCACACCTGGACTATTGCTCCTTACTTTGGAGCCCACATCTAAGGAGAGAGGTGACAGACTGGAGAGGGTCCAGAGGTGAACAACCAACATAATTGACAACATGCAGACAAAAAGCTATGAGGAAAGGCTAACAGAGTTACAACTATATCCCTTAGAACTCCAGAGAACTAGAGGTGATATACTATTAATGTTTAAAATATCTAGAGATCCAACATGGATGTACGAATTGGGAATGACTGATAATATAAGGGAATGCAATCTAAGAAGTCATAACTTTCAACTTGCACTAACATATAAAAGAAATAGTAGACATTTTTTCTTCACACAAAGGATCATACTGATTTGGAATTCACTTCCAAAACACATAGTAGATGCAAATAACATAGACATTTTCAAAAAACCTAGATAAACATTTACTGAACTATGAGTAAACACAGTCCAGTTCTGCTGGAGGTGTACCTATATGGGCCTCGACCTTCTGTGCATCTAATTTTTCCTAATATGGCACTCCCCTCCTCTTTCCTTAGGGTTATGTCCACCTGATAGGCTATGTGATACACATGTTACCAAGATTAGATTTCGACCTTGCACCAAGCCCCCCTTAGGTACCCTTTGTCTCTAGTTACTCATGTGTTTTTAAAAAAATCTGATTTTAAGCCTTGTTTTACTGATGACATTTTTGTAACCGATGCTACCTAACATTGTTTATATTGTAATGTTGCCCAGAGCCTCCAGGATTGGGTGCCAAAATATAAATAAAAATCTATCTTTTACAGATTGACGAGTGGTTTGTTAATGATAGCTAGATGAATTTTAAAAGATGCTCCTATTGGAAATGTTAAGAATATAGTTGTATATTATTATATATTACTATGTGGTTGTTTGTTTTTATTGTACTGCACCCAGAGTCCTTGGAAATGGGTGCTTTTATAAATAAAATATCTACCTATCTATCCATCCATCCATCTATCTGCATCTGAATAGGTTGCAGCACCTCACCTGGCTCATGTGCAAAGAATCATAGATGAGACATAATCCTAAGGTAAGGTTCCCACTGTTTTTAATAAGCAGCACAGACAAGCTAGCAAAAATATCAAAACAGATAAAACATATTAATTATTTTAAATTTCTATATTGCAACTGATAAATATTGTTCACTGCATTCTGCTACAAGTGGTCATCGGTAATAGGAACTGTTCACTTCTGCATCTAACTAGATATCAGACATTGAACAGCTAGCCAGATATAGACCAAGGCCCAGATATTCAAAAGGGTTGTGCCATGCACAACAGGGATGCGCCAGCGCAAGTCCGAAAATGCACCATTGTGCGATATTCAGCAGGAGGCAGCTGCGCGCCCCAAATCGCAATGTGCAAGAGCGCAATGGTAATGAATGCATGCGCAACTGAAGGGGGAGGAACCATGAATAAATGGTGCAGTGCGATATTCAACAGCATGTGCCATGCGCAATAGGGGAGCAAACGGAAGTTGCGCGATAGTGGAAATGATCCAAAATAAAAAAGGAACAAGAGAGAGGCGCAAGAACGCTACAGGGAAGCCAGATTTGGGAGCGAGGTGACAGCAACCAGGCAGACAGTAGCAGTGAGCAGGACAGGGCAAGAGCAGGACAGAGCACACCTGGAAACTACCAGGAACAGGAAAGGAGTGGGGAGCCTGTGCCACTGTACAGGATGAAAGGGGAAGTACCACATTGGACTGAGGGCACTGACAGTGGGCAGGACGTCCAAATCTGGGAGGTGTTCCTGGTGCAGGGGGAGTAGCAGAAAGGACAGTGGGGGGAACGGGAATACTGCTGCCAGGGGGGTAACACAAGCCAGGGACATGGCCAGTGCCACCATTCAGATGGTGGCAGTAATGAGGGGTGTGAGAAGGCAGGCAGCAGGGGGGCATGGCTGTGGAAGGGCCCATCAGCGGTATGCCCCCAACAGACAGTACCGAGCCCACACCAGCTTCGAGCTGTACAGTGACACCGAGATAGTGGGCCGGTACCGCCTGAACCGGGCGATCCTGAGGTGGCTCTGTGAGCTGTGCAGTGATGAGATGCAGGCACCCACACGATGGAGCCATGTTCTGTCAGTGGAGACAAAGGTGACAGCTGTCATGTGCCTGCTTGCACGGTACCTTCAGAGACCAACAGGGGACACAACAGGCGCATAACCCAGTTGGCGGCGTCACATCTACTCACAATTCCTCAGCGCACTGCTGCCACATGCTGCGGAGTACATCTGTTTCCAGCACACCGGGCGGAGCGCACAGCACACATACAAGAGTTCCACAGGGTAGCACGTATGCCTGGTGTGCTCTGGGCCATTGACTGCACCCATGTGGCCATCCGCACGCCACCTGGCCCGAAGGTGCAGCATACATAAATCGGAAGGACTATGCAAGCATCAACTGCCAGGTGGTGTGCGATGCTAGGGGGCACATAACCAATGTCTGTGCCACGCACCCTGGGGGAGCACATGATGCCTTCATCTGGCACCAGTCTGCACTGTGCCACAGGTTTAAGAGTGGGGACATCTCCACTGGCCACCTAGTGGGTGAGTATGCAAATCACGAAGAAAGACATGGATCTTGGGAGGGGCATTGTCAGAGGTGACATGGGTACTGGCCTAGATGGCCCATGGCAGGGTGACGCTGATCACCAAACTAATGTCCACCCTCTACACACAGGTGACAGTGGATACCCACTCCATCCCTGGCTGCTCACACCATACCAGTGGCCCGTGACCCCATCACAGCAACGCTACAATGAGGCACATGCCACCACACGCAATGTCATAGAGCGGGTGTTCGGGTTGCTGAAGGCACATTTCCATTGCCTGGACACGTCTGGCGGTGCCCTACAGTACAGCCCCTCAAAGGCCTGCGGGCTATTCCTAGCCTGTTGCATCCTGCACAACATGGCCAACGACTGTGAGATAGCTGTACAGGTCGAAGAGGGGGACAGCAATGGGGACGATGAGGACGCTGGTGCAGATAGTGATGGGCAGCCCCCCCTTGGTCGAAGGGACCCCCGACTGATTCAGATGGCACAGCTGGACTGGGACACCATTACAGAGGAGCACTTCAACCAACCCAGGTAAGTCATGGGGCCATGTGCAACCACCAATGGCAAGTGCAAAACCCACACACATGCATGGAGAAACCCCAGGGGTGCATGTCATAAAGGGAATTGGCTGAGCATGGAACCGCACATGCCGTCAGGGATGGGCAAGGTCTAACATGGCACCTGGTCACACACACACAGATACACACACACACACACACACACACACACACCCCCCAAGACATGCACAAAGGGTAGGAGGCATGCCGACCCCAACCGCCACCCCTAGCCACACACACACGTCCACAGACCACCATGCCCAGTGCCTGTCATTGTGCGTGTCTCAGACATTGGGCACCATTGCACACTGGTGGACAGCACAACGCAGGCATCATCATGCACATGCCACAGTGGCCAGCAGCTGGGAGGGTGTGCACATGGAACATATGTGTGTGTGTGTGTGTGCGTGCAGGGCCGGGTACCTCACCCGTGCGTTGCACGATGAACAACACACTGTACACAGGGCAGCGTCAGACAGTAGCCATGGTGGGAGACAGGTCAGTCACGTGGCACAGTGCCACGGCTGCCATGGATGCGTGGGCGGCCCCGCCGAGACCTGCCAGCAGTGACAGGCTGACCAATGGCCTCATGGGTGGCACTGATGGTTCCCCAGGGGTTCTGCTGCGGGAACACGACTGTTTCGAGCAGAGGTCTGCAGCTCACCGAACATGCCTGCGCCAGGCGTGCTCGGGATGCCCACAACCGAACCTGGTGTCGACAAGGATGGTGTAGCACGACGCCGGGAATGGGGGTGGACATGGCACTGCACGGTGTCTGCGACGCATGGGCAAATAACTGTGTTCCCATTGTGGCCATGACAGCTGTGAATGCCTGTGTCTGCCTGTCAATGGCAGCGGTCATATCCTCCCGCAGCCGGTCCATCCCTGCCAGGAGCAGACCGGTGTCCCTGCTGTGCCACTTCTCTGCTTGGCACAGGACCGCACTGAGTGCATCCACCGCCGTCACAAGCCGCAACTGCTGATCCACTGAATCATGGAGTATGCAGGTGTGCTCACCTAAGAGGTCATCTGCCTGATTGGCATGATGTCCCTCATGGTGTTCGTGGCCTTGATGGGCAGCACCCCTTAAGGCTGGGTACTGCACACCAGGGCCATGCCTGGGCATGTCCACAGGCGGTGCACTGATGCCGCCCCCGACACTGTCCCCCCATCGCCATTGGCCAACTGCTGACACTGCCCCTCCAGCTGCCACTCTCCAGGGCTCAACAGTGTCACCACAGTAGCCACAACAGCCTCACTGTCTTGGACACACACCAGTGCTACCCCACTGGTGCAGACAGACACAGGCTGGGACTGTGACGTCATGCAGGCCTCCATGGCGGCACCACCCACGGCTATGCCTGTGCTGTAACCTGCTGTGCGGCCATCCTGCGGCCCACACGTATCACTGTCCATGATGTGAGCTCCATCATCATCAGTGATGGATTCGGCACTAGTCTGAGTCTCAGCATGCTGGCATCCATGGACGCTGGCATGCTGGGACACAGGAAGGGCCTCCTACGCACCTGCTCCATCAACATCAGTCTGGACAGCCAAGTGGGCCCACTGTAGTCCTGACCCTCGGACACCTGTGGAGGTGGATGGGCCCTCCTCTGTGTCTAGGGTATCGCCCTCAGTGGACGAGTCCACTACCGCTGACCCATGTAGATGCTCAGGAGTTGTAAGGGAACACAGTAGTGTTAATGTAACTGCCCTACCCTGTGGCATCCCCCCCCACAGTGACAGATCAGGATCTACCATGCAGTGATGGGCTACCACCTGTCTGGAAGCCGCCACCTGGAACACCCTCGATGGCACAACGCCGCATGCTGCAAGCAACCCACTCTTCCTGTGGTTGTCAGGCATTGCACGGCCGGCTGTCCCCCACCGGTCGCAGCCCGTGCTGCCCTGATGGCAGCCACCTTATCCTTAATCCTCCTTTTGTCCGTGCCCACCTTCTTCTTGCACTCCTGCACGGACCGCTGGTAGCTGCCATGCTGGTTGGTGGCACATGCCACCTCTCCCCATGCAGCAGCATGGGCCTGTGGTGTTCCCTTCTGTCCGCTGAGCAGCGGTTCCTGGTCAAGGTAGGCCTCCAACAGGGCCTCTGTTTCTGCCTTGGTAAAGTTTGGCCTCCTCTTTCTCCCACCTTTCTGTTCCTCCTCCTTCACCTCACGGTCACTCATCATTGATCCTGTGGGAATGACAGGTGTTACCTCTGACTGTGCAGTCCCATGTATCTCCCACACACCACAGTCCACACTCCCAAACAGTATGCAACTCACCACAATAGACTACAATACCAGACTATGGCCTTTGCAGCCCAATGTCGCATTTATATAGCGCAACGCATGCGAATGAGGCGAGGCACAATTTTAAGTGGATGCTAATGCAGTATCTGCGCCACAGAATCGCTGATGAGCTGATTTGCATATGCTGGCTGAATATCGCGCTGTTACACCTTGTGCAATTGTGTTGAACGTGCTCAGGCAAGGGCACAGTTCTGTGACGCGTGAAGTGGACACCAAACGGCGCATGCCCAGGGTGCTGACACCGGCGCCTGCCGTGCTGCTGACATGCTGTGCGTGGGAGGCAGTGCAAGGCACGGCCACCATTGTGCCAGTGGTGCTACTGCGCTGTTCACATGTATGGCGCCCTTGCACAGGGGCGCCGTAGGCGCCCTGGAGCCACAGCATGGTAGGCCACTACAGGGCGTCTCACACAGACACCCAATTGTGCTACATGCAGGGAGTACCAATTGCGCTGTGGCGGTCTGTGCACGAGAGACCCTTGACCCTGTGCCCGACCTTTGCCCCCTAGGCACCATGCGTCCCCATGGGTGCACCACTATCACACTGTTTGGTGACAGTGTGAGGAGGAATGGCAGGGCTGTACCGCACAGCATCTGCACATCGTGGACTGCGCTACTGAGCACCATTCTGACTCTGACCAGCTTCAGCGATGGCAAGACGGAGGGCTGCTGTTTGGAGCCAGGTGGAGCTGGCCAATTTGGTGGCCATATTGGAGCCCCATGCTGGGGCACTTTTTGGGAATGCACCCCTGGACAGAGCCAGGAGTGCTGTATGGGAGAAGGTGGCGGTGGCACTGGAGGAGGCCACAGGAATGGAGCACACAGCTGAGCAGTGTCACCACAGATATGGGGACCTCCAGCGCAGGGACCTGGACAGGCTTGCCCACCTGCCCTGAAGAGCGGCGCTGAGTCTGACAGGACCGACACTGAGGCGTGGGTGGGGGAGATGGTCAACAGCCACAGGCAGCCGGTCGCAGTGGACTACAGTGCCCGTATCAGGCCGATGATGGTGAGTGCCTTTCTTCCAGGATATTCTGTGCATGCTGTGTTGCAGGGCAGGCAGCAGGGCACGACCACCATCCATTGACACTACTGACGTGAATGCCACACAGTACAATCAGCACAGTCCAGTGGCACTGCATGTGTGGGTGTGTATCGCTGGTGGTCCATGCATGCACTGGGTACATGGCTATGCCACTGCCTTTGCACCGCATAGCCATGTCACTGTACAGCCACGGTGGTGCTGTATGGGACTTGGGCTGTGGGTGAGTGCAGCGGTCTGCATGGCTGTGTGCACCTGGGTGGGCAGGTCTTGTGAACACGATCACTGTGGGTGGTCGCACACCATCACAGAGGCATGTCCCACAGCCGTATGCCATGCACAGTGGGTGGGCTGCAGGGGGCTGTGCATTCACACCTATTGACTCTGCTCCCTTGTCCTAGGTGGACGGTGGATGTGGCACATCAAGAGGGCACTGCAGAAGAGATTCTGCAGGTGGCCAGGGCCACCCTGGAAATCTTACAGAGGATGGAGCAGCTAGGAGTCCGCAGGAGGCATGGCGGAAGGCGCCATCAGAGTGGGGCGCCCGCTGAACTTCATGCACCCCAGGATTTCACCTACCCCCCTGGACCCACCCTCACACCCCTCCTTCCCTCTACCATTTGTTCACCCCTGCCTCTTACCCACCCCCACCTGGTTTGTGGTCCTCACCCCCAACATTTTTGTAAATATTTGTAAATAATTTTCTATCTTTTAATATACATTTGCTTTGTTATGCCTACTGGGGTGATCTCTGATTTGCAGCGGGCTACAGGTGCTCAGTTGCAGTGGTGTGCATGGCGTCAGGGGTGGTGCAGACATGGGCATGTGTGTGTGTCCGTAGGGGAAGCGACTATGGTGTGGGCATAGCTATCAGTCACTGTCTGTGGTTTGTGTGTTGTTCCCTGTGCACTGAATGGCTGTGTGCAGTGGTCCACAGTGCATGCACTGTGTCTGTGGCGCACCTGTCAGACTGTCCATGGCCTGTGCAGCTGACGCCCTTGCATGTCTGTGACCTGCAAGGTCCGCTGGCATGTCAGTGGTGGCTGTCCATGCTGGACAGCCACTGTACCCAGCACAATGCCGGGTTTCCTCCTGTCACTGGTGTGGTGCATGTCTGCCTTGGGTGGCACTGTGGCCTCTGCTGTTGTTGTCCCACCTCCATGCTGTCGCTTGTGTCTGTTGCAGGGGATGTGCTCCACTGTCTGTCACTTGTGCTCTGGGCACATGCTGGTGGTGTACAGCTTCATGGTGCCTGCATAGGGTGGTTGGCACTCCTGTGCCATGGAGGGGTGCTGGCCGTGTGTACACAGTTTCCATGGCAACACGCTAGGGGCTTGGTTGACCCACTACTGTGTCCCTGTGTTGGTGTGCCCATGGGTATGGGTGGGTGTTTGTCCATGCACTGTGTTGCATCCTGTGTGGCGCATGCTTCCATGCAACACTGTGGGTGTCTGCACTGGCTGTTGTGGCCAGTGCTGGGTCGGGGTGTGTCCTTGGGAGGGTGTGCAGGGTGCTGTGCCACTGGTGGTGGGGTCAGGGTCATGCCCTGTCACGTGTGGGGTACCTCGTTTGCCAACACATGGCCGGTCTCTCAGTTGTACCTTGGGGGGGACGTGCAAGGCGGCACTGTATAAGCAGTCGCTGCATCGCTGTCTGCTGCCATCCGCTGAAGGGTGCTTGTGGTAGGGCTGCCTTGCATGGTTCTGTGGTGCACAGGGTTGCATTGTCACGGTGGGGGTGGTGGCATGCATGGGGTGTCCTGCCCTGGTGGGTGCTGCTCCTGGGCAGGGTGTCTGGGGATCGCGGTGCAGGGTATGCTCTGCATTGGTGGGATGGTGTGGCACGGGGTGGCTGGACCTCCTTGTGTTCCAGTCACAGCTTGCCAGGGGGTGTGCTGGGGCATCATGCCCCGGCTGTGGGTTTGTTGCTGGTATCCATGGGCCAGTGGTCATTCCAGCTCTCTCCCAGTTGTGCAGTGCATGGGGTGTGGGGAGCGTGTCTGTTCTGCTGTGTGCTCCTCTGCCCATCTCTAGCATGGGTGGTCTGCCCATGCATCCTGTCCCTGCGCATCCCTGGTTGTGCTGCTTTGCTGCTGCCCTGCTCCATTGAGCATCCCTGGTTGTGCTATTGAGCATCTGAACTACGCCACTGCACATCCCAGGTTGCGCTATGGTGCAGTTGGCGCGATATTCAGTCGTGTGCCGCAGACGCATCTTGACCTTCGTAGTGTTTGAATATCGCATGTATTGCGCATGGGTGCAGTGGACTTGCACTTGCTCCTGCTGTTATGCACTGTCATGGCGCAGTTTGAATATCTGGGCCCAAGTGTCTCAAGTGAATCCAATGCACACAGCTTCAAAGCACAGAAATTGTAAGTTTAAATCCCTCGCCTTATGCAAACTCTCCCAGAGTTCCTCCCAAGTGAGAGAGGTCTCCAGAGGATTATCGTGCTTGCAGACCATGATCTAGCATCTGCATAGCAGTGTGGGCACAATGAAGTGAGCAATGGTAAGAAACAATTTGGCAGTATTCCAGCTCTCACACCACTCCCCTCACGCAGCAGAGTGATGCCCCCTTAGTGTCCTAAGGAATAAAAAAATGCTCCCTTATTAGCCACCACATAAGCGGACAGACTGACAAACAGTAAAATTAATACAAGAGAAAACAACATACCTGATGCTGTTACACTACAGTCCAGTGGCGGAGCCAGAGGGGGGCCTGGGGGGGCAGTCGCCCCTCCTGGCTGCCCCAGTGTGAGTAGTGGTGCCCTTCCACCATCTTTATTCACTGTTTAGTGCCCATTGTGGAGTCTGTCATTGACTAAATGGCCCTCCCTGGCTCCCAAATGATCCCAAACCTGGCTCCACTACTGCTACAGTCCACCACCTAGGACCTCTCTCCTGCTAGTTTTTATACCCACTCCCCTTTCCAGAATGGGGATACAAGTCCAAGATGGCAGCTGTGACTAACTTTTCTTTTAGGACCCCATTGTTGTTGTTCCTCCTACTTGTCTTGCAAGCCACTACCCCATATTGCATATGGCGACTTCCTCCTCCTTCCCATAATGCCGCAGGTTAATAAGGAACATTGGGAAGATATGCACATATGTACATCAGTGGCCATGCTAAGGATAGCATGCCCATTTAAAAATACAATAATGAGAAGAACATAGCATCACAGCAGCCATGTTAAGGTTGCATATTCAGCCAGCCATGCTAGGAAGGTCATTTGACTGAATCAGACACGAATTACAGTTTTAAAGGAAAACATACCAATACAAACAAAGTTGTCCCTTAAAGAGATAGCAGCACTTTTAAGAGCACCACATCTAAGATGCTTACATAAGATGGAACCCAGGTAATATCGTCCCAGTCAAGATCAAAAGGGTTTCAGTATGATACATTTATATATATTATATATACACACATATACTGTACTGTACATACAGATGTGACAGCAAGGATACAATGCAGAAATGCTGCAGAATATCACAAAATCCTGCAGTTTACTGCAGGGGCCATTGTACGTCAATGTCAATTAAGCCCTTTCGCCATGCAGATTTTGTAACATGTCATAACTGCAAGTTACTGTGCTTCATCATGGTTGACTCCACTATGTGTGTGTGTGTGTGTGTGTGTGTGTGTGTGTGTGTGTGTGTGTGTGTGTGTATGGATATCTATATTATATATCTGTGTGTGTGTATATATATATATATATATATATTTATTTATTTTGCTTTTGGTAAAAGGGTAAGTGCACTAGGCAGACAATGCCTATTTTCAGGCACGACCCGGGAGAAAACAGTTTACAGACAAACAATATACATGTGATGCAGCACATGAAGGCAGTACAAATCAGGGTAAGAAACAATGTATGGATATTAGATATAAACGCATTGACATACTGAATAATGAAGGTAGAAGTACTGTGAAATCAAATTATAGACAGGAATGGGTAACATAGGAGAAGTTCAAAAATAGATAGTGAGGTACAGTACAATTAGTGCTAAGACAGTGGAGAGAGGAGAGGGATGGTGTAAGAGAGTATGCAGGCTTGGATTAAGAGAGGAGGGAAAGTATAAAGGCGGTAGTTTAGATGGAGATGAGGAGAGAGCAGGGAGGGATGAAGGTTCAAGGTGGGTTAAAACAAGTGCAGGGGTGTAAGGTGTGAAGGTGTTCACGGTGTAGTTTCTTAAAGGCAGCATGGGTGTTTGTTTGACGGATAGAGAAGGGTATAGAATTCCACTATTTAGGAGCTGTGTAAGCAAACGCGCGTGTGCCCATGTTTGTTCTGCATCTTGGAACGTGCAGAAGGGCTTTATCGTTTGATCGTAGTTCATAAGTGAGAGGTTGTAATTCCAGAGCAGAGGAAAGGGATAGTGGGAGGCCTGTTCTAGTGACAGAGTCAATTAATGATCCAAAGGACTGGAGACGATAGGTGGAGGGGCTAAGCCATTTTAGGTCCAAATAGAGTTGGCAGTGGTGCTTGAAACGCGGTGAAGCAGAGGCATAGCGGCAGATGCTATTGTAAGTGGTGTCCCATTTATGGAGGGAGGATTTAGATGCAGATAGGTAGATTGAAGAGCCATATGTTCGAGCCGGTATAAGGAAACCTTGAGCCACAGCTAGTCTGGCTTGAGGGGTGAGGGCATAGCTGGTGCGATAGGCACTTCCTATCTTGGCATTTACGGGCTTACAGATAGTTGAGATATGAAGGTCAAGGTCAAGAGATTTTTCCAAGGTGACACCTACATATTTAAAGGATTTGTCAGAGGGTAGAGGGGAGCTGTCCGCACATGAGATGATAAGGGGATTTAGATTTGATTTGAGTCTAGCCTGATAGCCAAACAACATTGAGTAGGATTTGCTAGAGTTGAGGACTAGTTTATTATCAGTGAGCCAGGTTTGGATACTCGTGAAATCCAAGGCAATGGGGTGGTTTAGGGAAGTCGAAGTTTTTGCACTGTGGTAGATAACCAGATCATCAGCGTAGAGCAGAGATGAGCAGTTCGGTGCAGTTAAAGGGATGTCATCAATGAAGATAGTAAAAAGTAGAGGACCAAGAATGGAGCCCTGGGGTACTCCAACGTGGATCAGTGCAGGGTCTGAGATTGCTGAATTAAAGACCACAGTCTGTTGTCTGTCAGTCAGGTAGCTTTCGAACCAGGTAATGGTATCTGAGGAGAAACCAAATGACCGAAGTTTTGCAAGAAGAAGTGTGTGGTTGACCAGGTCAAAAGCTTTAGTTAGGGTGATGAAAACTGCGCCTGTCAGAAGGCCTAAGTCCATGGCAGAATAAATGTCACTAGTCAGCTTTAGCAGGGCAGAGGTGGTACTGTGACCTTTATGGAAACCATGTTGAGAGCTAGAAAGGAGGTTATATTTTTTGGAGGTATTCTGTTGTGTGGGTGGCGACTAATTTTTCCAAGATTTTGCTTAATACAGAGAGTATAGCGATGGGACGATAGTTCTTGATTTCCTTTGGGTCTCCTTTTTTTGGAATGGGAGTGATTTTAGCAATTTTCCATATATTTGGGACTATACCATGGCATAGGGACATATTGAAGATTTTGGTTAGTGGGGAAGCTATGAAGGGGCCGCAGCTTTCAGGAGCCTAGGTTCAAGACCATCTGATCCAGGGCTAGTATCTTCATGGATGGAGAGAAGTAATTGTTCTACTTCTCTTTTTTGAATGCTCTGAAACCTAAAGGGGGGGGTTCGGAAGTGGAGGTTCGGTGTCACATTGGGCAGAGCAGTGTGCCCAGTTGGGAAGGAGGTCAGGTAGCTTGATAAATCTGAGAAATGGTGATTAAAGGTATTGGCTATAGTTAACGGGTTGTTGCAATGTATGCTGTTTAACAGCATGTCATTTGTATGGGCCTTTTGATTAGAACCCAGGAGGGTTTTTTATGGTGGTCCAGAATTTCTTGGAGTCACCAGAGGCTCTTATTAGTAGGTTCCTGCAGAAAGCGCTTTTGGATAGATGGATGTTCCTTTTGCAAGCATTTCTCAGTGAGCGGCAATGGCAGTAGTCAGATTCCATCCCTGTTGACTTAAAATGATGCCAGGCTTTATCTCTGGCCCTTATCTGGGTTAGTAGATCTTTTGTTAGCCACTTAGTCTAAGTACCACGAAAGCGCCTAGTGATCCGTGGGGCACGGGAGTCTTGCAGCTGACTAAATCTTGTAAGGAAACTATTAAGGGCGGACTGGACATTAGATGCTCTGTGGATGGAGGACCAGTCAATCGCGGAGAGGTCGTGGGTAAAGTGAATAGGATTGAACTTGGCAAGATTGCGGAACGTGACAAGTCTTGGGGGCAGAGATGTTTTTTTATTTGAGCTCCAGATACATTACATTGGGGAGTGGTCACTGATTACATCTGGAAGGGTACCTGCGCAGCTAATGCTATCAGGACGGTTTGTAAGGATCCAATCGATAAGCGTGCTAGACTGAGGGGGAGCCCTGACCCTGGTGGGGTCAGAGATCAGCTGATGAAAGTTGTGGCCTTGTACTAAGTTGTGGGAGGCCTGAATTGATTTACTGGCCCAGTTTAGGTTTAGGTCACCTAGTACGAGGACTTCGTTATGGCCAATGGTACTATCTATTAGTAAGAGGAGATCTTCTAGGCCTTTTATCCCTCCCACAGGAGGATTATAGGCACAAATTATGTGTAACTTCTTGGAGCCTAGTAGAAGCGTTGCATGGAGCACTTCACAGAGAGAAATAGGGCAGGAAGAGCATTTTGGACTAGCAGCAGGTGTCGTTTGAAGTAGATGACAACTCCACCCCCACGTTTGGAGGTGACCCTATCTTGCCTAATGAGATTATAGTTGGGTAGAGCACATAGATGGTCAGCAATAGAGGACTTTAACCAGGTCTAGGACAGGCATAGGACATCAGGGAGGTTCTGTGCAACCCATGCCTCAAGTTCGATTAGATTGTGAAGGAGGCTCCTAATATTCATGTGTGCAATTCGTAGTCCCTTGGAGTCTAGCCAAGTTGCATTATTTGTTGACTGGTTAGTTGTTACAGGTCCAGGGTTTTGCTCAATGTCACCAGATAAAAGTAACGCTAGGAGGAGGAAGTGCCACAGTTTACGATGGGTGAAAGGAGTTGGCAGAGGAATTTTGCTTGCCAAGGGTTTATGAAGGGAGTAGGCTAAGTGGTATATAAGCTTATGTGGAATAATTAGTGGGAAGGTGTCTAAGGGATGTTGAAAGGACTTTTGAAACAGAGGGGGCTTAGAGTTAATAGTTTGGGTTGTATGGGACTTTGACCAATAATGGATTAAGAAGGATTGTTACCAGTAAAAGTATTGCATAGGTCTTAATGGCCATATTGATTATAATATTAGAAAATGCTCTATGTTGCAGAAACAAGCTGAGTCTTAGGGAGAGAAGTAGGGTTTAGTGAGTCTTACTAGTTTGATTGATAACAGCTTGAAATACTGACTATTTCAATACACCCTCTAGTTGTAGAGCATTATAACCTGCTAATGGAAAACCGAGAAGATAGTAATTTTCCACCACCTAGGGGCATCAAGGGGCATGTTAAGTGTGGCCTAACCCTATATAGCTAAAGCCAGTCGAGGTGGGTGTGGTGGGGGCGTAGGAAGAAGTCGCGGGTTTACCGAGGAAAGCGCCGGTATATATATATATATATATATATATATATATATATATAGACACACACACACAATGAAGCCTGCCAGGATGAAGCACAGTGCCACAGGTTTCCTGCAGGACAAAAGGGATTAACTCCCATTGAAACTGCATTGTTTGCTGCAGTAATTCTACACAGTTGGGTTTCATCCTGATGGGCATGAGTGAGAGTTATGAGAGATCACTGGAAACTGTATAAAATAAATGCATCATCACACACTGAACCACTGCATATTCCATTTATGCAACATTTTTAGATGTGTGAATGTTTTGATTTTGGTAGATGTAAATAATTTGTCAAAAAAGGGAAAAGAAAATTGAATTTCATGCTGTTTTTTGCTAATTATAAAAAACAAAATGGTGTCTATAAATAAAACACCACTCATTTTTTAGATATTTTTGTGCTGAACATTTTTCGTGCTCACAGTACCATGCTATCATTTTTTGTTTTAAAGTTATTCACATTTGTTTGTCAAAAAAGTGAACAAAAAAATTACATATTCTTCTGTTTTCTTGCTAATTATAAAAATTATATAAGGTATCTATAAATGAAACACCATTCATTTTGTAAATCATTTTGTGCTGAACAATTTTTGTGCTCACAGTACTATGCTATCTTCTTTCATTTTAAAGTTATTCTCATTTGAATATGGTTAGTACTGCTTCTGAGGCTGAACATTCTAAATGAATTCTGAAGAGAACTGTGTAGATAAATGGGATACTATGGTAATAAATATATCTATTACCATAGTATTGTAGATAAATAAGGGATATGCAGCGGTTCAGTGTGTGATAATGCATTTATCTTGTACAGTTTCCAGTGACCTCAAGTAACCTCACGAGTACCGAAGGCACGAGTGAGAGTTACGAGAGGTCACTGGAAACTGTACAAAATAAATGCATTATCACACACTGAACCGCTGCATATTCCATTTATGCAACAGGTTTAGATGTTGTGTGAACATTTTGATTTTGGTAGGTGTAAATAATTTGTCAAAAAAGGGAAAAGAAAATTGAATTTTATGCTGTTTTTTGCTAATTATAAAAAAAATGGTATCTATAAATGAAACACCACTCATTTTGTAGATATTTTTGAGCTGAACATTTTTCGTGCTCACAGTACCATGCTATCATTTTTTGTTTTAAAGTTATTTATATTTGTTTGTCAAAAAAGTGAACAAAAAATTACATTTTCTTCTGTTTTCTTGTTAATCATATACAATATACAGGGTTTATATAAATGAAACAGTATTCATTTTGTAGATAATTTTGTGCTGAACAATTTTCGTGCTCACAGTACCGCGTTATCTTTTTCGTTTTTAAGTTATTGACATTTAAATATGGTTAGTACTGCTTCTGAGGCCGAACATTCTAAATGAATTCTGAAGAGAACTGTGTAGATAAATGAGCTAGTGATGTAGTTACTGTGTGAATAAATGGGTGATGATGTAGTTACTATGTGGATAAATAAATTTATTACCATAGTAGCGAAGATAAATGGTTTTATTCTACAGTTTTTATCCTGACCCCTGTTGCATAAATGGTTTTATTCTACAGTTTTTATCATGACCCCTGTTGCATAAATATATATATGCAATAAGACATGAAGGGGTGTGTGTAAACCATATTCTACAGCATGGCCAGGGGCACAGTAAGGCATGAGGCCAAAGGCTGAGTGACTTCAGCTGCTGGCTGTGCTGTAAAATATGGTTTACACACGCCCCTGAGTGCCTTATTGTGCTTATAAAATTGGCTCCTTTTTTACTTTTGACTATTGGGAAAAGCATGTTTATATGTAGAAAAAATAGATTTACCTGTGTGCATTTGTGATAAAATAGTCCTTCCACCCACTGCAAGTGATGTCATTGATGATGTCATTGTATTATTGCCTACTTCCTGTTTTTTTTCCCTCTGCTGTTCTACACATTCAAGATATGGAATGTTTATCATGGAATACATGGATTCAAAATTCTGCTCAGTTCCACTGGCAGATTGTTTCTCTCCTAACACGCTGTACACATAGACAGCAAAGGCCTCTGTTACAGCAAGAGACTCAGTTATCTCACTGTCAGGGCAAAAAGAAGAGAGTTCCCGGATACGCAGGTAAAGATAGAAGGGGAATTTTTCACTGTCAGCAATTAAACAACTGTAGTGAAAACTCTAAACAATACTTATTGTTTCTAATTTGTTTATGTATGTAAGGAGATTGTGATAATCAGGGAAACAGCATTTAATTCATGTGTTTTATTTTGTATTTAAGGTAGTATTATTTTTAGGGCTCAGTTGAAGTTTTTTTTTTTTTTTACAGTGTAAAGGTATCAGCCATGTTTGTAGTGGTAGATCACTTCTGGCAGTGGAGGGCTAACTGAAATGCTTGTGTTCCAAATGACCATTGATCTGTGTTGCAGACTCGTCACTGCTGAGCAGTCCTTTTTTTTAACCATGTGTAAACCATAGTTTACAAATAAATAAGTGCCAATCAGATTACATGATTTTACCCTGCCATTTTATAACATATATATATATGTATATATATATATATATATATATATATATATGTATATATATATATATATATATATATATATAGTTATTGAATTTTGGTAACTGGGTAGGCCCTCTGAGACAAAACAGTCCCTTTTGCAGGGGTAACCCATGAAGTGCAGTACATTGATAGTGCATTCATTGACACAAGAAATTAGACAAGGAGTAGTCATACAGTAAAAGAGGACATCAATTACATTCAGGTATGCAAAAATAAGCAATTTAAAGCACAGTCAACAAAAAAACCTTAAATACTATATATATATCAGTCCAAGGATGAAACCCAATTCTGCATCATTTTGCAGAACTCTGCAGAATGTTGCAGCAGACCTATGGAACAAAGCAATATAATTTCAATGGCAATTAGTTCATTTTGTCATTCAGGAAAATGTGACACTGCCATGATGAAGTGAATGCCACAGTCTCCTGCATGACAAAAGGAACATTGAAATTACATTGCTTTATTCAGTAGGTCTGCTGCAGCATACTGCAGAGTGCTTTAAAAGTGGGTTTATCTTGTGGAGTGTGTGTGTGTGTGTGTGTGTGTGTGTGTGTGTATATATATATATATATATATATATATATATATATATATATATACACACACATACACATATATATATATACATACACACACACACACATATATATATATCATATACATATATATATATATATATATATATATATATACACACACACACACACACACACACACACACACACACCCCATGGGGTAGGAGTTTTCTCAGTAGAATGTATAGTGTTATTTCCACTGGAGTGGGATAAATCCTGATGACATCAGCAGAGTGAGGATAAACAACATTTATCCACATTGTGCTGATGTCACCAGAGTGAGGATATCTTCACTGCAGCCTGCATTCTAAATTAAACAGATTCAGAAAACAGTTTCTCTTTCTCACTGAAGCCTGCAACTTACTCAATTAGCATGGCAAAAGACACTCACCTGTGTCCCATAGTATTTCTAAGGCTCCTAGCCCATTACTGTGCTGATCTCAGCTTCAAAACAACCTGCATTCTAAATGGAATTCCTTCACAAAGAAGTTTTCTTTCTCAGTGCTACCTGCAACAGTTTCTTTCTCACTGAAGCCTAAAACTTACTAAATTAGCATTGCAAAAGATTCATCTGTGTCCCATTGTGTTTCTGGCCCCAGTCCATTCAGAAACACACACACACACACACCACAGAAACAGAAGAAGAACACAGAAAGAATGTTCCTAAAGCTCCCACCCCCAAGGTATAAATTGCACACATGGTGAAGAAGATTTGCCCCCAGGTCCTAACTGCTGACCTAACCCCTCTTGAACAAGTGGACTCCTTCAAATATCTAGGAATCATCCTGGACCCAGCTCTCAATTTCCACCAACACATACATCACCTGTCCACTGCCCTCAATGTCCGCCTTGGCCTGCTCTACCAGTTTAAACATTGCCTTATCCAAGATGCCCTCAGACTTGCAGTCTCATCCTCTATCCTCTCCCTCCTCGAATACAGCATACTCATATATAGCACTGCCACCACCTCGGCCCTCAATAGGCTCCCTCTCTCCCTCAACAAAACCTGCTGCCTCATCCTGGACTGCGACCGCCTCATTCATACCTGCTCACTTTATAACTCCACTAACTGGCTTAACTTAGATAATAGAATCCAGTTCTACACCTGTCTTATGGTCAAACGAATCACCCTAGGTCTCTCCCCCCCTCCCAGCCTCACCTCCCTAATCTATCCGGCCACAGCCACTAAAAAAACTTGTAGCTCTGGCAAGAAGTTGTTCACTGTTCCCAGATGTCAAACCTCCCTATTTCAAAGGTTCTTCAGCTTCAAGGCCCCCTCATGGATGAATGGCCTACCCAGCTTCATCACCAACGAAAACTCTATTGGCCTCTTCAAAAACCTACTTAAGAGTTATCTGCAGTTCTTAAACCACTGTGACTGCCATTGAACCTGTCTCTCAGTCCTCCCCCACTATGACAATGGCCTCTGGCTGGTTTACCCCCACCCCACCCTTTATCTTCCTAAATTTTTTTTTGTGCCACCCTAAGTTTCTTTGGTCCCATTTGCGAACCTTACATTGTACTTTTACCATGTATACAGTTTATTTTGTACTATTACCATGTATCTAGCTATTCTATTACATGTAATGTATGTCTACCCTATTACTGTACTCTCCAATACTTGTGACGTGGAACCTTTGTAAATAAGTCTCTGACTCAAAGGTACTTTCCAAATCCTGAATAAATAAATAGAGAAAAAAGATCATGGGATATGGAAAATATTCTCAGTCCTGAGAATACAGAGCTCACTGTGCAGGAGTGAGTATCCCACTTCTATATATCTATATACATCTACAGGTATATCTATATCTATTCATTACAAAAAACTCCATTAATGCATCAGTTAGGGTTGTTTCTGCAGTGACAGAAGTGTGGAAATGTGGTGTTAAGGTTACCACCCCACCACCCCACCCCATCCTCAAATTCCTAACTCAGCATTCACACACACACACACACACACACACACACACACACACACACACACACACATACATATATGCAAGCAGTAGAAGACACATACATCTTCATGGTCCAGCAACTGTATGAGTTCTGTTGCAATCAGAGTGCCTTGTGGGTACACACGCATGCTGGGTAACCATGGGAGATGGCCCACAGTAAGCATTTTTCTGTTACAAACATCAATAACAAGATTTAAACAGATGTCTATATTTCAATTGTTGACTAATGATGAAACACACAGTATGTTATCCATAGATAGCTATATTGGAAATAACAGTTTGGGTAACCCTAGCAACAGTCATTGGATGTTTGCATATTTATTTCTGATAGTGTGAGTCTGTCCTAATAACAAATGGTAATAATAATAAAAGTAATGTTTTGTAGTATAGTTTACAAGCAACATGTGACAGCAACAGTTGTAACATCCAAAGCTAACCATAACATGCTGTTAATGAGTATTTCCAGTTAACACAGCAATATTACATGTGATGGTGCTAGTTTCATAACTGAGCAGTATGTGAAAAGTACTATGTATGTTTCAGCTGCATCTGTTCTGCTACCACATGCCTATGTCTTAGCAGCGATACCTGCAGCAAGCCAATCGTTGAATTATGACACATAAAAATCAATATTTAGAAAGTTTGTGCAGACTAAGTTTCACTTTATGAAAAAGATATGCCAGCTATAATGTGACATCACACTGTGCTGGCAGTATAGAGTCGATCATACTGTATTTGTTTTTCATTACATAGTGTTGTGTGAAAGGAGTACAGCATTGTGCTTACAGATGTGACTGACTGATATAGTGTCTTACAATCTTGCATGTGTCTTGCATGTGTGTGTGTGTGGGGTGGTGGGGGGAATGGGAAGTTACAGATTTGAGGGTGGAGTTGGGGTGGTAACCCTAACACCACATTTCCACACTTTTGTCACTGTGGAAACAACCCTAACTGGTGCATTAACCGAGTTTTTTGCAATGAATTTCCATTCTTTTTGAGAAAATGTAATGTAAGTGGTAAATGGTATGTGTTAGTGGGAGCGCGGGCCCTGCTCTCCCTTCGCATTGTCCATTTTATGCATAATGGAATGCATATGTATGAGCGTGGGCACTCTGGGCCCCGCACTCCCATGGAAACTTAACAACAGAGCAATGCAGCAGCCCTATAGGGCAAGGAACCCTTGTAACACTAATTTGCCGATATCTCGGGCAGCTAGAAAAAAAATTCAAGTGTTGTTGTAATCATGACAGCAAGTACTTCACACAGCGATCATCAACCAAACCCATCTCTTGCATCATTTACGAGCTATGGGCACCGAAAAGTACCCTTGGAACAAGTTTTTGCCAATATAGTAGGGAAAAAAATTCCTCTGCAGGTGTCATCTACTATATCCAAACTTGTTTCAGAAAGTTAGTTCACCTAAAGATGAACCAAGCTGCCAGTAGTGAAAACTCCGTATCTCGGTTAGTTTTCGAAATACGGGCACCAAAAGGCATGACGGGCACCACAATATTATTCTATGGGAAACTGCTCAACTTCAGAACAGTGTAACTTTGGGCCCCTTGAATGTTTTGGCACCAAAAGGCACATCTGTGTGACTAGGACTTGCCACCCTGCACATTTCAGCCCAAATGACCTAGCCATTTAGTTGCAGAAGGGTGGCAAAGATTAGCAGTTTTTTTGAAATACTTTCGCAAAATACTGTCGCAAATCATGAAAGTTTCACAAAAACTATCACAAAACATTTGCATTTACACAAGTATTTTTGGAAAAAAGTTGAAAGACGCATTTCTGGAGGGGGGGGTTAACCTGCCCCCAAAAAAGATATGGCTAGCATTCTCAGGACCAGACTAGGTAAACACAACAATTAGTGTTTACCTAGAGGGTCCCAATTTTAAACGCCAGACATTTTTCTGCATCACTAACTGAAAACAAGATGGCCAAATCACAAAAGTAAAAGGGTCATTTGCGAAAGTAAAACCGGCCATTTGCGAAAGTTTCATGATTTTTGTTAACTTTTCCCATTGACTATGATGGAAAATTTGTTTTTTGAATAACTTTTGAATGATTTAATATTTTTACACCAAATCTTCGAAAGGCACATCGGTGACCAAGACTGCATCTTCCCATAACATTTTGGACTGAACGGAAAAACCGTGCGGGCTGAGGGCATGAGCAAAGAAACACATGAAAAGTATTTTTATGTTGTTCCATAGTTCAGCAACCGTACATCCCACCGTACCACAACTTGACAGATCTAGAGCTCTACAGTACCAGACTATGCATGCAAAATGTCAGGAAAATCTGTTGGATGGTGGCAAAGTTATTAAGGTGCAAAATTTGAGGTTTAACATTAAAGTGCATACTCAACCCTAACTATAGTGGTACTACCATGCCACTATAATATACAGTGGAGCCCTGTTATAAGCACACCCTAAATACCAAGCAAAAATGTTCTTATAACCAGGATGTACTTATAAGAGGGCTTCATTGAAAACAGTGAAAATCCATGTAAAATCTCTGCTTAACATGATTAAACTGGGTTCAAACTAGTTTTTAGATAACTCATTATTAAAAGTAGTAGAATATAGCTTTTTCAAAGTGCTCTTGCTCAAACAGTTAGTGCAATGTTCTAAAATGCATTCAGTGTTTCACTTAACTGTGAAGGAATATGCGCTGTCTTCTTCATGGGGCATCTTTCACAAATCCATTTACTGGTTAAATGACTGTTAATGCGGAGACTAGGTGATGATTCAGCCCAGGCTTAGCAGACTCAGAGGTGATAATAACCATCTACCACTACTGCTGGGGAAAAAAAATGTTCTTATAAACGGGCTGATTGTTCTGATAAACGGGCTTTGTTGCTATTGAAAATAATGGACAAAAACTGGGACATCCAAACAATGTTCTTATATCCGATGTTCTTATAAGTGGGCTCTACAGTATTTATAAAATGGGTAGGAAAAATTATCTCAAGGGGTTGGTTGAAACACATCACATGACCATTCGTATATCTGAGCATGACTGCACACCTGCACTTTCAACCCCCTCCAAAACAATTTTGCCATTCTATAAGATAGATAACCCACTGTAGGGTGTGCGGTAATGCTCTGATATACACATGCCTTGGGTGGTTGATGCACTCGGCCTGCGGCCTCATAACAATGCACACCAAGGCATGCGTATATCAGAGCATAACTGCACACCCTAGAGTGTTTTTTTTTATATATTATAGTGGCGCGATCGCGCCACTATAGTTAGGGTTCAGCAGTCATTTACATACTAAAGTCAAAAGTTTGGTCGTTAATAACTTTGGACCCATTCAATGGATTTGCCTGAAATTTGGTACATGCGTTGGGGTATGGTGGATCTCTTGATAATTGCATTTCAGCTGGAGTGCTGGTCTTTGTGTACGAAAGCGCTGAAAAATGCAAAATTATCCATTTTTGGAGGCACCTTTAGGCATTCTTAATGTGGTTCTGCATGGCCGTCGTGTAGTGTGCCACTCTGTAAGATGGCTCGTTTGAAAGAGCTTTGGTGGCCGAACATGCCACTTTTTG
This sequence comes from Neoceratodus forsteri, assembly GCA_016271365.2. Lineage (NCBI taxonomy): Eukaryota > Metazoa > Chordata > Ceratodontiformes > Ceratodontidae > Neoceratodus > Neoceratodus forsteri. The sequence continues at coordinate 444,122,869 of CM057457.1, read as the reverse complement.
TTTGGTGAAAAAATATTATGGTATTCAAAAGTTATGGCACTTTTAGGTTCCCATTAGAAGTTAATGGGAAAATTTATATGTATATTTTGCGATCAAAGAACGGGGTTCTGGTCATCTCGTCCCACCTGGCAGTCAAAGAATTTGCAGCCTCACGGTTCAAGAATCTTTGGCCCCGAAGATTTGTTCAAATTCTTTGACCGCAAGGACTGCCATCTTGTTTTCAGTTTTCCAATCGCACAAACACAATATCTCGGCTCAGGGGTCACTTCTGAAGTAAAACTTCGATTGGGTTTACTCAGGAGACCCCGATCTATCGAGCCATGGCTTTAGTTCCATCCAAATCAGTCCAAAATTAGAGTTATTAGCTTTTAAATTCTTCATTCGCGGCTCGCTAACGATCTTTGATTGCGAGCCGACAAATTCTTTGATCACAAGAATCTTTGATCGCGATCGTGCATCGCGAGCAAGGGACAGGATGGCCAGATTTCTAAATCAATTTGTGTAGCCCAGGGGTGCCCTAGAGTGTTAAATTATGGTGGGTTTTGCTCAGGGGTTTCATTGCCTCATCTGTATAACAAATAATGTATTCTTCTTCTCTGTGTTCAGTGTTTCCTCTATCGGCTGTTAATCTCCTGGTAGTTAGTGGCCCCTCAATGTGTATAATTCTATGTAGTGCCTCGTCTGTGTTTCACCCCTGTATTTTTGGCATCCTTGGTAGTCTTGTGGCCCCCGAGCTGTATATGTATTATTATAAATGTTTATTATCCTGGTAGTTTCCTGCTCGCTTCAGCATAATGAAATAAATAATGATTTCTTATTACCTGTTGCAGTTCACAAGTGGCTCCCACTCCCATCATTCATGTTAGCCTCGCTTAGCAGCTTTCCTTATTGATCGGGTAGCTGGCATCAGTTCATTACCTCCATGGTTAGTTGCCGATTGTCTGTTCAGCAGCGGTAATGCAAAGAGGTGCTCTGAAATATTTCGAGAGCCTCTTTGCATTACCACTGTAATGCAGAGAATGGGTGACTGGCGTGGAGGTGAGAGGTGGTTGTGCCGTTGCCAGCTGGCTAAGGGTGGGGGTGCTGGGTGGGCCGGCATGGATGGGTGAGGGGGGGCCACTAGACTACCAGGTAATAGAAATCATTATTTATTTCATTATGCTGGGGGGCCACTAGACTACTAGGGATATTAACATTTATATAATAATACTATACACTATACAGCTCGGGGAGCCACTAGACTACCAGGGATGTTAAAAAATACAGGGGTGGGGGGCACCTAGACTACCAGGGCACTACTATAGGATTGTATATTTTATTGGGGAGCTATTAGACTACCAGGGATGTTAATATTTTATTGTGAGTGGGTCCACTAGACTACCAGGGATAGTTAGTACATTATTTTGGGTATGCAGATGGGCACAAGACTTCCTGAGCAAAACCCACCTTAATTTAACACTTAGGGCACCCCTGTGCTGCAAATTGATTTAGAAATCTGGTCATTCTCATCCCTCTTTTATTCGTGAGAGTGAGCAATTTCTTTGATCATGGTGCATGCAAATACTTTTGATCAAGATTCTTCTAATCGCATTGTACATCGCGAGAGAGGGACAAGATGGCCAGATGAAAAAATCTATTTACTTCCAGTCTAGGGGTGTGCTATTTAAGAGAATTGAGGGTGGGTTTTACTAGGGGCTTCGCTCTGATGAACCTTGGTGGTGATTTACTGTGATTCTGTTTATTTTTTTAATTTGGACAGTTTGAATTCTTTTGATCGTGACCTCGCAAATTTTTTTTGATTATGTAGCCTGGTAAATTCTTTGATCGCGTGATCTTTTTGATCGCAGATTCATGCATCGTGAGCTTAGGGACAATATGGGCTGATTAAAAATCAATTTTCTCAGCCCAGGGGTGTTGTAGGAAGTCAAATGAGGGTGGGTTGTAATCAGGGGGCTTCGTTCTGTTGAACCATGGTTGTGGTTTGCCGCAATTCCTTAAATTTTTTGATTTATAAGGTTTTTAAATCTTTGTTCGTGAGCCTGAAAATTATTTGATTGTGAGCCTACAAATTCTTTGATTGTGAGATTCTTTGGTCGCCATCTTTGATCGCAAGGGAGGGACAAGATGGACAGATTTTTTATAATGGAATAGATAGGGAAATTTTAGTAATCTTTCATATTGAATATCTTGGAAACGGTTTGGTCTTTTGACTTGAAATTTGGAGGAAAGAAAGGCACTATCCCACAGATGTGGCTTTTGGTGCTTTGGTCAAGAAATAGTACAGGGCGGCAAAGTTATGGCACTATGAAGTTGAAGTTTTTCCCGTAGGATAACATTACAGTGTTTGCCGCATTACAGGAATTCTTTGCCACCCTGCTGCAAAATAACGGTTTGGTCATTTGGGCTGAAATTTGGAAGGAAGAAAGCCAACATCCTACAGATTTGCCTTTTGGTGGTTTGGTGAAATAATATTACAGGGCACAAAGTGATGGCACTCCAAAGTTGAAGTTTTTTGCCACAGGATAACATGGTGTCCGTTGCGTCTTTCAGGGCCTGTATCTCAGAAACTGTGCAAGATATGGACTTTTCGTCACAAAAATGCTTAGCCACCCAAATGGGGGCTGAGCACAAAACTAGCCAGGAAAGTCATAATTCATACAAAATTTTTAATTTTTGTCTACGTCATACGGTTCCTGAGATATAAGCAGTTTAGTATTCCAAGTCATAATTTTCGTTCAATTTCTATTAGCACAGTGAGGGGGAACCCACATTAGGGTTCTCACCCCTTGCACCCACTCCCCACTGCAGGCCCCCACCAACAGGCACATCGGGTGTGCTGGGTTGTCGGTCCTAACTCTCACCCCATTCTCCTACACTGCACCACCTCAGCTTGTTTACACATGGGATGGGGTGAGAGTTAGGACTGATGACCCCAACTCACACCCCGATGCCTGTTGGTGGGGGCAAGGTGGGGTTGGGGAGCAAGGGGTGGGAACCCTAATGTCAAATTTCCTCACTTTTGTCATTGTAGAAGAATCCTAACTGATGCAGTAACAAAGTTTTTTTGCATAGAATATATCTATATTTCTCAGATTAAACCTTTGAGAACAGACTCATTACATAGGTTCTATATCAAGGTCAAAACTGCAAGAAACATAGAAACATAGAATTTGACGGCAGATAAGGACCGCTTGGCCCACCCAGTCTGCCCATTTCCCTACCTAATGGGTAAGCTGCAGATCCTAGTTAACCAGCAGCCTACTTCTTCCTACCCCCACCCCCTAGAATTGCCTTATGACTGTCCCATGCATGTTTGAATTCCACCACTGTTTTTGACTCCACAACCTCCTCCGGAAGGCCGTTCCATGCATCCACAACCCTCTCTGTGAAAAAATACTTCCTTAAATTACCTCTGAGCCGCCCTCCTCTATCTTCAAATTGTGCCTCCTTGTTCTTGCGCACCTCTTTTTTTGAAAGATGCTACCCTCTTGGACTTTGTTGATTCCCTTGAGGTACTTGAACGTTTCTACCATGTCCCCCTCTCCTCCTTTCCTCGAGGCTATACATATTAAGCTCCTTAAGTCTCTTCATACGTCTTCCGTGCAGACCCTGCACCATTTTAGTGCCCTCTTCTGGACAGCTTCCATCCTGTCTATGTCTTTTGGAGATTGGGTCTCCAGAACTGCATGCAGTACTCAGATGGGGTCTCACCAGCTGTCTGTACAGAGGGATAATAACTTCCTGTTTTCTACTGGTGATGCCTCTCCCTATGCATCCCAGTATCCCCCCAGCCCTCCTTGCTGCCCTCTCACATTACTTGCCCACCTTTAGGTCATCTGATATGACTACCCCCAGGTCCCTTTCTATTTTTGTTGTTGTTAGTATCTCACCCCCCATTGTGTACTCTTCCCCTGGGTTTTTGTCTCCCAGGTGCATTATCTTGCACTTCTTAGCACTGAATCTAAGCTGCCATACATTTGACCATTCCTCTAACCTTGCCAAGTCCCTTCTCATGCTTTCCACCCCACCTTGTGCATCAACTCTGTTGCAGATCTTTGTGTCATCTGCAAAGAGACATTTTCCTTCCAGCCCTCTGCAATGTCGCTTATAAAGACATTGAAGAGGACCGGTCCTAATACTGAACCCTCGTGTACCCACTAGTAACCCCTTCTTCAGAGTGGACTCCATTTACTATTACCTCTCTGTGTCCTATTCTCCAGCCAATTCTTTACCCAGGCTGTCATCTTGGGACCCACTCCCAGGCTGGCTAACTTGTATATTAATCTTTGTGTGGGACTGTGTCAAATGCCTTGCTAAAGTCTAGGTAGGCCATGTCCACAGCCCCTCCTGCTCTACTACTTTGGTCACCCAGTCAAATAAATCTATCAGATTCATCTGGCATGACCTTCCCACTGTGAATCCATGCTGCCTTGGGTCCTGTGCCCCTCTGGCCTCTAGATACTCAACAATTCTTTCCTTCAGAAGTGATTACATCATTTTCCTATCACTGAGGTTAAACTAACAGGTCTGTAGTTTCCTGCTTCTGCCTTGCTCCCACTTTTGTGAAGGGAATCACCTCAGTCCCCGGGTACCACCCCATCCTCCCATGATTTGTTAAAAGGGTAGTCAGTGGTGTCACTAGTTCTACCCTTAGTTCTTTAGAATTCTGGGATGAATCCCATCAGGCCCCATTGCTTTGTCCACCTTCAGTTTTAAGAGTTTTCAGAACCCTTTCTTCTGTAAATGGACTGGTATCAACTTCTGTATCCAGAGTGTTTCTACTGTTTGTTTTAGGTACCTCCCTCTTCATTTGTAAATACTGAGCAAAAATATTTGTTTAGTATCTCTGCCTTTTCACAGTCACCCTCTGCCCACCCTCCCTCCCTTTATTAAGCCTCACTATCTCTCCTTGGTCTTCCTTCGCCCCCTGATGTACCTATAAAAGGTTTTATCCCCTCTTAACTTGCTGGCTATCTTTCCTCAGTTTGGGCCTTTGCTGTTCTGACTGCCTTTCCAGCTTCCTTTGCTTTAACTGATACAGTTCTCTGTCCTGCTCCTTCTGTGATTCCTTGTACTTCCTGAATGCTTTCTTTTCTCTTGAACCTTCACTGCCACTTCTTTGAGAACCATAGTGGTTTCTTACATCGTTTGTTTTGTTTATTTGCTTCACACAAAGGCTTGTTACCTCTGTGATGGCAGTTTTATTATTCCCCATTGTTCTTCCACCCTCCTTCCTGCCCATTTGCTAGTGCATTCCTTGAGGCACTCACCCATTTTGGCAAAGTCAGCCCTCCTAAAGTCCAGTACTTTTGCCTTTGTATGGCTTGACTCTATTGCTGTGTTTATTGTGAACCATACTGTTCGATGGTAGCTAGTTCCCAGATGGCTACCCACTTCTACATCTGTAATCCTCTCCATCTCCATTTGAGAGAACCAGGTCTAGGATTGCTCCCTCTTGAGTGGGCTCCAATACTAGTTGTCTAAGGCATGCCCCTGTGGGGCATCTAGAATAACCCCACTCTTGATGGCTGCTGCAACTGCACTCCAGTTAACATCTGGCATATTCAGATCACCCATCACCAATATCTCCCCTTTTTCTGCCATTCTAAGTATACTTTCTATCATTTCCTTGTCCATTTCCTCCCCCTGAGAAGGGGGTCTGTATACAACCCCTGTGCGGATTGTGGTGCCATTGCCAGTCTCCAAATTTACCCACAGTGCTTCTTTTCCTCCCTGTTTACCCTTTTGTTCTGTTGCTTTGATTCCTTCCCTTGCATAAAGAGCTACTCCTCCTCCTCCTCTTTTACCCTCCCTGTCCCTCCTGTAGATGGTGTATCCTGGTATATTTACGTCCCAGTCATGGTTTTGTGTGTACCATGTTTCTGTGACTGCCATGATATCCAGATGTTCCTCCTCCATCAAGGCCACTAATTCAGGAAGCTTGTTAGTCAGACTACGGGCATTGGTACTCATTGCTCTCCATTTTTTGATGACTTTACCGTCTGTTGCAGCATCCCCCACTGACCTTTCTACCTCGGTCTTTTTCTCATTTAGTACCCTGTTTTGTAGGGAGAGGCTGGGATTTTCCTGCTGCTTATCAGTGCCTCCCCCCTTGACTAGTTTAAAAGCTTGCCAATGAAGCATTTAAACCGATTGCTCAAAAGACTTGTTCCCTTCCTGGACAGATGCAGACCATCCTGCCAGTATAGGCTGGTGTCCCCCCAGGTGGAACCACAGACCCCAATGAAACCAAACCCCTGTGCTCCACACCATTTTTTTAATCATTCATTAAATGCATGGTGCAAAGTACCCTCGCCTCACCCATGCCATTGACAGGCAGCACCTCTGAGAAGGATACTGTGTGTGCTACTTGTCTTAGGCCCCTCCCCAACTCTACAAAGTCCTCCTGCACTGCTCTAATCTCATGATGAGCCAAGTCATTTGTCCCTAGGTGGACAATGATGTCCAGCTCAGACTCCCGCACAGCTGTTCTCGTGATCCTGAGGATGTACTTCCTGTCCCTCCAAGCCATGGCACCAGGCAGGTACCTTACTTCAGTTTTCCCTGCTCCCCCCAGTTCTATCCCCCTAATAATTGAGTCCCCCACCAGGAGCTGCTTCCTTTCCCTTTGGTGTCCTCTGCCTCCTTCCTGTGGGCCTCCCTTGTGACAGTTGTCCTCAGCCTCCTTAGTCTCCTCTGTGGGTGCATCCATAGGGGAACTATGCTCCCCCAGAGTGGTGTATGGATTGTGGAGTGGAACAACTGACTGGGTGTGCCTCTGTTCCACCATCCTCACCCTCCCTGAGCCCACTGTGGTCCAACTGCTGTGCTTTCTTCGCAACCTCTGAGGTAGTGGTGGTGGCTCTGGTGCTCCCTGGATGGGGGAGGTTCCCTTCTTACTGTCCAGTGTGGCCTGGGTGAAGGTTTCCTTACTACTGTCCAGTGTGGCCTGAAGACGGGCAACCTCCTCCCTCAGGGCAGAGAGTTGTCTGCAAATAGGGCAGCATCTCAGCCTCCAGAAAGACTCCCGGAAGACTGCTGCCCTGCCACCATTACATTGCACTACTCCCCACATGTTTATCTACTTTTTGTGTGTGTGTGTGTGTGATTGGTTTGTTATATAGAAATATATATATTATACAATGTGTATGCTTATGGTATATTGTCAGTGCAGTGTGTTAGAGAGGATATGATAGTGATATGCACCTTGCACTCTTGAGGAAATGATGTCAGAACCCCAGGTATAAAGGAACTATTTCCAGGGGTGGGTGGGGTGAGGGGTGGGCAGGGTTGGGCCTAAACTGCGCCTCACGAAACAATCAGCTAAAAGCTCTGACCCACCACTGCGATGAGTGCCTTCCTGTCAGCAAGATGCCCTACACAACAATTTGACAGAGAAAATACCCTGCTAATCAAACAGAGAAAAATACAGACATCCAAGTCAGACACAGGTAAACCTCCCCAGCCCCAAAACAGCCTGGTGGTGTGTGCTCTGAAAGCAGTCAGCCCCAAAATAAGTCAGCTGTGCTTTAAACTCTTCCTGCACTGAAAATCTTAAGAATTGTAACAAAAAGTAAAGCTAGATCCACCTCCCTCTGTTGCTTGAAAGACTGTCTTTTCCTGATAATTCTAAGTTCCTTATTTCACCTTTCAGTTAGAAGTAGCCTCCACCTGCAGAATATCTGCTACAAACCAAAGACAACTGTAAGGTTCACCTCCCTCTGTTGTGAGCACAACCCACTTTCTTGCAAATCCTATGTTCAGTATTGCAGCTTCCATCCAGAGGTAGCTTCACCTGAAGAATATTAGATGTTCTGATGAGTTTGCTATAAAACACTTGCTTACAATACTATAGTTCTCAGGTCTGTAAGACTCTTCCAAAGCTATTGGCAGACAAGTAGCTATGATGTAAGCACTTCCTGACACAGTCTGGTCTGGCCTTTTAAGGCACACACAGATAAACACAAAAAACAGTTTCCACCCCATAGGGCACTGTCTGGGTCAAATACACAGCCTGTACCAGCACTTACTTCAGGACTTATGACAGATTCTTAGCCCAGGGTTTAAACTCTTCCTGCACTGAAAATCTTAAGAATTGGAACAAAAGTAAAGCTAGATCCACCTCCCTCTGTTGCTTGAAAGACTGTCTTTTCCTGATAATTCTAAGTTCATTATTTCACCTTTCAGTTAGAAGTAGCCTCCACCTGCAGAATATCTGCTACAAACCAAAGACAATTGTAAGGTTCACCTCCCTCTGTTGTGAGCACAACCCGCTTTCTTGGAAATCCTATGTTCAGTATAGCAGCTTCCAGCCAGAGGTAGCTTCACCTGAAGAATATTAGCTGTTCTGAATCAAATCAAGAATCAAAACTACTTATGGTTAAGCCATGTGATAAAGGTTGACAACAATGGAGGCATTTAAGCAGAAACATTACAGGGCACAGACAAAACATAAATAACACTGTATACACTAAGAACTAGCAAACTCAAGGAGAGAAAAAAGGGAGACTGAGAGAATGAAGAGGTTGTCACAGGCTTAGGTGGTGGGCAACAGAGAAAGAAGACAAACTACAAAGAGAGAATACTACAGGAATTGACCCAGATTGTGAGCCTAATCATAGGTGATATAGATTACCTAAGGGTGTCAGGTGTAGAGATGATACAATACCAATACTGAGTAGCAGGTACAGATTACCTAGAGCTGATAGGGTGGAGCAAGACCAATTCTAAGTAGCATGTGCGAGTTCAGAGGGTGGTGGGATAGGAGAAGATGGAATATAGTGGAGAGACGACTAGGGAAGGGAGGGTAGACGGTAACAGGGGAAAGAGAGTCAAATATTTAATGGAGGGAAGAGGAGAAGTAGGGAGGCAAAGAAGGTGGACAGGTGGTGTTGAGGTTGGGCAACAGTCAGAGGGGCAGAAGGCCCTATTGGAAACAATCACAACAAGCATTAGCAACCAGATGAGTTCTTAGCTCACGTTTAAAGGGGTCTAACATTGATTTAGTAGAGATGCTAGGAGGCAGGCTGTTAATCCATTTGGGTGCCCAGTGGGCAAAAGCTCTTTGTCCTAGTGAGGTGTGACATCAGAGAACCTTGAAGACTATAATCCTGGAGCTTCTTGTGGGGTGGGTAGCATCTGGACACTGGCAGGCAGCACACCTAGACTTGCTTTTTTGGCCAGCAACCAGGTCTGGAACTTAAGCCTGCCCTCGAACTGGAGCCAGTTGGCACAGGCATAGAGGTCACAAGTGTGCATGCATTATTCAAAACCAGTTGAGAGACGGCACACCTTATTTAAGGCAACTTTTATGCAATGGAGGGCTGTGTCCATTGCAGACCCATAGAATACAATTCCATGCTCAACACGGGAGACCACTGAGCTGTGGATGGCCAGGTTTAGAGCTTTGGGGGCAAGGCTATGCTTATGCCTGTATAGAAGGCCAATACATAGGTTGAGGGCCTTTGCAATGTTGTAGACAAAAGACATGGAGCTGTCAGCTGTAACCCCCAGATATTTAAATTGCTGTACCTGGTCCAGCAATGCCCCATCGACATTTGTAACAGTGAGAGAGTGTGATCGGTGTCTGTTCTGCAGGCTGGAGAACATAATAGTCTTAGTTTTTTTTATAATTCATGACAAGTTATGATCCTTGAACCATCTTTCCACTGCAATGAAGCTATCCTGTAATGTGTGCTCCAGGGTAATAGGGTCAGTGGCATTAGAAAATAGGACTGCATCATCTGCATAGAGCAGAAGTTTACTGCAACAGGCACTTGGATGCCAATTTAGAAATATATAAAACAATAGGGGACCCAGTATGGAGCCCTGGGGGACACTAGAGTGAACTGGTCTACTGTCAGATAAGACACTGTCAATCCTAATTTGCCAGGACAAGTTTGAGAGGTAGGACTTGAATCATCTGACTGTGTCATTGGAAAGACCAATAGCAACTTGTTGCTCAGCTAGGAAATCGTGATTAATTGTGTTGAACGCTTTTGATAGGTCAATAAATGTTGCACCACCCAGTTCACCATGCTCAAGGGAGTTGTGAATATAGCCTGTAACTCAAGCAGAGCAGTAGTGGTGCTATGACCTTTGCAGAAGCCATGTTGTTCTGGACACTGAATGTTACATTTTTCCAGATATTCAACTAACTGATCCACAACAATCCTTTCAAGAGTTTTTGATAGGGGTGGGAGAATCGAAAGGGGTCTATAGTTTCCTAGCGAGGAGTGATCGTCACTCTTGAAGACTGGAGTTACTAATGCCGCTTTTCATAGCTGTGGGAAATGTGAGCTGCTTAGTGAGGCATTGAGAATGTGAGTCTCCAGAATATCTTCCAAGGATAGTGCTAGAAGGGAATCACCCTGTATTGGGATTTTCCCAGGACCTTTAGAAGGTATTTCTTGGCTTCATTTAAAGAGATGGTTCTGGGACCAAATGAAGGGTTAGAAAGTGGCTGGTCCTTTGTGCAGTGACAGAGGAGATAGTAAGGTGGAAGAAGTTTGGGGGTAGCACTCCAGTAAGATCTGTAAATGCTTTGTTGAATGAGTTTGCTATTGTTATTGGGTCAGTTGTAGGTAGGCCATCAATGCTGAGCATTGTACGGGCTAACTTACTATCTTTCCTCGTGACTTCTTTGAGGTTAGCCCAGAATTTCTACCGTCACTCCAAGACCGGGTGTGTGTACCCTGGTAGTATTGTTTTTTTGCTGCATGTATTGCCCTAGTGCAGTTGTTGCAAGCCTTTTTGTAAATTTGAATATCAGCCTGTTAGCTTGTCTCCCATGCTCAATACTATAGGCGATCTCTTGCTTTCAAACTCTCAGTATGTTTTGGTGAGAACCAAGGGTTGCTACGGCCTTTTATTTTCCATTTTGTTTTACTGGGACATGTTTATCACAGACTGCACTGAATAACTGGATGAAACACTCCAGAGCTGCATCAACAGTAGTGGAACAGTAGACTTGGGACCTGTCCTGTTGACTCAGGTCTACTCTAGTTGGTCAAGGTGACCTTGCATAAGGACTCTGTTTGTGACAGTTCCAGAAGGGGGTTTGGAGTATGTACAGGACCAGCAAAATAAAACAGGTAAGTGATTACTATAGGCATCCAGTAGGACAGTGGTCTGGGAGATACATTCCAGCCAATTTGACAGAACCCAGTCCAGTAATGTTGACGTGCCAGTCTTGTAATTTACTCTAGTGGGTGAAGAGACATGTTGAGAGAGGTGCACCACTGTCACTGCATCCCTGTATGGAGTTGCTGCAGGGGAGAGCCAGTTAGCAATGAAATCACCTAGCAACAGAGTTTCAGTGTTAAGGTTAAGGGTGCTGAGACAATTCAGTAAAGAGTCAAGCCCAGTGGTTTTTTGGCCAGGTGGGATATACACAGATAGCACAGTGAGGGTTTTCTTTATGCTTGCCTAGAAATATTTTTACTGCTAGAATTTGCTGCTGGTCCCAGTGTCAGGTAAGGTAGTATGTGAGCCTGTAAGTAATCCCTGAGGTAGCTTACACAACCACCAACTCTTTTGGTAAGGCTATTAGCCCTGAACACGGTGTATCCTGGGATCGAGATTGAGGCATCTGCAATATTGGAGGAGAACCAGGTCTGCACTACTGACAAGATGTCCGGGTTATATTGTTGTGTCCACACATACAAGTTGTCCATTTTCAGGAGAAGACCACATATATTAAGTGAGTCAATTATAAGTTGACCAACATTACCTTGCGGCACTGTCAAGGGTATCTGAGTGCCCAGGTTTGGGGTGAATATTCCCAGAAAGTAGCAACAGCTGGAGGGCAATGCAGCAGAGATATTCCTTTAGTAGTTTGTAGCCAAGTTTCTGCTGCCTGCACTGACTGTAGTAGTATTAGTATCCTTCCTTTACATTGAGAATCCTAAGATAGAGGGCCATTGGGTGCAAGCACCTTGGATAACATGCGAGATAATCTAGTGGACTAGCTGTTTTCAGCTCCCTAGAGGGAGTGGGTAACATGACACTATAGGACAATGTTGCTGAGAAGTGTGCATTAAATGATGTCTCTGGGAGGGATGGAGCAGAGCTAGGTAGCTAAGTGATGCGCAAGTAGTTATGTAGGCTCAGGAAGGTAAGAATAAGAGCACCCCTCACAAGCAGAACACCAGGTGAAGACATTATAGTGGTTATACTAAGCAGTAGTCCAAGGCAGAGTAGTCCTTTAATGGGCGAGAGTGTGCTAGGAGAGCCTAAGAGGATCAACCAACAGTATGCAAGGAGAGGAGAGGAGATACTTTAAGCATTTAATAGAGGTCTGGGTAGGGTAGGTTGCCACATTATTAGGAGAGTCAGAGTCAATCAGAGAGGGCCACCGCAGCAAGTGGGCACCAATTTCAAAGATTGATTGAAACACTCCAGCAGCCAATAGATGGCCTGCTGCATATATATATATGTGTATGTATACACATATACAATTATAGATAGATAGGGTTGAGTAGGCAGTTTAATGTTAAACTCCAAATTTTGCACTTGACCAATGCAACCATTCAATGGATTTCCACGAAATTTGGAACACGTGGTCTCAGGTGATAGATCTCTCAATCTGCCAAGTTGCAGTTTAATCAACTTTGTGAGTTTTGCACAGCAAAGCATCAAAAAATGTGTTTTTCAGTTGTTTAGCAAATATCAGGGCCATTTTGTGACATCGTGCTGCACGCAACCATTTGGACTTTTGGCTGAAATATTTAGGGTAAAAATAAGTTATCCTAAGGAATACTACAGCATTGGTTTGGTGAACAAATATTAATTAGTTCCAAAGTTATTACATTTTGAAATTTTTGGTTCTGGGCATGCTCAGTTCAGTCTTTGGGATAGATGCACAGTTTTGATCAAGGATTCCTGGTTGTGAATGGCTCAATAACAGGGAACGAGAAAAGGGATTGGCAAATTTCAGAAAATCCTTTTTTGTGAGAAAATCTCTGTTCGTTGGGCACCATTTTGTTTTTCCCTTAGTGAAGGGAGAAAATAAAACCTCACAACTTGCCCTAGGGTCATCTTTCCTAAAAAAACAAGGCATGGATTTTGGTGATAGGGATGTCCTCTACCCACCCATGCCTTTGTTTGTTTGTTTTCTACTTTAAAAAGGGCACTTTTAAACTTTAAAAATCCCTTTTCACCAGCTGATCCCTTTTCGCTGGATTGGCTGGCAAAAAGGGATTCTTGCCCTATATTTTGATTTTATTGTGCTAACATGGGGACCCAATCCCTGTGTTGGTCTTCACCACAGTAATATGGGACACTGGGAGGCCCATCTCTAGTGTTCTGAAATAATTTTTTCCCCTGAAAAAAAGAAAACAGTCCCCAGATGTCTTATAGATTTGATGCAGAATCCTGCATACTGCCATTTTCAGTGCAGAATCCTGCATCAAACTGCCATTTCTGATGCAGAATCCTGCACCGAAGTGCCCGCTAAGCCCATTTTTTTACCGACATCAGGGTGCTCCATCCCGGAGTCAGCATGCATCCTCCCCTCCACTACTGTGGCACACTGGGGAGCCCACCTCCAGTGTGCCAAAAAAAATAAATACTGTTTTGGTGGACATCTGACACAGGGGGGTGGGCATCCCGGTGTCAGATGTCCCCCAAGCCCATCATTGTAAATATTTAAATGGCCAACATTGGGGTGCCCAATCCCCAGTGCTCCCAGATCTACGGGGATTCCCGTATTTTACGGGGTTTGTGTGCTCAAAATGGGCTACGGGAAGGAATTACTTATTTTTTAAAATATACAGGATAAATCTGGCACCATCCGGGAAAAGTCGTGGCCGTGAGTCTGTGGGTTTATCACGGACGAGATTTAACAGAAGCCTGCCTCCGATTGGTTCAGAGACCACAGTCATGCTCTGATCACACAATGAGTGTGGTCTCTGATTGGCTATAGTGTTGTTCTTTGATGCAGAGTGAGCCCCGGGATATTTAAACTGGCTACGGACCCCCTGTGTTTCCAACACCTACTAGGATCACTGCTGCTGCTGCTGCTGCCTGGAGAGAGAGAGAGAGAGAGAGAGAGAGAGAGAGGATCGTCCAGCTACTCGCAGCCACGTGTTTTTGTTTTCACCCAGAGACGGGACCCCCGAGAATCGGGTCGAGAGACAGATCCTGCACTTTAGGCTTCCCAGACGCTTGCCGCCACCAGTGTCCTAACCTCCGTTTTCCATCGCACCTGTGTTACAAACTGCAGGCTTTAATTTACCGGCGCAATCATGGTGCAGAGAAAATCAAAGGACCAGCCTGATCCATCCCTGAAATAAACTACCCTGGACCCCAGCATGAAGAAACCCTGACCCTACACACTTTCCTCGGTTGCAGTCTGTGAGCCCGGCCAGACCGCAAGAAGAATCAATATTATCCAGATCCCTGAGCTGCCTTCTGTCATGACTTCACGAGATCTATAAAGGTAAGAAAAAAATATATATATATATAATTAATATTATAATCAGTGTCTGTGGGATCATAATTCAAGCACCCCTGTGCTGCTCTGATTGGGACAGAGTGTGTGTGTGTGTGGGGGGGTGACTTGAGGAGATGTAATTATCTCTAGTTTTTTTTTTGTTTTTAAATAAAATTATTAAACAGTTCCTCAGTCGCTGGAGGATGGGGGGAGATATTCAGTCTGTCCAGTGTCTTCCTTACACTACTGCCGTCACTAAAAGGTGCTGCTGATCACTACGCCTGAATCTGTTCCATGTTACATTACAGTAATCTCCCCCCCCCACCCCCCATGCCAGTAAGGTAGTATTTTATATCAGTGTTCTTTTTTCCTAAATAATTGACCTTCCATTTCTCAGGGCTGACATTCTTCTGCCATTCTGCTTTCCGTTTGCTTAATGTCATCTGATAAGTAGATGGGACAGAGTGTATGGGGGGGGGGTCACTTTTAGGAGATAAACTTTTTTTTTTTTTTAATATATTATATTACTAGTACAAACACCCAATAATCTTGCATCAATGATCTGTGCTGCTTTGGCTGGGACATGTGGAGGATTTCTGGTCTTTGTGGCATAATATTAATAGGAGTTTATAACATCTAATATGAACAATCTTGCATTTATTATACAGTGTGAGCACACAGGAAAATCTACAGGAATTTCACCCAGGTTTTACAGGGAAAATACAGGAAAATTAGGGTCTGCTACAGGAAAATGCTTTGGCCGATATGGGAGCACTGAATCCCTGTGTTGGCTTTCTGAAGTAACCAGCCCATGAAGTAGTCAGGAACACTGGGGAGCACATTCCCAGTGTCCTAAAATAAAGTTTGTTTTAAACCTGTCAAAAAAGAAAACTGTCTCATCTTTTTTTCATTTTAATCTATAAAAAGAAAACTGTCTCTCGTGGTCTCCACCGCTCCCTGCCCATCCCAACCCACCCACCCTCTGCACACCCACCTCCCCACACCCCCATACTTTCCCTCCAAGGTCAGCAGCTGTGATCTTCTGTGGACTGGGACATGTCAGCACTCTTCAAAGTCCTACTGAGAACTGAGGAATCAAGGTATGCACTGTATACTGGCTGTCAGTGAGTTTTTTAACTTATGTTGATATCTCAGCCATTTTTAGGAATTCTGACCCCAAGCTTTCAACATGGGGTTCTTGGGACCCCACCTCATTAACACTGGCACTGTCATTTCGTTACTTGGACCCAAAAGATGATTTTGTGGTCACCACGCAGAATCACCTTTTGGGACCGATTAGCAAAATGACAGTGCCAGTGTTCATGAGGGAGGGTCCCAAAGAGCCCATGTTGAAATTTTGGTGCAAAAATTCCCCCAAATGACTGCCTTACAAGCATGCATTGAGCAGTTTCTACACATGCTCATAACTTCACTGGTTTTTAATATTTTCACTCCAGAGTTTTGACATCGAAACTTATTCACAGCTCCTCATGAACAGTACAGCTGTCATTTTTCACATCCTGTCTGAAACATGTTTTCGCACCTCTGGTGCGGAATGGTTGTCACGGTACAAAATCACCTTTTGGGAGGGAGTAATGAAATCATAGTGCCACTGTCCATGAGGTAGGGGTCCCAAAAAGGCTATGTTGAAAATTTGGTGCAAAAATACCCCAAAATATCAGATTTATGTGCACTGAAATTTTGCTACTTATGTATTCAACTTTGGCAAATTTTTATATTTTCACTCCAAATATTCAGCGTTGCCAGTTTGTCACACCACTTCATGAACAAAACAGCTGTCATTTCTCACATCCTGCCCGAAATATGTTTATGCAGCAGTGGCGCGGAATAGTGCAGTTGCTGCATAAAAATAACCTTTCAGGGCCGAGTAAGAAAATAAATTGCAAAAAAACTTTTGTTAATGCATCAGTTAGGGTTGTAGCAACAAAAGTAAGGAAATTAAATGTTAGGGTTGCACTCCTAATACCATTCACTTCCACCCAACCCCACCAGCCCACCCCACACCCATTCTCTACAAACCAACACACAGGGTGTGCCTTGGGGTCATCGGCCCTAAGTCTCACACCATTCTCCTATACTGTACCATGTCAACTTTCTTACACGTGGAATGGGGTGAGAGTTAGGGCTGATGACCCCAAGGCACACCCTGAGGTGTATTGGTCTGTGAATGCTTGGTGTGGGATGGGCTGGTATGCACATATACATATACACACACATATACAAACACACACACACACACACACATGTTATATATACATATATATTATAGTGGCATGGTCGTGCCACTATAGTTAGGGTTCAGAGGTCACTTACATACTAAAGTCAAAAGGTTGGACGTTAATAACTTTGGACCCATTCAACGGATTTGCTTGAAATTTGGAATGCGTGGTGGGGCATGGTAGATCTCTTGATTTGCTAAATTGTGTGTCGGACGGACTTACGGTCTTTGCATACAAAAATGCTGAAAAATGCAAAATGATCTGTTTTTGGAGGCAGCTTTTGGGATTTTGGATGTGGCCCTGCATGGCTGTTGTGTGGCATGCCCTTCTGTGAGATGGTTCATTTGAAAGAGCTTTGGTGGCTGAACATGCCGCTTTTTGTTTGGTGAAAAAAATATTAAGGCATTCAAAAGTTATGCCACTTTTAAGTTCCCATTATAAGTCAATGGGAAAATGTATATGCATGTTCTGCGAACAAAGAATGGGGTTCTGTCCATTTTGTCCCACCTGGCGATCAAAGAATTTGCAGCCTAGACTATACTACCAGGATATTGCACATCATAATGTATCTTATTATGATGGGGGGGTGCCACTAGACTACCAGGGATATGAACAAGTATGATAATTTAATACAGATCGGGGGCAGTAGAGTACCAGGGATATAACAAATCAATATGTATAAAATACACACTGGGAGAGCCACTAGACTACCAGGGCAGGAAATTCCAGATTGTTACATATGTTATTATGACGGGGGGCCACTAGACTACCAGGGATATGAACAAGTACAATAATTTAATACAGATCGGGGGGGCCACTAGACTACCAGGGATATAAAAAAAACCACTACATATGAAATGTACATTGGGGGACCACTAGACTACCAGGGAATTACAGATATTTATCTATTTAATCATGATGGGGGGGGGCTGTTAGACTACCAGGGATATTGAAAACATTATTTTGTATTCAGATGGGCAGAACGAGCCCCTGAGCAAAAACACCCTTATTTTTCTTTTGATTCCTGGCTGATAAAATCGATTTTTAAATCTGGCCATCTTGTCCCTTGCTCTTTGTTCATGAGCAAGCAATTTATTTGATCGCGAGCCTGTCAATTCTTTGATCACGAGATTATTTGATCATGATCATGCATCGCGAGCGAGGGATGAGATGGGCAGATTAAAAAATCAAATTTCTCAGCCCAGGGGTGTCCTAGGAAGACAAATGAGGTGGGTTTTACTCGGGGAGCTTCGTTCTGATGAACCATGGTGGTGGTTTACCGCAATTCTTTTAAATTTTTTAATTAGAACAGTTTTTATACTTTGGTCGTGACCCTGCAAATTGTTTGATCGCGAGCCTGCAAATTCTTTGATCGTGAGATTCTTTGATCGCCATCTTTGATCATGATGGCAGGACAACATGGACAGATTTTTTATAATGAAATAGGTAGGGAAATTTTACCAATCTTTAAGATTGAATATCTCGGAAACAGTTTGGTCTTTTTAATTGAAATTTGGAGGCTGTGTACGGCATGTTCTGTTCATGTGAATTATAGTTTTTACATGTTAGAGAAAATTTATTTTGCAGAAATATTGTGTGACGCACTTTACATGTTGCGGACAGTGTTTTGCATTGTGTTGGTGGCTTGAAATTCATAGGCTGCCTAGCCTTAGTGTCATGGATGTAGTTTTCAGTTGTTGTATGTGTTAAATGTCAACAGGTGCAGAATTGTGCCACTCTGACAAATGAAATTTTCAAATTTTGACATGCTCTATCTCGGACACAGTTTCGTATTTTTACCTGAAATTTGGAGGGTGTTGATGGCATGTCCTGTAGATGTCAATAGCAGTGTTTATGTGTTGGACAATATATTGTTTGTGGAGATATTGTGTGGTGCAGTTTACATTTTGCGGACAGCGTTTTCTATTGCTCTACTAGATTAGCATTTGTTTGGTGGCTAACCTTTCTGTTGTCAATGTACTTTTTAGTCACTGGGTGTGTAATGTGGCCCGACACTTACAAGTTGGTGGGTTGCATTGCAACTTTCTACTTTTCTATTCTTTCTTAAAAAGTAAGGAAATTCTATGCAAAAAACTTTGTTAATGCATCAGTTAGGGTTCTTCTGCAGTGAAAAAAGGGAGGAAATTTGATTTTAGGGTTCCCACCCCTTGCACCCCACCCCCAGCCCGCTCCCACCAACAGGAATTGGGGTGTGCATTGGGGTTGTTGGCCCTAACCCTAAGTTATTCAAAAAACAAATTTACCATTATAGTCAATGGGAAAAAATAAATGTGCCTCATGAAAGTTTCGCAAATACAATTGTACTGTCACAAATGGCCCTTTTATTTTCATGCTGTAGCCATCTTGTTTTCAGTTAGTGAGACAGAAAAATGCATGACATTTAAATGTGGGACCCTCTAGGTAGACACTGACTGTTGGGTTTACCTAGTTGGGTCCTGAGGATGCCAGCCCTATCTTTTTGGGGGGGATAAAAACCCCAGAAAAGCTGTTTTAAAACTCTGAGCCAAAATATTTTCACAAAAACGTTTGCAAAAGGTTTGCAAATGCAAATATTTTGTGCGTTTTTTAGCAAAACTTTTGCATTTGCAAAAGAACTTTGCCAAAAAAGTGCAAATCTTTGTCATCCTCCTGCCCGTATCTCATAAACTAAGTGAGATATGGATTCTTGCATGTATGTCTCACTGTTACGAGTACAATGACACTTGAATTTTTTTTTTGCAGCTGCTATGGTTGCTGAGATATTGGCACATTACTGTTACAAGGGTCCCTTACCCTTTAGGGCTGATGCATGGCTCCGTACCTACGTGTGAGTGGGAGCACAGAGCCCAGAGAACACGCGCCCCCACATGCACATACCATTATGCAACAAAATGGACAATGTGAAGTGAGCGCAGAGCCCATACCTTTTACCAGTTACATTACACTTTCTCAAAAAGAAGGGAAATTCATGGCAAGAAAAAACTGTTAATGCATCAGTTAGGGTTCATAGCGCAGTGACAAAAGCATGGAAATGTGGTGTTAGGGTTACCACGCCTACCACCCCATCCTCACATCCTCCACATACCAACAATCATCAGGCTGTGCATTGGGGTAGTCATGCTTACCTCTCACCCCATTCTCCTATACTGCACCACCTCAGCTTCTTTACACATAAAATGAGGTTAGAGTTAGGCTGATGACCCCAATGCACAGCCCGATGATTGATGGTATGTGGAGGATGTGAGGAGGGGGTGGTAGGTGTGGTAACCCTAACACCACATTTCCATGCTTTTGTCACTGTGCTATGAACCCTAACTGATGCATTAATTTAGTTTTTTGCCATATATATATATATATATATATATATATATATATATATCGCAAAAAAATGTCATTAATGCATTACTTAGGGTTAAAGCGACAAAAGTGGGGAAATAAGATGTTAGGGTTGTGCCCCTACCCCCCCATCCTCCACAGATCGACAGATGCTGGTTTGTGCCATGAGGTCATCAGGCCCAACTGTCACCCCATTCCATGTGTAAACAGGTTGACATGCTACAATAAAAGGAGAATGAGGCGAGAGATAGGCCTCATGACCCCATGGCACAACCCAGCGTCTGACAGTCTGTGGAGGATGGAGAGGTGGGGTGGTGGGGGGGTTAGGGGCTCAACCCTAACATTTCACTTCCCCACTTTTGCTGATTGAACCCTAATTGATGCATTAACAAAGTTTTTTTTACTTGATTTCGTCACTTTTTGAGATAGCAGAATAGTATATTTATTTTACTGTGCGAGCGCAGGGTTCTTCAGACACAACACTCCCATCTCCCCACCCAGATATTACAACTGTATCTATATGTCACAGTGGGAGTGCAGTGTCATTCTGACCCTGAGCTCCTATCCCTCCACAGATGACATATGTATGTAGCTGTTGAAACACAGGGGTCTCTGGCTCCTGCGCTTCCACACATTAAGTTACGAGCAGGCATAGCGAAATTGCAACAAATAGTCATAACTGTGCCATCTTAAATAATATTCACCCCAAATGTTCAACATAACTTTCTTATCACCTCACCACATGCACCCAGAACATAAAACTTTCATTCTGTGCAACTGTAACGCTGTTTTGAGCCACAGGTGCAGAAAAACATTTTTGGCAGGATTTAAAAAAATAACAGCTGTGCTATTCATGAGGTAGTGTAACAAAATTATAATGCTGAAAATCTGGAGTGAAAACATGAAAAATTGGTGAAGTTACGAGCATACGCAGAAACTGTGCAGTGCACGCTCATAATGTGGTCATTTGTTGGGATTTTTTCACCAGATTTTCAACATGTGCTTTTTGGGACATCCCGTCATTAACAGTGGCACTGTGATTTGTTAATCCATCCTGAAAGTTGATTTTGCATAGTGACCGCGCCACTCTGCGCTACAGGTGCAAAAACATGTTTCAGGCAAGATGTGAAAAGTGACAGCTGAACTATTGATAAGGAGATGTAAAAAAATGGCAATGTTGAAAATCTCGATTGAGAATAGTAAAAATTGGCGAAGTTACGAGTGTGTGTAGAAATTGCACAATGCATGCTCGTAATGCAATCATTTTGGGGAATTTTTCACCTAATTTTCAACATGAGCTTTTTGAGACCTCCCCTTATGAACAGTGGCAATGTGATTTTCTTAATTCATCCTAAAAGTTGATTTCACACAGTGACCGTGCCATTTTGAACCACAGGTGCGAAAATACATTTCTTGCAGGATGTGATTAATGACAGCTGTAGTGTTCATAAGGAGATGTGAAAAAATGGCAATGTTATCAGTCTGGAGTGAAAATAGTAAAAACTGGTGAAGTTACGGGCGTGTGTAGAAACTGCAAGACGCACGCAGTAATTTTTTGGAATTTTTTCACTAAATTTGTAACATAGGCTTTTTGGGACTCCACCTCATGAGCAGTGGCACTGTCATCTCGTTAATCAGTCCTAAAAGGTGATTCTGCACAGTGACCGTGAAATCACCTTTCGAGACAAAGTAACAAAATGACAGTGCAAGTGTTCACGAGGCAGGGTCCCAAGAAACCCATGTTGAAAATTTGGGGCCAAAATTCCTAACAATGGCTGAGATATCAACCTAAGTTGAAACCCCTATTATACAGCGCTTACCTTTGATTCTTCCATTTGCAGTTCAGCTCTGAAGAATGCAGACGTGTCCCGGTCCAGAGAAGATCGCTGCTGCCAACCTCCAGAAGTAAGTGTGGGTAAGGGGTGGTGGGGAGGTGGGTGCCCAGTGAGAGGTTGGGGAGGAGGGGACTGGGGAGATGACGAGGGACTGTTTTCTTTTTTGCAGGTAAAAAAAAAAATGTAAGACATCGGGGGACAATTTTCTTTATTTACAGGTATTTTGAAATATCAATACATAGTTGGGCACACTGGGGTGGGCTCCCAGTGTGCCATATTAGTGAGGGGGAGTACATAATGCCGACATGGGGATTGGGCACCCTGTGCTGGCAACTGAAGATTACCGGCTTTGCAGGGTTGGGGGTGGGGATCATTTGACACCAGGAGTAGGTGTCCCAGTGTCAGAAGCATAAATTTTAAAAAATAAATATTTATTTGGCACACTGGGGTTAACTCCCAGTGTGACATATTGGTAGGCTGAGATACATATCGACATGGGGATTGGGCACCCTGATGTTGGCATTTGAAAAATAAATGCTGGGGCCATTTTTTTTGTTTGGGGGAAACCCCGTTCGTGAGGTGGGATGAAGACCAGATGGCTCTATCTGACAATCTGGTCATCATCTCATGAACAGAGATTTTGACGTGTCACAAATGGGGATTCTGACACCTCAAAAATGGGGGTTTTGTTTGTATAATCCCGTTCGTGAGGTGTCAAAAATCCCTGTTCATGAGCAGAATCCCAGTTCGTGAGGTGTCAAAATCCTCATTCATGAGTCAATTCCCATATGTGAGATAGGGCCATGTGGTCATTATTTCATGAACAGGGATTATTTTTTTTTTTTATTTAGTTGTTTAACCACGTATAGCACACTAAGCTGGAAGCTTTTTTACAGGAGCGACCTGGATTATGACAGCTCACGAACCGGGATCAGCTCATGAAAGGGGATTTTTAGCAAATCACGAGATTTCCTGCAGTAAAAAATGGCTGTTTTTTTTTTTTTTTAAGTCAGGTAAACAAAAGAGGAGGGTTTGTAGGGTGTCACCCTGAACAAAACCCATACAGTTGTCAACTATAAATGTATCTGTGGGGCAACAAACAACAGTTTCTTTGGGGCAAAAAACAAAAAACAAGATGGTGGCTCACAAACAAGGAATTCTTTCTCACGCATGGAGAATTTTGTCAGTTCCCATTTGGAAGCTGTCAAAATCTCCATTGTGAGGTCAAATCCTTGTTTACAGCCATGCAGCTAACCAAAAGACTGAACTGAGCATGCTCAGAACCCAAAAATTCAAAATTGAATAACTTCGGAGCAGATTAATATTGTTTCACCAAATCAGTGCTGGCTTGTTTCTTGGGACAAGCTCTATCTATCCTGATATGTTCAGGCCAAAATCCAAAATGGTGTGGGTGCAGGGTGGTGTGAACAAATCAGGTAAAATGGGAGAAAAAAGTGAAAAATACACTTTTTTCACCATGTGCTGTGCACAATCCGCAAATCCAATCAAAACAAAACTTGACAAGTTAAGAGAACAACCCCTCAGGACAGAGCATACCAAATTTAGTGCAAATCCGTTGAACGCTTGCAAAGTTATTAAAGTGCAAGATTTGGGTTTTAACATTAAACTGCTTACTCAACCCTAACTATAGGGGCACAACTGCACCCTTATAAGATAGACAGATAGATAGATAGAGAGAGAGGCAAGCAATAATACCCAACAGGGTAGGCAGTATTGGGCAATACCGCACCACCCAGGGGTCTTATAGCCTCCCCCTACAAAACAGGGTACTAAATGAGAAAAAGACCAAGGTAGAAAGGTCAGTGGGGGATGCCGCTACAGAAGGTAAAGCCATCAAAAAATGGAGAGCAATGAGTACCAATGCCCGTAGTCTGGGTAACAAGCTTCCTGAATTAGTGGCCTTGATGGAGGAGGAAGATCTGGATATCGTGGCAGTCACAGAAACATGGTACACACAGAACCATGACTGGGATGTAAACATACCAGGATACACTATCTATAGGAGGGACAGGGAGGGTAAAAGGGGAGGAGGAGTAGCTCTCTACATAAGAGAAGAAATCAAAGCAAAAGAACAAAAGGGTAAACAGGGAGGAGATGAAGCACTGTGGGTCAATATGGAGGCAAGCAATGGCACCACAACCGCACAGGAGTTAGATAGACCCCTCTCAGAGGGGAGGAATGGACAAGGAAATGATAGAAAGTATACTTAGAATGGCAGATAAAGGGAGATATTGCTGACGGGTGATCTGAATATGCAGATGTTGACTGGAGTGCAGTTGCAGCAGCCACTTCTAAGAGTGGGTTATTCTAGATGCCCTACAGGGGGCATGCCTTAGACAACTAATATTGGAGCCCACTCGAGAGGGAGCAATCTTAGATCTGGTTTTCTCAAATGGAGATGAAGAGAGGATCACAGATGTAGAAGTGGGTAGCCATCTGGGAACTAGTGACCATCGAACAGTATGGTTCACAATAAACACAACAATAGAGTCAAGCAATACAAAGACAAAGGTACTGGATTTTAGGAGGGCTGACTTGCTAAAATGGGTGAGTGCCAAGGAATGCACTAGCAAATGGGCAGGAAGGAGGGTGGAAGAACAATGGGAATAATAAAACTGCCATCACAGAGGTACAAGCCTTTTGTAAAGCAATAAACAAAATGAAACGAGGTAAGAAACCACTATGGTTCTCAAAGGAAGTGGCAGTGAAGGTTCAAGAGAAAAGAAAGCATTCAGGAAGTACAAGGAATCACAGAAGGAACAGGACAGAGAACTGTATCAGTTAAAGCAAAGGAAGCTGGAAAGGCAGTCAGAACAGCAAAGGCCCAAACCGAGGAAAAGATAGCCAAATCAGTTAAGAAGGGGATAAAACCTTTATAGGTACATCAGGAGTGAAGGAAGACCAAGGGAGGAATAGTGAGGCTTAATAAAGGGGAGGAAGGGTGGGCAAGGGTGACTGTGAAAAGGCAGAGATACTAAACAAATATTTTTGCTCAGTATTTACAAAAGAAGAGGGGGAGGTACCTAAAACAAACAGTAGAAACACTCTGGATACAGAAGTTGATACCAGCCCATTTACAGAAGAAAGGGTTCTGAAAGAGCTCTTAAAACTGAAGGTGGACAAAGCAATGGGGCATGATGGGATTCATCCCAGAATTCTAAAAGAACTAAGGGTAGACTAGTGACACCACTGACTACCCTCTTTAACAAATCATGGGAGGATGGGGTGGTACCTGAGGACTGGAGGAGGGCAGATGTGATTCCCCTTCACAAAAGTGGGAGCAAGGCAGAAGCAGGAAACTACAGACCTGTTAGTTTAACCTCAGTGGTAGGGAAAATGATGGAATCACTTCTGAAAGAAAGAATTGTTGAGTATCTAGAGGCCAGAGGGCACAGGACCCAAGGCAGCTTGATTCACAGCGGAAGGTCATGCCAGACAAATCTGATAGATTTCTTTGACTGGGTGACAAAGTAGTTGATCAGGGGAGGGCTGTGGACATGGCCTACCTAGACTTTAGCAAGGCATTTGACACAGTCCCACACAAAAGATTAATATACAAGTTAGCCAGCCTGGAGTGGGTCCCAAGATGACAGCCTGGGTAAAGAATTGGCTGAGAATAGGACACACAGAGTAATAGTAAATGGATTCCACTCTGAAAAAAGGGGTTAGTAGTGGGGTACCGCTGGGGTTCAGTATTAGGACTGGTCTCTTCAATGTCTTTATAAGTGACATTGCAGAGGGACTGGAAGAAAAGTATGTCTCTTTGCAGATGACACAAAGATCTGCAACAGAGTTGATACACAAGGAGGTGGAAAGGATAGAAGGGACTTGGCAAGGTTAGAGGAATGGTCAAATGTATGGCAGCTTAGATTCAATGCTAAGAAGTGCAAGGTAATGTACCTGGGAAACAAAACCCAGGGAAGAGTACACAATGGGGGTGAGATACTAACAACAACAAAATGGAAAGGGACCTGGGGTAGTCATATCAGATGACCTAAAGGTGGGCAAGCAATGTGAGAGGGCAGCAAGGAGGGTTGGGGAAAACTGGGATGCATGGAGAGGCATCACCAGTAGAAAACAAGAAGTTATTATCCCTCTGTACAGACAGCTGGTGAGACCACATCTGAGTACTGCGTGCGTTCTGGAGACCCAATCTCCATAAAGACATAGACAGGATGGAAGCTGTCCAGAGGAGGGCAATAAAATGGTGCAGGGTCTGCACCGGAAGACATATGAAGAGAGACTTAAGGAGTTAATCGATAGCCCTCGAGGAAAGGAGGGAGGGGGACATGATAGAAGCTTTAAGTACCTCAAGGGAATCAACAAAGTCCAAGAGGGTAGCATCTTTCAAAAAAGAGGTGTGCAAGAACAAGGGGCACAATTTGAAGATAGAAGGGGCAGCTCAGAGGTAATTTAAGAGTATTTTTCACAAAGAGGGTTGTGGATGTATGGAACAGCCTTCCAGAGGAGGTTGTGGAGTCAAAAACAGTGGTGGAATTCAAGCATGCATGGGACAGTCATAAGGCAATTCTGGGGGTAGGAAGAAGTAGGCTACTGGTTAACTAGGATCTGCAACTTATCCATCAGGTAGGGAAATGGGCAGACTGGGTGGGCCAAGCGGTCCTTATCTGCCATCAAATTCTATGTTTCTGTGTTTCTGAAAGGTCTGGTATTGCCGATACAGTCCACCCTGGAGGGTATTATTACGCTTAGAAAATGGTCTGTTTGTTTCACATTTCACATAAAATACCTACAACAATGTAAAACAATTGTGAATGAGGAAAAGAAAAAAGATTACTGATGCACTTAGCTGTAGAGGGCTTCCCCTCCTTCTAAAGCAGCTGCTGAAATTGAAAGGGAGAAAGACTGGACACTGCTCAGTTGAACAGCTAAAACCTTTGGAGTACTGTATTTTAAAACAGCCTGGCAATACAGAAAAAGGGTTGCATTCAGTTGACAAAATTAAGAAATGTGTGTTCTGTCAATGACTTGCCTAGCACTACCATAGATTAGGCTCGAATGCAGTGACTCACATCACTCCTGATTACCATTATCCCCCCCTCAAAAAAAAAATATACTGTATTCCCATGTAGTAGTCTTTTTTTAAATGTTTTTAAAACAACTGGATTTTACTTGCCGAGAGCTTGGTCTGGCAATGCATCTGCTAACCCTCTCTCTCCGTGTACCTTTTGTGGCACCACACACATCTCTAATGAGCGCTGTACAGTTAGATTAAAAAGAAAAAAAAAAACTCACGCCCGTTGGTGGAAACAGTGGTAAAAAAATAGAAATGTGCTAACTGGACTGCTGAGTTGTAGAAATGATCTGTATCTTCATTTTCGGGAGCTATTCAGCAGCCAGCTAGAGGAGCGAGAAGCGATAGAGTGGTCTGCTTTTTAACAGTCGGGGGAGCGAGAGAGTGGTCTGCTCTTTAACAGTTGGGGGAGCGAGAGAGAGTGGCCTGCTCTTGGCAAGTTGGTCTATCGTCTATCACTGCAGCAGCAAGTATGCAGTACTGGGGGAAAAAACAAGAAGAAAGTGTGGCAGAAACATAAGTCCTTCATTGGGTGATGAACATTTTGTCAGGCGGCTATAGGTGAAGGAGTAAGCACTGGTAAGCTAGTGTCTCTTGCTAAGCGCGAGAAAATAAAATAGCGGGGATTTCGAATTCAGCAGTTGCTATTGGCTAATTAGGAAGGAAGGTGAGTACACTGATATCTGGGTGGGTGATGTGGCACCTTGGGCTGGTTCTTTTTATTTCCTGGGCATCTACTATAGGTTGGGAAGGGTACTAGCCAATCAGATGCCAGGAAATAAAAAGCCTATTGTGTGTGTATAATATATAGATATTAAAAATAATACCATCGAAAAGTATACAAAAATTTCTCAGTAATAACACTAGGGCAAGACTGATAATAGCATCATTGATGAGTGATCGTTCAGAGCTCGTAATACTATAGTTCAAGCTCTGAATGATAGTATTATCACTAAAACTAAACAGCGCAACCACAACACTCTCCTGCACAGTAGGCTTGTCCATAAGATCCCCAAAGCAACCTCCTTTACAGACATTGTGACGTTCCTGAAACCACATCTCCTGATTGGCCACAGTTTCTCTCTTGGTAGGCGTAACCATTTAAAAAACATGGTGGGTGTCTCTCTCTTACTGAGAGAAAATCGTCGCTTCACTTTTCTGCTGATCCTTTATTGTTTTTTTATCTTTACCAGTTCCACAGAATTATCTGTTGAATCCTACATACACTGAATAAGAACAGAACTAAAAGGTATGAGAGCTCTAGCAAGCAAGCGAACGAGCGAGTAGGGGATTCACGGAGAGGAGCGGGGTTCACAGAGACAATGAGAGAGTCCTCAGTGCAGTGGCCACCTGGCCACACAGCACACCATAAATAAAGTACTGCATACAAACAATAACATTGGATCCACATATTATAAAAAATAAAGAAGATCCAGCGACTCACTCGGCTGTAAATTCCATCTTGAGGTTCTGGGGACATGGCAGCCTCTCAAGATAGATGGATATAGATATAGATACAGATATAGATATAGATATAGATATAGATATACCCACACACACACTCTCACACTGCACTGTAGTGCAGCTATAGGTAGGGTTGCATGGCCACTTCTATGCTAAGCCCAAATTCTGCACTATAATAACTTTGCAGTCATTTGACTGATTTGCCTGAAATTTTGCAAACACCATCTGCTGCTGTAGATCTCTGAATCGTGCATGTTTTGTTCTGGTCAGATGTGCAGTTGTGGCGCTGCGGTATGGCAAAAAAAGTACAAAACTACTTTTTTGATCTTTTTGGCAAATTCTTTGCTTCTCTCTACAGCCCAAATGGTTTGTCCGTCTGATCCAGAAATGTCTGAGTGTATGGGGAGTGGGACAGGGAAGTGCATTTTGATGGTTTGGTGAAAAAATATTAATTCATTGAAAAATTAATAAACTTTCAAGTTTCCCATTATAGTATATGGAAAAAAATATATATATGCTCCGGTAATGCTTTATTTTAAGTGTCTTTAACTACACTGAAGCTACTGTATAATTACAATGTAACTACTATGTAAGTTCTGTGTAGTTACAAGTATGTAGTAGTTAACTAGTTTTACATTTGCGGTATGGTGTAGTTACTCAGTTTGCATGAATTGGTAGTTACTGCAATTACTGTTGCTTCCCTTCTGCCTCAGATCAAGTCTGTCTGGCAAATTTAACTGTAGGTTGCACTTGAAACATGCAAGAAAGTTGGGGGGACTAATGTTCAAAAGGGCACAGGGTTAAAGAGTGTTTTTTTTGTTTTGTTTTTGCAAAGCCCTATTTTTTATTGATAAAAATATGGAATTAACACATTTTGAATACAAACACAAAGAGAAATATGGTATCCCATATACCCTCAAAAGCAAACCTTGAAACAATTTCTGGAGTTTCTGATCCCGTGGATTTAAATGGAGGCTCATACTACAGCTTTGGACCTCATAATCTCCTGCAGCATTACCACTGTAACTGACCATATGGCTAAAGTGTCACCAAAGTAACAAACCATAAGACAAATGAGTTTCTGAAGTAACAGACCATAAGAGAAAAGTGTTACGGAAGTAACTGACCAAGTTAGAAAAGTGTAGCTAAAGTTATGGACCAAATGGAAAAGTGACATCAAAGTTACTGACCATATGAGAAAAGTGTCACCACTGCAACTAACTGTACAAGAAAAGTGCAGAAGCACTTGGCCCTATGGGAAAAGCGTCACAGTTGTATGAACATACGAAAATTGCCAGCAGAAAAAGGCATTTATGGTCTGCCAAGTCTGCTCAATGGTGCAGCTAGCAGCTCTTTTTCCATATAGTCAGTCGTAACTGACTGTGGAAAAAGTGGCACCAGAGTAACTGACCATGTGATAAAGCTGTTACTGACGTAACTTGCCATATGAGAAAAGTATGACTGACATAACTAACCATATGTGAAACGTGTCACTGAAGTAACTGACAATATGGGAAAAGGGTCACATAAATAAGTGACCAAAAGAGAAAATGGTCACCAAACTAACTAACCAACCAACCATATTAAAAAAGGGTCACCAAGTTAACTGAACATATGAGAAGTGTATCACCAGAGTAATTAACTGTATGGTGAAAGTGTCACAGAAGTGACTGGCCATATAGGAATTGTGTCACTGAAGAAACTGACCATATGGGAAAAGTGTAAAAAGGTAACTGACAATATGGGGAAAGTGTCACTGAAGTAACTGACCATATGGGAGAAATGTAACCGAGGTAACTGACCACATAGGAACAGTGTCACTGAAGTAACTATCTATATGGGAAAAGTATCACAAAAGAAATCTATTATATAGGAAAAGGGTCACTAAGGTAACCGACCATATGGGAAAAGTGTCACTGAAGCACCTAATCATACAGGAAAATCATGACCAAGGTAACTGACCATATAGGAAAGCTGACACTGAAATAACTGACCATCTTGAAAAAGTGTCATGGAAGTAACTAACCATATGGAAAAAATGTCACCAAAGTAATGGACCATATAAAAAAAGTGTCACTGAGGTAACTGACCATAGGGGAAAAGTGTCACTGAAATAAATGACCATATGGAAAAGGTCACCAAAGTAACAGACCATAGGTTAAACGTGTCTCTTAAGTAACTGATGATACAGGAAATGTCCCTGAAGTAACTGACCATAGGGAAAAAGAGTCACTGAAGTAACTGACCATAGGGGAAAAGTGTCACTGAAGTAACTGAAGATATGGGAAAGGTCACTGAAGTAACTGACCATAGGGGAAAAGTGTCTCTGAAGTAACTGGAGATATGGGAAAGGTCACTGAAGTAACTGACCACAGGGGAAAAGTGTCTCTGAAGTAACTGACGATACAGGAAAGGTCATCGAAGTAACCAACCATATGAAAAAAGGTCACCAAAGTAACTGACCATAGGAGGAAAGTGTCACTGAAGTAACTGACTATATGAAAAAAGGTCACCAAAGTAACTGACCATAGGGGGAAAGTGTCACTGAAGTAACCGACCATATGAAAAAAGGTCACCAAAGTAACTGACCGTTAGGAGGAAAGTGTCACTGAAGTAACTGACTATATGAAAAAAGGTCACCAAAGTAACTGACCATAGGGGAAAAGTGTTACTTGAAGTTATTGACCATATGGGGGAAATTGTCACTGAAGTAGCTGACCATATGGAAAAGGTCACCAAAGTAACTGACAATAGGGAAAAAGTGTAACTGAAGTACCTGACCATAGGAGAAAAGTGTCACTGAAGAAACTGACTATATGGGAAAAAGGTTACCAAAGTTACTGACCATACAGGAAAAGGTTCACCGAGTTAACTGAATATACAGTATGGGAAATGTGTCACCAAAGTAACTGCATATGAGAAGAGTGTCATCTAAGTAACCATCCACATAGGCAGTGTTACCCAACTTACTGACCATATGGGAAAGGGGTCAGCAAAGTAACTGATCATATGGGAAAAGGGTCACTGAAATAAAAGACTATATGGAAAAAGCATTTGTCAATGCCGAATGGTTGCTTGCTGGTATTAGCATTAGAAATGCAGGAGACAGATGCAGAATAGAAATGTCAGTGAAGGATTGAACTTCATGCCAACCCCACCTCCATCCTGCAGAAATGGACAGGCATTGGGGTATGTGTTTGGGTCATCGCCCATGACGTTCATGCCATGTTGCCTCACCCTATCCTGCAGACACCGACATGTGTTGAGGTGTGCCTTGGGGTGTTCCACTTTACAGTCATCCCATTCCATAAGGACATACGCTAAAATGGGTGCAGTATAGGAGAATGGGGTACACTCTGGGGCTGAACAGTCCAAGGCACACCTCGATGCCTGTGACTGGCTGGGGGATGGGGGTGGGATGGTATGAGCATTGCAGTCAGCAATCCAAAGGCACACCCCGATGCCTGTTAGTCTGTACACGGTGGGACGTTATGGT
This sequence comes from Neoceratodus forsteri, assembly GCA_016271365.2. Classification (NCBI taxonomy): domain Eukaryota; kingdom Metazoa; phylum Chordata; order Ceratodontiformes; family Ceratodontidae; genus Neoceratodus; species Neoceratodus forsteri. The sequence goes on along the minus strand of CM057457.1, from coordinate 444,091,008 downwards.
TAAACCCTAACGCCCTGGGTGTTTGTTGGCATTTGCACTACAAATTTTCAACATGGCCTTTTTGTGACCGCACCTCATGAAAGCATTTGGGACATCTTCTCATGAAGCATGGCAGTGTGATTTTGTTAATGTGTCCCGAACTTTGAGTTCCAACAGCGACCGTGCCATTCTGCGCCAGATGTATAAAAACACAGATTGGGGAGGATGTGACGAATGACAGCTGTACCATCCATAGGGAGGTGTGAAGAGATAGCAATGTTAAAAATCTGAAGTGGGAATATTAAAAATGCGCACACTTCCGAGCATACATGGAAATTGCGCAATGCATGCGCGTAACAGAGTTATTTTATGGACTTTCATTACCAAATTTTCAACATACGCATTTGAGGACCTCTGCTCATGAACAGTGTCACTGTTGTTTTCTTAATGTGTCCCGAACACTGATTTTCCACAGCGACCATGCTATTCTGCGCCGGAAGTGCAAAAACACGTTTTGGCCAGAATGTGGAAAATGACAGCTGTACTGTTCACAAGAAGGTGTGAAAAAATGCCAGTGTTGAAAATCTGGAGTGAAAATATTACAAATTTGTGACATTATGAGCAGGCGTGGAAACTGCGTTATGCATGCTCGTAACACAGTCATTTTATGGACTATCCTCACCAAATTTTCAACATAGGCATTTTAGGACCTCTGCTCATGAAAAGTGTCACTGTGATTTTCTTAATGTGTCCCAAACACTGATTTCCCACAGCGACCGTGCTAATCTGCGCCGGAAGTGCGAAAACACATTTCGGTCAGGATGTGAAAATGACAGCTGTACTGTTCATAAGGAGGTGTTTAAAAATGCCAATATTGAAAATCTAGAGTGAAAATATAACAAATTCGCGAAGTTACAAGCATGCCTGGTAACTGCTCAATGCACACTCGTAAAACACTAATTTTTTGGATTTTTCCCACCAAATTTGCAACATAGGCTTTTTGAGAGCCCACCTCATGAACACTGGCAATGTCACTTCTTTAATCAGTCCTGAAAGGTGATTCCGTGCAGTGACCGCAAAATCACCTTTCAGGACAGAATAACGCCATGACAGTGGCTGAATTCATGAGGAGGGGTCCCAATAACCCCATGTTGAAAATTTAGTGCCAAAATTTCCCCAAATGCCCGAGATATGCACCAAAGTTGAAAAAACCTATTTATGCCATTATACAGCTTTCAGCCACTTCTTCAGTTCGCAGTCGGCTTTTAAGAGTGCAGACGTGTTCCCGGTCCACCGAAGATCATCGCGCTGGGCTCGGGAGATGAAAGTAGTGTAGTGGGAGGTGGGGAGGCATGGTGCGTAAAGGTGGGGCGTGGGTTGGGGAGAGCCAGCCGGACTCTCAGGGACCGTTTTCTGTTTTACAGGTTACAGAAAAATAAAAACCTTGTGGGATTTTTTTTTTTTAGCGACATTTGGCATGCTGGGGTGGACTCCAGCATGCCACCTGACTGTTTTTTTTTGGGGGGGCTGTAGCCGACGGGGGATTGGGCATCCCCATTGGCATAGAACACATTTTTGGGGCAGAACATTATGCCAACAGGGAGTGGGCTCCCCCGTCGGCAAATTTACTGGGAAGGGTGGGGACTGAAGCTTATGGAGATTGGGCCCCCCCTCGGCAAAGAAAGACTGTTTGGGGGGGCTCATGATGCCGAGGGGGATTGGGCACCCCCTCGGCACACAACAAATGGGGGACAGGGTCACAGTATACAGACAGGGAGTGGGCTCCCCTGTCGGCAAATAAACTAGTGGGGGCACGACGGCAAGGTACTTCCTGCAACGACGGGTCGCTCCCCCATTGCAGCAGAATGGCTGATGCTGCAATGACAAGGTGGCCCCTTATTGCAATGGAGAAAACCTTTCAACTTGGTGGCACTTTTGGAAACCAATGCCATCGACACAGTGTGCCTGCATTGGTCCATCAGTGCCAAGCCCCCAAATGCAGTGTGGCGGTTGGCTGCCACAGTGCTGCACCTCCACAACCCACTCTTCTCCTAAGCTGCCGCAAAATGTTTCATGCGCATGTGTGCAAGCAAACATAAAAAGTGTCATGAAAGTACCTAACCATATGGGAAACGTGTCACTGAAGTAGGGGAAAGGGGGAAGGGAGACTGTTTAATCAGGAAACGCACATTAAGCTGTCTTGCTCAATATTACACAGTATGCAAGCTGGTTAGTAGGATTCAAACCCATGTCTCCAGGTTTGCATCTCAGAACCCTAAACTACAGCATTATGTTGCCTCATGACCATATGGAAAAAGTGTCATCAAAAGTAACTGACCGTATGAGAAAAGGGTCACTGAAGTAACTGATCATAGGAAAAAGTGTCACCGAAGTAACTGACCATATGAGAAAAGGGTCACTGAAGTAAAAGTAACTGATCATAGGAAAAAGTGTCACCAAAGTTACTGAACATATGGGGAAAAGGGTCACCAAAGTAACTGACCATATAGGAAAAGCATCACCGAAGTAATTATGCTGCTGTAGAGAACTGAAGTTGTGACTGGCTGGTCAAGGAGCTGTGTATAACAGGGTTTATGCTAAGTTATGCAGAATCTGATAACTGATTAAATGCGGATTTATTCTGAACCCTTAACAGGAGCTTTGGTCAGGCACCAGTTGCATGCTCGCCATTATTACCTCATGCTGTTTGTACCTACCTGTCAATACAGGTTTGGAATCTTTCTGAGCAGTTTCCTACCTAAATTATACAGCCCCTGTGTCTGAGAGGTTTCCTAAAGCGTATTGTGTTTAATGTTATCACAATGGTTAATGCAAATAAATGAAGCATAGAAACTGCACAATGCACGCTTGTATCGCAGCAGTTTCTGCAAATTTTTGCACCAAATTTTCAACATGGGCTTTTGGGGACCCTACCTTATAAACACTGGTACTGTCATTCTATTACTCGGTCCCAAAAGGCGATTCCGCACCATCAAAATCACCTTTCAGGACAGAGTAACAAGATGAAAGTGACATTGTTCATGAGGTGGGGTCCCACAAACCCCGTGTTGAAAATCTGGGATCAGAATTCCACATAATGGCTGAGACAGCAACAAAAGTTGTAAACCCCATTGACAGCCATTGCAGAAACATAGAAACATAGAAGTTGATGGCAGATAAGGAACGTAAAGCCCATTCAGTCTGCCCATTTTTTTCCTACCTTATGAATGTGCCATAGGCCTGTACTCTGTCAATGGCCTATCTACTCATACCCATCTTTATTGCTCCCTTATGCCTATCCCATGCCTGTTTGAAGCCCTGCACTATATTCCTATCCACCACTTCCTGAGGTAGGCCATTCCATGCATCCACCACCCTTTCTGTGAAAAAGAACTTCCTCACATCCCCCCTTAATTGGCCTCCCTCTAATCGCATACTGTGTCCTCTTGTCCTGCTATTTTTCTTATATTGAAACATGTTAGACTCTTTCAACTTGTTAATGCCCTTAAGATGTTTGAATATTTTGATCATATCACCTCTCTCCCTCCTTTGCTCTAGGGCAGACATATTGAGCTCCGTTAATCTGTCCTCATATGTTTTCTGATGCAGCCTCTGCACCATTTTGGTTGCCCTTCTCTGGACTGCCTCCATTCCATTAATGTCCTTGTGCAGGTGCGGCCTCCAGTACACATGCAGTACTCCAGGTGGGGCCTAACCAATGTCTTGTAAAGAGGGATTATTACCTCTCTCTTATGATTGCAATACCCCTAATAAAACACTCCAATATCCATCTAACCTTATCTACTGCTTTAGCGGTCTGCTTGGATGATTTCAGGTCATCTGTAATGATGATGCCCAAGTCTCTTTCTTCCCTTGTGATTGCCAGCAATTCTCTTCCCAACCTACAGGTGGCTTCAGGGTTTCTCTTCCCTATGTGCATGATCTTGCACTTCTTTGCGTTAAACCCCATTTGCCAATCTTCCAACCATTTTGCCAGTTTATCCAGATCTCTTCTTATTCTGCCCACCTCATCTGGATCATCTACTCTGTTGCAGATCTTGGTGTCATCTGCAAACAGACAATCCTTACCCTCCAGTCCATCTGCAATGTCACTGACGAAGATATTGAAGAGGACTGGCCTCAGGACTGATCCCCGAGGTACCCCACTTATGACTTGCATCTCTTCTGACTGTGTACCGTTTACTACCACTCTCTGTTTTCTGCCCGCCAACCAGTTTGCCACCCAGTTGATCAACTTCTGACCCACCCTGAGCCTACCCAGCTTATTAATCAATCATCTATGTGGAACAGTATTGAAAGCTTTGCTGAAGTCAAGGTAGGCAACATCAACTGCTCCCCCTTGGTCCACCACTCTGGTTATCCAGTCAAAGAAATCTATGAGATTAGTTTGACAGGACCTTCCTGTTGCAAACCGATGCTGTCTTGGATCCTGTGCTCCTATGGATTCCAGGTGTTGCATTATCCTTTCCTTAAAGACTGCCTCCATAATCTTGCCCACTACTGAGGTAAGACTGACTGGTCTGTAGTTCCCTGCCTCCTCCCCTCTACCACTCTTGTGTAGCGGGATCACATGAGCCCTTCTCCAATCTTCTGGGACCTCTCCTGTGCTTAGAGACTCACTAAACAGTTCTGATATGGCTCTGCTACTTCCACTCTTAGCTCTTTTAGTACCCTGGGATATATGCCATCAGGTCCCATTGCCTTGTCCACCCTGAGCTTAGTGAGCTCTTGTAGGACTCTTTCTTTTGTGAAAGGGCTAGGGCTTACTGTGATTCATCAGTAACAGTTCAGCTTTGAAGAGTGTAGATGTGTCCCTATCCACAGAAGATCGCAGCTGACAACCTTGGAGGGCAAGTATAAGGTAAGGGGGGGGGGTAAGGGGATGTGGGTGCACAGAGGGAGGATCAGAATGGGGAAGGGGATGGGGAGATGACAAGGGACCGTTTTCTTTTTTCTGGACAGTAAAAAAAACAAAGGACATTGGGGGACAGTTTTTTACGTTTACAGGTTAACAGTCCAATGTACAGCTACTGGACACACTGGCGTGGGCTCCCAGTGTGACACATGGATTGGGGGCATGATATAAAGACCAGGGATTATGATGTGTGGGTTGGGGGACCACTAGATTACCAGGGATTTCTCCTAGCAGTAATTCGAAGTTGCACTTGAATTACTTCAGGTAACTTCCAATTACTGCCAGGTCACTGTCACAGTACCGCATGCTTTGCTGGTGGAGTAATCGGCGCCCATATATGTGGCACAAGACCCTGTAGCACAACACAAATTTTTTGAAAATGCTGCCACACCAGCATTGATGGCCACTCCCCTGACTCCCTTCCCCTGCATACATTACCTTTTAGCATTGACGCTATCACACAGCACTGGCACTAAAAGGGCTTTTGAATATTGCAGCCTGGCACTAATACAACACTATTCCAGTGCAACGGATTTGCACCATGTGCAGAGCTTCGAATATATGGCCCACAGTCTGGTCAAATTCGCCTTAGCTATACAGAAGTTTTTACCTATGGAATTTTTTTTTTTTTTTACTATGCTTTTTCCAGCGGATCCTCTGTCGGGATCTGCCCTGGTCATGGCCCCTGACTCCCACCTACCAACAACTGCTAGCAATACTCCCGGTCACCCCCGGCTTGCCCCCAGAGGGTGGGGCCGCTGTACTAGTTCTCCTTACTCCCAGCACCGCGGAACCACTATCTAATTGGGAGAGCTGGCGACGGTGGCTAATTGAACCCAGGGAGGACTTCACATAGATGGAGGACCCACCCATTTTTCCATTTTTTCTGGGAGGCAGGGACGTGCAATGACATCCAGCGTCCGGCCCACCTCCAGTACGTGTGAGCGCCGGTAGCTTGAGTGACTCCTGGCCTCCACCAGGGGTCCATCTCACGCCGGGCACTTTCCCGCTCTCCCCCCAGAGAAGGAGAGCGGTCCACAGGATACTCTATCCTTCTCACCCAGGCTGGCCCTCCAGCGACCTGGGCCCATTCCTGAACGCAGGTCGCCGGCTTCGCAAGTGGAAATCCAACCACTGTGCCGGCGGGATGGCCTTACCTATGGAATTTTTGTAATAAGACTGTCTGTTGGGGACCTATGAAACAATATTGGAATTTTTATTTTGGTTATTTATTGAATAAGCAGTTTGTTTTTAGATGTCTTTGAATGTGAAAGGTAATAAGTTTGATACATTTGTACAGTAGGACCCGTTGTAAATTAGCTTTGGCTAAACTGGGTTATCCTGGTTCTGGTATCAGAAATAAATCTTTTACTACTACTACTACTACTGTTGAGTTTGTTGTAATTGTATGCATTCGTAAAATGAAATAAAATTAAACTTGAAACGCATAACCCCTGCACTGCCACCTGGGAGTCCTGGATTTGAGAATAAGTGTCTGACTCTGGCATTATACCAATGATACACACATAAACCCTGCACTGCCACCTGGGAGTCCTGGGTTGGAAAATGGACTCTATACTCCTACCCTGGTATTATACCAATGATGCAGACGTAATCCCCTACACTGCCACTTAGGAGTCCTGGGTTGGAGAATACACTCAGCTTTCCCACCCTGGTATTATACCAATGATACAGACATAACCCCTGCACTGCCACCTGGGAGTCCCAGGTTTGAGAACAGACTCAGGTTTCCTACCCTGTTATTACACCAAGGACACAGACTTAACTTCCTGCAGTGACACATAGGAGTTCTGGGTTTGCTTCATGGAAACCTCCAGAGCTCAGTTCAGTTACCCATCATCTCTTACCACTACCAGGCATCTTTCTGCCAAATGGAAACCTCTGGAGCTCAGTTCAGTTACCCCTCTTCTCTCATTTCCCTGGGTATCTCTCTACCACATGGAAATCTCCGGAGCTCAGTTCAATTATCCCTCATCTTTTACTGTTTGCTGTTTACGGCATGGCTCCAGCTGTTTTGTCCTGAGCCGCCTCTCTCCATTTTTACTGGGACTCTTGAGATAGAGCCTGGAAAGCTTTCAAAAAATCTGGACTAGTGTCATACTGGCTATCCTATCGACAACTGAGGAACACCTGCAAAACAACATTCAATAAATCAAAGCAGGAATAGCTCCAATCTCTGCAGGTTGAAAATCTTGCTAACCCCAAAAATTTCTGGTCCGAAGTAAACTCCTTACTGAAGGGTAAGAAATGTAACAACCCACAAACCATGATCTCTAATCGTACCACACTATCTAACCCTCAGAGATAGCTGCTGGAATAAATCTCTTCTTCATGGACCTGACCAAATACAAATTTTATCTGCCTGCCACCCCCACGGTCCATCAGTCTCAAACCCAGAAGTCTCTCATCCCTCTTATATCTAAAACTCACCACATGGTCCATGGTTCTTAAACTGAAAAATAGTCTCACTCCAAAGATCTCATCAGGATTCAATTCCTTTCAACCTAAATTCCTCAAGCTAGGAGTACCTGTGATTGTTCACTCCGTATCACTATTAATTAACAAATCCTTCCTCACATGGACTATACCGGACAAATGGAAAATCATGACAGTTGCCCCATGCACAAAAATGACATTACTAACCTAGTCAAGAACTATCGGCCAATCTCCATATTACGTCCCTTCGCAAAAATATAAGAAAGAATCTTATACAACCTCTCCCACTCATGGTTAACAAATTACATGACCAACAGGCTACAGTGTGTCAAATGATCTGCTGCTATCCATCACCTCTATCTTCCATTACTGATGGGGTTCCCCAAGGATCCATACTGGGTCCCCTATTATTTTTCATTTTTATAAATGAACTTCCTCGAAATTGTAGAGGGGCGTAAGTATAGCTTTATGCTGATGACACCTTACTATACAGATCCTCTAAAGATATCTCCTCCCTTCATTTAAACCTGGAGAGGGACTTCCAGTTGTTGGAGGCATGTTTCAAAGATAACTTACTGGAGCTCAAAGTTAAAAAAAAGACTAAAACTATGCTGTTCCACCACACCTCCTTTGAATTGTCTACCCATCCTCCACTGGGAGTTAAGACCTCAACCGGTGAGGCTCTAGAAGGGTTTGACGCCTTCAAACATCTTGGCATAACACTTGAAGAACATCTATCTTTTGGAACACATGAAGATAAAGTAATAAAATTCACTCTTCAGAAGCCTGACCTATTATACCGTACAGCCCCCTACCTCACTCCACAGTCCAGGAGGACCATTGCTTCTGCAGATCTACTACCTTGCCTCATTTACAGTGTTCCACTAATTTACTCTGCAGAGCCCTGTATCAACAAACTCAGACAAGCAAATCATAGAATAGCCAAATTTGCTGCAACTGCCCAAGCCAGAACCCACCACTGTGAAGTGCCTAACACCCCATTATGGGCATCTTCTGAAGTTAAATTGGACTTTTCATTACTTTGCACAACATTTAAACTCATCCATCTTCCCTCCTCAACTAGCCTCTCCAATCTGATCTCACTGAAACCCTTTACCAGGACCCCTCATTCCTCCCACTATCATATGTTAAGTCTTTCCAAGACTCACCTAGCCATTAGTAAGAAATCTTTTTAATTTGCGGCCCCCCAAAAATGGAATAGCCTTCCACATGGTTTACTTTCCTGTATGCCTCTTCCTCAGTTTAAAAAACATTTCAAAGATATATTCTTCCCCCTTCCATCTGTAACTGTGATTAACAGTAATTAATTGTCTTCTCATCCCACCCATTTTCCTCTCCCAATCCTCTTGTCCTAATTTCAAAGAAATATTTCCATCCCATCCTCCCTGACCTAATTTCAAAGGAATTATTTCCCCTTCCTATCTGCAACTGTAATTAGCCGCTCCTATTCACCTCTCTTCTTCTCTCCCCACCCACCTTCCTCCCACATCCTATTGACCTACTCTGCTCCTAGTCCTCAGCCTCTCTAAATGATGTCACCTCTGATGATTTCACTTCTTATGACATTGTAAATATGTATTTACAGTATACTAACTCTAGGTACGTTGTAGTCCTTTGTACAGTTCTGCTCACAATGCTGTGCTCGTGAAACTACAATTACCAATGTACCTATCTACTTCCTGAAGATATGTTTTGTATGTTCCACGTTCCTGTTGTTGCATTATTACTGCCCTGTAATAACATTTATGAAATGTATGCACTCCCCTCTATTCTGGAATCCATGTCCTAATCTATATGGATAATTATAAGTTTAAACTATATTACTGAACACTGTTATTGTAAACAGTTTATTTGTTTCTGTAACACAATGTCTTGATGATATATTATGTATGGAATGTTTATATTCCCCAGGTCACCCCTGAAAAAGGGACAACTTGGTCTCAGTGGGCCTACCCAGTGATCAAAATTCAAATAAATAAATACATACATAAATAAATAAGAATATACTTTGGTTTCCCACCCTGGTATTATACCAATGATACACACATAATCCACTGCACTGCACTGCACCCGAGGAGTCCTGGGATTAAGAATGGACTCAGGTGTCCCACCCTCATATTATACAATGATACAGATGTAACACCCTACACTGCCACCTGGGAGTTCCAGGTTTAAGAACAGATTCTGGTTTCCCACACTGTATTATACATGTGGTACACACATAATCCACTGCACTACCACCCAGGAGTCACTGGACTGAGAACTGACTCAGGTCTGAAATAAGGCTGTTGGCTCATGCCCCCTCCCGCCACAACATTTTCATGGATTAATGGGAGCAGGTGACCATATACAACCCCAGGGCTAACTGTTTTTCAGATAAAATCAAGTATTGGGGTAAACAGGTAGATGATATCTTATGTATCTGGGGAGGTACAGTAGAAGAGGCTCAAATGTTTGTTTAATTCTTGAATAACAATTACTTTAACTTAAAGTTTATGTGTACCATTGATCAACTAGTGTCTCCTTTTTGGATCTTTCATTACTTGCTCATGAGGATGGCTGCATATCTACTGCAGGTTACAGAAAATCCACATGAGGCAGGACACTGCTCAGGGCTGATAGCTGCCATCTAACCCATTTGTTGAGAGGCATACCATTGCATCAGTTCCTCTGTATTTGGTGCAACTGTTCTGAACTTGAGGTTTTCGAGCAGCAGGCCAATGAGTTATGGGATAGGTTCCTTAAGACAGGTTATGATTCCTCTCTTTTGGATCAAGCTTACATGAAAGCAAGGACCACGGATAGGAGGGATTTACTCATTCCTCATCAGCCTCCAGCCAGGACAGATTTATGGCTTAATTTTATTATCACTTATTACTCAGTAGTACTGTGTGTTGCTGGTGCATTAAAGCAGTTCTGGTCTGTTCTGGACGTAGACAAGGACACCTTGTTTCTGTGACAGAAGGAGGTTTACAAAGATGGTGTTTCACAGCCATTTGGAATCTATAGAACAGCAATCTTTAACTGTTTTCTACTCGACTGGTTTTCATTATTGTAGGAATTGTAATGTTTTTAGATACACCTCTCAGGGAATTAGATTTACCAGCCCAATCAATCACATATACCACAACATGAAACACTTTATTACTTGCCTTACCTCTTATGTAGTTTATGCCCTTTGTTGTCACTGTCTCAGGCTGTATGTGAGCAGAACTACATGCCCCCTTAAGGAACATATCAAGAACACATTGGCTCCACTGCAAATGCTCAAAGTGGCAATCCTGTTGGTTTAAACTTGCAGGAATCACATGAAGCCAACGTGTGTACTTTTCATGTTATGGGGATAGACCATGTTCCAGTTTCCCCTGGGGTGGTGACAGAACTAGAAAATTGTTGCAACTAGAAAATAAACTTCTTTTTAAATTGAGACCTTTTGTACTCGATGGCCTTAATGAAGATTGGGACATTCTTCTCTACCTCTGAGATGTTCCTCTAAAATATTTCTTCTCCCTCACCCCTTTTTACCTTTATTAATCTCCCTTTTATCCCTTTACCCTAATGTCCCCCGAGCCCCATCACCCTGGTATCCACTGGAACTTATCTTCAGCTGTTCCCCCAGGGCTTCTCACCCCACTTGGCAGGGTTAGCAGGAGTCCCCTGAAAGGTCCCCACCAGGAACAGGATCCGGTTCACTGACGTGTCCAGCTGGCTGTGTGTGGAGCCTGTGAGGCACCGGTGTCATCCTGATGGTTGGCCACAGTGATTTTCCTCTGACTTAGACCAGTCTTCTAAGTGTGGCCACAATAGCCTGCAAAGAGGATAATGGCAGAGCTTTGCATGCTTCTGTATGCAGCCCATCGAGCATCTGCTCTGCCTCCACCATCTACATTTTTGGGACATTACATGCCAACCCCCAGTCACTGTTAGGGGCCAGGCAACTGCCGGTCACCACTCCCACCCTCCCCTGGGAGAGGGAAGCTGTCCTCCAGATGCTCGATCAACTCCCTCCCCGAGTGACCACAGTGACCCGCTTGCACTGCGAACACGGGTCACCAGCATGGCAGGTGACAAGGCATAGATGCATCAGTCCTCCACATCTCTGAGCCAGCTGGGTGTTACAGGTTGGACTCAGGTTTCCTACCCTGGTATTATACGATTGATTCACACATAACCTCCTGCACTGCCACCTGGGAGTCCTGGGTTTGAGAATGAATTCAGGTTTACCACACTCATATTATAGCAGAGACAGAGACATTAACCCTCTGCACTGCCACCTAGAAGATGCGAGTCAGAGAACAGGTTCAGGTTTCCCACTCTGAGATCATCAGGGTTTCTCGGCATCTGTCCTACATGTAACATTTACCATTCCTCCTACTGTACTTACTGTTGATGCTTTCTTCAGGAGATTGCTGGCTTATGGTCTCATCCTTGATCACTAACTCCAATAAGGAGGGTTCCTCTTTTTTCACAATCATGGTCACATAGTTTTCTAGGACTGGAAATCCTGATACTGTTAAGAGAAGAAAGGTAAATCAGAAATAAGGCACAACCACTGGAATTAGCCCTGTGATACAGACATAACCCCCTGAACTGCAACCGGGGTGATCCAAGTTTGAGAATGGACTCTGGTTTTCTCCAGTGGTAATAACAATATAAACATAACCTTTGGTACTGCCACCTGGCAGTTCCAAATGTTACCTTAGCAGTTATAGCCCTGGTTGCTCTCTGCCTACATGAGGAAACCTCTGACCGTGCAGACTTCTGGATTTCAACCATAGCATTCGCTTATATGGTGTGCCTGATTCTTTATACATCACTGATGGTTTCAGTTTTTTCACTGCTGGCAGATTTAGTAACTTGGATAGGACTCCGGTAGCTTTTTCCATTTATTCTAGGGCGCTATCCAAAGCCTTATGCCTGCATCTCTATGCAGCCTGGTCAACATCCTGGCAGATATCACCATTTTTTACTCCTTCAGCTAGACCCAAACAATGCATACATAGATCACAGTGAGCTTAATCATATCTCTACATGCTGCTAGACCCAAACAATGCAGACACAGATCACAGTTAGCTTCATTAATTCTCCACATGCTGCTAGACCCAAACATTGCATACACAGATCACAGTTAGCTTCATTATATCTCCACATGCTGCTAGACCCAGACATTGAATAAAACAGATCGCAGTTAGCTTCACTATATCTCCACATGCTGCTAGACCCAATAATGCATACACAGATTACAATTAGCTTCATTATATCTCCACACACTGCCAGACCCAATGTATACACAGATCACAGTTAGCTTTATTGTATCTCCACACGCTGCTAGACCCAAACAATGCATTTACAGATCAGTTAACTTCATTATATCTCCATGTGCTGCTAGACCCACACAATGCATACACAGATCACAGTTAGCTTCGTCATATCTCCACATGCTGCTAGACCCAAACAATGTATACACAGATCACAGTTAGCTTCAATATACCTCCACACACTGCTAGACCCAAACAATGCATACGCAGATCACAGTTAGCGTCATTATATCTCCACATGCTGCTAGATCCAAACAATGCATACACAGATCACAGTTAGCTTCATTATATCTCCACCCGCTGCTAGACCCAAACAATGCGTACAGAGATCACAGTTAGCTTCATTATATCTCCACATGCTGCTAGACCCAAACAATGCATACAGAGATCACAGTTAGCTTCATTATATCTCCACATGTTGCTAGACCCAAACAATGCATACACAGATCACAGTTAGCTTCATTATATCTCCACATGCTATAGCAACAAAATAAAAGCAACAATTTACTTCTTTTTGGTATCACCAGTGACAAACTTTCTCAAATAAGCTGTTCTCAGAGAAAATAAACTCCATCCTTGAAAATGGATGACAGAATAAAACATTTATCTGATCTGACATTCACTCTCTCAACAGCAGGAGAAAAAAAAACTTCAGCACCTGTAGGTCACCCACGTCATATAGTTGATTATGTGTGCCAGCATCAGTAAAGCAACTTGGGTAGCTCTGTCTTACAAAAAATTCCCAGAAGGTCATCTATGGCTTACAGTCAAAGAAATTATACCTTTATGGAGATACCCTTGCAGATTTATCAGTCCCAGGCTACACACTGTTCAGGAGTCCTAAAGGAACTCACAAAACTGAGAGTGGACAAGGCAATAGGGCTAGATGGGATACACCTAAGAATATTAAAGGATCATAGAGAGGTGCTCGTAGCACCACCGATGGTCCTGTTTAACAAATGACTGGAAACAAGAGTGGTTCCAGATGACTGGAGGCGGGCAGATGTAGTCCCTCTACACAAAAGTGGGAGCAGGGAGGAGGCTGGGAATTACAGGCCAGTCAGCCTGACTTCAGTGGTGGGAAAATGAATAGAAGCAATACTAAAGAAAAAAGGATTGTGGTATAGCTTGAATCAAGTGGATCACAGGATCCTAGGCAGCATTGATTCACAATGGGACAGTCAAGTCAAACAAATATGATAGATTTCTTTGACTGGGAGGCTAGAGAATTAGATCAGGGAGGGGCAGTGGATGTGGCCTACCTGGATTTCAGCAAGGCGTTAGCAGCATTCCACACAGGAGGCCTAACAACAAGCTGAGCAGCCTCAGTGTAGGTTCCAAGGTGGTAAACTGGGTCAGAAATTGGTTAAGGGATAGAACAAAGAGGGTGATCATAAAAAGAGTTCATTCCAAGAAAAGGATGGTGACCAGCAGGGTGCCACAAGGATCAGTTTTAATACTAGTCCTCATTAATGTCTTCATAAGTGACATTGCAGAGGGTCTGGAAGGGAAAGTGTGCCTTTTTGTAGATGACACTAAGATCTGCAACAGGGTGGACACTCCAGGAGGGATAAGCAGGTTTGAGGAGTGGTCAAGAGTGTGGCAGCTAAGATTCAATGCAAAGAAGTATAAAAGCATGCAGCTGGGGCATAGACACCCATGGGAGGAATACATGGTGGGTTGTTGGGGGTACTGGACAACCACCAAACAGGAAAGGGACATGGGGTAATCATATCTGATGACCTAAAAGTGACCAAGCATTGTGAAAAGGTTGTGGGGAGCCAGTGGGATGATAGAGTGCATAGGGAGCAGTATCACCAGCAGAAAAAAGGAGGTGGTGTGATACCACTGTACAAATCATTGGTGAGACCCATCTGGAATATTGTGTCCAGTTCTGGAGGCTGCATCTCTGGAAGAACACATGAGGAGAGGCAGTTCAGAGAAGGACAACAAAAATGGTACAGGGTCTGACAGACTAGAACACCTCACTGTATATATCCTGGAAGACTGGAGACAGAGGAGGGATATAATAGAGATCCTCAAATACCTCAAGAGCATAAATATAGTGCAAGATGGTAGCATCTTTCAGAAAAAAAAGGTGTTCAGGAACAAGGGGTCATGATATGAGGCTGGAAGGGGATAGATTCAGTGGTAATGTGAGGAAGAGTTTTTTTTTTTTTTTTTTTTACAGAAAGGGTGATGGATGCATGGAATAGAATCTCAGTGGTGGTGATGGGGCAAAAACTGTAAGGGGATTCAAGAATGTATAAGATAGGCACGTGGGAGCCCTAGCAATAGGAAAAAGAATGTAAAAGCCAGAGATCCAGTAGGATATGTGGTATTGCAGTAGATTGGAAGAATGGGCAGACTAAATGGCCAAGTGGTCCTTATCTGCCATGAATTTCTGTTTCTATCCGGTGAGACAGGAAGGCGGGGAGTCAATACATCCTCTTTGTTGTGAGACTGAATAAGCAGAAAGGAAGGGAGACACTACACACCTATTGTGGAAATAATAGCAGATTGCTTCTTTTTGAAAGTCAGTCCAAGTTAGGCCCACTACTAGGCCTTCAAGATGCTTTTAATCCAGAAATGTGTATTTTAGGTGAATATTCAGCCTTAGCAGGAGATTCCGGAAAAGCACATATTGCCTTGATCTCTTATGTTTGTAAATTAATCTTAAGGCACTGATCGATCCAGCTCCGCCACATGGCCTGAATGGTTGCCTGATATGCTGACAAGATATGTTGGCACTGTGGCCAGCAAAATACAGGTTAGCGCACGTCCTCTGGAGCTGTCCTTATCTGACAGAAATTTGGAAAGAAGTGCATAAAGTCTGCTCCAGGGTATGTAGCTACAATATCAAATGTTCTCCAACTTTATACTAGGTATTACCCCAGAAGGTCATGAGCTCAGCTTCTACAAAAATGTTTGTGTAAACCTTGCCTCACTAAAGCTTAAAAGGATTATCATGAGGAACTAGAAAACTAAAAATATTCCCTCTTTGAGTGAATCGGTCAATCATGAGTTAATTAGCAAACAATGAGAGGATAAGTTATCTTGTTATGGATAGATCAGAAGTTTTCCATAACATTTGTGATCACTTCCTTAACTGTAGGCGAACCTACTTACTTGACTATTTAATATTGCCTCATAGTATGCTAAGGTTTTCTTCTTGCTGACAGTGATTGGAATGCTGTTAGACAGAACAAAGTTTATGTTGCCAGGTAATGTTTCATCAATAGTCACTGAATGTTATGCATTTGTAATTCTTCATGGCATTTTATTTGTAATTAAAAGTTGTACAGAACCTAGATTTATTTGCAAGTTATGTAGCTTTCTTTTAATCAAAAATAATTAAAAATTTATGATGGAAAAAATTCTTCAAGGGCATAAATAAAGTACAAGAGGGTAGCATCTTTCAGAAAAGAAGATGCTCAAGAACAAGAGGTCATGATATGAGGTGAAGGGGGGAAGTCTCAGGGGTAATGTGAAGAAGTATTTCTTCACAGAAAGGGTGGGGATGCATGAAACAGTCTCTCAGTAGAGGTGATGGGGCAAATATGGTAGGGGAATTCACAAATGCATGGGATAGGCATAAGGGAACCCTATTAATAGGAAAGAGACGGTAAACGCTGGAGATCAAGTAGGATCTGCGGTATTGCAGTAGGTAGGTAAAATGGACAGACTAGTTGGGCCAGGCAGTCCTTATCTGCCATCAATTTCTATGTTTCTAAAAAAAGTTAGCATTCAGAAAGTAAAGGGAGACACAGAGGGAGGAGTATAGGAAAGTGTATCACGAAATACAGAGGGAGGCAGGGAAAGCAGTCAGGAGCGCAAAGACACAAACAGAAGAGAAAATAGTACAGGCAGTAAAGAAAGGGGATAAGACATTTTACAGATATGTAAGGGAAAGAAGAAAAACCAGGAGAGGGATTGTAAAGCTAAGGAGGAAAGGGGAAGATTGTGTGGAGGGGGGCCTGGAAAAAAGCAGGTATCCTGAACAAATACTTTTGTTCAGTATTAATGGAGGAAGGGGAAGGAGAGGGATCACAGTTAAGTGGCAGGAGTATCAAAGGAATGGAGGTAGACACTAACCCATTTACAGAGGAAATAGCCCTGAAGAAACTCGCAATCTGAAAGTGGACAAGGCAATGGGGCCAGACAGGATACATCCAAGGATACTGAAGGAGCTTACAGTATAATAAATCCTTGGTTCCTTCTTTCACCCACAATGAAATTCTGCAAGCATTATTATCAATAAAAAAAAATTCTAGCCCCGGCCCAGACAAACTTAATCCTAGATTTATACTAGAAACAGCTAAATCGTTGGTACTACCCTTAAACCCTTAACGCTGTTGTTTAATAAATCTCTGTCTGAGAATAATGTTCCAGATGACTGGTGGCTAGCCACTGTCATTCCTATTTATAAAAAGGGTAACAAATTGGATGTATGAAACTATAGGCCTATTAGCCTGACATCAATAATAGGAAAAGTGATGGAGCACTTAGTTAAAGCCTTGTTTGAAAAAGAAATGGATTCTTTAGGTATTCAGGACACAACACAACATGGCTTTAAAAAAGGCCATTCCTGTACTACCAATTTTATTTCCTTTTGTAATAATATAAGCAAATATATGGATAACAAAGTTCCAGCTGATGTTATTTTACTTGATTACAACAAGGCTTCTGACAAAACATCTCACTCCTTATTAGTTAATAAATTATTTAAACTAGGTTTTTCATCATATCTAGTTAATTGGACTTCTAATTGGTTGCTAAATAGGACCCAAAATGTAAGGATAAATTGGTCACTGTCAAGTTTAGGCAAAGTGACTAGCGGGGTACCGCAGGGCTCTGTACTGGGACCCACATTATTTCATATATTTATTAGGATATGAATGTGTTACACAATAATCTTCTGTCTTAATTCGCAGATGGCACTAAATTTGGGGGGTAGAGTCGACACTTTAACATCTATAAAATATCTTGAAATGGATCTTCTCCATATAGAATTATGGGCTCAAAGTAATTCAATGATTTTTAAAACACAAATAAGTGTTCTGTCTCACATTTTGGTAAAAAAAAATCCACATAATAAATCTTACTTAAATGACATTTTGATAAAACAGACATCAAACGAAAAAGATTTAGGCATTATAATTGATAATAATCTAAATTTAAAATCAACATTGTAATAAAGTGGTAAGATCAGCCAATGTTCTCTTGAGACAAATTAAAAAATCATTTGTTAGCAAGTCTGAACATTGTTTAGTGCCCTTGTATAGGGCTTATGTTAGGCCCCAGTTGGATTATGTATCCCCTTTTTGGAGACCTTATCTCAAAGGAAACATTTTCCATCTAGAACAGATTCAGAGACAATTTACAAGAATGATTCCACGAATAAAATGACTCAGTTATGAATCTCGTTTAAAAGAAACAGGTCTTCATTCCCTTGATATTAGTAGATACAGGGGGGATATTATTTTTACTCATAAAATTTTGAAGTCACCCATATTGATGGATCAATGTGGCCTTGTTTTAGCCAATAAAAGTATAGTGGGAAGACTTCACAACCAGCAATTAGAAGTTGACTGGACCAATACAAATAAACGCAATAATTTATTTTCCATAAGAGCTGCAAAATACTGGAATTCTTTATCACAAGAATTGGTTAATATATCCAGCACTAAAGCCTTTAAATCCCATTTAGATATGTGGATTGCTTTTCAAATACCTGGGTAACTAATGTGCCTCTGATGAGGGGGACAATCTCGATGGGCTTACACCTTCTTTTATCCCATCCCATCCAGTAGTATCCAGTAGATGCTGGCTGCAATGTGACAGTATTGTTCAACCATTCACTGGAGATGGGAGCAGTTCTAGAGGAGTGGAGGAGAGCAGATGTAGTCCCACTTCACAAAAATCGGTAGAAGGAAGGAAGTTGGAAATTACAGGACAGCCAGCCAGATCTCACTGATGGTGAAATTATTGGAATCACTTCTGAAGGAAAGAACTGTGGAATATCTTGATACCAGCAACTTACAGGATCCAAAGCAGCATGGATTCACCAGGGGAAGGGCATGTCAAACAAATCTGATTTGACCAGGTGACCAGGAAAGTAGATCAGGGTGGAGCAGTGGATGTGGTGTACCTAGATTTCAGTAAGGCTTTTAACACTGTTCCACATAAGAGACAAGCAAACACATTGGTTAGCCTGAGAGTGGGGCCAAAAGTGATAAACTGGGTAAGGAACTGGTTGGGGAATAGGAATTAGATGGTGGTAAACACAGTTCCTTCAAAGAAAGGCAGGGTGACTAGTGGGGTGCCACAAGGATCAGTACTGGAACCAGTTCTCTTCAATGTATTTGTTAGTGAGATTACAGAGGGACTAGGAGGGAAGGTAAGCCTTTTTGTAGAGGACACTAATTTTCTTTTTAGTCTTTGGTAACCAAATAAGGCCCACTAGGCACAATTGCCTGTTTTCAGGGGCGACCTGGGAGCACTGGATGGTTAAGTGACTTGCTTAAAGTCACACAGTATGCAAGTGGAGGTTGTGAGAATTAAATTCAGGTCTGGTCTGCTGGATGTATCAAGCTCATTCACAACTCATTCCTCTAACCTCTAGGCTATACTGCCAGCCCAATTAGAAGTTGATTGGACCAATACAAATAAACGTGATAATTTCTTTTCCATAAGAGCTGCAAAATACTGGAATTCTTGCAAATGCAAGAGGATAGACACTCAACAGGGGGTGGAAGAATGAACAGGGATCTAGGAAAGCTTGAGGAGTTTGTAAGAATGTGGCAACAATCTTTCAATGTGAAGAAGTGCAAAATCATGCACTTATGGCATAGAAATCCAGGGGAAGAGTTCAAGTTGAGGGGAGAGGCACTGATGACCGCCAAACTGGAATGAGACCTGGGGGTAATCATATCTGATGATCTAAAGGCAGCCAAACAGAGTAACAAGGTTGTGGGGAGAGCCAGTGGGATGGTAGGGTGCATATGGAGGGGTGTCACCAGCAGAAAGAGGGAGGTGGTGATACCACCATATAAACCATTAGTGAAACCTCACCTGAAGTACTGTGTTCAGTTCTGGAGACCACATCTCTGGAAAGACATAGATTGAGTACAGGCAGTCCAGAGAAGGGCAACAACAATGGTGCAGGGCCTGCACCTGAGACCATATGAGGATAAACTAAAAAAAAACTCAATATGTACACCCTGGAGGGAAGTAGGAAAAGAGGGAATATGACAGAGACTTTCAAATACCTCACAGATGTAAATAAGGCACAAGAGTGAAGCATTCTTCAGAAAAAAGATACTCAAGAACAAGGAGACATTCAATTCAATTTCAATCTTTACTTTTGTAGCACCTTTCAAAACTAAGGTGCTTCACAGATTATAAATACATTAAAATAGAATACAAAAATTATTAAAATCAACACAATTCAATTCAATTAATCAATCAATCAGGGAAGGACAATGAAAACAAATACTGTATGTTTTCAACATTGATTTAAAGTTTGTGATGGTCTGGCATTCTCTTAACCAACAAGGTAGAGAATTCCACAGGGTCGGTGCTGCAAATGAAAAAGCACACACTCCAGATGTTTGAAGATGAACCCTGGGAATCTCTAGCAATACCTTGTCGGTGGATCGGAGAGGGTGATTAGGGGAGTAGGGAATCAGGAGATCTTTAAGGTAATCAGGTCCCTGTTCATGCTGGGCTTTAAAGGTAAGCAAGCCTATCTTATAGGTGATCCACCACTGAACTGGCAGGCAGTGCAGTTTGCGCAGAACTGGAGTAATATGACTGGACCTGGAGGTACCAGTCAATAACCTGGCTGCAGCATTCTGCACCAGCTGCAAGCGGTGGATATCAACCCCAGACAGCCCTAGATAGAGGGCACTGCAGTAGTCAAGATGGGTAGTAATGAAGGCATGGACCAAAGTTAGAAGGTCACCCGGGGGAATCAGGTTTTTCACCCGGACGATGTTCCTCAGATGGTAAAATGAGGATTTGACCACAGCTGACACCTGAGACTTCAAGGTCAAGCCATCATCAAAAACAACGCCCAGGTTATGCAACTGATCGGAGGTAATAAGCTGGACACCATCAAGCCAAAGGCCAGACATGTGCTCAGCACCAAATCCCACCCCTGGGCAGCCCAGTTCCACAACCAGCACCTCAGTCTTATCTGGATTCAATCTCAGCCAACTTGAGCTCATCCAATTTTTGATCTCAGAAAGGCAACTATTTAGCACAGAAACCGCATCAACCTGTCCAGGCACAAAGGACATATACAGCCGAGTATCATCTGCATAGCAGTGAAAACTCAAGCCATATCACCTAATGATATCTCCTAAAGGCAGCATATACATTGCAAACAACATTGGAGCCAGTATGGAGCCCTGCGGTACCCCACAGGACATGGGGAGGACGTCAGAGGAATAAATTCTAGTGATCACTCTCTGAGACCTGCCTGTTAGGAAAGATCAAAATCATTTGAGGACTGTACCTGACAGGCCACAAAGAACCCGCAGGGTCTCCAAAAGCACCTCATGGTCCACAGTGTCAAAGGCTGTGAAGAGATTGAGAAAGACCAAGATGGTACAAGCCTTTCGATCTCTCACCATCACAAGATCATTCAGTACTAGGAGAAGGGCAATCTCTGTGCTATGCCTCTTCCTAAATCCAGACTGGAGAGCTTCATAGACACCATGAGTTTCCAGGTGATTGTCAAGTTGCAATGCAACTGCCCTCTCAATAACCTTCCCCGCAAAGGGGAGGCTAGAGACAAGTCAATAGTTAGCTGGATCGATGGGATCCAAGGAGGGTTTTTTCAAGAGTGGTCCAATGACTGCCTCCTTTAAGGGATAGGGAAAGGTTCCCCTCTCCAAGGATATCCATACACTTTCTGCTAGGATTGGACAGATAACATCTATGCATCCCACCAAAAGAGAGGTAGGGACCAGATCCAAACTACAACAGGTTGGACACAACATCTGGACAATCTTCACAATGTCCATGAATTCCAGTTGGCCAAAATCTGTCCAGACGGACAGGGGACTCACCATTTCCCATCAACCCCCACAACCCCTCAAGGAAGGAGCCGGGATGATTCCAGACCTGATGCTGGCAACTTTATCCATGAAAAACTGAGCTAGCTCATCACACTTAACTTGCAAAAAAACTCTTCCAGACTGCAGACAGACTGGATTGCACAATTTGTCCACAGTAAGAAAGAGCTGAGCCGGTCAGTTCTGCACAGCAGAAATCTCTCTGGACAGGAACTCTGCCTTCTTATGGGTGATTTCTGATTGATAGCTATCATAATGCTCCATCAATCTAAGCCTGTCAGCATCCAGGCCAGACTTCTGCCATGCTCTCTCCAGCCTTCTACCACTTCGCCTTAACTCCTTCAAGGACCCATCAAACCAGGGGGACCTTGAGCGAAGAGTGAGCGAGTGGTCAAACACGAACAGGAGCAATCAAGTCCAGGGCATCTCCTACTGCCTTATTATAGGCAAGTACCAGATCCCTGGGACTTGTGCTTTCATCCAGCAATCCTGATAGGTCCAGCACTGCCGATAGACCATCTGGGGTAACTCCCTTCAAAGGGCAGCACCGAACCATCACCAAAGGGGTAGAACCATTTGGGGGAGCCCCAAAACTGAACCCTATGGTGTGATGGCCAGACCAACCGACTGGCTACACCCCCAAATCAGTGATCACCATCCCCAGGAGGAACAGAAGATCCAATGAGTGGCATCCTATATGGGTAGAGGAGGTAACAATCTGTGTAAGGCCCAGCATTGTCATTAGCTGGAGGAGATTTGGACCAAATTGCAAGAGTTCGTCTTCAACCCAGGCATTGAAATCCCCCAGAATTATCCAGTTGGGGAATCCCAGCACCATGTCGATGACAAAGTCCACAATCTCCTGCAGGAACAAACCCCCATCACCTGGTGAATGGTAGATGAGGAGTATCCTGCAACCTACACCCTCACCCATAACATACTCAAAGGATCTGGTGGTCCCCACTGGAACATCCATAAAACCCAGTTCGGTCTTAAAAAATATGGCTACACCCCCACCTCTACGATCCAGCATTGGGTGGTGCATCACCGAGAACCCAGCTGGAACTGCAGAAGCCAACACTGGGCCTGCACTTTCTTCCAGCCAGGTCTCAGTGATGCATGCCAGGTCTACCATTGCAACAAGATCAGCTATAATAGCTATCTTGTTTTTGATACACCTAGCATTACATAACACCGCCCGGGTTGGATGAGATGCTGGAGAAGACCTCAACTCCTGGCCCTTGGGTATGGGAACAAGAAAGGGATTACCCTGTCTTCAAACCATTTTGCCCAGGGCATCACCTGGTCCCCACCACCCCAATAATTCCCCCCCTTTCCATTCCACCACCAGGCCGAGGCTTGCCCCTCTTCCCATTCCTCCTAGCAATTCCAACAGACCGACAACATATATATGTTTCTGCTGGTAGAGAGGATCAGTTAATTGGATGCAACCCCCAAGCCTGGTAGGGGAATACTGCCTGACCATCCTTAAGCCTTCCCAACAAATAACAAAATCTCTGTCCTGCAACTTCCACTTACAGGAACAATGCCCAAAACTTAAACGCACCCCTCCCCACTCTTCTCTCCCAGAGTGGAGGGATTCAACTAGACTAAAACACCCATCCCATAAATACACAAAACAACAAACTTTAAACACCATACAAACCCCTTCCACACTGCTTGGATATTACTGTCGGAGCACATGATCTCAAATGGAGGGGATTAGTCTAAATAGTCCATGTAAGTCTGAGGAGAGAGATAACACAACAGTCACCGGAGGTCTCAGTACAGAACTTAAGCTCACAAAATAGTATAAAAACTTAGGCTGTTAGATACAGAAAATAAAGTCTGAATACCTAGGTAACCCCCTCTCACTGGGTGTATCAGGTTTATAAAATAATGTCAAATAACGTGTAATAGTAGATGATAATAAATGGGGACCCAGGTCCTCTCACTACCTGAGTACACCCCCAAAAAAACAAAAAAACATGGCACTCTCACTGCTTGACAATAAACAGGAGACTTAAAAATTAAACAGTCTGACCATTAAACTGCTTTCTTATTATCTCATCAAGCTTCCATGAAATGGGTATCTCCTGGTAATTCCAATGAAGATCGAAGTCTTGCTCATCAGTTGGGAGTAGAGAGCCCTGCCCATGGGAACTACCACCAGAGGTGTTTACCCTGCAACCTCAGCACCCCTGCCCAGGCCAACCCAGCAGCAGGCCCAATGGAGGGCCTTGGAGGATAGAAAACCTATCAGCTGGCTCCCCAACCTAGTCAGGCCCCCTCCTCCTGAGCAAGGCAAATTCTAGCTGGGGGCCACCCACTACTGCAAGGCCTCAGGAATCCGAATGAACGGAAACCAAATCTCTCCAAGCCAGGCCCAGTATCTCCTTCAGGTAAAAGCCACATCCAAGATAAAAGATCCAAATTACACAGGCAGACACAAACAATCACACAGCCAAGTTCAATGATTGAGACCCACGATGTAGCCCTCTTGGACTAATTCCACAGCCAGGTCTATAGACTCCTCTGTCAGCTAATTCCACACTCGACCTTAATGCTCATTTCAAGAGCTAGATCCTTCACAAATCCTGGTAATCACACAACCAGGTTCTCGCTCAGTCCAGGGTAACAAACCCTTCTTCCCCGGTGCTCACTCTTTCTTCCTCCAGGTTTCTGTCACCTCCTTCTGCCACTAACCCCAGGTACCACGAATCAAAATGGGGAAATAAATTTAAAAGGCTTGATGAACTTACTATTTGCAGTTGGAATGGCAATGGGGCTCGACCAAACAGCCCCAGTGTACACTACACCGCCAGTCAACAGCAGCCACAAAAACACCCTGAGGTAGGCTAAGTTAACTCATTAAAAGGCCCTAACTGGTCTAAAATAGGTTAGCTAGTAATAAAAAATTAAAATAACAACACATGCGGCCAAAAATACTTTTTAACAGGCAAAAGACGAGAAGGAAGCAAAGTTTTCAGGATCATTTGAACAGCTTTTAAATAATTGATTAGCACTTTTTTTCTTGGGACAATACTAACTTTACAGAAAATATTTATATAGATTTTCTAGAAGTGCTGTGTTTGTTAAACACAGTGAGGCAAGAGCTATTCATTTTCACAAAGTTTTAGTACTTTTATGAGCAAAACGCTAATCAATTTTTAGAGTTAAATAAAACCCTGTCATTAGGACAGAGCAGTTACAGCACACCCAGCACAGCAGTCATCTTCATGGGTCCAAGTAAAACATGCTATGAAGCTGGGGGGGGGGGTCGACTCAGAGAAAATGTAAGGGATTATTGTACTTCACAGAAAGAGTAGTGGATGCCTGGAACAGCCTTCCAGTGGAGATGGCAGGGGTGAAAGCTGTGGCAGGATTTAGGAATGCATGGAATAGGCATAAGAGAACCTTAGTCATTAGGGGTGGGGTCTATGGTATTACAATAGATAAGGAAAATGGGTATACTGGGTGGACAGAATGGTCCTTATCTGCTGTCAGATTCTATGTTTCTATGGTGCTGGGCTGTGTTTGACCTAGTGATTTGGAAGCCAGGAAGTGTAAGGGTCAGTTTGGCACCTCAGTAGTCCACAACGAGTGGAAGGAGTTAGGAAGACCTTGAAGTAATTGCACAAGGTAGCTGGTTAAGCATAGAGCACCAATAGAAAGCCTACTTGCATCACAGACACCTTGTGAGAGCAGAGCTCCAGTGACCTGGAGCATTAAGAGGAGACATCCGAGTCCAGGAACCATTGGATCACAATTACTCCATGTTTAGGAGTTTTCTGCTATTTAAGCAATTGCATGGCCTGGGGTTTGGGAAACTATGCATGTTGCTCTGTCTAAAGTGAACCAATGTCTATAATCTATGGCAAAATGTACAGGCGTGCAGTGATTCTACACCTGCAGTACCCTGGCACTGAGATAAGGGAGCTCCCATTTGGATTTGTTTGAAACCTGATACCAGGTGGGAAAGGATAGATCTGGCCTACCTAGGAAGGTACCTACGAGGGCCAGGTTTAAAGCTATCATTTTCACTAACCCTCCTTCCTGCAGGTGGTCGACTCTTAGAGGAAAACCACACCCTTATATCATTTAAATTTTATTTATTTTCATGTCAAAAGACAACTACTTTCCTGTAACTGTTAGGGCTATAAGTGTTAAGTTTAGTTTGTTTTCACTGCTTTCACTGCTCGTGGCAGCCCCCTGTGACTGCCCTGGGAGTCTCCATTTCATGGTTGTTGAAATCTCAAACAGAATGAAGTTTAAAGGGAAAAAAACTTGCATTATAACTCGGATAGTTTGCAAAGCTCACTGAAGGTAAATGTGGTATTTTACACCTTTTTGCAGCTTGTAATTAAGCAGACAGGTATAATGGGGAGTTTAAAGGGTGATTATGCATCATGCTCTCATATGCTAATGCAGCTCTCAGAGACAATGAGATTTCAACAACCATGAAACGGAGCCTTCCAGGACAGTAACAGGGCCTAGTATGAACTGTGAAAACTGACTAAAGCAGTTGTGTATATCCTTAACGGCTACATGAAAAGAGTTGTCTATTGACATGGAAACAACATTTAGAAGATATGAGGGTGTAGTTACTCCATTAAACTTGGGCTGGTTACTGACTCCCTGTGCTGTGGAGAAATTGGTGGCTTCCTTACCGAGCCCATCAATGGCCAAAACCCTTGTGGCTCAGTCAATTGGATTGTGTCCAGCACTTGCACCGTAACCACGGTTTACCAGACTGCACCAGTTTGCCAAAGGTGATGGCAGCACCATGTGTATGACCTGTGCATATCTTCCTATGGGGTCTGTCAAAGAAATATGGGGGCAACGTGCCTTTCCACTACATAAGAGAAAAATACAAATCCCAGGAACCCAGGTAGATCCAGTTAGGTAATGTCTGGAAGAGTTCTGAGCTACCCCGGGGTTGGGAAAAAGTAAAAAGCTAAAAGAAGACCAAAGTAACCTTTAATGACTGAAGCAGCCCCAATGCCCTTGCAAGTGTTTAATACTGTTGTTTCTAGGGACATGACACAACCACATACATGATGTCTGAGGAACCGATACTGATGTCTTGGCTTATTCTGCATGGATTAAGGCAATTGCGCTACAAAGACCAGTAATGTGGTGAAAACCCAAGAGGGAACTTTTTTACCTACTTTGATATTTTTGTGAAATAATTTATTGATGGAGTGGCATCTCTTGATGAAGTTCTAAGCCATGTTTTTTTTTAACTGTTTGCAATTGCACTGCTATAAGACTCGAAGCACTTTATTAAAAAGTTTGTTACTTCAGAAGAATGGTCTTTCTTCCATTGAATCTGGGTGCTGCTGATATACTGGTTCACTAGTGTGTAGCTTTTCCGTTCATGTTTTCCCTGCTACTAGTGCACCAGATTACCTCTTGAATCACTGTTTGATTATTTGAGCACAACCAAAAACACTTTCTACATTTTAGAACGAAGGTGGGGATAGTTAGATTTAAGAGGGAATAGGCCAAATGCAGTCATAGTTTATTTAGTATGTCTGCTCTGTGTTTCTGGTAGAAAGGTCCATTATCAGAATGTTGTCTTCAAGACAGTTGGGGGGCTGGGGAGCTAGCAACTTAGAACCCATGACTGAGGAAGGGGGTGCTGCAGGGTCTCCAAGCTCTAAGCATGGATAAATCAATGGGTGCAGATGGGCTGCACCCTAGAGTGCTAAACGAAGTGGGGCAGGAGTTGGCAGCACCCTTGAACAGTCTATGTAACAACTGGCTGGAATTAGGGGTGGTGCCACAGGATTAGAGATCAACAAATATAGTGCCCCTGCATAGGAGTGGTGTAACAGGGCGCTACGTGTTATTTGTATACAGACCCTGGAAATAAAGAAAAGAGTCCTGTGTGCCACTTCTTGTCCCTCTTGTGTTATTTCACTCACCCTTTTCTATTCTCTTGTTTTCCTTCTTTTTCTTTTCTTGTTTCTTTGTCAGGGTGGCCAACCTGACAAAACCCTAGCCTTTTCTTTCTGTCCTCTTTCCAAAAAGACCCTTATGCTGTGCACAACAGTGCTGGAAACAATTGTTTTCAAATCTCCTGAACTGGAGATACTTTGGTAACATGATGTCCAATATAAGTAAAGCACCTGAGCGGGAGTATTAAGAATAAAAGCGCATATCGTGCTGAAAATACAGTCCCGTAGTGTCCCCAATATTTAAAAGAATTAAAACAGCATTGTGACAGCCCCAGAGAGGTTGTAACTGGTGCTGCCTGTAAAATAAAGCATATTTGGGGAAAAAAGGACAAATAAAAAAGCCCCTGCATGATAAGACATGGGATAATATGGAAACTCCCCCTATTATGTAATGTCATGGCCAATGGGAAATCCCCCACAGAGAGTGATGCAATTCCTAGGGCTATAAATAGGGCTCACCACTAGGGGAGAAGAATAGAGTCGAGTCAGTTAGTGTGCTGACTGTGAAGGAGAAAGACCTATTTGGGTGCTGATCAGTTGACACAGATATTTGTATCAGTGTAAGAGGTTTATTACACTGAATTGGCTGGAGTTAAGACACAGGCTCTGCAAGGGAAGCAGAGACCTGGGATTCCCTTTTGGTTATTGAACTAACCATTTTTTTTCCTTTCTGTAAACATTTTGGACTTTTAATAAAATGACAGACACCTTCCAGCGTCTTTTATGCACCTGAGCTCTACCTATTGTGTCACTTTGTATCCCACCACGTTCACAAGTGGGAAAAGGGATGAGCTAGAGAACTATATGGCAGTATGTCTGACATCCACCATTTGCAAGATGCTGCAGGCCATTATAAAAACAAAACAAAAATCAGTGGAGTTTCTTGAGGCAGACGTACAGTATTCAGGACAAGAAGCAGCGTGGGTTCACTAGGGGAATGTCTTGTCAGATGATTCTGACAAAAACATAGATGTTGTCGACAGATAAGGACCTCTTAGCCCACCTAATCTACCCTATTTCCCTTCCTACAGTGCTGCCACATACCCTACTCTGGGTACTATCATTTTTGCAAAACTGCCTTTATTGTCCTTTGCTGGACCCTCTTCTGCTGAAACTCTTTTTCATATCCCCCTTCCTGACTACAGTAATTTCCTCCTTTGTGCACTTCCAAAGTCCCTGCTATCAGAATTACAGAACGTTTATAATACAGATGTTTGTCTGCTCAACCACTGCAGGAATTATAACTGAGTGACTTCAGTCCTCTCTCATGTCCACCAGTTCTCAATGCACTCCCATATTCACTATAACATTCAAAAGTTTCTTTCTGAAATACTCCTAACCAGCGCTGGCCTAGTGGCATGGAGGGCTGAGGTATCATGCCTTACCTTCTGCCATGCCGGCGACCTGTGTTCATGGTGCAAGTGGGTTGTCAGGGGTCAGCCGGGAAGGGAGAGGTTTGAGCATCCAGGGCACAGCTCTCCTCTCCCAGAGAGGGTGGGGAACAGAGATCGGCACCTGCCTGACACCTAGTGGAGGCTAGGTGTTAACACGCTGTGTCTGGCAATGTGAGCCTCAGAGGTGGAGCAGCCGACTGGTATGCGCATGTGGAAGTGTGTGCAACTTGGCCATTGTTGACAGTGCATGCTCCCCTCCATAGAAAAGTGGAAAAATGCTCCCAGGTCGAGTGGCATGAATGGACGTCCTCTGCAGGCACTGCCCCAGAGAAGGCACTGCCCCAAAATGCATCCCGTAATGGTGGGTTGAGTTGGGGGCTCCCCGCCACCCTGTCACAGAGGGAAAGCCATGGGGAAAGAAGGGAAGATAAGCCTGGCATTGGGGGATAGGGCTGAGAGGACAGCAGGAATAGAGAACTGACCAGGAACATGGCAGAAAAAAGATAACATTAATAAAATAAAATACTCCCAGCCTTTACGTCTTCCAAGTTTTCTGCCATCATCACTGTCTACTAGTAATCACAGATTATTTGCTCTTCCAACTCTAGACTAAATTCTTTTCTTCCTAATCTCTCAGCCATAGCTGGAAAAATTCCAATACTGCATATATCTGGGCAGACAGGGTGGGACAAGGGATCATATTCCGCCATATGCTGATCTATACAACAGCTGGTCTAGCAGCTAGTGAACTAACTGACCTGAATATCAGCTCAGGTGTTGAACGCATATTTATCACAATTACCCTTGGACAAGTCAAAAAAATAATCATTGTGTGCATCTACCTACCCCTAAACATATATCCTCCTATGCCAAGTTTTTTGTCAGCTTGGATACCCTCCTTAAGAATAACATTACTCTCTGTGGAGACTTCAACCTTAATTGGCTAGGTCCCCATAGAACCCAGTACCAATCATCTCTATCTGACTCCAAACTAGAACAGCTTATTGAGCAACCCACTAGACTCAATAAAAATTTCATCAGGCACGCTCTCCTAGACTGGATCATAACAAACAACCCATCCTTCATCACAATCACTGGTATACTGCCCAATTTCCTCAGTGACCACTCCCCAATCTACTGCATCTGGAAAAACAACTCTCTCCATCCTCCCCCCAAAATACTTAAAACAAGAGACTTGACCAACTTTGATGAAGATGCCTTCAGGATGTGCCTCACTTCTGTGGATTGGTCCCCCTATAATCTCCCTCCCTGACATAAACCAGGTGTTAGACTACTTCATCAATAATTTCACATCCATTCTTGACTCCCAGGCACCACCTATGACAAGGAGATTCAAAAGCAACCACTCCCACTGGCTCATGATAGAGCTTCGGAGCCTCATGTGCTCCCAGGACAAAGCCTGGAAACTATATAAAAGCTCCAGACTGCAGTCACATTGTATCTCTTACTACTGACTTCATAAAGCATGCAAAAACAAAGTCATCAAGACCAAAAGAACACTCCTAATATCCTGTCTGGAAGTGCACCTAACCAACCCCAAATATTTCTGGAAACAAATCAATGCGTTTCTCAGAGGGAATGAATGCACCATCTCAAAAAGCATGCTCACAAAAGGCAGTCTATTATCCACACCTTCTGACACAGCCACCGGGATCAATAATTTCTTTACTGACCTTGATATATACAAAGCCGGCCTACCGTCTACCAGTCCTGACTCCCAAGCCGATCGCACACCAGTCTCACACCCCCAATTCCATATTAGAATCACCTCTAGAAGAACGGACTTAAAACTTCTGAGAAAATTTGACCCCGATAGCTCCCCTGGGTTTGACACCTTGTCTCCCAAATTCCTCAAAGTAGGAGCACCAGCACTTGCCCTCCAAATCACCCTACTAAATCGATAGATAATTTACCACTGGTACAATACCGAACAAATGGGAAACCACAGTCACTGTCCCCATTCATAAAAATGGGCAGACCAACCATGTTGAGAACTACAGACCCATATCCATTCTATGCCCCATTGCAAAAATTCTAGAATGAATATTATGTAACCAACTTTACTCATATCTTGAACAGACCAGTGCCCTTACTGACCACCAACACAGCTTTCGTAAATCACATGGGACTGAAACCTCTCTCCTATGAGTCACCTCTGATATATTTCAAGCAACGGATCAGGGTAAAGCCACTGGAGCAATCTTCATTGACCTCACAAAGGTGTTTGACCTTGTCAGCCACCCACTGTTACTCTCAAAACCTCAGCACCTAGGACTTGATTCCAACTCTCTTGACTGGGTCTCAAACTACTTATCCAAAAGACTCCAATGTGTCAAATGGGACGGAGCTCTGTCACCCCTAGCACCTATCTCAGATGGAGTTCCCCAAGGGTTGATATAAGGCTGCTCCTGTTCTTTACATTTCTAAGCAACCTGCCGAGCAACTATGGAGGAGCATCTGTCCAGCCCTATGCTGATGATGCCATTCTGTATAAGTCCTCTAACAACATCAACATCATTGCTGCTAGTCTAGAAAATGACTTCCATACCTTAGATGTCTGGTATAAGGATAACCTGCTGGTCCTGAATGCGAAAAAAAAAAAAACAACCCTGTTGTTTCACCACACCTTCTTCAACATGTCTTCTAACCCCCCCCTTGACAAACAGATCCTCCACTGGTACCCCGCTCAAAAGGGTCAACTCTTTCAATTACCCTGGTCTCACACTCGATGAGCACCTATCCCTTGAGCTACATACAGGCAATATCATCAATATCATCAAAGCTACCAATCAAAAACCTCGGTCTCATACTGCACAGCTCCCAATCTCTCAACCACCACAAGGAAAACTATTGCCTCAAACCCCTTGCTCCTGGCCCTCCTCTATGGTGCATCAATCATTCACTCAGTCAAGCATATGTTCCTGTCCAAGCTAAAAACGGCTTACCACAGAATCACTCGACTTGCAGCTAATGCCCCATCACTGTATGGTGCTAAACAAACTGGGTTGGCCTCCGCTTAACTTCAAGTTAGACCTCCCAGTGCTCTGTACGATGTTTCAGCTAAATCTGCCTATCTTCTCCACCCAGTTTATCTAATATAATCACCCTGGAACCCTACTCCCGAATTCTCAGGTCCTCTTACCTCCCGATCCTTAACATACCCAAAACTCAGTTAGCCACAGGCCAAAAGTTCTTCGCCTTTGCAGCACCCCAAAAATGGAACAACCTCCCTTATGCCCTACTCGCATGTCAGACCCTCCCTACTTTATAGAACACTATATAGAAACCTTCTTTCTGCCTCCTGAATGCGATGGTAACTGTGTCCCCCAAGCTTCCTAGCCCATCATTTCTCCCCAGCCCTCCTACGCTCTTTCCTACTCTGCTACCAATCTTGTCCTCTCCACCTTTCTTCTTCATCTCTCACACCCCTCTCCCCTCTACTTCTACTATCTCCCACACCCGCCTATCCTCCCAATGGTATACCTCAGGAACGACGAACCTACATACAGAGTATAAAATGTTATTATGGACTAATCCGACATGATGATCTTAAAATGTTAATATAATGTACACCCGTTTCATATTATTCTATGACTCTGCTCCACTCCAATGTAGCCAAACTGTGTACCTTCCAATGTTGAATACTATACTAAACTATGTGTATGTTGTCTCAACGTAACCAGAACATCTGTTCCTCCACTCTGTACCTAAACTGTGTATCTCCTAATGCTGAATGTTTACAATGCTGTGTATTGTGTATCAATGTAACTGGAACACTTTGTCCCCTGGGTCACCACTGAAAAAGGGATTTGGTTGTCTCAGCTGGCCTACCCAGTCATCAAAATTCAAATAATAAATAATAAACTATGTTTCTGTGTTTCCATTTAAGCATATTATCTAGTCATCCACTCTACTTACTGGTGGGAGTGACTTCAAAATGATTCTTCTGCTCTGCAATCTCTTCCACCTTCACATCACCAAATGGGAGTTCCTCATCCCTCTGAAACAGCAGTAACAATTGCTCCAATGGGATGTTGTAACCTGCATGTAAACAACAGAATACATATGTTATTTATAATCAGAGCAAGAGAAATGTTACAAAACATTCTTCCAAGAAAAAATGCATTGTACCTGTTATTGCAAGTATTTGTACATTTCTGGATGATGTTTCACAACATAGAAACACAGAATCTGATGGCAGCAGACCAAGGGGCCATCATGTCTGCCCATACTATACTACCTCACCCTACCAGCCTATGCACTGGTGGGTTGTCTCCCTTGTCCCTCAGTGCTCACTCCTGTATTGCCCCCACGTAGGGACCATAAATCCCCATGCCCTGTTCCAGCCATTTATTAAAGAGGACAGGAAATCATGTCTAACTGGCAGCTGTTTCATAAAGTTCTTATTCTCAGAAATGCTAATGCATTCAGCTAAATTTATTTTTATTTTTATTTATTTATTGCATTTTGATAACTGGATAACCCACTGAGACCAGAAGTCCCTTTTTCAGGGGTGACCCAGAAGTAGTTACATACAGCTTATATAATACAGCGGGCACAGTACAGTAGATTACATACACTCAAGTACTACAGCACACAAGTTACAGCTGACTGCAGCACTACAGATAAGAGGCACCTAGTCACATATCACAGTACCAGTTAGTTACAACAAGGTATGTAGCAGACTATAACATGATTCTGGGGGAAATCTACAGTTGCTCAAGTAGCTAGGCTAATTGTGGGCGAAGACATATTAAGTGAGCTCATTAGGATTAGTGAGAATAGACTGTCTTTAGGGTGAGGGTATGGGTTCAACGATAGCAACTGCAGTGGTAGTGTTCTAACATGTACACCCTGAGCCCAGCTTCGAAATCTTTGAGGGAAGTGCAGGTTGTCAGATTTTCTGGGAGTGTGCTCCAGTAGTAGGGGGCTGAGTACCTGAGAGATGTCTTACCACAGTTGGTACGGACCTGGGAGATTTCAAGTAGGTTGCTGATTGTGAACTAAACGGTACATTGAGAGACTTTGGGGTTCAGTATGCCTTTCAGGTTGGGTGGGGTGTAGATATGATAGAGTTTGTAAGTTAGCCAGAGTAGAGGATATAACAGTTTGAGTGCCAGGGTGGGCCACTCTAAGTCAGCAAGGACCTCACAGTGGTGCCTCCAGGAAGGAGAGCAGGTTGCAAAATGACTAATCTTATTGTAAAGTATGGACAGTCTGTGATTTTCACTTTCCTTGGGGAAGTGCATGAGTGGGGCACCATACAGAAGGGTGGGGAGTACGGTGCTCTTTGCTATGGTAGCTCTAGAATCATAAATGACCCATATTTAACGGTACGTGATATAAAAAGCTATATTTTGCATTGTCTTGTTTTTATGGCAGCATTCTGTTACAGTTCTCCATGTAACCAGTAATTTGGAGTTTTAACTATGTCAGGGTTTGTGCACAGAACTACAGGGTTCTAACAAGTCATCAGCTCATAATTAGCATTCTGTACAAGTATCGTGAAATAGTGAAAACTCCACATAAGTGATTCCAAGAAGTGAACTGTAACAGAATGCTGCCCATAAAAACACAACAATGCAAACTACAGTTTTACCTATCACTTTGTATTCAGATACAGTTAAATATGGATACTTTAGGAGAATGCATATCGTTTCTGAAAAAATAATTTTATAAATAGCAGCCAATTAGCATAAATTTCCTGTCCCATTTAAACACATTGAGGGTAACTGCCCCACTACTTCAACCATGGTCTCACTACACTTTTCATGAAGTAATATGTCCTCACATCTCTCTTGAACTTGCACCCCCAACACATCCTCCAGTCATGCTCCCTAGTGGCTGGTTCTCTACTCTTTACAAACAATACTTGCTAGTCACCTATAGACCCCCCCCGATGCTTACATGTTCCCCTCTCGTACCTGGCCTCCAGTGAGTACATATTTAGGGCCACTATCCATTCCTGATTGGATCTGTCTCACTAGCCCCGGAACATCTTGGTGACTCTCCTATACACTAACTTCAGACTGTCTACATCCTCCCTCCAGGTGAAGATTCTGGAACTGGGCACAGTATTCCAGATGAGACCTCACTAAGGATCTGTGTAGGGGCAGTATCACTTTGAAACATATAAACATAGAAACATAGACTTTGACGGCAGATAAGGACCGCTAGGCCCATCTAGTCTGCCCATTTCCCTACCTACAGGATAGGCCGCAGATCCTAGTTAACCAACAGCCTATATCTTCCTGCCCCCCCCAAGAATTGGCTTATGTCTGTCCCATGCATTCTTGAATTCTCCCACAGTTTTAGACCCCACAACTTCCTCAGGAAGGCTGTTCCATGCATCCACTGCCCTCTCTGTGAAATAATACTTCCTCACATTGCCCCTGAACCGCCCTCCTATCTTTAAATTGTGTCCCCTTGTTCTTGCAAGTCTCTTTTTCTGAAAGATGCTACCCTCTTGGACTTTGTTGATTCCCTTGAGGTACTTGAAAGTTTCTATCATGTCCCCCCTCTCCCTTCTTTCCTCAAGGGTATACATATTAAGCTCCTTTAGTCTCTCCTCATCTTCCATTATCAGAACCCCTCCCCATACACCAACTTCAGACTGTCTACATACTTACTTTGGTGAAGGCTCTGGAACTGAGCACAGTATTCCAGATGAGACCTCACCAAGATCTGTGTAGTGGTAGTATCACCTTGTGTCTTCCATTATCAGAACCCCTCATTATACACACCAGCATCCTTGACACCTAGCTGTATGCATTATTACAGTGACTAACTCGCTTGAGGAAATCACTGATGATGACCCCAGATTCCTCTCCCCTGTTGAATGGTCCAGCCAAACCCATCTCATACAGTACATAGTGTGTGGGTTCAATCCCCCCGGGTGCATTACCTTGCACTTCTTGACAATGACTCTCACTTGTCAGATCTTAGACCATCTGTCCTGTGTCTCTAGGTCATCTGGAGCTCCTGCACCCCTTCCTCATGATCTACCCTGCAAAAGAGCTTAATATCATCAGCAAAGAGAGAGACAACTTACCCAGATACCTTCCCCTATATCACTGATGATCATATTGAATAGGACAGGTCCCAGGACTGACCTCTGTGTGGTAGGACTGGTTGTCCTACCTAAATATTAAAGGGACACTTCTCATTTCCTTTTCTAAGGCTTATAGCATTAGCATTCTAACTATTCTGTTGTGTACTGCCCTCTCCCAGTTATGTCAGGATGACCATTTAAAGACCCCTCTACCTTTTACCTTCTTTACTCTGTTTCCTTTTCAAGTCCCTCTAAAATGCACCCTGCAAGGCTCAACATGACCAAACACTGTAATAGCAAGCCAGCACAGTTTCATTCGCCAATATGAAAAACAGGTACATGTTGTTAAATATTTGCACATTTAAAATATGAACCACTTTTGCTGCACTGTTTTTATGCAGCAAATATAGTATAACTACATGTGACTGTCTAAAGTACATTGAAAAATGTTATATACTACGTAGTGGTTTGGAGTCTGAGATAGCCAGATTTAGTAAAAAATGAAATGTTTCCCTCAATAAGGAAAAGGCTGGAAAATATATATTTGTTTCACTTTAAATTCATAATGGTATCTCATATAAACAGCCTTGGATCTGCAGATGGCTCAGACCCAGCTGCAAACAACCTTGGTTGTGCAGACTGCCTGGAGCCAGTTGCAAACAGCCTTGAAAACAGTTGCAAGCAGCCCGGGTTTTGCATTCTGCCTGAAGCATTAGAGAGGGAGAGACATGCAGTCTTCATGTCCCCAAAGCAATCTGATGCACAGATGAGAAAAGAATCTCAGGTTTAAGGATCAGGTGACTATAAAGGTGGCATAGGAGGTGTACAGATTTTTGCATTTGGAAGCGAAGGCTCTTCTGCACATAACATGTACTCACTTGTCGTGTGAATCCGTTAAAGGCCGAGGAACCCTTCAATAAGAAAAAGAGGTGTGCTTGAAGGAATTATGAACTTATTTAAATGATTGAGGAGGGGGTTTCCCACTTGTACGTATTTTCTTTCACGAAAGGGAAATACTGTGACTTAGGCTTGGACAGATATTTACTTAGGCCTTCACCTGGCCATTCCTGTTTGGTAATTTAACCACAGTGAATAAAACTCAGAGACAATTTAGAGCAGAGGACATGGACAATAGCACTGACAACCACTGCCTCCACACATTGCACCTTCTTGAACTGTAGTGACCTACACGCCTCAGTTATCAGGTAGGCCAAAGGCTTAGTATCAAACGGTAGGGATGGGAATCCTATTTGGCTCGATCATTACAACATAGAAACATAGACTTTGATAGCAGATAAGGACCGCTTCGTCCTCCTGGTCTGCCCATTTCCCTACCTAATGGATAAGCTGCAGATCCTACTTAACCAACAGCCTACTTCCTCCTACCCTCAACTATAACTGTCTTACGTCTGTCCCATGCATTCTTGAATTCACCCACTGTTTTTGACCCTACAACCTCCTCAGGGAGGCCATTTCATGCATCCATCACCCTCTCTGTGAAAAAATACTTCCTTATGTTGCCCCCAAGCCATCCACCCTCTATCTTCAACTTGTGCCCCCTTGTTCTTGCACGTCTCTTTTTCTGAGAGATGCTACCCTCTTGGACTTTGTTGATTCCCTTGAGATACTCAAAAAGTTTCCACCATGCACCTCCCCTTTCCTCAAGGGTATAAATATTAAGCTTCTTTAGTCTCGTTTCATATGGTTTCTGGTGCAGATCCAGCACCATTTTAGTCGCCTGTCTCTGGACTGCCTCCATCCTGTCTATGTCCTTGCAGAGATGGGGTCTCCAGAACCACACCCAGTTGCGCCAGATGGGGTCTCACCAACTGTCTGTACAGAGGGATGACAACTTCCCATTTTCTATTAGTGATGCCTCTCCCTGTGCATGTCAGTATCCCCCCCAGCCCTCCTTACTGCCATTTTACATTGCCTGCCTATCTTTAGGTTGTCTGACATGACTGCCCCCAGGTCTCTTTCCATTTTTATTAGTACCTCGCCCCCACTGTGTTCTCTTCCCCTGAGTTTTTGTTCCCAAGATGCATGACTCTGCACTTCTTTGCATTGAATTTAAGTTGCCATTCTTTTGACCATTCCTCCAACCTTGCCAAATCCCGTCTCATCCTTTCCACCCCTTTGTGTATCAACCCTGTTGCAGATCTTTGTGTCATTTGCAAAGAGGCATACTTTTCCTTCCAGTCCCTCTGCAATGTTACTTATAAAAACATTAAACAGGACTGGCCTCAATACTGAACACTGCAGTACCCTGCTAGTAACCCTCCTTTCTTCAGAGTGGATTCCCTTTACTATTACCCTCTGCATCCTGTTATTCAGACAGTTTTTTACCCAGGCTACCACCCTGGGACACGCCCATGCTGGCTAATTTGTTTATTAATCTTTTGTGTGGGACAGTGTCAAATGCCTTGCTAAAGTCTAGGTAGGCCATGTCCACAGCCCTTCCCTAGTCTACTACTTTGGTCACCCAGCCAAAGAAATCTACTGTATTCTTCTGACATGACCTTCCCACTGTGAATCCATGCTGCCTTGGGTCCTTTGCCCTGCTGACCTCTAGGTACTTAACTATTCTTTCTTTCAGAAGTGATTACATTATTTTCCCTACCACTGAGGTCAAGCTAACTTGCTCCCACTTTTGTAAAGGGGAATCGCATCTGCCTTCCTCCAGTCTTTAGATACCACATCATCCTCCCATGATTTGTTAAAAAGGGTAGTCAGTAGTGTCACTAGTTCTCCCCTTAGTTCTTTTAGAATTCTGGGGTGAATCCAGTGACATGGGTGTCGGTGATTAGGCACCTGGAATAACAGCGACCCAGTCCCCAGTGCATGTCATCGGGGCTACCAACAGGGTAAGGCGACTGGATGGGGAGGGGGGAGTCAGTGAATATAGTGACGGGATGTTGCTATATGTATGCACGCTAGGGGGAACAAACATGCACAGCAAGGGGCAGGAGGGATTGTGAGGGATGGTGCTGTGGTGGGCTGTTGAGCTGGCCCCGTGGCATGGTGGGTAGGTTGGCGATGTTGGTGAGCTGGGTGCTGGGTTCAGGTCCAGGGGATTGGTGCATTTTTGTTGTACCCAGACCACATTTTTTTAAATGTTTTTGCACCCCCCAACATGCACCCCCCTGGAGTTGATAATTCTTAAGTGGAGGAGGGGTGCAGGGAGAGCAGCCCCTGCATAAAACATTTAAAAAACAAGTCCTCAGTGCTGTTTTGCTGTGCGCCGGGAGTTAGAGTGCTCAACTGATTTTCG
The DNA here is from genome assembly GCA_016271365.2 of Neoceratodus forsteri. Lineage (NCBI taxonomy): Eukaryota > Metazoa > Chordata > Ceratodontiformes > Ceratodontidae > Neoceratodus > Neoceratodus forsteri. The sequence goes on along the minus strand of CM057457.1, from coordinate 444,051,514 downwards.
GCACTCTGGCTTCGTGATAACAGCGATCGCCTTTAGGCTTTTGCCCTTATCACATAAATCCCACCAGAGTGCTTTTATTGTTTGGTTTAGACAAGTCCCCCGCCTCTTCTTTTGTAAATACTAAACAAAAGTATTCATTCAGTATCTCTACCTTTTCACTGTCACTCTCTGTCCATCCCCTTCCCCTTTATTAAGCCTCACTATCCCTTCCCTTGGTCTTTCTTCACTTAGTAATGCACCTATTAAAGGTTTTATCCTCCTTCTTAACTGAGCTGGCTATCTTTTCCTCGGTTTAGGCCTTTGCTATTCTGACTGCCTTCCCAGAGTCCTTCTACTTTAACTGGTACAGTTCTCTGTCCTGCTCCTTCTGTGATTCCTTATACTTTCTGAAAGCAGTCTTTTTCTCCTGAACCTTCCCCGCCACCTCTTTTGAGAATCATAGTGTTTTTTTCCTTTGTTTTGTTTATTTGCTTCACACAAAGGCTTGTTGCCTCTGTGATGGCAGTTTTGATTTTGCTCCATTGTTCCTCCATCCCTCCTTCCTGCCCTTTTGCTAGTGCATTCCTTAGGCACTCTCCCATTCTGCCAAAGTCAGCCCTCCAAAAGTCTAGTACCCTTGCTTTTGAGTGGTTTGACTCTATGGCTGTGTTTACTGTGAACCACACTGGTGGTCACTTGTTTCCAGATGCCTACCCACTTCTAAATCCAAGATCATCTTTCTGTCCCTGTTTGAGAGCACCAGGTCTAAGACTGCTCCATCTCGAGTGGGTTCTAACATTAGCTGCCTGAGGCATGCCTCCTGTAGAGTATCAAGAATGACTCTACTCTTGGATGTGGCTGCAGCAAAAGTGCTCCAGTTAACATCTGGCATATTCAGGTCCACATCAACAGTATCTCCCCTTTTTCTGCCATTCTAAGGATGCCTCCTATCATTTCCTCCCTCATAGAAACATAGAATTTGATGGCAGATAAGGACCGCTTGGCCCACCCAGTCTGCCCATTTCCCTACCTACTGGATAAGCTGCAGATCCTAGTTAACCAGCAGCCTACTTCTTCCTACCCCCACCCCCCAGAATTGCCTTATGATCTATCCCATGCATGCTTGAATTCCACCACTGATTTTGACTCCACAACCTTCCTCCGAAGGCCAGTCCATGCATCCACAACCCTCTGTGAAAAATACTTCTTAAATTACCTCTGAGCCCCTCTATCTTCAAATTGTGCCTTCTTGTTCTTGCACACCTCTTTTTGAAAGATGCTACCCTCTTGGACTTTGTTGATTCCCTTGAGGTACTTGAAAGTTTCTATCATGTCCCCCTCTCCCTCCTTTCCTCGAGGCTATACATATTAAGCTCCTTAAGTCTCTCTCTCCTATGTCCTCCAGTTGCAGACCCTGCACCATTTTAGTGCCCTCCTCTGGACAGCTTCCGTCCTGTCTATTGTCTTTGGGAGATTGGGTCTCCAGAACTGCACCTGTACTCCAGATGGGGTCTCACCAGCTGTCTGTACAGAGGGATAATAACTTCCTGTTTTCTACTGGTGATGCCTCTCCTATGCATCCCAGTATCCTCCCAGCCCTCCTTGCTGCCCTCTCACATTGCTTGCCCACCTTTAGGTCATCTGATATGACTACCCCAGGTCCCTTTCCATTTTTGTTGTTGTTAGTATCTCACCCCCATTGTGTACTCTTCCCCGGTTTTGTTTCCCAGGCATTACCTTGCACTTCTTAGCATTGAATCTAAGCTGCCATACATTTGACCATTCCTCTAACCTTGCCAAGTCCCTTCTCATCCTTTCCACCCCACCCTGTGCATCAACTCTGTTGCAGATCTTAGTGTCATCTGCAAAGAGACATACTTTTCCTTCCAGTCCTTCTGCAATGTCACTTATAAAGACATTGAAGAGGACTGGTTCTAATACTGAACCCTGCGGTACCCCGCTAGTAACCCTCCTTTCTTCTGAGTGGACTCCATTTACTATTACTCTCGGTGTCCTATTCTCCAGCCAATTCTTTACCCAGGCTGTCATCTTGGGACCCACTCCCAGGTTGGTTAACTTATATATTAATCTTTTGTGTGGGACTGTGTCAAATGCCTTGCTAAAGTCTAGGTAGGCCATGTCCACAGCCCTCCCTGATCTACTACTTTGGTCACCCAGTCAAAGAAATCTATCATATTCGCCTGGCATGACCTTCCGGCCAGAATCCATGCTGCCTAGGGTCCTGTGCCCTCTGGCCTCTAGATACTCGACAATTCTTTCCTTTAGAAGTGATTCCATCATTTTCCTATCACTGAGGTTAAACTAACAGGTGTATAGTTTCCTGCTTCTGCCTTGCTCCCACTTTTGTGAAGGGAATCACATCTGCCCTCCTCCAGTCTTCGGGTACCACCCCATCCTCCCATGATTTGTTAAAAAGGGTAGTCAGTGGTGTCACTAGTTCTACCCTTAGTTCTTTTAGAATTCTGGGATGAATCCCATCAGGCCCCATTGCTTTGTCCACCTTCAGTTTTAAGAGTTCTTCAGAACCCTTTCTTCTGTAAATGGGCTGGTATCAACTTCTGTATCCAGAGTGTTACTACTGTTTGTTTTATGTACCTCCCCTCTTCCTTTGTAAATACTGAGCAAAAATATTTGTTTAGTATCTCTGCCTTTCACATTCTCCCTCTGCCCACCCTCCTCCCCTTTATTAAGCCTCACTATCCTCCCTTGGTCTTCCTTTGCTCCTGATGTACCTATAAAGGTTTTATCCCCTTCTTAACTGAGTTGGCTATCTTTTCCTCAGTTTGGCCTTTGCTGTTCTGACTGCCTTCCCAGCCTCCTTTTGCTTTAACTGATACAGTTCTCTGTCCTGCTCCTGCTCACGATTCCTTGTACTTCCTGAATGCTTTCTTTTCTCTTGAACCTTCACTGCCACTTCCTTTGAGAACCATAGTGGTTTCTTACATCATCTTGTTTTGTTTATTTGCTTCACACAAAGGCTCGTTACCTCTGTGATGGCAGTTTATTATTCCCCATTGTTCTTCCACCCTCCTTCCCACCCATTTGCTAGTGCATTCCTTAGCACTCACTATTTTGGCAAAGTCAGCCTCCTAAAGTCCAGTACTTTGTCTTTGTATGGCTTGACTCTATTGCTGTGTTTATTGTGAACCACTGTTCGATGGTCGCTAGTTCCCAGATGGCTACCCACTTCTACATCTGTGATCCTCTCTCCATCTCCATTTGAGAGTATCAAGTCTAATATTGCTCCCTCTTGAGTGGGCTCCAGTACTAGTTGTCTAAGGCATGCCCCCTGCAGGGCATCTAGAATAACTGCACTCTTCGAAGTGGCAGCTGCAATCTCCTCACCTCCTATCTTCCATTACTATCCCTCCTCCTTCCTCTCACTCTCTGAGATCTACTGACACATGCACCCTGTTGGTCCCATGCCGATCTACCCTCATCAGCCAAACTGACTTCTCCCATCACTTCCCTAAAATCTGGTATGCCCTCCCCCCACGAATATATCACTCTTCCTTCACCTACTCCCCTGACACTGCACTACACAGCTTCCTCTCTTCCAGCTGTACTTGCTTTAATCCTCTCTAACTGTCTCTCAACCCTGTTCTGCTCAACAGCACCCAGATTCCCTTGCAGGGTTCTTGAATCACAAGGGGGAAATTTAATGGCATGTCTCTAGCTTCCTTAATTTTCATAGTCCTGTCCTGCTGCCAGCTCCCACCCCTCTTCAGGGTTCTCAACATCTGGGATGGGAACAAAGACTCAACAGACTTTGCTCTCCCCCTCCCTCCCTCTTTCTTCTCCACTCCTCCTCCTCCTCAGCTCACTTTAAGCTACCTCAACTACCTCTTCCAGCACATCTGAGCTCCATCCCTCACTACTCTGTCATTGGTAATTGCCTTTCCCACCCTTGTTTTCCCTTAGCACTTGTTTACTGCCCTTGAGCATAGCACTCAGAATATCATAGCTCTACGATTGTATTGTTGCGTTATTATCTGTCGGGTCTACTGTACCACGTTTCTGTGTCCACTTACTGGTTGTATCAATTTTCTTGCACTGTAATTGTGTATACTGCTCACAGCTGTGTATTAATATTGACCAAAAATGCTCCTTATTGTTTCTGCTGCCACCTCCATTATTTGTAATTCTCTGTTTTCAAATCCTCATTGTACCTCGCCCCCAGGTCACACCGGGGAGGCGAGCAACTTGTTGTTCAGTGTGCCTTCCAGGTGAAACATTTCAATAAATAAATAAATGCCCTTGCCCATTTCCTCCTCTTCCTGAGATGGGGGTCTATATACAACCCCTGTGTGGATTGTGGTGCCATTTCCCATCAACACGGTGACCCACAGTGCCTCCTCTCCTCCCTGTTTACCCTTTAATTCTGTTGCTTTGATACCTTCCTTTATGTAAAGAGTTCATTTTCCTCCTCTTTTATGCTCCTGTAGATTGCGTACCTCAGAATGTTGACAGCCCAGTCATGGTTCTCTGTGTACCATGTTTCTGTGACCGCCACAACAAACAGGTGTCCCTCTTCCATTAAGTCCACTAGCTCGGGAAGTTTGTTACTCAAACTATCTTTGCCTTTTTCTCCATTTACCCCTTCCCTGCCCACTATTGACCTCTCTACCTTGGGGTTAACTTCGCTAACTACACTGTTTTGAGGGGGGGGGCTGGGAATTCCCCACTCTTTTTCACTGCCTCTTCCATTGGCTAGTTTAAAAGCTTGCCAATTAAGCATTTAAACCTATTTGGATCTTGGTTGCTTCCTGGACAGATGTAGACCATCATGCCAGTATAGGCCTGTATCCCTCCAGGTGGACCCCGATCACCAACGAAGCCAAAACCCTGTGCACCACACTGGTTTTTCAACCATTCATTAAATTCCAGGGTGCAGAGTACCCTAGCCTCACCCATGCCATAGACAGGCAGCACCTCTGAGAAGGTTACCATGCGTGCTATTTGTCTAAGGCCCCTCCCTAACTCCACAAACTCCTCCTGCACAGCTCTGATCCTATTCCCAGCTAGGTCATTTGACCCTAGGTAGACAATAATATCCAGTTCCCTCTCCAGTGCAGCTGTTCCCACAGTCCTCAGGATTCACTTGTGTCCCACCATGCCATGGCACAAGGCAGGCATCTTACCTCCCTCTCCCCTCCGTCCCCTAGTTCTACCCTCCTAACAAATGAGCCCCCAACCAGGAGTTGTTTCCTTCCCCTGTGGGATCCTATGCCACCCTCTTGTTGGTCTCCTTTGTGGAGATTCCCAGCATCCTCCTTGGTCTCCACTGCAGGTGCCTCTATAGAGAAACAACGCTCCACCAGAAAGACATATGAGTTGTGGAGGGTTGTGTGTCTGTTCTACCACCCTCACCCTCCCTGGGCCCACCATAGTCCAACCACTCCTTATTCTTGGCAACCTCTGAGGCAGAAGCCCTGGTGGCCCCTATCCACTCCCCTTTGTCCTCCTCAGAGGGGTTGTCCTCCTCCTCCTCCTTCAGTAGTTTTTTTTGTCAGGAATTTCACCCCAAGACCCCCAATATCCTCATATTGATCCTCTGTATAGTCAAGGTTGGGGTCTGCCTACATATCAAAAAATTGCAGCTTTGTCCTGCTGCAACACACCTGGACATGCTTGTGTGGGCCATCCTTGACCCGATGGGCCCAGTTTGTGGGGGCTGGATGTGTCTGCTGAGATGTCCTGTGGAACATTGGGACCAAAAGCTCTGCCAAAAGTAACAATAAAGATTTATACAATCTTGCTTTGCTGCTGCCACATAGTACACCAAGTGCCCCCCCCCCAGCTCAGAGGTGTGATGGGGGGTTGTAGGAGACTTATTAGTTTCAAAAACACAAGACCAATAAAAAAAAAATTAAAAAAAAGAGTAAAACGGTCACAATACCCTCTTGCAGGACTTGCATCTTTCAAGTGTTAGGAGTCTTCAATAAGACAGGGGCCCCAATGTTCAAATGAGTTGCATTCACTGCAAGGGACTTGTGGCGCAGAGTTTGATGTAAGTGGCGACTTGCATCAAACTGTGCTGCAAGTGCAATTTTAAATGAAGCTTGCAGCAACCCCCCTGCTGCAAGTCCCATGTGGCAATGTAGCAAAGATGTGCCAGCCCCCCCCCCCAGCATAACGTTGCTTCTGTGGGGGAGCCACTTTACAATCTGCTGCAAGTTGCCATAAAATGAGGGCGCTGTCACAACTTGTGTCCAAGGTTATAAAAATCTGTCACACCATTGGACGCAGGGTGGCAAACTTTGTGGGGATACAGGGCTTGTTCATGAGCTCTGCATCCCAGTTTGAAAATCAGGCCCATGGTGTCAGGAAAAAAATCGCCCTGCAGATGTCTGAGCTACAAGGAGACAGTGTGTCCCTTTTTTCTTTCCTTCTTGTTTAAATCTAATTGCTAATGTCAAATGGAAGGATTACTGCCGAGATCCTCACCTCCAGTTGTGGGGAAGAAAAAAATACAAAAGGAAAAAATGCGCCTTTCCAATCAGCTGGCTGCCAGGAATGATATTGTAGAAAAGCAACAAGAAGAGCTATAAGAACAGAGAGCTGCTGTGTTTCACACTGAAGAGTGCAGATGCATGTGCATGCTGTCACTTGTGCACGGCAGCACTGTGCGGGATGTCTGCATGCTCAGACAAAGACGTGTACAACAGAGGCATGTAAATGGCAGACTGAGGCAAAAGAGCCTCCAACAGTCACAAGGACATGCGCCCAGCTGTAACAAACATTATGAAAATGGTGGGAATGGTGCGGCTTAATGGAGTTAAAAAATACTGCTAAAATGATGGAAGGCAGAGAGAAATGCTGAAGAATCAACCAAAAGGACTCTGCTCCCCTGAAAATAGGAGCTTTCTCTCCAGCAGCTACTTTTTTTTTTTTAAACAGCTAAGAGAATTAAAAGGAAAATGCTCTAGTGCAAACAACATGCTGCCTAAGGGGAACTCTCACCCCAAAAGGCACACAATACCTGCCAAGGAAATTTATAAAAAGTCAAAAATGGACTAAAAACTGTGGCAGGGGAGGGGAGACCAACACTAGAGATGGGGGAGGATACCCCTCAAGAACTTAACCAAAAGCCCTCAAAATAGAAGACAGGTACTTACCTGTGGTTCTATGTCATAAGGGTGCTCACCAAATGTCTGAAAATAAAAATGGTGATGTACACTCACAGCGAAGACAATGGGTGAACAGATAACTTTGCATATGCAGGGGACCACCCACACACCCTTAACTAAATATTCCCAGCTCCAGGGGGGTGTATATTGGGAAGGGGGTGAAACAAGTGCAAAATACAAAAAAACAAAACAAAACTGTACCATGCCCATCCCCCATCCCTGAATCCTGCACCCTCCTGCTGTTGCTAGCCACCCTCACCATCATGCCACATGGCCAGCTCAGCAGCCTTCTGCAGCACTGCCTACCACATACTTTCTCTCCTCTTCCATCCCTTGTGATGTGATTCCGGTCACCTTCCCATATGGTTCTCATTGTGTTCCTTTTCACCCATTGCTACCCTTTCAAGGTAGCCCACAACATGGGTGCTGAGACTGAGTCACATATATTTAAGTCGCTGAACCTCAGTCGCCCTTTTGACAGGATACCCTTATCTGTGAGACCCTGAATTTAAATAGCAGTCATGGCCCCCAGTTCAAGCACAGGCAGTGGAGTACCAACAGGCCTGGGACAGCAATAGGAGAATGCACTTTTTAATTCTCCCAAACCTGCCAACTTATTTTACAGAGAAATATGATACAAAAGGAAAAAAAAGAAAAATCAGGTAGCATTGGCATCTCACCTTGTATCACTTCTCCTTTCACACTCACGTTGACATCTAAAACAATGGTGTTATATAACGATATAAAATAATCTTGCATCTTATGGATTTTTCCATAAAAGGTATTGAGTCTCACCATGTAACATAAGAACACTTAAGGCAACCTATGTTTTTTGATGTGGATTTTAAATGTTTAGATTTTATTAATTTATGACTTTCATAACCTGGTAGGTACACTGATCTTAGGAACCATTTTCAGGCATGACCAGGGCCACATACAATGGCACAAAGAACAGTAGACAGTTTAACAATAATTCAAAACAGGTTGCAATGGAACACAAGATACAAGGTTGTAAAATGCATAATTTTGATATACAGCATGTTGCATGGGAAACAAGTGATGTTCACCAGTAGTAGTTGGATGAATAGATAAGGCGGGTGAGTAGAAGAGAGGAGAGGACCATCAAGTACTGGTCAAAAACTTATGAATGTGATATGGGGTTGCTAAAACACCAATCAATCAATCAAAATCTTTATTTATTCAGGTGAACAACATTGAGCAAAGCTCATTTGCAAAGTGGACCTGGGTCAAACAAGGTCAAAGAACAATACATTTATATACAGACAAAGAATACACTCAAAACTATAGCATAAGATCCACTTCACATGTACTTGGAACAGTATCCCAAGTGTGTTTGCAGCAGTTAGAAGAGTTAACAAGATATAAACAACATGTACACCACAGTATTCGGTGGGAATGACAGAAGTAATGGGTAACACGAAAGTCCATTGAAAACAATGACTTTGCGTTACTCCGCCTTCCACTTCGCTTCACTTCACTTCACTTTGTTTTTAAGCTCCAAAGGCGAATTTTGCAGTGATTCATGGGATTTCAGGTCACATGGGCTCTAGATTGTTCTGCACAGCCTCAGTTTGGGGTAGTGTGTGTAGGAAGCTGTAGGAGACAATCTGCTCTGAGAGCTCTCTGCGATTCAAACCTTCAAAAAGCTGTTAAAAAAAAGCCTTTTTTGAGTCAGTTTTTTGCTGAAACTTTAGTCAATTGATTATAGGAAACCCCCCTGTGCTCATATCATCGAGTGTTTATTGTTTGTGTATGGATTTTGAATGTTAATGTACAACATTTAGTCTGTGTACTGAGAAACAGTGGAAGTGTGCTTTGGGGGAGGGGCATGTCTGTGGTGTAGGTAGATTAACTTGGAGAAAAAGAGTGCTTTCTGTTTTGGTGATTTTTTCTTGTATAACTGTGTTAATGTACACAGTAATATTTTCAATATTTCTTGCCATTTTTTTTTGCTGATTGTTGTGGTGCAGCAGTGCATAATTTTAGTTTGTTTAAAAATATGTGGTTATATACTGAAGTTTTCAATTTGCTATGCATTACTTAGTGTGTGTGTGTGTGTGTGTGTGAGAGAGTGTGTGACGCGTGTCATCAAATCAGACACCTTTTATTGTGCCACATAATAATTTCAGCAATGTGAAGCTGCTATCCACTGCAGCTGTGTGATCTGTGTACTTCTTTGTGGTATCTTTACTGGTACTAGTACTAGTGACTGTTATTGCAGCAGTGCAGTACACTGTTTTCCCCCGCGTGACCCGGCCCAACCGGGAAAGGTATTCGTTTCTAGATTTGAATTTCTGATGGTGAGCACTGGTTAAGTGTTGTGCCTTTGCATTTGCATCTTTTGAGTGCACAGCGCAATCTTAATCTGTCTGTGCATTTGCATCTCTTTAGGGCCCACTCTCCATCTGTAACATAAGTCACAGTTGTTTCCCTTCAGAGTACTGGACAGGAGTGGTGCTTAATTCTGCATGAACATTGTACTCATTAATATGCATTTTTAAGTCAGGACCATCATCACGGATCACTCGTAATACAAATCACGTTCTTCATCATCACGGTCACAAATGCAGTCACAAATCTCTATTTACGATCACATCATGAATCACAACATAAATTTTTTTTCTAGTTACTTGGATGTATTGTAAGCTTGTTTTGTAGTATCTCTCCAGGCTTCACAACCCCACTGTTGTACTCATTAATGTTTGTTTTTAAGTAAGGGAGATTTGTGCCACACCTCATTGGGGCCCGGGGAAGTACAACCATAGGCATTCACATTTCTTCATCATCATGGTCACAAATCATGATTTATGGTCACGAATCACAACTCTCATTTTTATGTTGATTGCACGCATGCACAAGAAACATGTTGCGGCAGGTTTCTCCACAAGTAGGTTGTGGAGGCACGGCACTGTTGTGGCCAATGCCCCCACAGCCTGTAAAGGCTTGTCCTGCTTCTCCCAGTGCTGTGGCATGCTGCTGCTGACACTAGTTCAGCCAGCATGCCACCAACTTGTAAAAAATTAACAGCTGCAATCAGGGGCCACCTCCTCATTACAGGGTGGGATCTTTTGTTTGTGAACATGGCGGCTTGCCGCCATGTTGACAAAGAATATTAACCTCTCCACTGCTGAAGGGGTGCTCAATCCCCCTCGGCAATATGTGCCACCCCGACCATGTTAAGGTGCCGCCGGGGGCCCCAATCCCCATCGGCTGCAGTGCCCATAATATTTACGTTGCAGATGGGGGAGCCCACTCCCCATCGGCATTATGTACCCCCTACGCTTTTGTTGTGTGCCAACGAGGGTGCCCAATACTCCGTTGGCTACAGCTGCCCCCTGCAAAAAAAGGAAGACACTGTTAGCACACTGGGAGCCCATGCTAGCCTGCCAACTGTCCCAGCAAAATGAAAAACGGTCCCATGATGCCTTTTTTTTTTTTTTTGCAACCTGTAAAAAAGGAAACGGTCCCACAGCGGTCTCCCTACCCCCTGGAACCCGCGACCACCCACTGCACACCCTACCTCCCCACAACCCCTCAATTATTTACTTACCTCCAGAGTCCAGCGCGATGATCTTCAGTGGACCAGGAACACGTCTGTACTCTTCAAAGCTGACCGCGAACTGAGGAAAAGCCGGTAAGCTGTATAATGGAATAAACAGGGTTTTTTCAACTTTGATGCATATCTCAGGCATTTTTGGAATTTTGGCACCATATTTTCAACATGAGGATTTTGGAACCCCTCCTCATGAATTCTGTCACTGTCATGGTGTTAGTCAGCCCTGAAAGGTGATTTTGCGATCACTGCACAGAATCACCTTTTGGGACCGATTAACGAAATGACAATGCCAGTGTTCATGAGGTGGGCTCTCAAAAGGCCTATGTTGCAAATTTGGTGGGAAAAATAAAAAAAAATGATGGTTTTTCGAGCATGCATTGCACAGTTGCTATGTACACTTGTAACTTTGCGAATTTGCAATGTTTTCACCCCAGATTTTCAACATTGGCATTTTTTCCAGACCTCCTTGTGAACAGTACAGCTATCATATTTTGCTCCCTGGCCAAAATGTGTTTTTGCACTTCCGGTGCAGAATAGTTTGTTCAGTGTGGGAAATCAGTGTTCCGCAGAGATTAAGAAACTGACAGTGGCACTGTTCATGAGCAGGGGTCTAAAATGCCTGTGCTGAAAATTTGGTGACAATACTCCATAAAATGACTGTGTTACAAGCATGCGTTGTGCACTATGCACACACGTAAGTTCACAAATTTATAATATTTTCACTACAGATTTTCAATAGTGCCATTCTTCTGCACCTCCTTATCAACAGTACAGCTGTCATTTTTTCACATCCTGGCCGAAATGTGTTTTCGCAGTTCTGGCGCAGAATAGCGTGGTCGCTGTGGGAAATCCGTGATTGGGGCACATTATGAAAACAACAGTGACACCATTCATTAGCAGAGGTCTTAAATGCCTATGTTGAAAATTTGGTGATGAAAGTCCTAAAATGAGTGTGTTACGAATGTGTGTATTCCATGATTTCCACCTTTTCGTGCCTCGCAACTTTGCAATATTTTACTCCAAATGTTAGCATTGCCATTTTGCCACATCTCCTTATGAACAGTGCAGCTGTCATTTTTCACATCCTGGCAGAAATGTGTTTTCTCTCTTCTGGCGCACAATAGCGCGTTTGCTGTGGGAAATCGGTGTTCAGGACATATTAAGAAAATCACACTGACACTGTTCATGAGCAGATTTCCTAAAATGCCTATGTTAAAAATTTAGTGATGAAACTCCATAAAATGACTGTGTTACAAGCATGTGTTGTGCAGGTAATATATACCCTTGTAAGTGCAAATTAGTAATATTTTCACGCCAGATTTTCGACACTGGCATTAGTTCACACCTCCTCATGAACAGTACAGCTGTCATTTTTCACATCCTGGCTGAAATGTGTTTCCCCGCCTCCGGTGCAGAAAACCACAGTCACCATCAGAAATCAGTGTTCGGGACAGATTAGGATCGAGTGACTGTGGGGGGGAGGGGATTGACCGAGCTCAACTGAGCTCTGTCTGGACTGCTGCGGATGTCTGTGGGCAGGAAAAGGCAACAACGCAGGCAGGAGCCCAGTACAAAAGGGCAGCCTGCAGCGCCGGGAGACAGAGAACAAGCGAGTGAGGGAGAGGGAGTGAGTGAGCTCAACAGAGCTCTGTTGGGACTGGTGCGAATTTGTTTGTGGGCAGGAAAAGGCAGCAATGCATGCAGGGCCTGAGTACAAAAGGGCAGCCTGCAGTGGTGGGACAAACAGAATGAGCAAGTGAGAGAGGGGGACTGAGCAAGCTCAACAGAGCTCTATCTTTACTGCTGCAGATTTCTTTGTGGGCAGATAAGGGTGGCTATGCTGGCAGGAGCCCAGTACAGAAGGGTAGCCTGCAGTGCCGGCAGAAACAGAACGAGCAAGTGAGACAGGGGGAGTGAGTGAGGCCAACAGAGCTGTGTCAGGACTGCTGCAAATTTCTTTGTGGGCAGATAAAAATGCCGACAGAGGCAGGAGCCCAGTACAAAAGGGTAGCATGCAGCACCAGGAGAAACAGCATGAGTGAGTGAGACAGGGGGAGTGAGTGAGCGACTTCAATGGTGCACTGTCAGGACAGCTGCGGATTTCTTTGTGGGCAGGAAAAGGTGCAACGCAGGCAGGAGTCCAGTACAAAAGAGCAGCCTGCAGCGCCGGGACAAACAGAATGAGCAACCGAGAGAACGGGAGTGAGTGATCTCAACGGAGGTGTATCGTGACTGCTGTGGAATTCTTTGTGGCCAGAAAAAGGCAGCAATGCAGGCAGGAGCCCAGTACAAAAGGCCAGCCTGCAGCACTGGCAGAAATGGAACAAACGACTAAGAGAGGGGGATTGAGCGAACTCAATGGAGCTCTAGCAATGCAGGCAGGAACCCAGTACAAAAGGGCAGCCTGCAACAGTGAGAGACACAGAATGAGACAGTGATGGAGGGGGAGTGAGTGAGCTTAACAGAGCTCAGTTGGGACTGCTGCGGATTTCTTTGTGGGAAGAAAAAGGCAGCAATGCACACAGGGGCCAGTACAAAAGGGCAACCTGCAGCGGTGGGTGAAACAGAACGAACAAGTGAGAGAGGGGGAATGAGTGAGCGAGCTCAACGGAGCTCTATCATGACTGCAGCAGATTTCTTAGTGGGCAGAAAAGGGCGGCAATGCAGTCAGGAGCCCAGTACCAAAGGGCAGCTTGCACCGCAGGCAGAAACGGAACAAGCAAGTGAGACAGGGGGAGTGAGTGAGGCCAACGGAGCTCTGTCTAAACTGCTGTAGATTTCCTTGTGGGCAGAATAGAATGCCAATGGAGGCAGAAGCCCAGTACAAAAGGCCAGTCTGCAGCACCATGAGAAATGGAATGAGCGAGTGAGACAGGGAGAGTGAGTGACCTCAATGGAGCTCTGTCAGGGCAGCTGTGGATTTCTTTGTGGGCAGAAAAAGGTGCCAATGCAGCCAGGAGACCAGTACAAAAGGGCACCCAGCAGCGCCGGCAGAAACAGAATGAGCGAGTGACAGAGGGGAAGTGACCCACCTCAACGGAGCTGTGTCAGAACAGTTGCAGATTTCCTTCTGGGCAGCAAAACCTGCCAATGCAGGCAGAAGCCTAGTACAAAAGAGCAGCCTGCAACACTAGGAGAAACAGAATGAGAGAGTGAGACAGGCGGAAAGAGCGACCTCAACAGAGCTGTGTTGGGACAGCTGCAGATTTCTTTGTGGCCAGAAAAAGATGCCAACACAGGCAGAAGTCCAGTACAAAAGGTCAGCCAGCAGCACTGAGACAAATACAATGAGTGAGTGAGAGAGGGGGAGTTGGTGAGCTCAACAGACCTCTATCATGACTGCTGCGGATTGTTTTGTGTGCAGAAATGGGTGGGAACACATGCAGGAGCCCTGTACAAAAGGCCAGCCTGCAGCGCCGGCAGAAATGGAATGAGTGAGTGAGGGAGAGTGTGGCAGCTCAATGGACCTGTGTAAGGACTGCTGCACATTTCTTTGTGGGCAGAAAAATCCGCCAACAGAGGCGGGAGCCCAGTACAAAAAGGGCAGCCTGCAGTGCCAGCAGAAACAGAATGAGCAACTGACAGAGGGCGAGTGACACACCTCAACACAGCTCTGTCAGAAAAGCTGCAGATTTCTTTGTGGGCAGAAAAAACCCGTCAACGCAGCCAGGAGCCCCATACAAAGGTGAAGCCTGCAGCACCGGGACAAACAGAACGAGCGAGTGACACAGGGCCACTGAGGGAGCTCAACAGACTAATGCAATCAACATTCAGCATTGACAAATGCTTGTTTGTAATAGTTACTTGGATGTACTGTAAGCCTGTTTTGTAGTATCTCTCCATGCTTCACCACCACACCATTGTACTCATTAATGTTTGTTTTTAAGTCAGGGGAGTTGGACAGTGTCTGCAGTACATACACAGACTGGAAAGAAGACTGACTGCACACATGCAGTTTAGCACAGTATACTTGCACTGCTCAGACTACAAAGTGTCACGCATATGGGAGACAACAAAAAAAGGCATAATTACATACAAGGGTCAGGGATGGTGGAGGAATACATTTTATAACACAGCAAGGAAGGTGCAGGGGGCACACGGTGTGAGGAAAAAACAATGAATGTGGGATCCCATGGTGATCTAGCAGCAGTTGCAGCATGGACATAATGTGCAACTGATGTCCCTCTATGTGATCCAGCACTCACCCTCTCGTTGTTCTCCTCGACAGCACTCCAGAGAACTGCCAAGTCAGCCTGTGTTACACACAGATCTCTGGGGTCCACACGTTCGACAGGCTGACCTGCTGGTGGTGGGGGTGCTGGTGGAGCAGCAGGTGCTGCTGTGGCCCTCCTCTTCTTAGGGATGCCACAATGCACAGCTGCACCCTTTGCCACAGAACGGCCAGCAGGTGCAGGCATGGTCTGTTCTGTGGCAGCCTGCCACTCCAACTGCTGGTGACTGAGCATATAGGTGTGCTGGCCAGCAGTCCCCAAGTGAGTCCCCTGGGGGCCACGGCGCACCTCCACCTCACATAGGTGGCACCTGACCACATTGCTATCCCACCCCAACACAGTCAAAAAACTGCCAAACAACGGAGGTGTGGGGAGGACCAGGCACAGGCAGGGGATGGCCAGATGAACAGGCAGCCAGCTGGTCACAGTGCTGAACAGGGATGGGCTCCACACCTGGGCCCGGGGGAACAGGCACATCCTGCTCCAGAGGACCTGGTGCTGGACTTGGTGGTGGTTCAACTGCCTCAGAGTCAGGACAGGAGGCAGTGCTGGTCCTGCTTCTGGGGAAGGGGGGACACTCACATATTTTGAGCAGTCCAACAGGAATGGGCACCCATGCCCTCCACACATGTGCACAGTATGACTGTTACCACTACCACGCTCTACCAGAGCTTCCCTCGCCCCAGACATTCCCTCACCCTGGTCCATCTCTCCTACTGAGCTCCCTCAGACTGAGCAATCACTACTCACACTGTCACACAACACAAAACACACAGTCACAGACAAACAACTAACTACTTAAAAAATCAAGAAAAATAAAATTTACATAAAGAACAAATTAAGTAAAAAAAAAAAAGAGTACAGAAAAGACAAAAAAATGTAGCTTTTAAAAAAGCTGTTGGGTCTAAATCAAAGTTTAAAGCTCCTCCTTGCTCTGTTCTCAAAGTATCAGCAGTCACAAAACACACTACTCTATCTCCATCTGCACAGAAGAAAGTTGAAATGTCTGCTTGTATGACTCACTTTCCTCCTGCCTAGCTAACAGCATGTGACTTACAGTACTGTAATCCATGTGATGTGTGGAGGGGGGCTGCCAAATCTGAAACACCAGGTGGATCACTTAGAATCATAACGAGGAACGCGAAGTCTATTAAAAACAATGACTGCGCCTTACTTCGCATTGCCATTCTGCCTTAACACAACGTGGTAATGACAAGGTGGAGTGAGGACTTTGCATTGCTCACTCCACATAGCGGAGTGGCAATGCGAAGTGCCCACTTCATGTTCACTTCGCCGGCAGAATTTAAATTCGCTGCATCTCTACACTGGAGGTACTGTGAAGAAGCTGGTACATGGTGCCTGGGTTACATAACCAAAGTGGATAGCAGTGCATTGCTCACCTTCAGTGTAAACACAAACACTGGAGGTAATGTGAAGAAGATGGTACATGGTGATTGGGTTACATAACCAAAGTGGATAGCAGTGCATTGCTCACCTTCAGTGTAAACACAAACATTGGAGGTAATGTGAAGAAGCTGGTACATGGTGCACGGCTTACATAACCCAAGTTGATAGCAGTGCATTGCTCACCTTCAGTGTAAACACAAACACTGGAGGTAATGTGAAGAAGCCCTGCCCTGAGGGAGGAAGTTGCCCATCTTCAGGCCACACTGGACAGTAGTAAGGGGACCTTCCCCCAGGCCACATTGGACGGTAGGAAGGGAACCTCCCCTATCCAGGGAGCACCAGAGCCACCACCACTGCCTCAGAGGTTGTGAAGAAAGCACAGCAGTTGGACCACAGTGGGTTCAGGGAGGGTGAGGATGGTGGAACAGAGGCACACCCAGTCAGTTGTTCCACACCACAATCCATACATCATTCTGGGGGAGCATAGCTCCCCTATGGATGCACCCGCAGAGGAGACTAAGGAGGCTGAGGACAGCTATCACAAGGGAGGCCCAAAGGAAGGAGGCAGAGGACACCACAAGGAAAGGAAGCAGCTCCTGGTGGGGGACTCAATTATTAGGGGGATAGAACTGGGGGGAGCAGGGAAAACTGAAGTAAGGTGCCTGCCTGGTGCCATGGCTTGGAGAGACAGGAAGTGCATCCTTAGGATCACGAGAACAGCTGCACAGGAGTCTGAGCTGGACATCATTGTCCACCTAGGGACAAATGACTTGGCTCAACATGAGATTAGAGCAGTGCAGAAGGACTTTGTAGAATTGGGGAGAGGCCTAAGACAAGTACCACACACAATATCCTTCTCTGAGGTGCTGTCTGTCAATGGTATGAGTGAGGCGAGGGTACTTTACACCATGCAGTTTAATGAATGGTTGAAAAAATGGTGTGGAGCACAGGGGTTTGGCTTCATTGGGGGCTGGGGTTCCACTTGGAGGGACACCAGCCTATACTGGCACAATGGTCTGCATCTGTCCAAGAAGGGAACAAGTCTTTTGAGAAATCGGTTTAAATGCTTCAGTGGCAAGCTTTTAAACTAGTCAAGGGGGGAGGCACTGATAAGCAACAGGAAAATCCCAGCCTCTCCCTACAAAATAGGGTACTAAATGAGAAAAAGACCAAGGTATACAGGTCAGTGGGGGATGCTGCAAAAGAAGGTAAAGCCATCAAAAAATGGAGAGCAATGAGTACCAATGCCCACAGTCTGAGTAACAAGCTTTCTGAATTAGTGGTCTTGATGGAGGAGGAACATCTGGATATTGTGGCAGTCACAGAAACATGGTACACACAAAACCATGACTGGGACATAAACATACTAGGATACACTATCTACAGGAGGGACAGGGAGGGTAAAAGCAGAGGAGGAGTAGCTCTTTACATAAGGGAAGGAATCAAAGCAACAGAATAAAATGGAAAACAGGGAGGAGAAGAACACTGTGGGTAAATTTGGAGACCGGCAATGGCACCACAATCCTCACAGGGGTTGTATACAGATCCCCTTCTCAGGGGGAGGAAATAGACAAGGAAATGATAGAAAGAATACTTAGAATGGCAGAAAAAGGGGAGATATTGCTGATGGGTGATCTGAATATGCCAGATGTTAACTGGAGTGCAGTTGCAAAAGCCACTTCAAAGAGTGGGGTTATTCTAGATGCCCTACAAGGGGCATGCCTTAGACAACTAGTATTGGAGCCCACTCGAGAGGGAGCAATCTTAGACCTGGCTCTCTCAAATGGAGATGAAGAGAGGATCACAGATGTAGAAGTGGGTAGCCATCTGGGAACTAGCGACCATCAAACAGTATGGTTCACAATAAACACGGCAATAGAGTCAAGCCATACAAAGGCAAAAGTACTGGACTTTAGGAGTGCTGACTTTGCCAAAATGGGTGCGTGCCTAAGGAATGCACTAGCAAATGGGCAGGAAGGAGGGGGTGGAAGAACAATGGGTAATAATAAAAACTGCCATCACAGAGGTAACACGCCTTTGTGTGAAGCAAATTAACAAAATGAAACGATGTATGAAACCACTATGGTTCTCAAAGGAAGTGGCAGTGAAGGTTCAAGAGAAAAAGAAAGCATTCAGGAGGTACAAGGAATCACAGAAGGAGCAGGACAGGGAATTGTATCAGTTAAAGCAAAAGGAAGCTGGGAAGGCAGTCAGAACAGCAAAGGCCCAAACCGAGGAAAAGATAGCCAACTCAGTTAAGAAGGTGGATAAAACCTTTTATAGGTACATCAGGGGGCGAAGGAAGACAAGGAGGGCTAGTGAGGCTTAATAAAGAGGAGGAGTGTGGGCAGAGGGTGACTGTGAAAGGCAGAGATACTAAACAAATATTTTGCTCAGTATTTAGAAAGGAAGTGGGAGGTACCTAAAACAAACAGTAGAAACACTCTGGATACAGAAGTTGATACCAGCCCATTTACAGAAGAAAGGGTTCTGAAAGAACTCTTAAAACTGAAGGTGGACAAAGCAATGGGGCCTGATGGGATTCATTCCAGAATTCTAAAAGAACTAAGGGTAGAACTAGTGACACCACTGACTACTCTCTTTAACAAATCATGGGAGGATAGGGTGGTACCCGAGGACTGGAGAAGGGCAGATGTGATTCCCCTTCACAAAAGCGGGAGCAAGGCAGAAGCAGAAAACTACAGACCTGTTAGTTTAACCTCAGTGGTAGGGAAAATGATGGAATCACTTCTGAAGGAAATAATTGTTGAGTATCTAGAGGCCAGAGGGGCTCAGGACCCAAGGCAGCATGGATTCACAGCAGGAAGGTCATGCCAGACAAATCTGATAGATTTCTTTGACTGGGTGACCAAAGTAGTAGATCAGGGAGGGCTGTGGACATGGCCTACCTAGACTTTAGCAAGGCATTTGACACAGTCCCATACAAAAGATTAATATATAAGTTAGCCAGCCTGGGAGTGGGTCCCAATATGACAGCCTGGGTAAAGAATTGGCTGGAGAATAGAACACAGAGTAATAGTAAATGGAGTCCACTAAAGAAAAGGGGTTACTAGTGGGGTACCATTGAGGTTCAGTATTAGGACCCATCCTCTTCAATGTCTTTATACATTAGAGGGACTGAAGGAAAGTATATCTCTTTGCAGATGACACAAAGATCTGCAACAGAGTTGATGCACAAGGTGGGGTGGAAAGGATGAGAAGGGACTTGGCAAGGTTAGAGGAATGGTCAAATGTATGGCAGCTTAGATTCAGTGCTAAGAAGTGCAAGGTAATGCACCTGGGAAACAAAAACCCAGGGGAAGAGTACACAATGGGGGGTGAGATACTAACAACAACAAAAATGGAAAGGGACCTGGGGGTAGTCATATCAGATGACCTAAAGGTGGGCAAGCAATGTGAAAGGGCAGCAAGGAGGGCTGGGGGGATACTGGGATGCATAGGGAGAGGCATCACCAGTAGAAAACAGGAAGTTATTAACCCTCTGTACAGACAGTTGGTGAGACCCCATCTGGAGTACTGCGTGCAGTTCTGGAGACCCAATCTCCACAAAGACATAGACAGGATGGAGGCTGTCCAGAGGAGGGCAACTAAAATGGTGCAGGGTCTGCACCGGAAGACATATGAAGAGAGACTTAAGGAGCTGAATATGTATAGCCTTGAGAAAAGGAGAGAGAGAGAGGGGACATGATAGAAACTTTCAAGTATCTTAAGGGAATCAAAGTCCAAGAGGGTAGCATCTTTCAAAAAGAGGTGTGCAAGATCAAGGGGCACAATTTGAAGATAGAAGAAGGGAGGCTCAGAGGTAATTTAAGGAAGCATTTTTCACAGAGAGGTTGTAGATGCATGGAGCGGCCTTCTGGAGGAGGTTGTGGAGTCAAAAACAGTGGTGGAATTCAAGCATGCATGGGACAGTCATAAGGCAATTCTAGGGGGTGGGGTAGGAAGAAGTAGGCTGCTGGTTAACTAGGATCTGCAGCTTATCCATTAGGTAGGGAAATGGGCAGACTGGGTGAGCCAAGCGGTCCTTATCTGCCGTCAAAATCTATGTTTCTATGTTTCTATGTAAGCTGATACATGGTGCCCAGGTTACATGATCAAAGTGGAAAGTAGTGCAATGCTCACCTTCAGTGTAAACACAAACACTGGCGGTAATGTGAAGAAGCTGGCACTTGGCGTCTGGGTGACATAACCAAAGCGGATAGCAGTGCATTGCTCACCTTCAATGTAAACACAGACACTGGGGGTAATGTGAAGAAGCTGGTACATGGTGCCTGGGTTACATAACCAAAGTGGATAGCAGTGCATTGCTCACCTTCAGTGTAAACACAAACACTGGAGATAATGTGAAGAAGCTGGTACATGGTGCCTGGGTTACATAACCAAAGTGGATAGCAGTGCACTGCTCACCTTCAGTGTAAACACAAACACTGGAGGTAATGTGAAGAAGCTGGTACATGGTGCCGGGTTACAGAACCAAAGTGGATAGCAGTGCACTGCTCACCTTCAGTGTAAACACAAACACTGGAGGTAATGTGAAGAAGCTGGTACATGGTGCCCGGGTTACATAACCAAAGTGGATAGCAGTGCATTGCCCACCTTCAGTGTAAACACAAACACTGGAGGTAATGTGAAGAAGCTGGTACATGGTGCCTGGGTTACATAACCAAATTGGATAGCAGTGCATTGCTCACCTTCAGTGTAAACACAAACACTGGAGGTAATGTGAAGAAGCTAGTACCTGGTGCCCGGGTTACATAACCAAAGTGGATAGCAGTGCATTGCTCACCTTCAGTGTAAACACAAACACAGGAGATAATGTGAAGAAGCTGGTACATGGTGCCCGGGTTACATAACCAGAGTGGATAGCAGTGCATTGCTCACCTTCAGTGTAAATACAAACACTGCAGGTAAAGTGAAGAAGCTGGTACATGGTGCCCAGGTTACATAACCAAAGTGGATAGCAGTGCGTTGCTCACCTTCAGTGTAAACACAAACACTGGCAGTAATATAAAGAAGCTGGAACATGATGTCCAGGTTACATAACCAAAGTAGACAGCAGTGCATTGCTCAACATCAGTGTAAACAAACACTGGAAGTATCACAAAGAAGCCAGTGTGGGGCACATTTAAGAATGAAGTAAATTAACACCTTTTTTTTTTTTTATAGCGAGAGTGGAGGACAGGTGGAATAGCTTGCCCAATGAGGAGATCTGTGCAGACTCAGTGGTAGGGTTCAAGCATAGGTGGGATAGATACAAGGGATCAGTTGGAAGCACCAGGGAGCTGGGTGTAAAAGAAGAGAGAGAGGAAAAGTGATCCTTAGGGGGCTTGGTATTATAGGTTAAGCAGTGAAAAGGGCAGACTGGGTAGAATTGGCCTTCTGCTGTCAATGTTGATGTTTCCATTTCCAGTGAAGTCCTTTTCTTCTCTTAACAATTTAGTTTATTACAAAATGGAGGTGGCAGGGTAAGCGGAATGACTCTACAAACTGCTGCAGTTTTTGAAAAGTTATAAGTCTGTTATAGTTTAACCCCTAAACCAATCCATGCATCCTATCTCCCTATTGTAAGCATGCTATAAGACCTGAAGTGAGACCATTCCCCTCTCATAAAGATCTCATCTCGGAGAGTGTGTCTGTTCTTACCTACGGAAACCATGGTTTCATAATTCTGCATCATCACCTCTCTGTAAAGCTCCTTCTCCTGGTTGCTTAACATCTTCCACTCCTCTTTTGAAAAAGCAACAGCAACATCTTCAAAGGTTTCTGGTACCTGAAAGGACACGAGGCGTGTTTAACTGGTCTTGATTTCACAGCACACATTGAGAAATCCGCAACTTTTCTACAAGGGAACAGGCACTGTTTAGCATAAGGGTGAATCAAGTCACCCATTCACCAAGGATGAATCTAATCTCTATTTTTATTTTGTTTATTTAAGTTTCAGAAACAACTTTGAACTAGAAGCTCATTTACAAAGGTTCCACGTCAAATTATATACAACAATAACTCACAAAACTCAAGAGCATGCAACAAGAAAACAAGTAGTGGAACATCAACTGGGGAATTATATACAGTCAACACAAATTTACATAGTCTGTATATTGCAACATAGCAGTAGTGATCACAGTCAAAGTAAGTGCTCAAGTACTCACAAGCACCCTGAGAGTTAGGAGTTGTCTTCACTGGTTAGTTTAAAATTATAATAAGCAAGGTGGAGTGCCGGTGGGGAGGAAAATGTGGGTAGGACATAAAGGGGGGTGCAGCAGGTCCACAGTGGAGAGGACATGCATGGTTAGGGAAGGAGATAGGAAGTTATTCTTATTACTTTGTGTCAGTGTGGTGGAGGGAAGTACCACCTAGTTAGAACGGGGAAAGGGAAAACAGTAAGTGCACATGTGGAGTGAAAGACTAGGTTTTGAAGAAGCAATCACAGCCACTAGTGTTGACAAGGTAAAGTTCAAAAATCCTTTTTAAATATGTTAATACTTGTAGCATTGGCTAGTTCAACAGGGAGCTCACGGAGCCACTCTGGGGCTCTGTAGGCAAAAGACCACTATGAAAGTGAGGTTCTCCTGAAAGTGGCTTGGAGTGAGCTACATGATTTGCTTCGGGTGAAGTGATGTGATTGGGAGAACTGTAGTACATTTGAGGATGGCTTTGGGGGCCTAGTAGCACCTTTTCCCCAAGAGACAGACCTGTTACCTTACTTGCCCCATCAGGTTGAGTGAGTTTGTCTCGGCATACAGTTGACATAGGTGGGTGAGCTTGTCTGCACCCAGGACAAGACAGCATGTTTTGTTTAGACCAATTTTAACACATTCAAGAACTATTTCCGAGGCAGCACTGTATACTACCAACCCATAGTCAATTACAGACAATACAGAGCTGGTAACTGAGGCGCAGGGCTGTAGGGTTAGGGTAATGTCTGTGTCTATAAAGAACGCCTAGCTTCACTTTAACAGTTTTGACTAAATGGTCTATGTGGGTGGGGAAGGAGAGGGTATCATCTAGATGTACCCAAAGATATTTAAACGTGTGGACCTGTTCAAGTGCCTTTCATTTTATCGATTATGTTCAACTGGAATTTTTTCTTATTGGCATGTGGGCTACAGAACAGCATTGTCTTAGTTTTTTATAGTTGAGCAGTAGTTTGTGACTGTTAAACCAGTCCACCAGCTGGTGGAAACTGTTTTGTAGGCCCTCAGAAAGTTGCTTTAGTTGAGGGTTGTGGTTGATGACAACGGCATCATTAGCATAGAGTATGATTCTGGATATGCAGTTCTCAGGTAGGGTGTTTGAAAATAAGCCAAATAGCAGGGGACCCAGGCTGGACCCTGGGGGAACCCCCAGAGAGACTCTCCTGGTGCTGGACAGGGCTGAACCTATTCTGACACACCAAGATCTGCTAGAGAGGTACTCTGTGAACCATCCCACAGAGACAGGGGACAGACCAAGCGCTAGTAGTCTTTACAGTAATAGCTGATGGTTTACTGTGGCAAAGGCTTTTGTGAGGTCTATGAAAATTGACCCCACTAAATGTCCCCTGTCAACAGCCTCACGAATGAGGCTTGGGAACTCAATCAAGGCAGTAGAGGTACTATGACATTTATGGAACTCATGTTGCTGGGGACATTGTAAGTTGTATTTTTGAAGGTATTCAATCAGTTGGTCAGACACTAACCTTTCTAATGCCTTAGATAGTGAGGGTAGGATGGAAATGGGTCCGTAGTTGGAGGTATTGGAGTGATCCCCACTTTTGTGTACTGAGGTACTTAATTCTGTGGGAGGTGAAACTAACTACCCTTGGTAATTGCTTTTTATTCACATATTTATTTAGGGTTTAACCAAGAAGGGGCTTGTAAACTCTGTTTATCTTGTTAGTAACTTCAGAAGGATTTAAATACTGCATTTGGGTAGGTCCTTGGAGGTAGCTAGATTGTCTACTAGGATTTGCTGACAGTTAAACTATTTTTAAATTTCAGGTGGCTGAGGAGTTGAAAAGAAACTTGCAAACTCTGCTTATCTTGGAAGTAACTCATAAGTGTTTAAATACTTCATTCTGGTTGTCCCTTGGGGGTAGCTGGATTGACTACTAGGCTTTTGGGACTGAAACTATTTTTAAACAATTTACTGGTGCGTAGGAGTTTGTGATAGTTAAACTCTTTTAAACAGAGTTACTGGGGTTAAGGAGTGGTCACAGAAAAACCTGCAGTGTGAAACAGGAAAAGACGGTCTTTCAAGCAACAGAGGGTGGTGGATTAAGGTTTACGTTTGTTTGTTACAATTCTTAAGATTTTCAGTGCAGGAAGAGTTTAAAGCACAGCTGACTTATTTTGGGGCAGACAGCTCTCAGAGCACAAACCACCAGGCCTGTTTTGGGGCTGGGAAGGTTTACCTGTGTCTGACTTGGATGTGTGGATTTTTCTCTGATTGATTAGCAGGGTATTTCTCTATCAAATTGTTGTGTAAGGCATCTTCCTGACAGGAAGGCACTCATTGCAGCAGTGGGTCAGAGCTTCTAGCTGATTGTTTTGTGAGGGCACAGTTTAGGCCCAACCCTTCCCACCCTCACCCCACCCACCCCTGGAAATAGTTCCTTTATACCTGGGGTTCTGACATCATTCCTCAAGAGTGCAAGGTGCATGTCACTGTCATATCCTCTCTAGCACACTGCACTGACAATATAAGCATAAACATTGTATAATATAAATATATATTTCTACATTACAAACCAATCATACACAAAAAAAAAAAAAAAAAAAAATGTGGGGAGTAGTGCAATGTAATGGCTGTGGGGCAGCAGTCTTCCGGGAGTCTTTCTGGAGGCTGAGATGCTGCCCTATTTGCAGACAACTGCCTGCCCTGAGGGAGGAAGTTGCCCGTCTTCAGGCCACACTGGACAGTAGTACGGGGACCTTCCCCCAGGCCACAATGAACAGTAGGAAGGGAACCTCCCCCATCCAGGGAGCACCAGAACCACAACCACTACCTCAGAGGTTGCAAAGAAAGCACAGCAGTTGGACCACAGTGGGCTCAGGGAGGATGAGGATGGTGAAACAGAGGCACACCCAGTCAGATGTTACACACCACAATCCATACGCCATTCTGGGGGAGCATAGCTCCCCTATAGATACACCCGCAGAGGAGACTAAGAAGGCTGAGGACAACTGTCACAAGGGAGGCCCACAGGAAGGAGGCAGAGGACACCACAAGGAAAGGAAGCAGCTCCTGGTGGGGGACTCAATTATTAGGGGGATAGAACTGGGAGGAGCTGGGAAATCTGAAGTAAGGTGCCTGCCTGGTGCCATGGCTTGGAGGGACAGGAAGCGCATCCTCAGGATCACAACAACAGCTGCAAGGGATTCTGAGCTGGAGCAATTGTCCACCTAGGGACAAATGACTTGGCTCATCATGAGGTTAGAGCAGTGCAGGAGGACATTGCAGAGTTGGGGAGGGCCTAAGACAAGTAGCAAACACAGTATCCTTCTCAGAGGTGCTGCCTGTCAAAGGCATGGGGAGGCGAGGGTAATTGGCACCATGCAGTTTAATGAATGGTTGAAAAATGGTGCTGGAGCACAGGGTTCTTAATCTGGGGACTGGGGTTCCACCTGGAGGGACACCAGCCTATACTGGCAGGATGGTCTGCATCTGTCCAGGAAGGGAACAAGTCTTTTGAGCAATCGGTTTAAATGCTTCATTGGCAAGCTTTTAAACTAGTCAAAGGGGGAGGCACTGACAAGCAGCAGAAAAATCCCAGCCTCTCCCTACAAAACAGGGTACTAAATGAGAAAAAGACCAAGGTAGAACGGTCAGTGGGGGATGCTGCAACAGAAGGTAAGGCCATCAAAAAATGGAGAGCAATGAGTACCAATGCCCGTAGTCTAGGTAACAAGCTTCCTGAATTAGTGGCCTTGATGGAGGAGGAACATCTGGATATCGTGGCAGTCACAGAAACATGGTACACACACAACCATGACTGGGACGAAACATACCAGGATACACTATCTACAGGAGGGACAGGAGGGTAAAAGAGGGGAGAGTAGTTCTTTATAAGGGAAGGAATAAAAGCAACAGAACAAAAGGGTAAACAGGGAGGAGAAGAAGCACTGTGGGTAAATTTGAAGACAGGCAATGGCACCACAATCCGCAAGGGTTGAGACAGACCTTTCTCAGGGGGGAAGTGGACAAGGAAATGATAGAAAGTATACTTAGAATGGCAGAAAAAAGGGAGACATTGCTGATGGGTGATCTGAATATGCCAGATGTTAACTGGAGTGCAGTTGCAGCTGCCACTTTGAAGAGTGCAGTTATTCTAGATGCCCTACAGGGGCATGCCTTAGACAACTAGTACTGGAGCCCACTCGAGAGGGAGCAATATTAGACTTGATACTCTCAAATGGAGATGGAGAGAGGATCACAGATGTAGAAGTGGGTAGCCATCTGGGAACTAGCGACCATCGAACAGTATGGTTCACAATAAACACAGCAATAGAGTCAAGCCATACAAAGACAAAAGTACTGGACTTTAGGAGGGCTGACTTTGCCAAAATGGGTGAGTGCCTAAGGAATGCACTAGCAAATGGGCGGGAAGGAGGGGTGGAAGAACAATGGGGAATAATAAAAACTGCCATCACAGAGGTAACGAGCCTTTGTGTGAAGCAAATAAACAAAACAAGACGATGTAAGAAACCACTATGGTTCTCAAAGGAAGTGGCAGTGAAGGTTCAAGAGAAAAAGAAAGCATTCAGGAAGTACAAGGAATCGCAGCAGGAGCAGGACAGAGAACTGTATCAGTTAAAGCAAAAGGAGGCTGGGAAGGCAGTCAGAACAGCAAAGGCCCAAACTGAGGAAAAGATAGCCAACTCAGTTAAGAAGGGGAATAAAACCTTTATAGGTACATCAGGGAGCAAAGGAAGACCAAGGGAGGGATAGTGAGGCTTAAAAGGGAGGAGGGTGGGCAGAGGAGAATGTGAAAAGGCAGAGATACTAAACAAATATTTTGCTCAGTATTTACAAAGGAAGAGGGGGGTACATAAAACAAACAGTAGTAACACTCTGGATACAGAAGTTGATACCAGCCCATTTACAGAAGAAAGGGTTCTGAAAGAACTCTTAAAACTGAAGGTGGACAAAGCAATGGGGCCTGATGGGATTCATCCCAGAATTCTAAAAGAACTAAGGGTAGAACTAGTGACACCACTGACTACCCTCTTTAACAAATCATGGGAGGATGGGGTGGTACCCGAGGACTGGAGGAGGGCAGATGTGATTCCCCTTCACAAAAGTGGGAGCAAGGCAGAAGCAGGAAACTATAGACCTGTTAGTTTAACCTCAGTGATAGGGAAAATGATGGAATCACTTCTAAAGGAAAGAATTGTCGCGTATCTAGAGGCCAGAAGGGCACAGGACCCTAGGCAGCATGGATTTACAGCGGAAGGTCCTGCCAGACGAATCTGATAGATTTCTTTGACTGGGTGACCAAAGTAGAGATCAGGGAGGGCTGTGGACATGGCCTACCTAGACTTTAGCAAGGCATTTGACAGAGTCCACACAAAAGATTAATATATAAGTTAGCCAGCCTGGGAGTGGGTCCCAAGATGACAGCCTGGGTAAAGAATTGGCTGGAGAATAGGACACAGAGTAATAGTAAATGGAGTCCACTCAGAAGAAAGGAGGGTTACTAGCGGGCACCGAGGGTTCAGTATTAGGACCAGTCCTCTTCAATGTCTTTATAGCTTTACATTGCAGAAGGACTGGAAGGAAAAGTATGTCTCTTTGCAGATGACACTAAGATCTGCAACAGAGTTGATGCACAGGGTGGGGTGGAAAGGATGAGAAGGGACTTGGCAAGGTTAGAGGAATGGTCAAATGTATGGCAGCTTAGATTCAATGCTAAGAAGTGCAAGGTAATGCACCTGGGAAACAAAACCCAGGGAAGAGTACACAATGGGGGTGAGATACTAACAACAACAAAATGGAAAGGACCTGGGGTAGTCATATCAGATGACCTAAAGGTGGGCAAGCAATGTGAGAAGGCAGCAAGGAGGGCTGGGGATACTGGGATGCATAGGGAGAGGCATCACCAGTAGAAAACAGGAAGTTATTATCCTTCTGTACAGACAGCTGGTGAGACCCCATCTGGAGCACTGTGTGCAGTTCTGAGACCCAATCTCCGAAAGACATAGACAGGATGGAAGCTGTCCAGAGGAGGGCACTAAAATGGTGCAGGGTCTGCACCGAGACATATGAAGAGACTTAAGGAGCTTAATATGTATAGCCCGAGGAAAGGAGGAGAGGGGGACATGATAGAAACTTTCAAGTACCTCAAGGAATCAACAAAGTCCAAGAGGGTAGCATCTTTCAAAAAAAGAGGTGTGCAAGAACAAGAGGGCACAATTTGAAGATAGAGAGGGGCAGCTCAGAGGTAATTTAAGGAAGTATTTTTTCACAGAGAGGTTGTGGATGCATGGAATGGCCTTCCGAGGAAGGTTGTGGAGTCAAAATCAGTGGTGGAATTCAAGCATGCATGGGATAGTCATAAGGCAATTCTGGGGGGTGGGGGTAGGAAGAAGTAGGCTGCTGGTTAACTAGGATCTGCAGCTTATCCAGTAGGTAGGGAAATGGGCAGACTGGGTGGGCCAAGCGGTCCTTATCTGCCGTCAAATTCTATGTTTCTATGTTTCTATGTTTCTATGAGGTGACCAGGGCCATTTTCCAGGGCGTCAGGAAAGTGACCATGGTGAGGGATTTATTAAAGGGTTTAGTAATGGGGAACATTACCTCCTCCAGTGTGTGATCCACCATTTTCATGTCAATGTTATCACTGCCCATACATGTTTTGCCAAGTACCCTTTTCACATATTTTTTGGTTTCCGAATAAGTTACTCGTTTGAAACAGAATTGCAGGGTATTTTTCCATCAGGAGGGTGTGGGAGTTGGGGGATGTGGCACTGGGATGACTTGTGAAGTCAGATAGTCAAGGGAAATGATACCACTCAAGTGTCCGCTGTGGAAAGCTGGTCATTTGTAAGCTTCCTGTTTACATTAAGCAGCAATAGTGGTGATTTGGAGTCTTTCCTGAACAAGTCTTTATTATTACCCCAGAAACTTTCGCTGTTATCCCAGCTTCTTTTCAGTTATGCCTTGTAGTAATCTACCTTGGGCAGCCTAATTTCAGTGGTGCATTTGCTTCTTGCAGCCTGGTATTGTTGGAAGTCATTTGATACCCCCATGGCCTTCACCTTGTACCAAAGGTCGTTAACGCTACCTCATTTTATCAAGTAAGGCTCAGTGATCCACCCATTTTGTTCCACCCCGATTTTCCTCTTTCTAACTGAGGCAAAGATATCACATGCAGCGTTAAATCTAGCAATGAAAAAAATCCAAGGCACGGCCAATGTCTTGTAAGTTGTCTATGGGCGACTAGTCAATCAGAGCTAGGTGTGCTTTCAAGGAACTAAGGAGACCTCTGTGGAGGACCCTCAGGTGATGAATGATGGGGCTGCTTTCATCATTTTGTTGGACCAAGTACAGAGGACAGGAGAGTGGTCACTCAGTGCATCTGGGAGTACTATGACCCCAGATAGCCTCAGTGGAAGGTTGGACAGAATCCAGTCAATATGTGTACTAGTCCATGTCTTGTAGTTTATTCTAGTTGGACCTTTAACCATATGAGTGAGATACATATTAGCTACCAGATACTTTAGGGTGGTAGATTCTGGGGAGAGACAGTCTATATCGAAATCCCCGTAGCATAAGTAGTTCATTATTTTCTGCATTAGCGGCTGTAAGAGATCAATTACTTATTTGACCATAGTGGGTGATGGATTGATGGCAGTTCAATGATCTGAGGGGTGAGATAGCAGGCAAGATAAAAACTCTTAATGTTTTTTTTTTGTACTAATATAAAAGAAACAGTGGCTTGGTAGTACAATGACTTTTTAGCTTTCATTTATTTTTGTAATAGTAGTAGTACATTTTATCCAGCAACATGAATGAGGTGATTCTCACTGAGCAACAGCTCGTTTACAAGGGACACTCATTTTGGCTTATTCCTGATTACAGAGAAAGGAAAACAGTGTCCAGTTTATACTTATGAAACTAAAATAACACAATAGAAACACTCATATACCATTTAAATTCAACACTATATAAAATGTGCACATCATAAGATTTATTGTTATGTGGTATGTTCACACATTCTAAAAGAGGCAGCAGAAATGTATTATGTTGGATAGCATACCTGGTTAATCAGTTCCAGTGATGGGACTGCAAACCTGTGGTAATCTGGCTTGCTTTACAAATCAGTTTTTTTGTAAGATAATGTTATTACAGTAAATAGCCTCATATTTTTAGGAGTCATGTTCTGAGTTTTGAGACCCAAGTAATAAATGGACAATTATCCTATATTAGATTTTCTTTGGGACACTTCAAATTCAATATAATTTCCTGACCTTAGACCAGGCCTCAAAATTCTTATGGAAACATTATTACATATATAACCAGGGACTTTCTTTTTGAGACAATTGAACAACAGTGCAGCAGTGATGAGTAAGTTACTTTTTCTATTACTTTCTATTACTTTTGGAAACTTGTTCCAGAAAGCTCTGTGCAGTCACTAGCAAGGATGGAGAAGTACTGGAAAATGTAATACACCTTATAGTTATAATTACCTATGTCTTTATATACAAAAGAAATATGTAACCGTAACTGACTACATTTATTTGAAAGTAACTAGTAACTAACCTATTACTTTCAAAAAATGTAATCTTTTATAGTTATTTATTATTTCTGTATTGTTTTTGTATAAAAAGAAATAAATAACTATAATTGTAAGGTGTATTATTTTTTCTAGTACTTATACATCCTTGCTAGTGACTGCACAGAGCTTCCTGGAACAAGTTTCCAAATGTAACAGAAAGTAATATAAAAGTAACTTACCCAACACTGCAGTGCAGTAATATGAAGCTGTCTTCTCAAGTCTAAATGCAACCAGTTCAACTTTCTGTATGAGAGGCAATGGTGAGTATGCTATCAAGCATTGAAGACAAACCTGACTAGGCAGTCATACATGGCATCCACCTTATTTATGTAACAAACCCCTCTTAAAAGTAGGGGAACAAGTTTGTAACCATATGTGGCCACCAGGGGCTTGCTGCCCTGACATCATCCCCTAGGAGTAAAGTTAATGTGGGAGGAGCTACAGTGAGCATATAGATAGGGTATACTCAAGGGAAGGGGAATGTTGCCCTAACATCATCCTCTGTAGGCAAAGCTAATGTGGGAGGAGCTACAGTGAGTATATAGACAGGGTGTACTCAAGGGAAGGGGAATGGTGTCCTAACATCATCTTCTGTGGATGAAGCAGATGTGTGAGGAGCTACAGTGAGTATATAGATAGGGTGCACTCAAGGGAAGAGGAATGGTGCTCTGACATCATTCTCTGTGAGTGAAGCTGATGTGGGAGGAGCTACATTGGGTATATAGATAGGGTGCACTCAAGGGAAGAGGAATGGTACCCTAACATCATCCTCGTTGGGTGAAGCTGTTGTCAGAGGAGCTACATTGAGTATATAGATAGGGTGCACACCAGGGCAGGGGAATGGTGCCTTGACATCATCCTTTGTGGGTGAAGCCAATGTGAGAGGAGATACAGTGAGTGTATCAATAGGGTGCACTCAAGGGAAGGGGGAATAGTGCCTTGACATCATCCTCTGTGGGTGAAGCTGATGTGGGAGGAGCTACAATGAGTATATAGATACAGCAGGGTGTCCTCAAGGTGTGAGCATTCATGAGGTTTTGTGTTCCTGGGGCTAGCAGTTGGTGCTCTTTGTGGGGGGGGGAGGCTGGGTAAGAAGCAGCTAAGTGCCAGAAAGCTGGTAAAGAGTGGAGACTCTAAGTGTTCTCACTGGGTATGCACTCTGGGGTGCAGGTGAGGGGTTAACTGAGACACTCAAGTAATGGGTGTCAGCTGAAAGCGGTGACCAGGTGCTGGCATTAAGGTGCTGGGTAGTCAAAGATTCTCCTGTGTGCCTAAATGAGGTAAGCACACGCCATGCCCACTAAGAGCCTTACTGAACGACATGAGTAGGGGCTCAGAATCTCAGTGTATGCTCTTATTTGGAAGTCTGATCCTGTGAGTGGCAGGAGGACTTGGATACCTCACAGAGGTAATGGCATTGATGTAACATTGAGTGGCACCCTGGAGGCTGACAGAGAAGGACCTCAAGTACCTGGGCTGTTTCCCATATCACTGAGACTGGTGGTTGGGGATCTGGGGTTTGCCACAGTTTCAGAGTTCAGAGGGATGACTGAAAGAGTGCAGGAATCCCAAGGGCTGTCTCCTCAGGAACATTTCTGGAGGTATTTCAGGCCTGAGATAGGTTCCCCTGACGTTCACTGTCGCCATCCTAATGGGGGCACCCCCAAGAACTGTGCCTGAATACCATCAAGAACCCAAGAAACAGATGAAACATGTACTGCATACAGACAGCAGAGGCCAGGTAGAAAACTCATCTCCATAACGTGTCTGCAGAGGGCAAATTCCCCAAACAACATCAGGGGATCCTAAGGCCCATGTCATTGGAATGCCATCCTGGTAGAGTGGGTCACAGGAGTATGCATCAAAAGACTGATGTGAGGGATGCTCAGAAATTCTGGAGAGCTGTCGAGAGAAATGCCAGCCCAAGATTCTTTAGGCTAAGAGTTTATCCTGTTATTACTAGGTGCCTTGCCATTATGTCACATTCGGTAACATGTAATGGTCCATGTGTGCAGGTAACACAAGTAAAAGAATGCAGAGAAGCCAGGTTTTAGCACTGAAAGGGGGATGGGGAATCCCTGGGCACCCTGTTACTCAAGAAGTACAGAGAGGCTAACAAAGGCACCTTGAATAATGATCCAAAAAGAACAGACTGCATCAGAGACCATGCTCTGAGGTAGAACCTGCTGGGGGCAAGGAATGAACAGAATGTGCTGCAGCAGGTCACAGCTGTGCAGCAATCATAGCAACATAGAATCTGATGGCAGATAAGGGCCACTTGGCCCACCTAGTCTGCCCATTTTTCCTACTACTGCAATAACACAGACCTTACTTGATCTCTGGCTACTCCCTTGCTTTCCTATCACTATGGTTTCCTTACTGATTGCAATATGTTGTTGTTGGCTGCATAACCTTGCTGTATATTTATTTATTTTGTTTTTGTTGATCGGGTAAGTGCACTGGACAAATCCTGCCTATTTTCAGGCACAACCTGGGGAAGGGGGAATACAGATGAATGCCAACTGACCTTGAACCAGATTAAGCTGTTGGTGATATTTTTAGTGAATGAGGGAAATTTGGCGAGGACACCGGGGAAATTCCCCTACTCTTTTCGAGAAGTGCCATGGAATCTTTAACATCCACCTGAATTACCACCAGAACAGGCAGATGGGACCTCGGTTTAACATCTCATCCGAAAGATGGCACCTCAGAAGTGCAGCACCCCTCTCATGCTGCACTACAGTGTCAGTACTGGGATATTAACCCAAGTGCCAGATGTGGGAACTGAACCCACAGCCCTCTGATCTCCCGGCCTCAGAGATGAGTGTGTTACTTACTGAGCCACTGACACTGCTATATAACCTTGCTGTACACTGTATTCTGTCCTAGCTGTAATCTTGTGTGGGCCATTCAAAAATGTGCTATTCAATTCAAATGTTTCACTTAATGTAACTAATTCCAGGTCACCCCTGAACAAGGAACCTTCTGGGCTCAGTGGGCCTACCCGGTTAACACAATTTAACAAATAAATAAATATGTCTATCCCATGCATTCTGCTATACAATGGGTGAAATATCTCCCCTGGAAAACTGAATTACCAAAATGAACTGTGCAGAAGCTGAAGAACTGGGGTGTACTGGCCAGTGACTATATATTGTATAAATGAACTATGGCCTAAAGCCCTCCAGTAAAGTCAAGTTCTTGAAATCCAGTGGTCCAGTGTATTTTGTTCCACTATCTTGAGGTGCAAAATTACAAAAAGAAGGCTTGGCTCCTGGGTGATTCCAAAACTTCTCTGTTTTATCCTAAACCATAAGTATCAAAGTTTCATAGCTGGCCCTGGGAGAGCGGAACACTTTTCACACTAAGCAAACGTGATGGCAGTAAAACACAAGCAGATGTCTGGGAGGTCAGGAAAGCTGACTAGCCTTTTAAGTTATAATCTGGAAAGATTTTCCAGGAGGCTTGCATTGGGTAAAAGTAGAGAGATCACCAATCCTGAAGAAGGGACATAGACATGAAACATTGATATTTCTGGTGCAGGATAAAATAAAAAAAGGTTTGGAATTACCCAGGAGTTGAACCTTTTTGTATTTTGGGGACTAATAACTGCTTGGAAGAGTTCCTCTGATCCTACCCTTGTTCTTTCTGGTCCATATTAATAGGTTGCTGTTGTCTAAGGAGCTCACATCCACTAACTCAAGCAGACAGTCAAGCAACCCATGCTGCTGAGTTTAAGAGGCTCCCAGCAAGCAATTCCACCATATACCTCTAGATTCAGGCATTCACTGGGCCGTGCCCACCCTCATCAAGGGCAGTGATGCAGGCTGGCCATACTGCTTCCTTAATGAGGGGGTTGCATTTACATCCTTCACAAAGTTTTAAGCAGGCCAGAGCATTACTAAACACCATGCCAGCCTGTCAGTGCAGTGGAAGTGCCACCACTTGCAATGCTGGTGTCCCAAGATAGGGAACATACAATGTTAAACATTAAAACTAGAGTAAATATGCCAACCTGTCAGTGCAGTGGGAGTGCTACTACTCACAATGCCAGTGTCCCAAGATAGGGAACACACAATGTTAGACATTAAAACTAGAGTAAATATGCCAACCTGTCAGTGCAGTGGGAGTGCTACAACTCACAATGCCTGTATCGCGGGATAGAGAATGTACAATGATAAATATTAAAATAAAACAAAATATGCCAGCCTGTCCGTGCAGTGGGAGTGCAACCTCTCACAATGCCAGTGTTCTAGGATAGGGAATATACAATGTTAAACATCAAACCTAGGGTACATATGTCAGCCTATCAGTGCAGCAGGAGTGCTACCACTTTCCATACCAGGATAGGGAACATACAATGTTAAACATTAAACCTAGGGTACATATGCCAGCCTGTCAGTGCAGTGGGAGTGCTACCACTTTCAATACTAGGATAGGGAACACACAATGTTAAACATTAAACCTAGGGTAAATATGCCAACCTGTCAGTGCAGTGGGAGTGCTACGACTCACAATGCCAGTATCTCAGGAAAGGGAACGTACAACGTTAAATATTAAAACAAAACAAAATATGCCAGCCTGTCAGTGCAGTGGGAGTGCAACCTCTCACAATGCCAGTGTTCTAGGATAGGCAACATACAATGTTAAACATCAAACCTAGGGTAAATATCTCCGGCCTGTCAGTGCAGTGGGAGTGCTACTGCTTGAAACACCAGTGTCCCTAGAAACGGAACATATAATGTTAAACATTAAAAACTAGCATAAATATGCCAGTCTGTCAATGCAATGGGACTGCTATAACTTACAGCATCAGTGACCCAGGTTAGTGAACATGCCTGGATAGGCAGGGACCAGCCGTGAGGAGAAGGATCACACATCACAAAGGATGCTCTCAGGGCAGCTACCTCCATTGCTTTACTACCACCTCTAGGTGACCACAGGTGGCAGTGAATCTGGAGCAGCTTGGGGGGGGGGACATCAGCTGGTGCCAGGCTACACATTCCTGCATCCTGAAGGAAAGGAATAAAGTAAAGTGGAAACCCCTGTCAGTAGCAGGATGATGACCGGGGTGTGGGGGAATCAGCTGGTGCCAGGCTACACATTCTTGTGACCAGATGGAAAGAAAGAAATAAAGTGGAAACCCCAGTCAGTAGCAGGATGATGACCCAGGGAGGGGGAGAGAGACATCAGCTGGTGCCAGGATACACATTCTTGTGTCCTGAAGGAAAGGAATAAAGTAAAGTGGAAACCTCAGTCGGTAGCAGGATGATGACCCCGGGGGGGGGGGAGGAACATCAGCTGGTGCCAGGCTACACATTCTTGTATCCTCAAGGAAAGGAATAAAGTAAAGTGGAAACCTCAGTCAGTAGCAGGATGGATGACCCCGGGGAGACATCAGCTGGTGCCAGGCTACACATTCTTGTATCCTCAAGGAAAGGAATAAAGTAAAGTGGAAACCTCAGTCAGTAGCAGGATGATGACTCAGCCTTCCAAAGGCTGTGTGCCAGCGACATGAGCCTCCTCTGAGCTGGATTCTGAACCATAGCAGGAGTTAGGTAGCTCCACTACCCTTCACCACAAGGGGTAAACCTTGAGGGATGGAATACTGGTAAGCCTGTGAGAAACTGGGTAATGGGGCTGCTAGGATGGACTAGAAGTGGGTATTAACAGAGCGAGCCCCCCAAACATAAATTTAATATTTATATTGAATTTTACAGCTGTCCATAGGTTGCATTTGTATGGGAGGGTTGGTAAAATCATGGACCGGACCCCCACAAATTCCCTGATTCAGTTTCTTTAATGGCCTACACCAGAGTCACACACATTACCTTTGTAGCGTTCAGAGGGATATTCTGGACCGGCCGAATCTATTATGCTTCCAAGGTGGGAGTTACAATTGTATTTATTATCTTACAATGTACCTGTTTAGCAAGTAATGATAACCAAGTCACCTCTTTTTCACCACAGGGAAACAGTGCCATAATTTACCTTGTAAAATGGGTAAGGAAAATTGAACATTCTGATTGGCTGGAAAGGAAGTGCCAAATGTGTTTTACACATAGTAAAAAAAAAAAAAAAAAAAGAAAAAGTACTGGCAAGTAAATCAATGTGCAACTAGAATGTTTGCGATTGAAATTCTGCCATTGTTTTTTTCCCCGCTAACCATCTCATCTCAAACTTGTGGCCGATCAGGGAAACCTTGGTGCCAGTCGCTATCCGAACCCTACACATGGCCCCATTAAATAAACAAAAATAAAATATAAAATACTGACTGGTTTAGATTCAGTAATCATGGAGCTGTTTCCAGAGCGTGCCTGCTCCAATTCATGATCCCACACCATGACGCCACCACTGTCTCATACTAAATCGGGCTTCCGCCGCACTACATTTAACTAAAAAAAACAAAAAAAAAATCTGCATTTGTTATTCTTTTTATTGCAAAACTGGCACAACCTGTAGGGGAGAAGCTCACAAATCTCTAGTTCTAACCACACAGCTCAGCTGCATTTTTCTCTCCATGGGGGCTGGCATGGATGTCACAACAGTACAAATGCTAGAGGCAATGATGTCATCACCTAGTAGGCGGAAGGACTATTTTACATCAAATTATCACAATAATTTTAGCTTTTTTCAGTTCAGTAATATTTTTTAAGGTGAGAAAAATATTTTAAAAAAAGACACTCATTTTATACGAGCAATAAAACACTCCAGGGTGTGTGCTTAACATATATTACCACACTTCCAGGGGCTTAAGGCACTCAGCTGGGCCTTGTGCCTTATTATGCTCCTGGACGTGCAGTAATATCTGTTCAACACACACCCTCCCATGTCTTATTGCTTACGTAATGAAGACGTGTCTATCACAGCAAACACGCGCACGGTTTCCCTCGCTCTGCACATGTACCCTCCTCAGCTCTTCCTTTGGACTGCTGATTGCCTTATCTTTTTCCCAGGAGACTGAAACGCCACTCTTGGATTCAGTAGTAAGTGGTTTCCAAGCTAAAAAAAAAAACATACTACCACAGAGTGGAAAAGAAACTTCACTGTAGGCTACCTACACTAAACAAAGAACTACAAAAAACATTTAAATAAATAAGGAAGACTGTGGACCACACACTGAAACCGAACCATGGCCACCGGCAATATTTCCTTATTTTATATAATTGCTGAGGCAAAACAGGGGAACACAGCAATTGTATAAAATAAAACATGGGGCGGTGTATATAACAAACTTTCCCCCCGTAGATGCTTTACAAAAACCTTGAGCTTCACTCTTGGGGTTTATGTAGCATCTAACACCTCGGGGACTGTTTGTTACACCTGCCACCCCATACTTTAGTTTGTATTTTAATAACTACTGTAACTCCAGCAGTGTAATGTACTTTTAATCATGTAATTATGTTTATTTAACGTTCTGTACTACAATAAATGCTTTATGCACACACACACGGGTCTCTCCTGGGAACCCCGTTTCTGGCCCTACATATTTAACAAGAAATAAACAAATCTGTATGTAATCACATGTAGTTTTCTGTGTGAAACTTTCCTAGGATTGCTTTTCTGCACACATTTATAAATACATTTGATTATAAAAGTGAAACGTCTTCAACTAAATGCTGATAAAAAAACTCGGAACGCAACAAGAACATGAATGTAGCCCGACATTATTCTCTGGCTTTGACTCCACATCACATTGCCCTTCACCCACTTCCTGGTACAACCCGATCTCTTCTCTTGACAATACCAGACAGAGGTGGAATATTCCATTTCTATCCTCCAAAACAGCTAATGCATGCATTAAAAGACACAGCACACATTTAAACATACAATAATGTTATCTACATGAGATTCACCATACACTGACATGTCAAACTGACTCCTTATTTGTTTTGTTTACGTTTCCCTTAAGTTTGTTTACACAGCAGATCAGTGTGCCTTACCTCTAACTTCATGGTCCACTGTTTCAGTCTACCACACCACAAATTTCTCTGTTCAGAAATACAAACAGTTACTGGTCTTCAGAGTTTGGGATTAAAAGAACAAAAGATAACCACAGAATACCAGGTCCCACTGTAGGTTCCTGTGCAGTCAGCTCTGTGTTCCCGTCCCTAGTAGTTTTCACACTTCCTGTATGCTGGTATATCATTCTAAACAACTCATTAATATTCATAGTGTGCAGCAGCATGGGAGGAGAAAGAGGAAGGGGCTGCCTAATATTTAAAGACACACAGTCAGCCTCAAACTGGCAAGATGGCAATGATTTTTAATTCACCACAGTTCATAACATGTGCATCAGTAAATATGTATATGATACTTTCCCTCATTTGTGCAGCTTGGTTTGCAATAATATGTTCAGTCCCTGAAAAAGAAATGTGGTAGTTGTTCAGTCGACAATACAGCAGAAAAACAAAAATATGTTGTAGGTGATACTTTTTTTTTTTTTTTAGCTTCTCTTTTTGCTTCCTTCCTGCCACATCACCCCACTCATTCAGAGCCCCTACATACCTTGCTACATCTGTGTCCTGACACAGGAGTCTGCCCCTAAAGTGCTCACCCCTTCAGTAGCCTAGATATCCCGGATATCCCCCGGGGTGGGGCGAGAATAGGTCTCCCCTTATCTTCTCCCCTAACAACAGTGGAGCGGGTGTTGCACAGTGGAGTCTGCTCCTGTCTTGGCGGTCGCCAATGCACTCAGCGCTTGAGGGTTCATCACCTAGGAGTGACGGGGCACCATTTTTCTGTGTTCTGTTCCTCGCAGTTGTTGGCACTCTAGGAGAGCCAATTGGGAGGCATGAGTGATGACACAACTCCTCCCAGGGCTCTCGGCTGATGCTGCCCCCATCCCCTTGTGTGACCCTTGTCTGCACTGTCAGCCCCGGGTTCACCCGAAAGGTAGCAGTAAAGCAGCGGGCCACTGCAAAGAACCCTCCCCAGAGAGGGAGAGTCACCGTTGGGCGCTCAATCCCTCTCTCCCCCTGCTGACCCCCAGTGGCCCGAGCTCGTTCCCAAACCCGTGTCACTGGCATGGAGCGAGGTGTGGCATCCAGCGCCTCAGCGCCAGCAGGCCAGCATAGGTGATACCTTTTAGTGGACTAACAAATATATTTCTGAGAGTAACTTTTGAGATATGAGACTATTTTTTCAGGTCACTGACCTGACCTGAAAAAGTTTCAGGAATAATTTTGTTAGTCCAATAAAATGTAAATTACCTGCAGCATATTTTTTTCTTCTTCTAAACCCTAAAAAAGAACATTTCCTAAGGTCAAAAAGAAGTCTTTGCCACAGGAGGACTGCCCACAATGCTCAGCACGTTTGAGACCAACAGTATATGCACCAGCACAATCACACTGTCAGTTACTGTGCATTCCATTTGCCTATGTTTGCCAGCTCATTAAAGGGACACTGTCAGCTTTCCCTTCGTTTGGCAAGTAACTCTAGTCATTGTGCCTCTAGGGCACATAGGTATGCAGCAGTTACCACAGAATGCCCCTGTGTAGCCAAAATAAAAGTTTTGTACCTGATTCTGTGAATATAACCATTAATTTCTTTTCATTCAGTCCACACTAAACTCTGCCATCACCAGAAGCATATCCCCAGGAGAAATGCGCATCTGCTCTGGAGCACGGTCCCGAAGTATACTTTTTTACATGCCTATCGAAAAAAGAACTTAATGCAGTACACTTGCCTATAAAGAGGCAGCCCTTGCATCTGAATTACAAAGCCAAGCGCTAATAAACCCACAAAATACATTTGAAAATAGCTTCCAAAATAGCTCGCATGTGGAAGAGCCAGTGCCAAAATCCTGTACATGCGCAAGAGTGTGCCGCTTCTGCGCATGTGTGGGATTTCTGCTCCAACAGCTCTTCCGCATGAACGGGATTTCGAAAACCATTTTCAAATGTATTTTGTGGAATTACTAACACTCAGTTTTGTAATTTAGATGCAAGGGCCACTACTTTATAGGCAAATGTACTGTGTTAACTTCTTTTTTCGATGGGCATGTAAAAAAGTTCACTTCGGGACCATGCTCCTGAGCAGATGCATGTTTCTCCTGTGGATATGCTTCCAGTGATGGTAGAGTTTAGTGTAGACCAAATGTAAAGAAATTAATGGTTATAGTCACAAAATCAGGTACAAAACTTTTTTCTGAGCTACACAGGGACATTGTGTGGTAACTGCTGCACACTTCTGTGCCTAAATGCACAATGATTAGAGTTACTTGCCAAATGAAGGGCAAAGCTGACAATGCCCCTTTGACATTTGCACTGCCTTTCAAGTTTCAGCTGCTGTTGGCGCTCAGTTTTGAAACACAGTAATATAGACAATGTTGGCAGAGAAAAAACCATCCAATCTGCCTAAGTTCTCTATTTGCCCTGGGACCTACTGTCTCTCCAAGGTTCTAGCCCTCCCCAGCCTCCCTACATTGTCTTTCCAGTTTCAGCCACCCTGAGCAAGCACTATACCTTTAATTCTGTCCCAGCCATGCTTGGATCCACCACCAACTTTAGCACCTACCACTTTGGCTGGTAGATTGTTCAACGGCTCCACCACCCTTTCTGTGAAATAATACTTCCTCATGTCCCTCCTGAACCTCCCTTCTATTAGTTTTCATTCATGCCCACATAACCACTATCTAGTACTCAAGGTAAATTGCTCCTCACAGTTCACTTTGTTAATTCATTTTAGGAACTTGATGGTCTCTATCTTAGCTCCCCTCTCCCTTCTGGTCTCCGGCAAGTACATGTTCAGTGCCTTGAGATTAGGGGTGGACAAACCATTCGGAGGCAGTATAGTGCAGTGGTTTAAGGCTCTGGCTGCAAATCTGGTGACATCCAGCAGACCAGACCTGGGTTTGAACCCCCACAGCTTTCACTTGCATGCTATGTGACCCTGAGCAAGTCACTTAGCTTCCCTGTGCTCCCAGGCCGCACCTATAAAAAAGCTTTCAGTTTAGTGTGCTAGTCCTGGTTGAATAACTAAGAAAAAAAAAATGGCCTGCCCAAAATCAGACCACCGCCCCCCCCCCCCACCGATCTAATACACTCCAATGGTCTTGGGTAGACTTTACTGCTTTGAGTCCTTTTCCTAGTCTGTCTCTCTTCCTGCAGTCACTTCAGTTTTGTTTCTAATCAATTCATTTCTGCAGCAACAAAAATGCCCTATTAAAAAACATTTTTTTTATTACAGGTTACCATCCCATCACTGTCACTGATGTTCCTTCTGCTCTGACGCAAACTGTAGTGGATTTACAATGGTACCAATGGTGCCCAGGGACCAGGGACCACAGTGGCAAGGGGCCTGACTGGGTCCTGTCCCATTCATGGTTGAAAAAGGCTCAGGTTTGACAGTGGCAGAGGGAGATGCCCCCCTCCTTCCTCTCACTAGAGAGCTAGTACTCAAGACAGAGCAGGTGGGTGGGGATATACAGATGTGTTAGCCCCCCACCCTGGCATGGTCATCAGGTCATGTGATTAGGACTGGAGAAAGACCACACAAACTGTGGAATGGTGCAAGCCTGACACCATGATTTGTAGCAACTGAAGACTCCTTTCCATGGCTCAGCTTTACATTCAAGCAGTCAGCGGTGTGTCTAGAAGTCAGACTCTTGAGTTATTGCCATCAGACGGGTGGCTACAGTCAGTGTGTGGGGCAGCAAACAGACTAGCAGAGGCCAGGGACCTTCCCAAAACTGGACCTTCCAGCTTCCTTCACTGTGAGTCACTCTCCAGCCCCAGGCCATCCTGACTATAGTCCAGTCCCCAAGTCACCAGTATTCGGCACCAGGGAGCCATACGGTAAAACCCCAAAACAGAGTCAGACCACAAATCGGCGC
The DNA here is from genome assembly GCA_016271365.2 of Neoceratodus forsteri. Taxonomy (NCBI): domain Eukaryota; kingdom Metazoa; phylum Chordata; order Ceratodontiformes; family Ceratodontidae; genus Neoceratodus; species Neoceratodus forsteri. Next base: position 444,008,553 of record CM057457.1, on the reverse strand, counting down.
AATCAACGGGACATAGCCTGGCAGCCTCTTCTCATCATCATCATGCTCAGAGCCTCCCAGTGGTCAGGTCTGTCGTCAGGCAGAGTGGTGGTCTACCCCAGTCGATAAGTTGCTCAGAAAAGACTAACACTGTCTGGGATGGGGTGGTGTGCTGCAGGCTGCAGCTGCTGGTTTTAAGGAGATTAAGGAAGGTAGTGTGCTACTTTCAATAGGATGATTATATTTTAAAACAGTGGGCTAGATAAATGCAGTGAACAAAGTAATAAATCAGGCGTTGGAAATACAAGCCTATTTACTAGGGGTTGTTAGAACTTTAATATATATTAATGAGCTCATTGGTGTTATTCAACAAAATCATCATAAAGTGACACCTGCATTCAGTAAGGAAATAAAAAAAGAATATGAAATTGTGTTTATAAATATGAAACAATGGAGCTGGGGTGGGGCAAGGATCTGAGCGCTCTTTTCAACCCGTGTGTGACAGAGATGTGCAGGGAGGAGACTGGGGCCTCTCTTGGAGGGATAGAAGGTTATTGAAGTGGAACGACCTTCCCCTGACTGTAAGCTAGCATGTCTTAGGAATTGCTGGTGGTGTCCGTGTATGTAAAAATTACTCTTAACCCCCCCACACACACAAACAACATCCCCATAATGGTCTGTCTGCCCCATACCTCTCAACCAGATCTCAGCTATCTCACATTCGGAGCCTGGCGGTACACCACTTATTTTATCTCTCAGAAATCCGGTGCCCACCACATGGGAAGGTGATAGTCTATATTTCTCACTGAGACTTTAAAGCAGAAATTCTTCATAAGGTTTCATTTTGATGCTTGGTTATCACAAACATGGACATTAGTGCAGTGATAGCCATGGTGTTCTGAGCTTGCACTGCCAGGTTGGATATGTCACACGTTTTGCTCATGTTTCACACACCTTAGACTTGGTGAAGAAATGCTGAGAGATACAGCCTGCCCTGTAATCATTTGGTGCACCACCAGCTGCTAACAGCAGTCATACTTCCTAACCCTCTTTACTGAGTTTGTATGTATGAGGCAATTGTGGGTCATGCAAGCTCAAGGGGAGAGTGTTCCCTGTGTGCTGTGGTGTGGCAGCCTTACTAAATGTTTCCAAAGATCTTAAAATATGGATTTCATTACCATGGACCTTAATAGGGAGAGTTAATATTAATAAATGTCTATGCTACCAAAAAATGTTGAATGTCTGTTTTATAAGAGAAGAAACAGTTTCTTGCCTTCCTATAGAAATTGTAGAAAACTAGGATACCTTAAGTTAAATATTTTAAATTATAGCAAGCAACATGAACGACTAAAAAATGCACCAGTCACTCAGTCATAGCTGTGATTATTTAGAGAAAACAAGTTGGTTGCATTAATTGACATTACATATTGCTTTGTGAAAAATCAGGTTTCATTATGTAAGGTCTCACTTTGATCTTCGTAAAGGTGGTAACCCTCGACACCGAGGGGTCAGTCAGTTCATCAGCAGATTAAACAACTAAGCTTGCACAACAAGCCAAGTTCTGGCTGCAGGTTTTACTAAGTTGGCACAAGTTCTAGTCTGGCTGTAGGTTTTTGAATAAAGGAGCAAAGAAAAACAGTACTGGGCAGAAAACCCGATGCTTAATGCCAGTGCCAGTGGGGGGAGGATAAGCTTCTGTCTGTGTCTGTCCTCTTTGCTAGCTATTATTAGTGGACATCGATCATGATTTTTAGGGGGGTTACAAGCAGAAAGATGGTAAAAAACAAAGAAAAAAAACACATCAGGATAGCTGTCCACTACTAGCAGTAGTTAGGACACAGACAGAAGCTGATTACATTTCTAGTTGTTGGTAATTATCATCACCCCATAGTGCATAATAAGTTATTCAAAGACTAGTATACAAATACATTTGCACAACTGTTCTGAGCTGGCTGCAGGTTTTTGGAAAAGGGGACAGAAACTGTTGCTAAATGCCAATGCAGGATTTGAAGTGAAGTGTTACATGACTCTCACATCCCTGTGTCAAGTGCAGATGAATAGTTTCCTGCAGCAAAATGGGACCTATGGCAAGGAAGGATAACCAGCCTGTAAGGTGTGAACAGGAACAGGCCCATTTTCTTTGCTTTGTCTAATTGTCTTTGCCCATTCACCTTACTATCCCCACTTAACAAAAAAACAAGTCTTACTCTTAAATAATAAAGATGAAACTTTTGGCAGAGGAAGGAGCTGCCATTAGAACTTTACTGCTCTACTGGGATTTAAGAACTAGAACTCTACTACTAGGACTTTCAATTTAGGGTAAACACAAACAAACAGACAAACAAAAATTATTAGTGTGTTTGTCTGAGTTGGGTGAAGGGGATTGTTATCTGTGCAGTTAGCTAAGGAAGAAGGGAACTGTGAATTAGGGGGAGTGGCTTAGGCAGCAATAAGCCAGGTGTTTGCATTTAAATCTGCCCTAGATAGCTTTTGGGAGAGAACAGCAATAGGAAGGAGGTGCTATTCAAACTTTACTACTATACTGGGACTTAAGAACTAGAACTCTACTACTGGGACCTTCAATTTAAGGTAAAAACAAACCGACAAAAAAACAAGAGTTAGTGTGTTTGTCTGAGTTGGGTGAAGGGGATTGTTATCTGTGCAGTTAGCTAGGTGAAGAAAGCAACTGTGAATTAGGGGGAGTGGCTTAGGCAGCAGGAAGCCAGGTGCTTGCATTTAAAGTCTGCTCTAGATAGCTTTTGGGAGAGAACAGCAAGAGGAATGAGGTGCTGTTAGAACTTTATTACTCTACTAGGACTATATAGCCCTCCCTCCTCCCCTCTACCAACCCAACCCCCATTAGCCAGTTCTACTTTTATAGGCACAAGATTTGACTGACAACAGGAACTCCCTATTTGGGAGCAGAAAGGAGTGATCACAGAGTCACAAAAGACTCACCATCCTAGAAGGAAAAGAGTAGCTCTCCATCCCCCCAGCTGCTGGAGGTCTCATGCTGAGCAAGTAAGAAGGAGACAGCTGAGGAGTATAGGAACTTACTGTCCCAGAACAGGAAGAGCAGGAGCTTTAAGGGCACGGAGGCATAAAAGACTCACCATCCTAGAAGGAAAAGAGTAGCTCTCTACCCCCCCCCAGCTGCTGGAGGTGTGACTCTGAGCAAGTAAGAAGGAGACAGCTGAGGAGTATAGGAACTTACTGTTCCAGAACAGGAAGAGCAGGAGCTTTAAGAACATGGAGACAGTAGAAAAGTAGGGTAAAAAAAATATATATATATATAAAATAAAAAAAAAAATAAACAGAGAAAGGAAGGAGTAAGCATACAAGACAACAGTTGAGGGGCCACAAATAAGACATGATGGGAGTGATGCAGTGCAGTGGCAGTGGTGCGGCAGTCTTCTGGGAGACATTCTGGAGGATGCAGCGTTGTCCCATCTGCAGGCACCTCTCTGGGCTGAGGAAGGAGGTTGCTCGTCTCCAGGCTGAGTTGGCCAGGATTTGGGGGACCTCCTCTCCCACTCAGGAACCACAAGGGCCACCACTGCTGCCTCAGAGGTTGCCAAGAAAGAGGAGCAGTTGGACCACAGTGGGCTCAGGGAGAGTAAGGGTGGGAGAACAGAGGTGCATCCCTCTAGTTGTACTTCTGCACAATTTGTACATCATTCTGGCAGAGTGTGGTTCCTCTATGGAAGCACTGCAATGGAGACCAAGGAGGATGCTGAGAACTTCCACAAAGGAGACTCATAAGAGGGTGGCATGGGACCCCACTGGAGAAGGAAACAACTCCTGGTGGGGGACTCTATTGTTAGGAGGGTATAACTGGGGAGGAGGAGAGGGAAGTAAGGTACCCACCTGGTGCCATGGCTTGGAGGGACAGGGAGAGAATCCTCAAGATCATGGGAGTAGCTGCACAGGGGAAGGATCTGGATGTCATTGTCCACCTAGGGACAAATGACTTGGCTACAAAAGGGATCAGAGCAGTGCAGAAAGAGCCTGTGGAGTTGGAGAGGGGCCTTAGACAAGTAGCACACATGGTAACTGTCTCGGAGATGCTGCCTGTCTATAGAATGGGTGAGGCTAGGGTGCTCTGCACCATGAGATTCAATCAATGGTTGAAAAACTGGTGCAGAGCTCAGGGTTTTGGCCATGTTGGAAACTGGGGTCTACCTGGAGTGTATGACAAGGTGGAATAGGACTCTTCTTTGTCTGGTTGTGCAGCCCACTTTGGATTTGATCACCCAGACAATCTAGCAGTTATTTGCCTTTCACTGTCTCTCAGTTTTCCCTTGCTGCCTGTTTTACCTCCCTTGCATACCTGCTAATACAAAAATATGTGCAAATCATTGTATGGAAATGTAACTGATATTGGGATCACTTTTGTTTAGAAAATATATAGTGTTACTGTTGAAATATATTTAATTATATTTTGTGTTGACTGCAGAAAGCTATTGTAAACTCGAGATGTTACTTGAGTACAAATCTTCCGGCTTTTTGCAAAAGCTGTGCAAAAGGGGCCTCCAGAAGCACATTATGTTCTACCAGCTCCTGAAACTTACAAGAATAGAACACTTACAAGCACAGGATGCTTGCTAAGAATAGGGGTTGAAAAGACTATAAAAGAGCTAAGCTGCAACTGCCAAGAAAGATTAGGAGAACAAGGGACACAGAGACTGAAAGAAAACTTTATTTTATTTTGCCTTGGTAAATAGTTATACTGAACAAGTTTATTTGATGATACTGCTAGTGTAAATAAATAATTTTGGTGAATTCCACAACTGCCCCCAGTTTTCCTATGCTTCCTGGCCTGTGCCTTGATGGCAGAGTGATGCAGGTCTATACTGGCATGATGGTCTGCATCTGTCCAGGAGAGGAAACAGGATCCTAGGTGATAGGTTTAAATGCTTCATTGGCAAGCATTTAAAATTGCCAAAGTGGGAGGCACTGAAAGGAGCAGGAAATTCTAGCCCCTCCCCAAAAAAAATCAAGTTAATTAGTGAGGTAAACACCAAGATAGAGAAGTCAATAGGGAGAAAGGCAGGGGTAAATGGAGAAAAATGCAAAGGCAGTAAGGACAGGGATGGAGCAAAAAGGGGTATTGCCATCAGAAAATGGAGGGTAATGAGTACCAATGCCCATAGTCTTGGTAACAAGCTCCCTGAACTGGTGGCTTTGATGGAAGAGGGATGCCTGGATAGCATGGTAGTTTCAGAAATATGGTAACTGGAATGTCAGCATACCAGGGTACACAATCTACAGGGAGGGTAGAAAAGGAAGAAGAGTAGCTCTCTACATAAGGGGTGGGATCAAAGCAATGGAATTAAAGGGTAAACAGAGAGGAGAGGAGGCATTGTGGGTTACCCTGGAGACCGGAAAAGGCACCACAATCTGCATGGGGGTTGTATACAGACCCCCCCTCAGGGGGAGGAAATGGATAAGAAAATGATGGAAGACATTCTTAGCATGGCAGAAAAAGGGAAGATATTGTTGATGGGGGACCTGAATATGCCAGATGTTAATTGGAGCCCTTTGCTGCAGCCACATCCATTTGGGTGTTTGTATAGGGAGAGTGAGGGTGGGGAAGGTGGGGGTGGCAGTGGAATGACAAAGGGGAGGGGGTGGAGCAGTTGCAAACGAGGGGTGTTAGCTGCACACTCGAGCAGACTTAGATAGACCAGATGGTCTGTTTCTGCTGGCACATTCGTATATGTTCATATGTTCATAAGAGCAAGGCCATTCTCGATGCACTACAGGGGGTATGCCTCAGATAGCTAGTGTTGGAACCCACAAGGGAAGGAGCAATATTAGACCTGGTACTCTCAAATGGGGTGGACAGAGGATCTCAGATCAATAAGTGGGTTGACATCTGGGAACAAGTGACCGCCAAACAGTGTGGTTCATGATAAACACAGCCGCAGAGTCAAGCCATACAAAAGTTAGGGCACTGGACTTTAGGAGGGATGACTTTGTCAAAATGGGAGAGTGCCTCAGAAAAGCACTAGCAAACAGGCAGGAAGGAGGGGTGGAGGAAAAATGGGGAAACATTAAAACTGCCATCATAGAGGTAACAAGCCTTTGTGTGAAGCAAATAAGCAAATCAAAATGAAAGAAAAAAAATGCTATGGTTCTCAAAAGAGGTGGTGGGGAAGGTTAGGAAGAAAAAGACAGCATTCAGAAAATAGAAGAAACACAGAGGGAGCAGGACAGAGAACTGCACCAGCTAAAGCAGAAGGATGCAGGGAAGGCAGTCAGAATAGCAAAGGCCCAAACAGAGAAAAAGATAGCCAACTTGGTTAAGGAAGGGGATAAAAACCTTTCATAGGTACATTAGGGAGCAAAGAAAGACCAAGGGAGGGATAATAAGGCTTAATAAAGGGGAAGGTGGATGGGCAGAAAGGGACAGTGAAAAAGGAGGGATACTGAATGTATACTTCTGCTCATTAATCACAAAAGAAGAGGAGGGGGAGATACCTAATCAAGTCCATAGAATCAAGTCAATAAAAACACTCTGGATGGGGGGGGGATCAATACCAGTCATTTCATAGAAGAAAGGGTTCTGAAAGAACTCCTAAATCGAAGGTGGATAAAGCAATGGGGCATGATGGTATTCACCCCAGAATTCTAAAAGAACTAAGGGGAGAACTAGTGATACCACTGACATCCCTTTTTAACAAATCATGGGAGGATGGTGTGTTATCTAAAGACTACAGGAGGGAAGATGTGATTCCCCTTCACAAAAGTGGAACAAAGCAGAGGCAGGAAACTACAGGCCTGTTAGCTTGTCATCAGTGGTAGGGAAAATGATGGAATCACTTCTGAAAGAAAGAATTGTTGAGTACCTAAATGCCAGCGAAGCACAGGACCCAAAGCAACATGGATTCACAGCGGGAAGACAATGTCAGACGAATCTAGTATATTTCATTGACTGAGTGACCGAAGTAGTAGATCAGGGAGGGGCTGTGGACATGGCCTACCTAGACTTTAGCAAGGCATTTGACACGGTCCCACACAAAAGATTAATAATTAAATTAGCCAGGCTGGGAGTGGGTCTCAGGGTGGTAGCCTGGGTAAAAACTGGCAGGACAACGGGACACAGAGAGGGTGATAGTAAACGGAGTCCACGCTGAAGGAAAGAGGATTACTAGTGAAGTACCGCAGGGTTCAATACTGGGTCCAGTCCTTTTTAAAGTCTTCATTAGTGACATTGCAGAGGGACTGGAAGGAAAAGTATGCCTCTTTGCAGATGACACAAAGATCTGCAACAGGGTTCATACATGGGGGGGGTGGATGAGAGGGGACTTGGCAAGGTTGGAGGAATGGTCAAAAGTATAACATCTTGGATTTAATGCAAATAAGTGCAAAGTAATGCACCTGGGAAACAAAAGCCCTGGGAAAGAGTACACAATGGGGGTAGGGGGGTAGGTATTAACAACAACAGAAATGGAAAGGGACCTGACAGTAGTTGTGTCGGATGACCTAAAGGTAAGCAAGCAATGTAAGGATGGCTGGGGGGATACTGGGATGTATAGGGAGAGGCATCAAATGTTGAAAACAGGAAGTTGTCATCCCTCTGTACAGACAGTTGGTGAGACCCCATCTGGAGTACTGCATGCAGTTCTGGAGACCCCATCTTTGCAAGGACATAGAAAGGACAGAGGCAGCCCAGAGGAGGGCAGCTAAAATGGTGCAGGGTCTGCACCAGAAACCATACAAAAGAGAGACTAAAGAAGTTTAATATGTACACCCTCTAGGAAATGAGGGAGAAGGGGGACATGATAGAAACATTCAAGTTTCTCAAGGGAATCAAAAAGTCCAAGGGGGTAGCATCTTTCAGAAAAACAAATGTACAAGAACAAGAGTGCACAGTTTGATGATATAGGGCGGACAGCTCAGGGGAATGTGAGGAAGTATTTTTTCACAGAGAGGATGGTGGATGCATGAAACAGCCTCCCTGAGGCGGTTGTGGGGTCACAAATAGTGGGGGAATTCAAAAATGCATAGGACAGACAGAAGTCAGTTATAGTGGGGGTAGGAAGAAGTAGGCTGTTGCTTAGCTAGGATCTGCAGCTTATCCAATAGGTAGGAAAATAAACAGACTCCTTATCTGCCGCCAACGTCTCTGTTTCTATGTTATCCAATAGACAGGGAAATGGGCAGACTGGGTGGGTCAAGCGGTCTTTATCTGCTGTCAAAGTCTGTTTCTATGTTGGTCTGTAACAGCAGTGGGAAAGCACATGTAGCTGCAGGTGAGCCACATGCAGTATAGGTCTGCAGTACTAGTCCCATACCCTCCCATTGGTCTGTAACTCCAGTGTGAAAGCACACGCAGCTGTAGGTGAGCCACATGCAGTACAGTCCTGCAGCACCAGTCCCCATACCTCCCATTGGTCTGTAACTCCAGTGTGAAAGCAGATGTAACTGCAGGTGAACCACATGCAGTATAGGTCTGTAGCACCAGTCCCAAACCCTCCCATTGGTCTGTAACTCCAGTGTGAAAGCACATGTAGCTGCAATTGTGTCACATGCAGTATAAGTCTGCAGCACCAGTCCCAATCCCTCCCATTGGTCTTTAACACCAGTGCTAAATGCACATGTAGCCATGGGTGACTGACATGCTGTATATTCCTGCAGCATCAGTCCCAAACACTCCCATTGGTCTGTAACTCCAGTGTGAAACCACATGTAGCTTCAGGTGAGTCACATGCAGTGTAGGTCTGCAGCACCAGTTCAGACTCTCCCACTGGTCAATAACATGTCTGAAACCACATGAAGTTACAAGTGAGAGACATGCAGTATAGGTCTGCAGTACCAGTCCCAAACTCTCTCATTGGTCTGTAACTCCAGTGTGAAAGCACATATAGTTGCAGGTGAGCCACATGCAGTATAGGTCTGCAGTACCAATCCCAAACCCTCTCATTGGTCTGTAACACCAGCACAAAAGCACGTGTAGCCGTGGGTGAGTGACATGCTGTACATTCCTGCAGCATCAGTCCAAAACCCTCCCATTGGTCTGTAACACCAGTGCGAAAGCATATGAAGCTGTAGGTGAACCACATGCAGTATCGGTCTGTAGCACCAGTTCTAAGCCCTCCCATTGGTCTGTAACTCCAGTGTGAAAGAATATGAAGCTGCGGTGAGTGACATGCAGTATAGGTCTGCAGCACCAGTCCCAAATCCTCCCATTGGTCTGTAACACCAGTGTAAAAGTACATGTTGACGCTGCTGAACTACATGCAGTATAGGTCTGCAGTACCAGTCCCAAACCCTCCCATTGGTCTTTAACACCAGCACAAAAGCACGTGTAGCTATGGGTGAGTGACATGCTGTACATTCCTGCAGCATCAGTCCAAAACCCTCCCATTGGTCTGTAACACCAGTGTGAAAGCATATGAAGCTGTAGGTGAGCCACATGCAGTATCGGTCTGTAGCACCAGTTCTAAGCCCTCCCATTGGTCTGTAACTCCAGTTTGAAAGAATATGAAGCTGCGGTGAGTGACATGCAGTATAGGTCTGCAGCACCAGTTCCAAATCCTCTCATTGGTCTGTAACACCAGTGTAAAAGTACATGTAGCTGAAGCACATGCAGTATAGGTTTGCAGTACCAGTCCCAAACCCTCCCATTATTCTGTAACACCAGTGTAAAAGTACATGTAGCTCCAGCTGAACCACATGCAGTGTAGGTCTGCAGCACCAGTCCCAAACTCTGCCATAGGTCTGTAACTCCAGTGTGAAAGCACACGTAGCTGCAGGTGAGTGACATGCAGTATAGGTCTGCAGCACCAGTCCCAAACCCTCCCATTATTCTGTAACTCCAGTGTGAAAGCACACATAGCTGCAGCTGAGCTACATGCAGTATAGGTCTGCAGCACCAGTCCCCATACCTCCCATTGGTCTGTAACTCCAGTGTGAAAGCAGATGTAACTGCAGGTGAACCACATGCAGTATAGGTCTGTAGCACCAGTCCCAAACCCTCCCATTGGTCTGTAACTCCAGTGTGAAACCACATGTAGCTTCAGGTGAGTCACATGCAGTGTAGGTCTGCAACACCAGTTCAGACTCTCCCACTGGTCAATAACATGTCTGAAACCACATGAAGTTACAAGTGAGAGACATGCAGTATAGGTCTGCAGTACCAGTCCCAAACTCTCTCATTGGTCTGTAACTCCAGTGTGAAAGCACATATAGTTGCAGGTGAGCCACATGCAGTATAGGTCTGCAGTACCAATCCCAAACCCTCTCATTGGTCTGTAACACCAGCACAAAAGCACGTGTAGCTGTGGGTGAGTGACATGCTGTACATTCCTGCAGCATCAGTCCAAAACCCTCCCATTGGTCTGTAACACCAGTGCGAAAGCATATGAAGCTGTAGGTGAACCACATGCAGTATCGGTCTATAGCACCAGTTCTAAGCCCTCCCATTGGTCTGTAACTCCAGTTTGAAAGAATATGAAGCTGCGGTGAGTGACATGCAGTATAGGTCTGCAGCACCAGTCCCAAATCCTCCCATTGGTCTGTAACACCAGTGTAAAAGTACATGTTGACGCAGCTGAACTACATGCAGTATAGGTCTGCAGTACCAGTCCCAAACCCTCCCATTGGTCTTTAACACCAGCACAAAAGCACGTGTAGCCATGGGTGAGTGACATGCTGTACATTCCTGCAGCATCAGTCCAAAACCCTCCCATTGGTCTGTAACACCAGTGTGAAAGCATATGAAGCTGTAGGTGAGCCACATGCAGTATCGGTCTGTAGCACCAGTTCTAAGCCCTCCCATTGGTCTGTAACTCCAGTGTGAAAGAATATGAAGCTGCGGTGAGTGACATGCAGTATAGGTCTGCAGCACCAGTTCCAAATCCTCTCATTGGTCTGTAACACCAGTGTAAAAGTACATGTAGCCGCAGCTGAAGCACATGCAGTATAGGTTTGCAGTACCAGTCCCAAACCCTCCCATTATTCTGTAACACCAGTGTAAAAGTACATGTAGCTGCAACTGAACCACATGCAGTGTAGGTCTGCAGCACCAGTCCCAAACTCTGCCACAGGTCTGTAACTCCAGTGTGAAAGCACACGTAGCTGCAGGTGAGTGACATGCAGTATAGGTCTGCAGCACCAGTCCCAAACCCTCCCATTATTCTGTAACTCCAGTGTGAAAGCACACATAGCTGCAGCTGAGCTACATGCAGTATAGGTCTGCAGCACCTGTCCCCATACCTCCCATTGGTCTGTAACTCCAGTGTGAAAGCAGATGTAACTGCAGGTGAACCAGATGCAGTATAGGTCTGTAGCACCAGTCCCAAACCCTCCCATTGGTCTGTAACTCCAGTGTGAAAGCACATGTAGCTGCAATTGTGTCACATGCAGTATAGGTCTGCAGCACCAGTCCCAATCCCTCCCATTGGTCTTTAACACCAGTGCTAAATGCACTTGTAGCCATGGGTGACTGACATGCTGTATATTCCTGCAGCATCAGTCCCAAACACTCCCATTGGTCTGTAACTCTAGTGTGAAACCACATGTAGCTTCAGGTGAGTCACATGCAGTGTAGGTCTGCAACACCAGTTCAGACTCTCCCACTGGTCAATAACATGTCTGAAACCACATGAAGTTACAAGTGAGAGACATGCAGTATAGGTCTGCAGTACCAGTCCCAAACTCTCTCATTGGTCTGTAACTCCAGTGTGAAAGCACATATAATTGCAGGTGAGCCACATGCAGTATAGGTCTGCAGTACCAATCCCAAACCCTCTCATTGGTCTGTAACACCAGCACAAAAGCACGTGTAGCTGTGGGTGAGTGACATGCTGTACATTCCTGCAGCATCAGTCCAAAACCCTCCCATTGGTCTGTAACACCAGTGCGAAAGCATATGAAGCTGTAGGTGAACCACATGCAGTATCGGTCTATAGCACCAGTTCTAAGCCCTCCCATTGGTCTGTAACTCCAGTTTGAAAAGAATATGAAGCTGCGGTGAGTGACATGCAGTATAGGTCTGCAGCACCAGTTCCAAATCTCTCATTGGTCTGTAACACCAGTGTAAAAGTACATGTAGCCGCAGCTGAAGCACATGCAGTATAGGTTTGCAGTACCAGTCCCAAACCCTCCCATTATTCTGTAACACCAGTGTAAAAGTACATGTAGCTGCAACTGAACCACATGCAATGTAGGTCTGCAGCACCAGTCCCAAACTCTGCCACAGGTCTGTAACTCCAGTGTGAAAGCAACGTAGCTGCAGGTGAGTGACATGCAGTATAGGTCTGCAGCACCAGTCCCAAACCTCCCATTATTCTGTAACTCCAGTGTGAAAGCACACATAGCTGCAGCTGAGCTACATGCAGTATAGGTCTGCAGCACCTGTCCCATACTTCCCATTGGTCTGTAACTCCAGTGTGAAAGCAGATGTAACTGCAGGTGAACCACATGCAGTATAGGTCTGTAGCACCAGTCCCAAACCTCCCATTGGTCTGTAACTCCAGTGTGAAAGCACATGTAGCTGCAATTGTGTCACATGCAGTATAGGTCTGCAGCACCAGTCCCAATCCCTCCCATTGGTCTTTAACACCAGTGCTAAATGCACTTGTAGCCATGGGTGACTGACATGCTGTATATTCCTGCAGCATCAGTCCCAAACACTCCCATTGGTCTGTAACTCTAGTGTGAAACCACATGTAGCTTCAGGTGAGTCACATGCAGTGTAGGTCTGCAACACCAGTTCAGACTTTCCCACTGGTCAATAACATGTCTGAAACCACATGAAGTTACAAGTGAGAGACATGCAGTATAGGTCTGCAGTACCAGTCCCAAACTCTCTCATTGGTCTGTAACTCCAGTGTGAAAGCACATATAATTGCAGGTGAGCCACATGCAGTATGAGTCTCAGTACCAATCCCAAACCCTCTCATTGGTCTGTAACACCAGCACAAAAGCACGTGTAGCTGTGGGTGAGTGACATGCTGTACATTCCTGCAGCATCAGTCCAAAACCCTCCCATTGGTCTGTAACACCAGTGCGAAAGCATATGAAGCTGTAGGTGAACCACATGCAGTATCGGTCTATAGCACCAGTTCTAAGCCCTCCCATTGGTCTGTAACTCCAGTTTGAAAGAATATGAAGCTGCGGTGAGTGACATGCAGTATAGGTCTGCAGCACCAGTTCCAAATCCTCTCATTGGTCTGTAACACCAGTGTAAAAGTACATGTAGCCGCAGCTGAAGCACATGCAGTATAGGTTTGCAGTACCAGTCCCAAACCCTCCCATTATTCTGTAACACCAGTGTAAAAGTACATGTAGCTCCAGCTGAACCACATGCAGTGTAGGTCTGCAGCACCAGTCCCAAACTCTGCCATAGGTCTGTAACTCCAGTGTGAAAGCACACGTAGCTGCAGGTGAGTGACATGCAGTATAGGTCTGCAGCACCAGTCCCAAACCCTCCCATTATTCTGTAACTCCAGTGTGAAAGCACACATAGCTGCAGCTGAGCTACATGCAGTATAGGTCTGCGCACCTGTCCCCATACCTCCCATTGGTCTGTAACTCCAGTGTGAAAGCAGATGTAACTGCAGGTGAACCACATGCAGTATAGGTCTGTAGCACCAGTCCCAAACCCTCCCATTGGTCTGTAACTCCAGTGTGAAAGCACATGTAGCTGCAATAGTGTCACATGCAGTATAGGTCTGCAGCACCAGTCCCAATCCCTCCCATTGGTCTTTAACACCAGTGCTAAATGCACTTGTAGCCATGGGTGACTGACATGCTGTATATTCCTGCAGCATCAGTCCCAAACACTCCCATTGGTCTGTAACTCCAGTGTGAAACCACATGTAGCTTCAGGTGAGTCACATGCAGTGTAGGTCTGCAACACCAGTTCAGACTCTCCCACTGGTCAATAACATGTCTGAAACCACATGAAGTTACAAGTGAGAGACATGCAGTATAGGTCTGCAGTACCAGTCCCAAACTCTCTCATTGGTCTGTAACTCCAGTGTGAAAGCACATATAGTTGCAGGTGAGCCACATGCAGTATAGGTCTGCAGTACCAATCCCAAACCCTCTCATTGGTCTGTAACACCAGCACAAAAGCACGTGTAGCTGTGGGTGAGTGACATGCTGTACACTCCTGCAGCATCAGTCCAAACCCTCCCATTGGTCTGTAACACCAGTGCGAAAGCATATGAAGCTGTAGGTGAACCACATGCAGTATCGGTCTATAGCACAGTTCTAAGCCCTCCCATTGGTCTGTAACTCCAGTGTGAAAGAATATGAAGCTGCGTGAGTGACATGCAGTATAGGTCTGCAGCACCAGTCCCAAATCCTCCCATTGGTCTGTAACACCAGTGTAAAAGTACATGTTGACGCAGCTGAACTACATGCAGTATAGGTCTGCAGTACCAGTCCCAAACCCTCCCATTGGTCTTTAACACCAGCACAAAAGCACGTGTAGCCATGGGTGAGTGACATGCTGTACATTCCTGCAGCATCAGTTCAAAACCCTCCCATTGGTCTGTAACACCAGTGTGAAAGCATATGAAGCTGTAGGTGAGCCACATGCAGTATCGGTCTGTAGCACCAGTTCTAAGCCCTCCCATTGGTCTGTAACTCCAGTGTGAAAGAATGTGAAGCTGCGGTGAGTGACATGCAGTATAGGTCTGCAGCACCAGTTCCAAATCCTCTCATTGGTCTGTAACACCAGTGTAAAAGTACATGTAGCCGCAGCTGAAGCACATGCAGTATAGGTTTGCAGTACCAGTCCCAAACCCTCCCATTATTCTGTAACACCAGTGTAAAAGTACATGTAGCTGCAACTGAACCACATGCAGTGTAGGTCTGCAGCACCAGTCCCAAACTCTGCCATAGGTCTGTAACTCCAGTGTGAAAGCACACATAGCTGCAGGTGAGTGACATGCAGTATAGGTCTGCAGCACCAGTCCCAAACCCTCCCATTATTCTGTAACTCCAGTGTGAAAGCACACATAGCTGCAGCTGAGCTACATGCAGTATAGGTCTGCAGCACCTGTCCCAAACCCTCCCATTGGTCTGTAACACCAGTGTGAAAGCACATGTAGCTGCAGGTGAACCACATGCAGTATAGGTCTGCAGCACCAATCCCAAACCCTCCCATTGGTCTGTAACTCCAGTGTAAAAGCACACATAGCTGCAGCTGAGCTACATGCAGTATAGGTCTGCAGCACCAGTCCCAAACCCTCCCATTGTTCTGTAACACCAGTGTGAAAGCACATGTAGCTGCAGGTGAACCACATGCAGTATAGGTATGCAGTACTAGTCCCAAACCCTCCCATTGGTCTGTAACTCCAGTGTGAAAGCACATGTAGCTGCAGCTGAACTACATGCAGTATAGGTCTGCAGCACCAGTCCTAAACCCTCCCAGTGGTCTGTAACACCAGTGTGAAAGCATATGTAGCTGCAGATGAACCACATGCAGTATAGGTCTGCAGCACCAGTCCCAAACCCTTCCATTATTCTGTAACACCAGTGTGAAAGCACACGTAGCTGCAGCTGAACCACATGCAGTATAGGTCTGCAGCATCAGTCCCAGACCCTCCCATTGGTCTTTAACACCAGCGCTAAAGCATGTGTAGCCATGGGTGAGTGACATGCTGTATATTCCTGCAGCATCAGTCCCAAACACTCCCATTGGTCTGTAACTCCAGTGTGAAACCACATGTTGCTTGAGGTGAGTCACATGCAGTGTAGGTCTGTACACAAGTTCAAATTTTCCCACTGGTCTGTAACATGTCTGAAACCACATGAAGTTGCAAGTGAGTGACATGCAGTATAGGTCTGCAGTACCAGTCCCAAACTCTCTCATTGGTCTGTAACTCCAGTGTGAAAGCACATATAGTTGCAGGTGAGCCACATGTAGTATAGGTTTGCAGCACCAGTCCCAATACCTCCCTTCGGTCTGTAACTGTAGCGTGAAAGCACATGTAACTGCAGGTGAGCTACATGCAGGATAGGTCTGCAGTACCAGTCCCAAACCCTCCCATTATTCTGTAACACCAGTGTAAAAGTACATGTAGCTGCAGCTGAACTACATGCAATATAGGTCTGCAGCACCAGTTCCAAACCCTCCCATTGGTCTGTAACACCAGTGTAAAAGAATATGAAGCTGCAGGTGAGCCACATGCAGTATAGGCCTGCAGCATCAGTCCCAGACCCTCCCATTGGTCTTTAACACCAGCGCTAAAGCATGTGTAGCCATGGGTGAGTGACATGCTGTATATTCCTGCAGCATCAGTCCCAAACACTCCCATTGGTCTGTAACTCCAGTGTGAAACCACATGTTGCTTGAGGTGAGTCACATGCAGTGTAGGTCTGTACACAAGTTCAAACTTTCCCACTGGTCTGTAACATGTCTGAAACACATGAAGTTGCAAGTGAGTGACATGCAGTATAGGTCTGCAGTACCAGTCCCAAACTCTCATTGGTCTGTAACTCCAGTGTGAAAGCACATATAGTTGCAGGTGAGCCACATGTAGTATGGGTTTGCAGCACTGGTCCAATACCTCCTTCGGTCTGTAACTGTGCGTGAAAGCACATGTAACTGCAGGTGAGCTACATGCAGGATAGGTCTGCAGTACCAGTCCCAAACCCTCCCATTATTCTGTAACACCAGTGTAAAAGTACATGTAGCTGCAGCTGAACTACATGCAATATAGGTCTGCAGCACCAGTTCCAAACCCTCCCATTGGTCTGTAACACCAGTGTAAAAGAATATGAAGCTGCAGGTGAGCCACATGCAGTATAGGCCTGCAGCACCAGTCCCAAACCCTCCCACTGGTCTGTAACTCCAGTGTGAAAGAATATGAAGTTGCAGGTGAGCCACATGCAGTATAGGCCTGCAGCACCAGTCCCAAACCCTCCCACTGGTCTGTAACTCCAGTGTGAAAGAATATGAAGCTGCAGGTGAGCCACATGCAGTATAGGTCTGCAGCATCAGTCCCAAACCCTCCCACTGGTCTGTAACACCAGCGTGAAAGCACATGTAGCTGCAGGTGAGCCACATGTAATATAGGTCTGCAGCACAAGGTCTTGCATATTTGGTCCATAGTGTGATAACTGAGCCCTAATGAAGAAGAATTAATTGAGTTGGAGGAGTAAGCCATGGTTTGCATGGTGCAGCCCAGAGTGATCTGAGACATGCTGCCTTTGAAAGCTGCCAGAAGATCTGTACTGAAGATAGCCACCGAGGAACCCATCCCTGGGGCCTCATTCCTATGCAGACCTTTTTTTTCCAGTGGGGAGTTGGTGGGAAAAGACGGGAATGGCAAGCTTGCAAAGATGCACAGGAGGCACTGGACAATTGACTGATTCTGAGAGCCTATGTGTGTTGGCTGGATCTCAGAGATGCAATCAAAACTCTTCCCATCGGGAGAAATTCATTTATAAAGCCCCTTGGGTGAGGGTGCTCAAAGCCAGTTTTACACCATCAAAACACCAAATAATCGTGGCACATACACCATTGATATCTGCAAGCTTGAACTTCCCTTTTATTAACTAGCAAGTTCATAGACTGAAACTTACTAGCAACTTCATTCACGGCTGTTGTTGGAGCCACTTTGTGTGGAGCTGACTCCTGAAAACTGCAGTAAATACTACAAAAAACATATGTTCCTTTCTGGTGTTATTTGAACACTTTCAGTGTGACTGTGGCTTTTGAGAGAAGAGTGCTGTGACTTTGTAAAACTGCAGCTTCATTCAGACTTCAGAGTAGAAAAAGTCAATGGGCCTGATTTTCACAGGGTGGAATTTGTCGCAAGGTGCCTCCACCAAAAGGATTTGATGGAATGGTGCCTCATGCCAAAAAATATGGCAGTCCTGATTTTTGAACTCAGGCTGCATCAAAATCAGGAAGCCATATGCCTAACCAGCCCTGTGCCACCGCTTCACCAGAAGTGCAGGTCCACCAGGTTGTAAGGGGGCTGGTGCCATGGTGAGGCTGTAGCGTCCCCATATTTGGGAATTTGGAAGGTCCATTGTAGACACATTATGGATTTCAGATCAGACCACCTATGAGCTGGTCTGGTGTGAGTGGAGTGGGGGAGTCTGCAAGCACATGGTACAGGGCAGAGGGACCTGTGGGGTGCTAATGTGGGCAGCGGGGATGCAGCAGCTGTGGCAAGGTACATAGGTGGCACCGAGTAGATGTGCCCTGGACAGCAGGACAGAGCCACTAGGACTGGGTACTCCCTGGTACTCAAGCATTGACTGTCCTAGACTCCCTGGTGCCACTAGCTCTGGTACCTGTCCCAGAGCATACACAGTCCCTGACATGTGGCAGTAGGCAATAAGTGCAGGATTCTTGGTGCAGATGGTGGATGGGGACATACCCCTGGCACCACAACATTTCCCTGCTGAACATCCCACTGCATGGAGCCATACTGATGCCCGACTACACTAATGGGGACTGTGTAAGCTATGGTACAGGTGCTAGGGTTGGTGGCACCTGGGGGATCTAGGACAGAGTTTGTGCTTGACTAATGTCCTAGCAGCTCAGTCAAACTCTCCAGGGCAGATCTGCATTGTGCTACCTGAGTACCTGCCACAGTCACCGTGCCCCTGCTACCTTCAGGTCACTCTGCTTAGTCCCATAACCTCCGAGGCTTCCTCCCCCCAACTTCACTGTTTGCATCAGCATTGTATTAGGCAAGGGTGCTTGATGGGACCATCCGTAAAACCTCTCCAGTACACCAAATATGTGCTACAACACTTTGACTGTGGCAATTCTCGGGACTTAGGGACAGGGACATCTGAAGTGAAGTCAGGTGCAGGCTCTCTAGCACACCTGGAGTTTGATGCAGCTGGGGATTGCCACATCATCTGCTGATCTAGCGGCTCTTCAAACATAAGGCCCTTTGTCTCAAGTTTGATTCAGCAGTAAAGTTAGTTACTTTGGTGTTTAGATCTCAGAGTTGCAGCATGACTAGCATAGCTCACAGTCAGTAGGCTCAATGATTTTTGGATTGTGGAGAATACTTGAGTGCAGTCCCAAGCCCATCACATTCCAAAACTCCTTCACTGCCAAGCTACAAATCTGCAGGATTGCCAATCACACTACTACCTTATCAGAGGATATTCTTGTATGTGCTTGTATCAATAGGGCCCACTTGTAAAGAGGACTTGATGGGCTGGAACCCAGGCAAGGTGGGACAAACCTAATGAGATTATGCCAGGCCAAAAAAAACAACTGTATACTGACTATCTGGCCATTGAGGGGTAAAAGTGTATGTATTAGCTCATATGGGTAAGGAGTATGATAGAGACCTTCCAAGAGGTATGGTGTTTGAAGAGGAGGAAAAGGTACTATAACAGGATTTTGAAACTCAGAACCTGTGTGATGCTAAAGTACTGGAAGTGCTCCATGACTGATCTATCATCCCCAGAAGAAAAAATTACTTATCATAGTAGCATTGTTTCTTCCAAGGCATCTCCTAGTAGGATTAGATAGTCTGCAGTCAGCTCAGAATTTCTGACTGCCCCCTGAACTTTGAGGTGCAATATATGCAAATCTTGTTTTTAACTCTTTTATCCTCCATCTCCGACCACCAGACTCTCTCCAGTGTAGTCACTCAGTGCATCCCTGTCCCATCCAGCCAGAAGTCCCCAGTCCTACCTGCTGGTGTGGGGATCTCCACTTTGCTTCACCGGTCCCTGACCCCTACATCTAAATCTCCCTGGGCGGGACTGCCGACTCCACCAAGTGACTTTTCTACAATCGAGACAGGCAACCCAGTGAATGAAAGGAGCATCAGAGGCAGACTGGAAGACCTGGCGATGGATGTGGTGGATGACTACAGGACCCACCTTTGTGTACTAGGGGATGAGGTGTTTCCACATTTTTCTTTGTGTTCCTGAGGGCACAGACGTGCAATGTCATCCAGTGCAGCATGGAAGCTCCCACACCCCTTCTGTATGCTCTATGACTGTTGTGTCTCCTGGACATTGCCAGAGCCATGCAGAGCAGTGCAGAGCCAGTAACCCTCCTCTGTGAAAGGAAAGCTGCCAGCCGGCAGCTCAATATATGTCCATGCCCCCCTGGCTGACCCCCAATGCCTGAGTTCACTCTCAAACCTGGGTCGCCAGTGTAGCGTGAGGTATGGCATCCAGTTCCTCAACCCTCAGCACCACTGGGTCACCTATTATATGCAAATTAAGGAATTTGGAAAGCAACATTCAAACTGCTGCCTCTAGGTGGACTGTGTTCTGTCTAATTGCCAGATTTGATTTTGTAGATGAGAGCACTAAACTATTTAAATTAAATAATTGCAAGTTAAAACCCTTAGCAACAATACGCTCCCCTTGGTAAAGAAAATAGGTTCCAGACAGGACAAGAACAACACAAGAAAAGGAGAACCAGGTATCCTAGCTATACTTATGCGCATTAACAAATCTGTAAAGTCATGATTAATAGCAATATTGGAAACTTTCTTAAAAGTATTGCTGATCCTGTTCAGGTTCTGTAAGGGTAGGTAGGGGTGGGAAGTCTAATCCTACTAGGAGATCCCGTGGAAGAAACAATATTACAATGATAAGTCATTTTTTCTTCAAGCCCCAGGAATCTCGTAATATTATTAGACAATCTGTAGACTACCAAGCGGTGTCTTGGGAAATGGGTACAGATCCTATTTAGGAAAAAAGGTTCTGCAATACTGCAGTGCCTAACCTGGCATCAGTCCTGGACTGAATGTCCAGACAGTAGTATTTGTGAAGGTGTGGACTGTATTCCAGGTAGCCGCTTTATAGGTTTTCATCAAGGGGATGTCCTTTGCAGCTGCCACAGAAACAACAGTTCCACAAGTGGAATGTGCCCCGGGGCCCTGTGGTGGCTGTTTGTCAACCTTACTATAGCAGAATTGGATACAGGATTCTATCCAATGTGCAGCTGACCACTTTTCTTTCCCACTTTATCGTAGGTAATAAACAGCTATGAGTGGGAATCCCTGAGGTCCTTAGTATGAGTAATGTAATAGCTGAGAAATCCTTTTACATCCAAGCTATGAAGCTTCAATTCACCTGAACTAGATTGGCTGTGAAAAATACAGGGTGATTGACTCGTTCAAGAGAAACTCAGATACCACCTATGGAAGGAACATCTTGTTAGTCCAAAGGACTACCTTGTCCTAATGGAAGATAATGTATTTAAGATCAGTGTGAAGAGCTTGGAACTCACACACTCTTCTTGCTGAAGTTTATTGCCACCAGGAATACAGTTTTCCATGTGACATATTTCAGGTCAGCTGTAGCCATAGGCTTGAAGGAGGTTCCATGAGTTTGGCTATGTACAAATTCAGATCCCAAGGAGGGACTGGTTTTCTAACAGAAGGGAACATATGTGTCAATCCTTTGAAAATTTTTCTAAAAATAGTGAGAAGTGATTGTTCTCTGAGCACCTGCAGACAAATAAGCAGATACTACTGCTAAGTGAACCCTAAGGGTTGCAGACCTGAGGCCTAGAGCCTGTAAGTGCACCAGATAATCAAGCAATGTAGACAAACCTGACTTAAGGGAATTGTTTTATTTTTTTTTATTTATTGAGTTCTAGGATTACAAATACCAATGAGCCTAGGCTTTTTTACAAAGGTTCCACATCATGAGGTACAGTTAGACAGAGCGTTACAGGCAATACAGTAAATTGATGTACAAACAAAATTGCATATGAGAGACATAAATTGAGGCATCATTAATGAAGGAAAGAAGAAAGAAATGAAATGAGAAGAAAAGGAATAGAGGGGGGTGGGGCAGAGGAAGAGTGTGAGGGACAGCAAAGGGAGATTAGGTGGGGTAGAGGGAGGAAATGGAGGGGTGGTGGTGGTGGAGGAGGGGGATGCAGCCTGGGGGCATTGTCAGAGAACACTAGAAGTACAGGAGTTGGGCAGGGTGGTGTCTGCAAGTGCTAGGAGGCTGAGGCTCTTGTGGATGCAGCCAGAACAAGCGAAGCCACGATGTAGGGATCTGTTCATAATCCAGGAGGCCACACTGTGGAGCTTTCATTAGACATTACAGTCACAGGTTCTGCCGGCAATAAGAGAGTGGTGGAGCCTGGTTTTGAAGGCACTGAGCATGGGGATGGTGGTGATATCACTAGAGAGTCCATTTAGCCAGCTAGCAGCCTGGTAGGCAAAAGTTCCTTGACCTTGGGTCGTACAACAGTAGATGATTTGGAATTGCTGCAATTTGGTCCCCCAGGAGCACCAGCTGCTTTTTTTAGGTTGCAGGAGAGTAGCAACACCGGGTGGGGGGAGGCCCATCTGAATTTTCTTAGCCACTATTCATTTATTCATTACAAATCGGGCTGACAACCTTTGAGTCAGAGACTCATTTACAAAGGCACCTTGTCACGGGGGGCAGACATCAAGATAGGTATTACAGTGCAGATTAAAACAGAGGATAACATTACAGGTGCAGTAAAAAGAACATTTAACATAGATACACTTAGGTTACGTAATGTAGTAGTTTGTATTTTACTTAGGTTACATAATATTACAAAACTGTGAGTTACACTCATGGATATAGTAGGTCCTCAGAGAAGACAGTGGGTTACATCCCTGTTTGGACCTAATAGGGAAGGGATAGGTTTGGGGGAGGGAGAGGCTGTCCAGTGGACATTGTCAAGCCGGGGGCAAGGCGGGTGGGAACCACAGGTTACAACAGGGGGTTAGTTGCACCTACAACAGTGGGTATTAAAGATATGGTTCCAAAGGGCTGTTTTGAAGGAGCCAATTTTTGGCAAGTTGAAGATGCAGCTAGGGAGGGAGTTAAACCAGGTGGGGGCTCAGTAGAGAAAGGATCTCTGGGCAAGAGAGGTCTTGGTTCTAGGCACCTTGAAAGTGGCCTTAACAGAGCTATGGGTGGTGACGGACAAAGATGGCTGCTGTAGGAAGGTGGAGACCCCCAGGGGGAGAGTCCTAGCGGTGATTTCTTAGTGAGAAAGGGAACATTGGGAAAGGGAACTTTGTTTAACCAGAAGTAGCAAACTAAGAAGAAGCTTGTTTCCAGATGTGACCTGGTAGCACAAGGAAGTAAAGTGACTTGCTCAGAATCACACAGTATGAAGGCAGATCTGGTAGAGCAGTCGCTCCTCAAAGTTGAGAAGATTGGTGGTAGTATAGAGAAGGCAGGTGTGAGTTCGGCTGAGGGCACCGGTCAGGAGTCTACAGGCCTTATTGATGGAGAGTTGGATTTTGGAGAGGGCAGTGTTGTCAGCTGCAGCATACATGGGCAAGCCATAGTCCACGAGGGACAAGACGGAGGAGGTGATGGCCAGCCTGAGGGCAACCTGAGGCAGGCAGTCCCTGTGCCAGTATAGCAGGTCAATCCGAGAGTTAATAGCAGCTGACAGGGCATTAATGTGGATGTGGAAGGACAGGGCAGTATCGAACGTGATGCCTAGGCACTTTTATGTGGTCACTTGTTCTAGCGGGTGCAGAGTGCTGGGGATAATCAAGAGGGGGGGGTATTTTTAGCTTTATTTTGGTGGTGGGAGAAGAGGATTGATTTGGTTTTCTTTAGGTTAATGACCAGTCCGCGGTCACTGAACCACCTTCCGGTTCGGTTGTAAGCTTGCTGGAGGGATAATTGGAGGGAGGTGGGATTGGGATGTGATGTAATGAGGACTGCAGCATCAGCGTAGAGGAGCATTTTACTGGTACATGAGCTGGGCAGGGTGTTGAGGTAGAGACTAAAAAGTATTGGACCCAGGATGGACCCCTGAGGGACCCCTGAGTAAATGGGAAGAGTGCTGGAGAGGGAGCTGCTGATCTTGACACACTGGGATCTAGCAGAGAGGTAGCTAGAGAACCAGGAAATTCATCCAAGACCATAGGGAGGATCCTGGACTAGAGGGGGCAGCTGCTGGGGTTATTGCTGCCTAAGGCTTTTAGCAGGTGTGGCCTGGCTTCTTGGGGGGATAGGGTGTGCAGGTAGAATGGTGGGTGATGCAGGACCAGAGGGAAAGAGGTGGGGATTGGGTAAAAGAAGCTGCTGGGGAGGACCGAGCTTAGGTCAGAGAAGGCAGTGTTAAGGCAATCGGCTATAAGGAGTGGATCTGTGGTGGGGGTGCCATTGATGGAGAGCTGAGATGGTGGGGGGAGCGGGACTTCCCATTTAGCTCTATGCAGGTTTGGTATTTAATATACTTGTCAAGTTGCAGCCAGCTGGTTTGGGAGTAGAGGTCACAGGTGTATGTATGACACTGAGCGCCAGTGATGAGCCGACGAGCCTTGTTGAGGGAGGTGGTTACCCATTTGAGTGCAGTAACCATTGCTGATCCGTAGATGATGAGGCCATAGTCAATGGTGGCAATGATGGTGCTCTGGACAGCAGCAGTCAGGGCTACAGGGGGAAGGTGTCTCCTGTGGTGGAACAGCAAACCTAGTCTGGAGTTTGCACCTCTGGCAACGTTGTTGATGTGGTCTGTGTAGGAGAGGTACGGGTCTAGGGTGATCCCAAGGTATTTAAAAGTTTGGACCTGTTCTAGTAGGCCACCATGGCTGGTGTATATGGAGAGGTGATGGAGTTTATGTTTATTATGGGAGTTACTGAAGATCATGATCTAAGTTTTTTTCTGACTGAGGATCAGTTTGTGTTAGGTGAACCAGTTCTCAATAGTGGAAAAGCAATGCTGGAGGTTGCTTTGCTGCTGGTTTGGATCCTGGTGTGAGGCTAGGATTACCGCATCATCGGCGTATAGTATGATTTGCTGTGAGCAGGAGACTGGCAGTGTATTTAGGAACAGGCTGAAGAGGAGTGGTCCCAGGATGGATCCCTGAAGAACACCGGAGCAGACAAGTTTGACTTCACAGAGCAGATCTGCAATTTTTACACATTGTGACCTGTTTGCAAGGTAGCTTTTGAACCAAGATATAGAAATGGGGGACAGCCCAGCCTTTTGAATCTGGGCAAGAAGAAAGCAGTGGTGGACAGCATCAAATGCCTTGGTTAGGTCAATAAAGATAGCGCCAGTGAGTTGTCCTTTGTCCAGGGAGCTGTGGATTGCCCCGGTGACTTCAAGTAATGCAGAAGCAGCGCTATGGCCTTTCTAGAAACCATGTTGTTGCCTACAGAGGATGTCATGCTTGTCCAGATATTCAGTAAGCTGGTCCGATACTATGTGTTCCAGGGCTTTTGAGAGGGATGGCAAGACTGAGATTGGGTGGTAGTTCCCATGGTCAGTCTTGTCACCACTTTTGTGGATCGGGGTGACAGTGGCTGAGTTCCATTTTTCTGGGAATTGGTTGAGTGTAAGGGAGAGGTTAAAAATCTTGGTAAGAGGCCCCAGTACCTCTTCTAGGATGAGGGCCAGGAGCTTGAGGTCAAGTCATTGCTAGATCTGGATTTGCTGATGGTTTTGGTGATGTACTTACGAACAACATTCTTCTGGACTACTTTAAAGTAGAAGGGAGGGTGGCTGCTGAGAGTTGTGGAGTTGGTGGTATCGGGAGCGGCATCATCATTAAAGAAGTTAGGGGGAACGACACTGCTAAGATCAGTGAAAGCAGTGTTGAAAGTATCAGCGTTGGTTTTTGGGTCCAGTGTGGTATTCCCATTTACCTTTAGCATGGCCGGCATGGATTTGGATTTCTTCCCAATGATTTCATTTAGATTGTTCCAGAAGTCTCTCTCATTTCTCCTGGAATCAGAGAGTACTTTCTTGTAGTAGTCACATTTCTGTGATCAGATGGTTTTTGTGCAGTCATTACGTGCTTGTTTATAATTTTGGATGTCACCTTGTTTCCCAGTGGATCTAGCCATTTACCAAAGGTGGCCCCTGGATTTTAGCTTTTTTAGGAGGTCTCCAGTTAGCCAAGGGTTGCAGAGGGTTTTAACTTTGTGCTTCTTTAGGGGTACAAATATGTTACAGGCATTATTAAAGATGTGAATGAAGTGATCTAGAGCCAGGTTTGTATCTGACACCAGGACTATAGGAGTCCAGTCTTGTTGGAGGAGGTAGGCTTTGAGGTGAGTTAACTGGCCATGGGGGAGAACTCTGCTGTAAATGATTTTGGGGGAGGTTGTGGAATTTGTTAGACCAGGTACAGCTGATTGGAGAGTGATCACTGAGTGAGTCCAGAAGGATGGCAGAGTTTGAGATCCTAGAGGGGTGGCTAGTCAGAATCCAGTCAAGCAGGGTACTAGTCCCTGTTTTATAGTTCTTTCTGGTTGGGGAGTCCAGCATCTGTGTTAGCTTGGCCGATAGTACAGAGTCCTTGAAAGTACCTGCCTCAGCTGAGAGCCAGTTGATGTTGAAGTCTCCCAGCAGGATGGTTTCAGAGTCAGGTGGTTGTGATCTGACAAGGTCCAAGACGGTGGTTAGGCCTGAATCCTGCTCCTTAGGAGAAACATATACCATAGCAACTGTGAGTGCCTTGTTATGGGTGCCTAGTAGGATCCTGATGGGGAGAATCTGCACAGGGCAGGTTGCAAGGGCTGATTTGGTTTGGTGGCCCAGGATAGTGTCTTTCAGATACAGGGCACAACCTCCACCTCTTTTTGATTTGCGATTGAGCCTAAAGGCATTGTATCCTGTGATGGTAATTGCCTGGTCGGGAACCAGGGGGATGAGCCAGGTTTCAACAAATGCCAAAATTTCAGGATTATGTTGGCTAGCAAAGGCTTGCAGGGAATCAGTCTTGTGGAGTAGGCTGCATATATTCAGGCACATGATTGAAAGAGTGCCAGATGAGTTGTGTTTGGGTTAGACCTTGCTGGTGTATGGGCCAGGGTTCAGGTGAACATTTCCCAATAATAGGAGGAGAAATAGCAGAAACTTCATGGTGCAGAGATGTAGTTCCCTGAGAGAGAGCTTATGTTTTATTTTGTGGCGGGAGCATGCCATGGTGTGGATGCGATAGTTCAACATGGAGGTAGCAAGGTATGCCGATGTTGGCATCCAGTCTGCAAGTGGCAGTTTTTTCATTGGAGGCTGCCACCTGTGGTCCGGGTTTGAGATTCCCGGAGAGGTGCCAAGGTAACGCTAAGCAGAGATCAGTTGGTAGGTTTGTGAGGCGGGAGGGAAACAGACTCTGGGAGGGCTGAGGAGTGGGAGGAGGGCGGAGAGGGAGAGGAGGAGGGTGGCAGTAGAGATGAGGGAGAGCATGGTAAACTGAGAGTGTATATGATTTGAGAACAAGATTAGAACAGGAATGGTCTGGGTTGGCAGTGGTCAGGGGTGGTACATGCGATGGGCGGGGAAGCCAAAGAGTTGGACCAGTGAGGAGCTAGTGAAGGAGGGTCTATAAGGCGGTGGGCATGGTGAAGATCTATTTAATTAAGGTTGGAGGTGGGGGAGGGGGAGCGGGCATAACATTTCAGCTGCTTTCAGTGCAAGCCTATGGGCACACTGCCCTGGTGCACAGAAAATTAGAAGCAGAAAGGTACAGTCCAATAAGGAGTCAGAAAGGAGAAAGGAGAGCAGCAGTCCAATCACAGTGGACCATGGAGAGCGATTGTCCAATGGTGGCACCTTGCTGCTTCCCTCATCAGTCTTGGGTCCTTACCCGGCTGCATGGTTCTCTGGGTCGGGCTGGAGAGAGGTGCATGAGCGGCTGGTTCTGGGGCTACTGCCGCACCGACGGAGGGCAGATTGTAGCCCAGTCAGGGGCACGTTCAAGTCTGCAGGAGGAAGGAGAGGGTAGAGGTGATTAGCATGAGGACAAAGGAGAGTGACATGGGGGCTAAATCAGGGGCCATGGAGCTGAAAGTAGAAAGAGAGAAAAATTACAGACATGGCGGGGGTCAGCAGCAGAGGCGTAGCATGGGTACTTGGTCTGGTGCTAGGCAGGGGTGAGACAGTGAAAGCAGGGAAAAAAGTATTCACAGAGGGGCAGATTGCACAGGGGGAAAAAAAGAAAAGAGAAAAGCAGGGGTATGGAGTGAGGGGGGGTGGGAGGTTCGAGGCCAGGAGAGAGGAGGCAAGGGTCAAGGTAATGGAGGGCACTAAGGTGGCAGAGCAGAGAAAACAGTCAATAAAATTACAGTGCAGTGTTTGTTACCAACAGAATCATCTCTAACAATCTGGAAACACCCCACACAGTACAATCAAGCCAGTGAAAGTGCTGGCAGAAAGCAAAAGTTAGAGAGTGGGCCAAAATTGCGGCTGCTTTCAATGCAAGTCTATGGGTGCATGGTCCTGGTGTGCAGAAAATTAGAAGCAGAAAGGCACAGTCCAATAAGGAGTCAGAGAGGAGAGCAGTGGTCCAATCACAGTGGACCACGGAGAATGATTGTCCAATGGTGGCACCTTGCTGCTTCCCTGGTTGTTCTGGAGTCCTTATCCGGCTGCGTGGTTCTCTAGATCGAGCTGGAGAAAGGCGCCCGAGCGGCCAGTTCCAGGGCCATGGCCACACTGGTGGAGGGCAGATTGTAGCCCAGTCAGGGGCATGTTCGAGTCCAGCTGTGTGGTTCTCTGGGTCAGGCAGGAGAGAGGCGCCCAAGTGGCTGGTTCCAGGGCCGCGGCCGCGCCAGTGGAGGGCAGATTGTAGCCCAGTCAGGGGCACGTTCGAGTCCAGTTGTGTAGTTCTCTGAGTTGGGCTGGAGAGAGATGCTCAAGCGGCTGATTCCTGGGCCACGGCCGCGCCAGTGGAGGGCAGATTGTAGCCCGGTCAGGGGCACGTTCGAGAATTGGTTTTCTTAGGCCTGCACCAGATGGAAAATCTTTTCCATACTGAAGCATACCCGTAAGTCTTTCTTGTGGAAGTTTTCTGATAAATTTTCAGTACTTCAAGTACCTCTTCTGATGGGTTAAATGCAGGAAATTCTAACTCCTCAAGAACCAAGCCTTCAAGTGAAGGCTCTTGAGGTCTAGAAAAACTATCTGCACCTGAACAGCTGTCAGAAGACTGTTGCATCTCTGGGACAGACACATAGGTTGCTTGGTGGCTAGGATGAGTAACAGAGGGTACCATGGCTGACTTGCCCAATCTGATGCAACTAGTATCATGGTTGCAGGATGACTCCTCAGCTTGAGAAGGACTCTTGACAACAGTGGAACTAGCGGGAAGGCAGAAAGAAATGTTCCCATCCAATCCAGGGCTAGTGCTTCCATGGACACTGTGTCCAAAGAGGGCGGCCTGCAGCAATAAAGTGGATGCTGGTGATTTTCTCTTAAGGTGAATAGATCTATTTCTGGGGTGCCCCAACACCTGAAAATTGTGTCCATCACTTGCCTTTTCAAATCCTATTCATGATGATCCAGGCTGATCCTGCTGAATGAATCTGCCAGTGTACTGTCCTTGCTTGAAAGATGAATGGCAGACAGATACACCTCCAGGAAATATGCTAGGGACCAATTATTCATGGCCTCTGTGCACATCCTTGAAGATCTTTTACCCCCTTGCTTGTTGATATAGCACATGGTAGTTGTATTGACTGTACTGACCTGGACTGACTGACCTCTCAACTGAGGGGCAAAGGCATTTAGGGTAAGGAGGACTGCGCTGAACTCTAAAAGGTTGATGTGCAGCTTGGATTCCTGAGGTGACCAAATTTCGCTGATTTTGTGGTTGCTTGTGTGTGTGTCCCCCCACCACTGGTGGGAGGCATCTCTTGTTAGGAGCATGGTGCGGTGCTGTTGATAAAAAAGGGATGCCCTGTCAAAGGCTGTCCCTTTCTTTCCACAACTGTACAGCCTGTAACAGTGTTCTTGTAACTGGCACCAGCTTTGAAATAGGATTCCTTTCTTTTTGGGACCAATGGGCTCTGAGGTGATACTGAATATCCCTCATCTGAAACCTGGAGCCCAACACTACTGCAGTAGTCGAGGCCATGTGGCCTAGGAATGGTAGGAACTGTCTTGCAGTTCTGGACTGACCCAAGGAAAAGGAATTTGTCAGAGTCAGCAGATTTGACACCTTCTGTGGGAGAAAAGCTTTTCTCTGAACAGTATCCAGTTCTGCTCCAATGAACTCCAATTACTGAACTGGCTTTATCTGAGAATTTTAAGCATTGATAAGTAACCCAAGTGACTCCAAGGTACTTTGGGTCACCCTGATGGAATCCTTTATCTGCTGGTATGAATTCCCTATGACTAGCTAGTCATCCAGATAAGGGAATACACTGATTCCCTACCTTCTGAGGTAGTCTGCCAGCTCTGACAGACACATTGTGACTACCCATGGGGTAGCAATGAGCACAAAGGGAAGTGCTGAGAACTGGTAATGAACTGAGGGAAGGGTGAACCTTAAGTACTTTCTGTGGCAAGGTCTGATTGGAATGTGAAAGTAAGCATCTTTCAGATCCAGAGATGTCAGCCAGTTTCCTTTCCTTAGAGAAGTAGTAATTATGGCCAGTGTTACCATTTTGAACCTGGGCTTTGCCAGGTATATCTTTAGGTATCTGAGATTCAAGATTGGCCACCAATCTTCATTTTTCTTTTTGGTAAGAAAGTCTCTTGAGTACATGGCCCCTTCCCCTTTGGGTATGAAGGACTGGCTCTACTGCCCTCTAACTCCAACAGAATAGTCTCTGCCAGAGTTGAAGGTTTAAAAACCCTGTGGCCCTGGAGTTTTGGAAACTGAACTGTAGACAGAGAACCTGACTCATTACCTCAGTAAATGTTTCCCTAGTGTTGGAAGTAATAAGTCAACCTGCCCTCTACGGGGCAGCCTGTTCTGTGCAGTCAGGGGTTCTGTCCATATTTTTGGTCTAGTAGCTGGACTGACTCACTTAGAATACCCCCTGCCCCTGCAGTACCCTCTGACCTGTGTGTACTCTATAGGCGCGTAGAGTTTGGGGCATATAGTCATTCCTGTGGATCCAACAGACGTGGAGTCTCTCTCCCTCTCTTTCTTTCACTCTCATTATCACTCTCACTCCTGTAGGTGGTTGTGCACTCCTCCACCTTTTTCACTTATGGGTCAGTTTTTTCACCAAAAAGGGAATTGTTTTCACAAGGGAAATCCTAAATT
Source organism: Neoceratodus forsteri (assembly GCA_016271365.2). Classification (NCBI taxonomy): domain Eukaryota; kingdom Metazoa; phylum Chordata; order Ceratodontiformes; family Ceratodontidae; genus Neoceratodus; species Neoceratodus forsteri. Next base: position 443,977,645 of record CM057457.1, on the reverse strand, counting down.
TATACAGACAGTTGGTGAGACCCCATCTGGAGTACTGCGTGCAGTTTTGGAGACCTCATCTACGCAAGGACATAGACAGGATGGAAGTAGTCCAGAGGAGGGCAACTAAAATGGTGCAGGGTCTACATCAGAAACCATATGAAGAGAGACTGAGAGAGCTTAATATGTATACCCTTGATGAAAGGAGTGACATGATAGAAACTTTTAAGTACCTCAAGGGAATCAACAAAGTCCAGGAGGGTAGCATCTTTCAGAAAAAGCGATGTATAAGGACAAGGGGGCACAATTTAAAGTTAGAGGGAGGATGGCTCAGGAGTAATGTGAGGAAATTATTTTTCACGGAGAGAGTGGTGGACGCATGGAACCGCCTTCCTGGAGAGGTTGTGGGGTCTAAAACAGTGGAGGAATTCAAACATGCATGGGACAGACATAAGGCAATTATAGTGGGGGGTTGCAGGAAATAGGCTGTTGGTTAACTAGAATCTGCAGCTTATCCAGTAGGTAGGGAAATGGGCAGACTGGGTGGGCCAAGTGGTCCTTATCTGCCGTCAAAGTCTATGTTTCTACTTTGCTCTAGAGTTACTTTCCTCTGCCACAAACTCCTCCCCCTCCCTTTTCTCCTCTCTTTCCCCTCCCCTCTCCACTCCAAAGTACCTCCTCCACAAGGCCCTTACGCCCCTCCTCCCCACTACAAGCTACTGCCTAGGTTATTTTCTAAGCCTGCACATATTGGAATTGCAGGATCTGTTTGGAATATCCTTCCTCTGTATATGAATCATGCTGTAAGTGTTCTGTATATATTGAATGGGATGTACTTTATACCCCCATGTTTGATGTGTTAATTTATTAATTGTTTTACTCTGCCTCCTATCTGTTTAATGTACTCTGTATGACTGGATGTTTGTGAAAATGGGCCTTTTTGCTCGCATACCTTTCGAATATAAAATAAAAATTGATTGAATGATTGTCTGGTGTAACACTGGTTGCGCTGAGCCAAGCAAATAATTTGAAAGAAACTGATAGGGCCTACATTCTGGATGCAGAATCATTTGCATCCACAGCCATGTGAAATTGATACTTTGTGGCATCCAATGATGTCCTGGCATTATGTGCCACATCGTGTGCCACATCACCTGGAATTCCATCAATTAAAGCCAGCATGGAATTCCGTAGGGCTTTTTAGTACTGTGCAACATGAGCCATTTAAGCTGCCTATTGGAAAAGGGAAGAGACTAAACAAACTTTCTTCCCCATAATGTCAATTTTTCTGGAATCTTTGTCTGGTGGATGAGATGCTGGGGTACTTTTGCTTTATTCCAAGCTGCAGCCTGTATCACGCCCTCATAATCTGGATAGGTATACAAATCAGCAGAACTCTATCCAGCTGGTATTTTTTCTCCGCCTTCTTGTCCACTCTGGGAACAGAGGAAGGTGTCGGCAGGATTTTAAAATGTGCCTTTTTAAGGGAATTATGGCTGGGGGGGGGACTAGCTTTTTTGTGGGAGACAAACCCATCACATTTATTTATTTATTTAGTTTTTGTTGACCGGGTAAGTGCACTAGACAAATCCTGCCTATTTTCAGGCATGACCCGGGGAAGGGGGATACAGATGAATGCCAACTAACCTTGAACCAGATTAAGCTGTTGGTGGTATTTTTTAGTGAATGAGAGAAATTTGGCCAGGACACCGGGGAAATTCTCCTACTGTTTGCCAGTAGGGGGAGCCTTTTGGCTGTCGAAGGATGGCTGAGTCATTGTTGTGTGCTGCCGCTTGTGGGGAAGAAGGATGTGCAGCAGGTCGAGGGCATGTCTCCTCTCACTGCTACGACGCAGTTACCAATGGATGTTTCTGCTGTAATTTCTGTGACTGAACGGCCCTTGGAAGCTACCTATTCGTCTGCTCTGCCTGTTTTGAATCGCTTGGGTGACTCTGTTATGCCTACTGAAGAATCTGTTTTGCCGACTGAGGAGTCCTCTAACAAGGAATTAAAGCATCTTTTATTGATGGAGGAACAACAATATTTGCAGAAGAAGAAGGAACTTTTTCACCGTTTTCACTTAAAAACTTTGTAAACTATGACTGAGGTTTCTGAGCTCCTTGTTGACACTACACAGTCAGTCGCTATGGTTGCAGCCCACAGAGAGGCTCCGACTGCTCCGGGTGTTGTCTTTCATCATGCTGGCCAGGATCAAGCTGCCGCTGTGGTGTTTTCCTTTACTGCTGCACAAAGCAATCCTCGCAAGGAGCGAGTCACGTGTCATGGGTGTCCCAGTAAACTTCGATGGGCTGATGCACCAGTGGGAGATGGAGATGCTCGGATGGTGGATGATTCATTAAAGGCAGCAGGCTGGGTGCGTTCCCCAGATACTGGTTCATGGACTTTGGGCTTTGCACCCATTAAGATTCCTGGAGTCCCGCTTTCCTCTTCTCCTTCTCATAATTCCTCATTGGGGTTTGTAAGTACTGCTCCTGAGTTTATGGCTAATGTGTTGTCTGAGGGGCTCCCTAAAACTGTTTCACCTAACCCCATTCAACAGCGGGATTCCTCTTCAGTTTCAGCAGAATTATAACATTCTCCCCTTCACCTATCCTCGGACTTTGACCTTTCTCAAACTCCTGGTTTTCAACAACGTGGTACTACAGGGGCTAGTTCTGCACAATGTGAGGTGGAAGCTGCAGCTCTTAGTGACGCTTCTGACTTTTCGGACATCCCTAAATCTATTTCTGCTGAACTAAGGAATGCTCCAGTGGGCTCTCCAGGGGACGTCCATCAACCCCCACCTATTGCCCCTCCTAACATCTCTCGGCCTTATGCTTCCCTTTTCCATAATTCTGTTTCTTCGGCAAAATGCCATAATGCAGTTCACATAATATATAAAGGAGGTTTAGATGTGTTTCCAGACAGGGTTTATGTGGGTCAAAAGTTATTGAAAAACAGTTTGAATTTTGAAGTTTCTGAACTGTATGCCCTTATTCATGTATCAGGTGAGACTGTTTTTGATGTCAGCTTTAAACTAGGCAGTGGCCTTGAAAAATGTCGGCTTGTTATCACAAAGAAAAAGCCACCCCATTGTGGGCCCCTTTTGAGGTTCTTCATCTTACTAGGCCTGCACACGAAACCATTACAGTTCTCTTTCGAAATGAAGGAGTCAGTATTACTGATTTACTGTTTTGGCTGAAACAGCGTTGCACAGTGACTGGCCATCCAGAGGCTATATTTGATTCTGAGGGAATTTGGACAGGAGGTTGGAAAATAAGGGTGCTTCTGCATTCTGAAGGTGGGAGTCCCCGCCATCTCCCTAATAGTTTTTTTCTAGGTAGGGATTGAGGTGTTTTATTCTATCCAGGTCAACCTAGGACTTGTTATAAATGTGGACTCTCGGGACACATTAGTAGTGCGTGTGACCAGCTTAAATGTTCCCTATGCCATAAAACTGGTCATCTTAGTGGTCAATGTTTCAACTCGGTTCATTGTAACCTTTGTGGGGAAGAAGGCCATGTTTATATGACTTGTCCTAAGGCAGCTCATAGGACATCCTCTTCTGCAGATGGAGATGAACAGCGTCTCTTGATTTGTCTGGCTCAGAGGAAAGTTACTAATGCTTCTGGTATACAGTTAGTAAAAGAAGTTCCTTATTCTGTATTGTCTGTTTCCTCGGCCCCAGATCCTCCCCCTCTCCCCCGAGGAATTTGTAGCCTGTCCTGTTCCCGATGTACAGGAGACTTCTTTCTCTCCCATAGTGGAAATTCCTGAACATTCCTCTGTTTTACATACGGACTCAGTGCCCATCGGTGTCTCTGCAATTCTATCTGAATCTATGCCCTTCCCCCGAACTCGAGGGCCCTCCTGCAAGGAGACGCTCGACTTGGAAACGATCTACTGGAGCCTTACCCACCCCTAAAATGCCCAAAACCTCACTTCATGATACTGCTAATAGATTTTTGGTCTTATTGAATGCTGATCATTCAGACACTGATTCAGTTTGTTCCTCTGCAGATTCTGTTCCGCCTAAGGATACTGCTGATTCATTAATGACTGATGAGGACATTACTTTTTCCCAACCCTCACATCGGAAGGGTAAATCTAGAAAAAAAAACGTTGATTTCATCTCCCCTAAATTTTCTTCACCATATGCCTTTCTCCCCTCCATTCTTAAGTTTGTCGACTAATGTCAATAGTATTAAAAATATAATTAAACGAGCTGTGCTGTTTTCCTTTTTACAGTCTTTCTCTACTGGTATCTTTCTTTTACAGGATGCTTGGCTCTACACTACTTTTGACCTTTCTCTTTCCACAAAAGCATGGCTCTCAGGGATTTCTTTCTTGTCCATTGGCCCAGACCGTTGCACAGGAGTTGGCATCCTTTTCCACCATATTCAGCCTACTGTGTTTTGGGTGTTGGACCTCATTCCTGGTAGAGTTCTGCTGTTAGACTTCATTTTGAACACCATTTTTTTTTAGAGTTATTAACACTTATGCACCACAGACTAAGGTAGAGCGTTCGCTTCTTTTCAACAAATCAGCCCATTTTTGCATATTGCCCATTATGTGATTTGGGAAGGGGATTTTAATTGCGGTTTAAGCAAGTGGGATAGGGGTTCAGCCACCACAACGACAAAAATATTTGGTGATATGGCTGCACTGGATAAAGCTGTTCGTGAAGCGCATCTCAAGGATGCTGTTTTTTCACATACAGGAGTGCGGGACTGAACTTTTTTTAAGGGGTCATTATCTACCTGTATTGATTTTTTATTTTTGTCTCTCTCTTTGATTCTTCAGACAGTCTCTGTAGAACCAACTCCTTATTCTGACCATTGTCTGGTACAGATTTCTTTGGGCACAGCAGTATCTCCTATGGGTCCTGGATACTGGAAATTAAATTCTAAGCTTTTGCAGAGAGCTGATTTCCTTCAACTCATCTCTACCTTTTTGGCTTGTAGGAAATCATTATATCCCTTATATGATGATCCAGTGGTCTGGTGGACGGAAACTAAATCGGATTTACGTTCCCTACTTATTTCCCATAGTAGATATTTTTGGAAGGGTTCTTATTTTTCGTATTTACAGGACAGGAAACAGCTCCAACATTTGTATTCCTTTTCACAGCTTACCAGACATACTTTCTCAGCCCAGATTGCTCATTTTCAAGAGAAGCCGAAGCACTATCATTTAAATTTGTCTATAAACCTTCAGTCCCGACAACAACATGAAACGCAGGCACCATTTTTTCATACTTGTCCTTTACTTAGCCATCGGGCAAGAGTACAGACTAAATCAGTTTCTGCTCTTTATGACCAGCAGGGGGTGGTTCATAATGACCAAGGACGTGTTTTATGTATTGCGCCTGACTATGCTGCTTCTTTATTTTCTGCGACCCCAGGGCATCATATAGATTTTTTTTCTTTTTTCAGTAATATTCAGGTTCCTCAAGCTCCACAAGACCAACTTTTAGGTTTAATAGCTACTTTTCTCACTCAGAAAGTTGCTGCTGCCATTCAATCCTTATCCAAAGGTAAAGTCCCTGGTCTAGATGGCCTTACTTCTGATCTTTATCATCTTTCACATGATGAACTTTTGAATGAACTAACTTCGGTTTGTAATACTATTTTGCAGACTCAAACTGTCCCCTTTGACATGTCTACAGGAATTCTTACTTTTCTTTTTAAAAACAATGGTGATAAATTGGATTTATCTAATTGGAGGCCTATTAGCCTATTGAATACTGATTTTAAAATTCTTTCCAAACTTTTGAACACAAGGTTGTTAACAGTGGCAAAGTTCTTGATTTCTCCGGCACAATCTTGTACTGTGCCTGGGAACTCGATTACAGATCAACTGCTTTTATTGAGGGACATATTCTCTCATGATTCGGTTTCACCATCGGCTGGATACATACTTTCCCTAGACCAGAGGCAAGCTTTTGACAATGTGGCACATGTCTTTTTATGGCAAGTACTAAGTCATTATGGCATCCCAGCTACTTTTGTAGCCTGGCACCAAGCCCTTTACCATACTGCAACTGTCCGCCCCTGTATTAATGTTTTTTTAGGCCCTCATGTTTCTATTAAGAAATGTGTTAGACAAGGGAGTCCGATCAGTCCTCTTTTGTATGTCTTTAGTATAGATCCGTTATTACGGCTTCTCAATTCCACACCCGGTATTGACCCAATAAGGATATCTAATTTTATAGTTCCTTATACTGCCTTGGCTTATGCGGACGATGTAGTTCTTTTGGTAGGGGAATACCCAGTCTGCTGAATTAGCATTAACTGTTCGTACCACTTATGGTACTGTCTCAGGAACCAGTTTGAACTTATTAAAAAGTACTGGGAAACCACTGGGGGGTCAGCTAGTTCCTCAGGATAACATAGCTGGTCTCCCATATACATTAGGTTCTTTAAAAATCTTAGGTATTGAGTTTTGGTCATCTCAAATGGATATTGATAACTGGGACAAAAAATTGCTCCTTGGATCACGCATGGTTCAGACCTGGAATAGGACTAAAATGAGTTATTGCAAATGTGTTTATTTGATATGAACTTACTTGGTACATATTTTTTTATTTCATAGTTCTGTTTTTCCTGTTCCCAAGGTAAGGGAAGTTAAATTATATAGTTTATTTTTCCAGTCCTTCTGGGGCAGTCATCTAAATCTGATTAAGAGGAATGTATTATATTTATCTTGTAAACAAGGAGGACAACAAATGATTAACCCTGTTTTGTTTTTTTTCTGTCAGTTTTTGTATACTAATTTGAAACCGTTATTTATTTCTCCAGATAAATATTGGTGTGGTCTTTTATTCACACCATATCACCCTGGTTTGCAGCATGGGACTTAGGTCACTTGCATCGTATTGAAAAGGGAGCTACGTCTCCTCAATATTTAAGAGATGTCTTTGTCAAGCTTAGGTCTTGGGGGATCACAAGTAGACAAGTGATCTCAAACTCAAAAAAGCAGTTATATGCAGTTGTTATGCAGAATCATTTTGGTACATTGGATGTCTTTCCCAAATGTCTGGAACTGCATAAAGAAGCCTTATTTATCTCTCTGAATGAGAAAATAATCCCACCAAAATATAATGATCATCATTGGCTTAATTGTCATGAGAAATTGAATGTAAAGGCTAATCAAATGCATAAGAGGGTAGAGGAACGAATTTGTTCTAGACCTCGGTGCATTATCCAACCTGAAACCCTGCTGCATTTATATTTTACTTGTTCTTATATTGTTGATTTTTGGAAATTCCTTTATGACAAGTCTAGTTTGTCCTTTTTTTTACATCTCACATATCCTTCACTTATGTATGGTAGCTATCCCCGAAACTAGGATATTTGGGACAAGAGTACATTGAGTGTACTTTTTACTATTATCAAATGGTTTATTTGGCATTCTAGATGTTTAGAAGACAAAGAACCTCTGTGTGCAAACATTGAGGCAAGGGTTACCCCAAAGGGTATTTGGCTGGGAAGCCAAATTTCAAGAAAATACAAAATCACACATGCCCACACAATGCAAAGCATCATGGGCTGCATATGCAAATCACCAAGGAATGTTATGCTGGTTCAACTTTAAGCAGAATTGCATGGTGCTGAAAGGCCTCTCACACAGTTTACAAAGGGTGCTAACAGATGACATAGACACGTGTTTCATCCTACCAGGACTCATCAGTATGCCTCGTCTGTTTGACACCCCAGTGGAATGGACCAGCTACCCTAAGACAGTGTGTCTTGGATACGTTGTGGTGAACCCATTAAAATAAAAACTATTTAAAGACAAAGAACCTCTGTGCAAACACTGAGGCAAGGAGTTACCCAAAGGCATTTGGCTGGGAAGCCAAGTTTCAGAAAATACAAAATCACACATGCCCACACAATGCAAAGCATCATGGGCATATGCAAATCATCACAGAATGTTATGCTGGTTCAACTTTAAGCAGAATTGCATGGTGCCGAAAGGCCTCTCACACAGTTTGTAAAGGGTGCTAACAGATGACATAGACACGTGTTTCGTCCTACCAGGACTCATCAGTATGCCTCATCTGTTCAACACCCCAGTGGAATGGACCAGCTACCCTAAGACAGTGTGTCTTGGATTCTAGATGTTTGTTCACTCTTCAACAGCATGAACTTTCTTATCATGATTTATATGGTAGTATTTTCAAATCCATACAGGGTGTATATATTTCTGAAACTAAAAGTCTCACTAAGACCCATTTGCTGGCCCTCTGGAGGAATTTGCTCTGGATTATGGATAATGACTTTCCAATTACATGATGATATAATGTCAAAACTTGTTTATTTTGTATTTTTCTGTTTATTTGGTCCAGTTCTTATGGGACCTAATTGTATTTTTGGTTGCTGTCTGTGTTTTTGGTTTGTACTGTATGATTTTTTTAACAAAGTCTTCCCCTACTTTTTTCGATGAGTGCCATGTGATCTTTAACATCCACCTGAACTACCACCAATCCAGGCAGATGGGACCTCGGTTTAACATCTCATCCGAAAGACGGCACCTCAGAAGTGCAGCACCCCTCTCAGGCTGCACTACAGTGTCAGTACTGAGATATTAACCCAAGTGCCAGATGTGGGAACTGAACCCATAGCCCTCTGATCTCCCAGCCTCAGAGGCAAGTGTGCTACCAACTGAGACACTGATACTAACACATCCCAAAACTCTGCTTCTTCCTCATCATCCATAGAATCCTGTGAGGTGAGGTCCAAGGTGCAGCTATTTGCCTGACAAATGAATAACGGGATGAAAAACAATAATGCCCATGAGGTGGGAAACCAGACTTCTGGTCTGGGGATACCTCTGGTTTAATGGGTTCTCCTAGATCCAGTTCCCCCTCGTCCTCCTCTATGTACAATTCCTGGCTTTGGTCACTGGGGACCAGTTGTAGGATTTGAACTGGTAAACCCAGTATGGAACCTGCAGTCAATAAAGCATTAATGATTTGCAGCTCTTTGACAATTTTCTCTGCAGAGGATAATTTTTCTTTGTCTTTTGGGAGTTCCTTTGCCTGTTCAGCAGGAGGCACAACATGTTTTTCTTTATATTTCTTTTTAGCAGCCACAGACTCAGGAGCCTGCTCAGTTGTTCTTTTGTGCTTAGTATGCTCAGACCCTTTTTCATGAATTTTGGGGCATGAGGGATCTTTAGAGGGTCTCTCCTTGGTTTTGGAGTGTGATGAAGAAGGACCCTTCTCAGTTTGCTTTGGTGACACTGAGGTGGGAGCAAAAGCAATTTCCTCTAATCCTATGGCTCTCTTTTTAATAGTTTTTGAACAAAAGATACTGCACACTTTACAGAGAAACTATGACTGGGACTCAAGCACTCTATACACAAATCATGGAGATCAGCCTTAGCAACAATTTGGAAGCATGTAATACATTTTTTAAAGCCTGTGGGTCCCATCCTCCTTTTAGGTCTGTCTGATATGCCAGTATGTCAGTTGACTGTAAAACACTTCCACAGAATGAGTTTAAAACAAATTGTAGTTCATTTCTTGTGCAAAAAGGGAACCTCAATTTAGTATAGGTTTCTTTCCTTAAAACAAAACATGATCAGTTCTCACCTAGAAACAGGAACCGATCATCAACAAAACTCAATACTATAAAAGTATGTTTAAGTACAAAACACAATAATTTCTTTGCTAGGAATGGGAACTGATCATGACTAAAAACACAATTCTGTTAAAAACTCAATGAAATAAAACTTTAAACCAAAGCACTAGTGGTAAGAACCACAGTAAACCCCAGTTAACACTGATAAACATGGTTCCTGGGAACCACAATGGAACTGCTCAAAATGAATAAATAAGACCCACTAAACTAAACTTCAGCAAAAAAAAAAGACTACTGAGGCAGAATATGTATAAAAAAGTGTAAAATGCTACTTTTTTGAATAAACAGTCTTGCAGTGAAGATGCTGTGCAGCTCTTGGCAGAAAGTCTTGCTGTCTGAATGGAAACATTGACTCTGGCAGTTAGATGGAACACAGTCCACCTAGAGGTAGCATTTGAATGTTACATTCCAGACTCCTTAATTTGCATACATTCCACCTCAGAGTTCCAGGGGCAGTCAGAGATTCTGGACTGACTGCAGATTGTCTAATGCTACTAGGGGATTCCAGGGGCTTGAATCTGCATACACAATGTTGTACCCTTCACCTCTGATGGACACTGGTAACAATGTCAAGGGCAGCTCTACAGTGAAGCCATCCCATGCATGTGAAATCTCCACCATGACATTACAAGGTCCCAAAAACAGAAACCTAGAAATTGTTGGCAGATAAGGACTGTTAGGCCCATCTAGTCTACCCTTAAGCCCTATACTGATTTCGGCCTCTGACCTTATCTGGTCATTGGCTTCCCCTCCCTCTGCCCTACCTCTAAAGTTCCCTTATAACTGTCCCTGGCATGTTTAAACCCCTCCACAATGCTTACTCCCACTGCCTCCTGTAGTAGACTGTTCCATGTGTTCACCACCCTCTCCATGAGGGAAAAATTTTCTCACATTTCCTTTTAACCCGCCACCCACTCATTTCATATCATGCCCCCTTGTACTTCTCTTGTACTGGAAGATGCCACCCCCTACACCTTGTTAATGCCCTTACAGTACCTGAATGTGTTTATCATGTCCCCCTCTCCTCCAGTGAATACACAGTGACGTCCTTTAATCTCTCCTCATAAGTTTTTTGGTGCAAGCCCTCTACCATCTTAGTCACCCTTCTCTGGACCACTTCCACCCTGTTAATGTCCTTATAAAGATGCAACCTCCACAACTGCACACAGTACTCCAGGCGAGGTCTGACCAGTATTTTATACAAAGGCATCCCCACCTCCCGCCTCCAGCTAGTGATACTTCTGCCTATACACCCCAACATGCCACTGGCCTTCCCTGTAGCCTTGATACTCTGCTTTGACATTTACAGGTTATTCAAAATAACCCCTAGGTCTATGGTGATTGTCAGCACCCCCTGATCCTGTTTCTCTCCCCTGGGTTTTTGTGCCCCAGGTGCATTATTTTGCACTTCTTTGAACTAAACCTCTGTTGCCACACCTCAGACCATTTTTCAAGCTTCCCCAACTCCCTTTTCATTGTCTCCACCCATCTGGTGTATCTACCCTGTGGCAGATTTTGGTGTTGTCTGCAAACAGGCAGACCTTTCCCTCCAGTCCTTCCACAATGTCACTAATGAAGATATTGAATGGGACTGGCCCAAGGACTGATCACTGAGGTACCCTGCTGGTCACCCACTCTCCCCAGATTGTATCCCATTAACCACCACCCTCTGCCTCCTGTCCGTTAGTTTCAAACCCAGTTTACCACATTGTGCCCCATGACCAGACTACATATCTTGTTTATCAGCCTCTTATGTGGGATGGTGTCAGAGGCCTTGCTGAATTCAAGGTAGGTGGTATCCATGCCCCACCCCAATTTACTTCCTTCATCATCCAATCAAAGAAATCTATCAAAGTAGTCTGACACAATCTACATGCTGTGAATCCATGTTGCCTTGGGTCCTGGGTATTGTTGGGTTCCAGATGTCCTACTATTCTTTCTTTAAGCAGTGCCTCCATGATCTTCACCACTACTGAGGTGAGGCTGACTGACCTGTAGTTTCCTGCCTCCTCCATAATGCTGAATTTGTGAAGAACATGTGTGCCCACTTTCAGTCCTCTGGAACTACCCCTGGGTTGAGCGACTTTGTAAACATGGCTGCCAGAGGTGCTGCCAGCTCTCTTCGCAGTTTCCTCAATTTCTTTGGGTTATGCCATCCAGCCCCATCGCTTTGTCCACCTTCAGCTTTGCGAGCTCCTCAAGGACTCTTTCCACTGTAAATGGACTGGTGTCCACTTGCCCAACCCCTTGACATCTATTACTCAGCAGTGGTCCCTGACCCTCCCCCTCTTCTGTGAATACTGAACAGAAGTATTCTTTCAATATTTCTGCCTTATCCAGATCTCCTTCCTTACACTCCCCTTCATCCCCTTTGAGCTTTACAACCACCTCTGCTGTTTTTTTCTTCTTTTAGTAATGTATCTCTAGAATGTCGTATTCCCTTTCTTTACTGTGTGGGCTAATCCTTCCTCAGTCTACTCCTTTATTCTCCTAACAGCCTTCCCTGCTTACTTAATATACTTTAGGCACACCACCCTGTCTTCCGTCTTGTGAGTCTACTTGTATTTCTTGAAAGGCACCCTTTTAGCCTTTACTGTGTCTGCCACCTACTTGGAGAACCACACATTGGCTTCTTCCTTCTCTTGCCTTTGGATACCAATGTGATGCATTGGTTTGTTGCTTCCACTATGGCTCCTTTTAGGTGCCTCCACTGCTCTTCTACCTCACCACCTCCCTCTTTTCTAGGGCTATTCTGATACATCTCCCCATATCAGCAAAGTCTGCCTCCTTGAAATCCCAAACCTTTGCCTTTATGTGACTTGACTGAATGCCTGTCACTGTGCTAAACCACAGTATGTAGCGGTCACTGGAACCCAGTTGTTCTTCTACCTAGACATCTGTGATTCTTTCCCTGTTGGTCAGTACTAGGTCCAAAATCACCCTGTCTCTGGTGGAATGAAGCACAAGCTGCCAGAGATCTGCACCCTGTAGGGAATCTAGGTTGCCTCTGCTTCTGGCTAAAGCAGCTGCCTGGGGTGGTCCAATCCATGTCTGGCATGTTGAAATCCTCCAACAATAGGACTTCTCCTTTTGATGCCATCTCATGTATTTCATCCACTATCCCCCTGTCCACTTCCTCCCCCACTGCCGGAAGCCTGTCATCACCCATGTGCATATTGCTGTACCACTGCCAGGTTCAAGGGTGACCCACATTACCTCGTCCTCCCCTTGCGCCTCTGTTGCCTTCATACACCCTCTCTGAAGTACAGGGTGACCCACCTTTTTAACCCCCTTGTCCATCCTAAACAAAGTATAATCTGGCACATTAATGTCCCACCCATGGTTTGCAGTGTACCATGTCTCAGTTATTGCTACTATGTCAATGTCTGCCTACTACTACCAAGGCCTCCAGGTCTGGGATTTTATTTCCCAGGTTGCATGCATTAGTTACCATGGCTTTCTAGGTTTTGCATCCTATCCTCCCTCTGCCCCTGCCTTCTCCCCCTACTCGGTTATCTTTCCTGTGTGAGCCCAGTCCCACTGCTTCACCCTCCTTGACTATTTCAGTTGTTGCTGATGGCAAATCATTTACTTATATGTGCCCATGAGGGGGAGGTGTCACTAAGCCTCCAGATCCTCCTGGCTTCTCCTTGGGCCAGTTTAAATGCCTGCTGCTGAAACATTCAAATGTCTCACTCAGGACCATGGTCCCCTTCCTGGATGGATGCAGGCCATCATCCTTACACAGCTCGCATCTGTTCAAGTGGGGCCCCAGTTCCCCATGAAGCCAAAACCCTGCCTTCCACACCAATCCTTTAACCAGAGGTTGAATTTCTGGATGTGGAGTGTCCTAGCCTCCCTCTTGTCGTGGGCAGGTAGTACCTCTGAGAAGGAGATGGAGTGTGCTACCTGCTTCAGGATCCCCATGCAACTGCCAGAAATCCTCCTGGATGCTGACTATCTCTGCCTTGTCTTCAGCCAGGTCATTTGTTTCCAGGTGGATGATGCCATCCGGTTCCTCTCTCCCTGTTATTGCCCTTGAGATCCTATTGATCCACTTTGTATCCCCCCATGCAGCACTTCCTGGAAGGCACTTGACCTACTTGTCCTTCCTGCTAGGTTCCCCTAACTTCATTCCCCATACAATTGAGTTCCCCTCCAGGAGAAGCTTCCTCCACCTCTGGAGTTTTCTTCCCCCTTCCCTGGGGCTCCATCATGAGGACCCAGCCATCCTCCCTGGTCTCAGCTGCAAGTGCCCTTGTGGGAATATCCTGCTCCTCCAAAACAGTGTAGGAAATGCTTTGCTTAGCCAGATTGGTTGAGGGATGTGCTTCAGACCCCCCAACTCTCCCTAAGTCCACCGTAGTTCAACCAGTCCTCCTCCAGGGCATCCTTTGAGGTGCAGGCTGTGGATCTAGTGGCCTCTGAGTTGGGGTTGAATATCCCCTGCAACCTGTTCAACTCAGCTCGGAGACAGATGACCTCATCCCTCAACCCAGAGAAGTGTCTGCAGATAGGGCAGTATTGCAGCCTCCAGAATATCTCTTACAAGACTGCTGCTCCACAGCCACTGCACTGCACCACTTCCATCATGTTTGTTGCGATCTTCCCTTAAACAGCCTCTAGACACACCCTCAAGAGTTATCTCTCTGCTCTGCCCTGTCTTGGTTTGGTACTTCCTAACTGGTGGCAGGATGGTGTACTACACAATGGGCTCACACTCTATAAAAGGAGGGTGATCTGTGGGGTGGGCAGATTAAGGGGTGGAAGTATACCCACCTCTGCTCCCTCAAGAAAAAAAAATCAACTGCTTCCTCAGCAGGCAAATTCAGTTGCAATCCCAAAAGAAATTCAGCCCCTTGAATATCTGCAAACAGAGAGCCAACATCAGCTGTGCTGCCTCCTCTGTTGCAAGTTCTACTTCCCGTTGGTTGTAGGTAACCATACAGCAAAAATAAACAATAAAGATAACTTCAATGGCCTATGCGGCCAGTAAGTGTTATGCTTGTGCAACTGTGTTACTTTGGTTTTGGCTGTTCACACTCTCTATTCCAAAGGAATTACCACCCTGTAGGGGTACCAAAGGCAAGGAACTCTTGAAGAGGGTTCCACCCCTAGAGGTGCCACAGGATGATTCCCTTGACTAAAGGTAACTTAGGAAGATAGAGAGGCATCCCTGCTGGAGGAGGAGGGGAGGATGGTGGGGCAAAGCAAAAGTGCTTCAGAAAGAGGCTGCGAGGAACTGCTTATATAGGTTAGGAAGTGGGAGTGGCTGGTTGCTTGTCCACTGAAATACAGGCCTAGCCTTCCAATTCAATGGCCTACACGACCAGTAAGTGTTATGCTTGTGCCATCCATGTTACTAGGTTTGTCACATTCACACTCTCTATTCCCAAGGAATTACCACCCTGTAGGGTTAAAAAAGGCAAGGAACCCTCAAAGAGGGTTCCACCCCTAGAAGTGCCTCAGGATTATTCCCTCAGCTAAAGGATCCTTTGAAGGATCCCCCAAAAAGAATGTAGTAGTAGCACCAAAGACAAAGGCAATCAGGCCAAGGAGCACAGGAGTAGAATGACAAGAATGTATCTTAGGAGACAGAAAGTGCTTTGGATACATTGATAATTGAAAGGGGATCTCCTAAGGAGAGAGGGAATGGTAAGAAGGGACACCATCCACCTCCATCCAACAGGATCTAAGGAAACTATGGGATACTAACTAAAGCTAACTAGATACTATGACCTTCAGCATGGAGGAGAGGAAAAAAAACCTTTGAGGAGGAAATCTCTGGGGATCCACGGCCTAGGTCACTTTCCCACCAGGTGTGGGATAACTTAGTTAGTGACTGCTCTGCTACTGCAATTTGGAATTCTGATTAATAAAGAGGTGGAAAATATTCCAATTTGGAGGGAAGCTCTCACTCTATCTTTCTGACAGGAATGCCGTGGAGGGCTGTGAGCTGCTGTGCTCTGCAACAAGCCACCTCCAAGGTGGGAGGAGGAGAGTAACAACCACCAAGGCACTCACCCAGCCTACTGATCTAAGAACAAACCAGGTGAACCAGAGGCAGTAGAGGGGAGAATAACTTTGAAGAGTGCCTCTGAACCCTCTCAGGCAGCTAAAGGGGATCCCATGAGAGCCCCACCCCTTCACCAATGAGTCTTAAATTCTACAACTTGAGGTGCCATCGGTATTGTTGATGACTGAAGGTCCACCCAGAGCAAGGACATTCCCAACTATGGGCCAGGTGAGAAGGACCCCACTCCAAGCTTTGCATGCTCAAGCTGCGGACTCTGGTGCAGAGCGAGGCCATCAGTGCAAAGGGGGGGGACCCTGCACCAGAGAAACTAGGTTGGCAGGCCTGATATAGTCGCATAGGTATTTCTGACATATGTGCAGAATTTTAAGTATTTCTTTGTTGATTTCTGTTTGTTCAGTTCTTTCATTCATGTCTTGTCAGTTGTTTCATTTCGGATATTTTGTTTTATTTATTTGTTTAGCATACAGAAGGTTTAGTTAGTTGTTGAAGTCATGCAGCTTGCAAAAGCAATGCAAACATGGATAAGCAAAGATGAGCCAATCAAGTCCAGAGGGAGCCAATCAGAAGGTGACACAATACTAGGAGAATTTTAGCAGCAGACATACGATTCAAATATGAGGCAATATGTGACATGGGGCCGTGACTCCCACCAAGACTCCTAGTCTACTGCCATAGGAAAAACAGGGATGCCATGGTGAAGAGCCGTAACCCACATGCAGCATTAACAACTAGTTTACAGCACTGGCAGTAGCCAAGGCTGACCTTCAGAGTAATAAAGCAGTATGCAAGTAAAAAGCATGTCCTTTAATAAGCAGCAGATGCAAAAATGAAGTTCAGCTCAGAGAGGCAGTGTACAAAAGTAGAGGGCAGCATCTGAGTTGAGTAATTGTGAATTGTAAAATTCAATAAACATGAAATGGAGGGAGGCACATTGCTCTGAAAGCAGCTATCACCAGGCAGTGCAATGAAACTGTAGTGATGAGGTCGGTAGAATGAGTTGAGAAAGCATGATTGAGCTGCACTGCTAGGGTTCAGAGTGAACCTGAATCAAGTGAAAACAATTAAGTGTGTAGCATGCAGAGCAGCTATGGTTTTAGCTGAAACACAGAGATAATGATTGCATTAGCATTGTAAGTAACCAAGAGCAAGTAGCTTGAGCTCTGGATAAGCAATATGCTAGGAACTTAGAAACAAAGCCCCCAAAAGGCAAAACCAAAGACACACAAACACAGAAAAACAGGGAACAATGACAGAAAGAAGCATGTAGCCGGAGGCAAAATACAAACCAGATGCAGAAGAACAAACACAGAAGGCCAGCAGAGACAAGCAGAAGCAGCAAGGTGTGTGTGGGTGGGGAAGGGGTAGGCCCCAGCCAGTTGCAGAGGACTGACCGACAGCCTCTGGCTGGCAAAGAAAAAGTGCTTCAGAAGGAGTCTGAGAGGAACTGTTTATACAGGTTAGGAAGTGGGAGTGGCTGGCTGCTTGTCCATTGAACCACAGACCCAGCCTTCCAGTTATTACAATATCTGGACTGTCATGCTCTACAAAGTTTTGGTCCTACTGGCAGTGCAGGACAAAGCACATTTTCCAGTTTGTGCCTATCGGTGTCTGCTCAAAATAATAAGCGCAAAAAGCAGGACAATGTTGACTTGTTAAATGTCCGGACTAAAGTACTGCCTTGTTATCTATTTCCTCTACAGGTTTGAAAGGTTTGGAGGAGGTTTAGAAAGTAAACTGTTGTGCTGTGAGATTGCAGCTGTACTGAGAAGTAAAAACAGTATTTCCTTGCACTGGACGGGAAGTTGTAGGGTCATATGCTTGTGCAAATGTCTATTGTGTCTGTAACTGCTAAGATAATGCTAGGGCTGTGCGAATACCTTTTCCTGAATATTCGGCTGAATATTTGGTATTCGGGTCCCAAGTATTCGGTATTCAGCCAAAAAAGATATTTTTTCAAGTAAACTTTAAAAAAGCACTTTAGCAACACCATTAATCACCC
Organism: Neoceratodus forsteri; assembly: GCA_016271365.2. Taxonomy (NCBI): domain Eukaryota; kingdom Metazoa; phylum Chordata; order Ceratodontiformes; family Ceratodontidae; genus Neoceratodus; species Neoceratodus forsteri. The sequence continues at coordinate 443,959,983 of CM057457.1, read as the reverse complement.
ATTGAACCTGGTATACCATATATACCTCAATGACACTTCAGTCACCAACATTGAGCTCTCACTAATGCAACACAAGCTTCATGTGGCACACTCGATCCACCACAACACACACATAGCACTCTGAAAACAATATCAAGCATTGCATTGGGCCAGCACTAGAGGGTGTTCATGGTCACAGACACGGGGTAGAAGGTGCTTCAGTCATGGGCATAGGAATAGTGGTAGCAGTGGCTGCAGTAGTGGTGACAGCTGAAAGGGTGGCTGCTGCAAGAATGGCATTGGTGGTGGTGGGAAGCACACTGGCTGTGGATGTAGCAGCCATAATGATAGTAGTGGGGACACTGGTGGTGGTGTCTGCTGCTTGCTGCACAAAGCATGTATGCACTACCCCCCCCCCCACTACTGCACAACAGGGTGTGACAGTGAAAGTACAGATGGACAGGTGGTGACACTAGCAGTAGCAGTACTGCTAATGGTATTAGTGGTAGTAGTACTATTACCAATGCTACAAGAACTAAAAGGCTTGCTTGAGGAGAACAATATTTGAGCCCATTGAATAAAGAGAGACACCTGTATGTCATTGTCTATGTAGTTTATCTCACCATCTTCTCTGAAATTGTATTATGTATCAATAATTTACAGTGAAGCTAGACAAGATGCAATTCAATACTTTGCAGTAAATGACATGCCACAAAATACTGGATGACTGGAGGGCTTAATTGCTATTAAATTACACTGCTCCTTGCAGCATACTGCAGCATTTTGCAGCAATTTTGCAAGATACTGCATTGCGTACTGTCTGGCACCACAGTATGAACTATGTTCTATAATCTTGATGCAGTGTTTCATCCCTGGGTATGTTAGTTGTGGATTGTTTTGTTACAAGGGCATCTCAGTCTCATTCATTTTAACTTCACTTATTTATATTGTGTGGTTCTTTAAGGGTTGTATATTAATAGCATGTTTGTACATTCCCGACATGCACCCTGAAAATGATCAGGTTCTGGTCAAAGCACCAGGGCTCTATTGACATCCTCCAGCCTTAGCACAAACAAATGTATTGGCAAGTTTATGCTGCACTGCTGTTAACTGTATTTTGTTACTGCACCCCCCCCCACCCGAGTGCTTTCTTTGTTCTACATAGATTGTTTAGGGGGTTGTCAGTTCAGGGACAACACCAGCAGTAATTGTGTGGATGTGCTGTACGTTTGTGGTCTGTCATCCTGTCCCTCACCACTTGGGGCCAGCGGTGCAGATGCTTTGCTGGGGCTGGACCAAGCAAGTTTGCAAGATTGCTAAAGACATGATGGATCAGGTCACTAGTGGTTACTGTGTAAAACACAAACTATTACCACGTAGTACCTGTGTGAGTGATGCTTTACTTACTGCTTGTGGAACTACAGTAATACACCAACCTTTCCAGTTATACTGCCCCACAAAAAAGTAGCAGTAAAGAAAAACACTGCTACTATGAAGGGGAAGAAAAGGGCAACGTATTTAGTCAAACATGGAACTGAGCAAGGAACAGAAACATGACATACAGTTAACTCAGTGAGACAAGCCTGCCCCACTAAGTGCAATGGTTTAATTAACAAAACAACAATAAATAAACAAACAAAAAAAAAATGCATGTGCACAACTGTGCACACACACTCACATGGCACAGACTCGCAGGGGGATATATTTCACAAGCACAGCTTAATTGTGTGTAGTGGGCTGAAGAAGCGGGGGGGGGGAGTCAGCCGCCGTGTCAGCGTGGCTCAGTTGGTAGCACTTCTGCCTCTGGACCAGAAGGTCGCGGGTTCTCATCCCACACTGGGACTGGACTAGCACCTAAAAACTGCTGCCATCCAAATGCAGTTTTGGGGGGTGCTGTACTGCTAGGGTGTGCCATCCTTCAGATAAGATGTTAAACCGAGGTCCCTTCTGCCCATCCTGGTGTTGTCCTGGTGGGTGTCCAGGTGGAAGTAAAAGAACCCAGGGCCCTCTTTGTAAAGAGCTGGGAACATTCCCGGTGTCCTGGCCAACATTCCCCTTCCCATAAACCGGTTCATGCAATTATCCAGGCTGTGTGTGGGTGATGATGTGTAATATGGCCGCCACCACACATTCAATAACTTCACTACCAGTCTAGCATTGTTTATAAAGCACTTTGGGATACACTGTGTATGAAAAGCGCTATATAAATGCTGATTCTTCTTCTTCTTCTTCTTCTCCTCCTCCTCATGTCTACAGGGCTCTATCCCCAGAACCAGAGGAGACTAACAATACTAATTCAATGAGTCAAGCCTGATTGGCTTAGAACTGAAGAAACTGATTTCACAATCTGTGTGCACACAGCTGTGCACACATGTGGCCCTGCTTCATGAAAAAATAAATGAAGCATGCACATGCAGGGTGAAGCCTCGCAAAATCAAATATGTTGCACATATACAGCAAATTATAAGCGGTGACCTGCAGGAGGGGGAGTTAGCAGACACCCTCATCAGTCATGCAAGGAACCAAGCCTGGAACCAGACAACAGCAAAAAAAAAACCCAAAAATCCACAAAAATAAAATGTGCTCCACCCAAAAAAAAAAAATCACACTGGAGCTATGTCAGACAGCAGCAGAGAAGGGGTATTAGCAGGCAGCCCTCCTAGTCCCTGTAACTGAGTACAGCAATAAGGACAAAATATCTGTGAGAAAGTCAAACATAGCTTTTTTGACACTGATCAAAAAAAAAACTATACTGACCCAAAAAGCCTATGAAGCAAAAATCAATTTCTTTTTTAGCAAGTTTAAGGTCTCAAAAGTACTGCAGAGCAACTCTCAGAAATCACTGCCTCCTGTCTTCTACCAGCTCAGAGTGAGGAAGTTACATGGTGTGCTTGCCTTTGAGCTCAAGAAACAGTTTTTGATTGGCCAACAAAGCTCTGCGAGACTAACAAATCTCACCAAATAGTAGTTCCCGAATAGTGGCCGAATAGTGAACTATTCGGAAAATGCTTCCGAATATTTGGAAGCCTACTATTCGTGGTATTTGGAAAATACTGTTTGGCCCACGCATAGCCCTAGCTGTTAGCCAACCAGTCTCAGATGACAAATGTTGCAGTGCCAAGTCCAACCTATGTTGTAAATTGCCTGCTGAGTTTCTGTACAATTTTTCTGAAGGAAAAAGTATAATTTTGGTAGCCTTTGTGTCACTGTCTGTTCTCTGGGGGGAAGGTCAAGGATATGCATCACTAGTGGGTCTGTTAGGCAGGGGAAGACCCCGTGTTGGTGAGTAGTATGCCCCAGGGTTGTAAGGGGGTGCATACACAGGTATGAACATATGAATTAACCAGCAGAATATGGCTATTTGGTCTGTCGGGTCTGCTCAGTTTTGGAGGCCCTGATTTAGCGATTACAGTGAACCTGCACACTTCCTGCCAACTCTGACCCACTCCTTCTCTCTGTCTCACTCCATCTTGAACACCCCCTCGCCACCATTTTCTGACTGAGTAGCTCAAGTAGGATCTCATTTCACTTATACCACCTGTTCTGTAAAGACGTGTGTCGGGACCTCCTTCTTCGACCTTCCTACCAGTTTGTATCAGTTCCTCTTGTGGTCCTGTTTTCACTAACATGCAAAAGGTCCATGCTATCCACCTTGTTTATACCTTTCAGGTACTTAAAGGTTTCAGTCATGCCCACTTCTCTCCCACTTGTGCTCAGGTGAGTACATATTGATTTCTCAAAGCCTACCCTTATATTCCTTGCCATGTTGTCCCTGATCCATCTCTTTTGCCCTCCTCTGTTCCGCTTCAAACTGGATAATTTAATTCCTCTGATAGGGACTGTAGTATTTCACCCTGTACCCATGGTGCAGCCACACCAGGGATCCATACATTGGTAGAATAACCACCTACCTTCTCCTCATGAATCCCCTAACAATGCAGCCCCATTCTACTGGCCTTGTCTGCAGGCTTTTTACTGGACCCCGGAGTCAGTTGAAAAAACAATTATGACTGACTTACCACACATTATGACTGATTTTTTCAGCTAGTTTGACATTTCTGACTTCAACTAACTGAAGAAAATCCAACCAATTTTTCAACTTTCACCATTGTTGAATTTTATGTAGTAGTTTGTCCTACTTTTTTAACTTTGCATCTTTTTTTATTAAAATTGTGACTATGAAAGTTAATAAAATGTATGGAAAAGTCCCCTTCCCCCAAATCAATGGGGCACGCACACACACACAGCCTTCACCGTCTGACATCACAAAACGGGGCCGCATGTGCCTACGTTGGGGGCATGTTGTTGCGTTAAGGTCAGGAAGCAACTCCGTCTTTAGCATTTGGGATTTAGCAGCATTATAACGTTATAAATGGTCAGAAACAAAAGGAATTCTTTATGCCCTTCAGCTCTGGGGCAGGTGAGGTATTGCATATGTTGGAGGGAGCAGCAACTAGGCAGCAGCAGCTAAGAAGCTGGCTGCTCTTTAAATTGCAAATACAAAGTGCAGTGAAACAAATCTACACACAGCAAGGACCCACTAAAGCACAATAACCAGTCAACAACAACAACAACATATACCAAGTCCCTGAAAGTAATAAGTTGAAGCAGGGCAGTAAAACAGTATACGGTATAGAAAAATAAGCAGCAGTAATACTAGTTACTTAGAAAAATAACTGTGAGTCTAAAATACAGTATAGGTAGGGCCTCTTAAACACACCACAGAATCTAGAAGGTACCCTTGTGCAAACAGAGCTAACCATCAATATATGTTAGTTTACTAGTAGTCGTAGAATCTGTGAGACTAAAAATAGTTTATGGGAGGTCCCCTAGAAATACCTCCTGTAGTGTATATTGGTATGTCACCCTTACGGTGACATCAACCCAGTGAAATACATACCTGTCAGCAAAATCAGCACTTTACCGACAGGTCGCTGTGTTGGTATGCCTGAGACAGGGGTATGCTGTCTCCCGGTCCTGCACCCCCATCTCGAATCAACTGCGACTGGAGTTGGGAATCCAAATGATGGGTAGAGCCCCCATATGCGGGGGTTGGGGAGCTAAGAGCCCTGATTAACAGGAATCATGTAGACTGCAACTTGCGGTCAGCTTGATTCCTGTCAGTGTAATGCCGGTTGACATAAAGAATGTCATATTCAGGCAGACCTTCTGGACACTGAGGTGCTGCCCTATCTGCATGCATCTCTCTGGACTGCAGGATGAGGTAGCCAGACTCAGAGCGGAAGTAAACTGGGTCAGGAGTACCATCACCCCTATCCAGGGACCACCCAGTCCAATGCAGCTGCCTCAAAGGATGCCGAGAACGAGGAGCACTTGGATGACAGTGGGCTCAGGGAGGGTTAGAGCAGTCAGGCAGAGGCACATCCCAGATTCTATTCCTCTCAAGAACTCATATGCCACACTGGCAAATGAGGACAACCAAATAGAGGTACCCAGGGAAGTGGAAGGAAAGGATGTGGAGGTTAGGCAAGGAGGTGACCTCAGTGGGGAAAGCAGTGGACCCCAGAGGAGGAGGAAGCTAATCCTGGTGGGGACTCCATCAAGAGGGATCCAGCTAGGAACACAGGAGGAGAGACAGGAGGTGGGAGGTGCTCACCAGGTGCCACGGCATGGAGGGATGGAAGGAAGATACTGGGGATCACTGGGAAGGCAAGACGGGAGGGTGAGCTGGATGTCATTATCCACCTAGGTACTAATGACTTGGCAAATGGGGAGCCAAAGGAAGTTCAGGAAGAGTTTAGGAAACTGGGGAGGGGTCTCAAGCAAGTAGCTACTTCTATCACTTTCTCAGAAGTACTACCTGTGAGAGGCAAGGGAGAGCATAGGAGTGCATGCACCAGGAACTTTAACTCATGGTTGAAGAACTGGTGCTGTGAGGAAGGGTTTGGATTCATTGGTGACTGGAGACCCACCTGGAGGGATGGAGGTTTGTTCAAGTCTGACGGCCTGCATCCATCCTGGAGGGGAATCAAAGCACTCAATGATAAGTTTAAATGCTACATTGACAAGCATTTAAACTTGCTAAAGAGGGTGGCAGGCCAGCAAGGATTTGCAATTTACTTGCTCACCCCCACAGCTAGTAGTGGAACCAGGAACCAGAGGAGTGGCTATCTCTGCAAAGCAGTGTGCAAAAGATGGAGATTAGTGTCCAAAGGTGGATAAGCAGAAAAGGGGCAAAATTCAGCAGAAGGGCAAACAGCAAGGAGAACCAGGGATAAATGACAACCAAGGAAGGGGCTGGAGTAGAACAGTGAAAGCAGTCTAGGGAGGTCAAATCATGGAAGGCCATGTGCAAATGCCAGGAGCCTTAGCAACAAGATGGAAGATCTGGAGGCTGTCATGGTACAGTCAGACCTGGACATTGTGGCCATCACTGAAACCTGGTGTAATTATAACCATTGACTGGGAGATGGCCATACCTGGCTACAACATATTCAGAAGAGACAGAGCAGGCAGGAAGGGAGGAGGAGTGGCACTGTATGTGAAAAATGACATAAGGGACACAGAGATCCAGGAGGAACAAAATGGGGAGAGATACTGTGGGTTAAGCTGGAAAGGAAAATGGGGCCAGCCATCCGACAGGTGTGGTCTATAGACCACCAGCCCAGGAGGAAGAAACAGATAGGGAGCTGATGCTAGCCATCCAAGGATGGCAAAGTTGAGTAGTACTGGTTGAGCACTTCAATATACCGACATGGACTGGAGCATCCCAGCAGCAGCATCAACTAGGAGCAGATTTATCCTGGACTCCTTCAGGTGCTTTCCTCAAGCAACTGGTCATGGAACCAACTCGGCAGAAGGCAATACTGGACCTTGTGCTCAAACAGGGACAGTGTGATGGGGTACAGTGGGGGAGCACCTGGTAACAGTGACCACCAGTCATTGTGGTTTGAAATCACAGAAAGAGCAGAACCAAACCACACAAAACACGTATCCTGGATTTTAGGGGCAGACTTTGGGAAAATGGGAGATACTTGAAAGAGGCATTAAGGGAATGGGACAGGAATCAAGGGTTGAGGAACAGTGGGCAGTATTTAAAATGGGATTATAAGAACAACAGAATTATGCATTAAGCAGGTTAGCAAGAGGAAAAGGAAGAGAGACCATTATGGTTTTCAAAGAGGTAGCAAAGAAAGTGAAAGCCAAAAGATTGCATTCAGGCAATACAAAAAGACACAGGCAGAAGGGGATAGGAGAAGTACCAGGAGAAACAAAGGAGGCAGGGAAGTCAGTAAGGGAAGCCAAAGCTCAGACAGAAGAACACATTGCAAAATCAGTGGGTAGGGACAAAACTTTTACAGGTACATAAGTGAAAAAGAAAGACAAAGGGAGGATAGTGAGACTGAAGGGGAGGATGGGAGCCGCGTGGAGGATGACAACAATAAAGCTGACATATTGAACAGGTATTTCTGCCTCTTCTACTAAGGAAGAGGGGGTAATGGGTCTGAAGGGAGTACAAGGGTGAGAATGGTGCAGAATGGGACACAAGTCCTTTTACACGAAAGGGTCCGAAGGAACTGGAAGTAATAAGAGCTGATAAAGCAATGGGGCCAGGATGGGGTGCACCCCAGGGTCCTTAAAGAACTAAGAGAGGTGGTGGCTGAACCTCTGGCTATCCTGTTCAGCCAATCACTGGAAACAGGGAGGTACCCAAAGACTGGAGGACAGCAGATGTAGTCCCCTTTACAAAAGTGGGAACAAAGAGGAAGCAGGGAACTAGACCAGTCAGCCTCACCTCGGTAGTGGGAAAGATCATGGAAGCACTACTGGAAGGAGAGATTGGTGAACATCTGGTTGTCAATGGACTACAGGACCCAAGGCAGCATGGTTTCACCAGGGGAGGTCATGTCAGACCAACCTCATTGAATTTTTGACTGGGTGACTAGGGAGGTGGATCAGGGAGGGCAGGGACATGGCCTATCTGGACTTCAGCAAGGCCTTTGACGCTGTGCCACATAGAAGACTATTACACAAACTGGGGAATATGGGTGTGGGCAGGACAGTAGTGTGGTGGGTAGGTAACTGGCTGGGTGGCAGGACACAGAGGGTGGTGGTAAATGGCTGTCACTCCACAGAGGGAAGAGTAACCAGTGGGGTACCACAGGGATCAGTGCTGGGACCGATCCTATTCAACATCTTCATCAGTCCCATTGCACAGGATCTAGAAGGCAGAATTTCACTGTTCGCTGATGACACAAAGCTCTGTAACAGAGTAGACACACCAGAGGGTGTAGACAGAATGAGAAGGGACCTGCAGAAACTTGAAGAATGGTCAAGGGTTTGGCAGTTGAAATTCAATGCAAAAAAGTGCAAGATAATGCATATGGGGCACACAAACCCTGGCACAATATATCAGTTGGGGGGTGAGGATATAGCATGCACCAAGCAGGAAAGGGATCTTGGGGTTGTCATCTCTGATGACCTCAAGGTAGGGAAACAATGTGACAAGGCATCAGGTAAAGCAAATAGGATGCTGGGATGTATAGGCAGGGGCATCACCAGCAGGAAAGGGAGGTCATAATTCGCTATACAAGAGACACTGATGAGGCCCCACCTGGATTACAGTGTACAGTTCTGGAGACCATACCTACATAAGGACATAGACAGGGTAGAGAAGGTTCGAGGAGGGCAACAAAGATGGTGCATGGGTTGCATCACAAGTCCTATGAAGACAGGTTGAAGGAACTGAACATGTACTCCTGGAGGAGAGGAGGAGAGAGGGGATATGATAGAGACATACAAGTATCTTACAGGGAGGAACAGGGTGCAGGAAAACACTATTTTAAGCGAAAAGATGTTTCAGGACTAGAGGGCATGGGATGAAGTTGGAGGGAGGACGATTCAGAGAAACATGAGAAAGAATTTCTTCACAGAACGGGTGGTGGACAAGTGGAACACCCTGCCAGAGGAAGTGGTGGGGGCTAAAATAATCACGGGATTTAAGAATGCATGGGATAGACATAAAGGAATTCTAGAGGGCAGGGGTAAGGGGAAACAGACTTCTAGGAAAACAAACTGAACTTACAAGCTCAAATGGGCAGACTAGGTGGGCCATAGGCCCTTATCTGCCGACACTGTCTATGTATCTATGTACCTATGTATGTCGAACCAGCATGGTAGAGCCAGGTATACCAGAACTGAGATATATCTATAGCTGAAATTTAAAGTTAAAAAATTCATGCATATTAAAAAAACATTTTCTGACACAGTTTCTGAACTTGTCTTGGCTTTCAGCATGTGCACTAATGTGTTTTTTTAAATTTTATTTATCTTGCCGTGTGGACTTTAATATTTAGTTTATTTGATTCCTACAGTGGCAATCAAGAAACATTTTGTCTATTGGACCCAACAAACCATGCTCCGTGCTCTGGCCTTCTATGGGTCTGGGAACTCACCAACCGACCACATGTGCCTGGCCTGCTCCATAACCTCGTGGGGAGTCTGACTTATTCACAATGCCACCACAGTCAGAGACCAGCCGAGCTGCCAGCAGTAGATTGATGATGATCGATCACCTTGGCTTTCCAGGTTCGGCCCCCGTGCCCCCAAGCCCTCAACTAGCCAGACAAGCCAGCCCAGCATGCAGCAGACACACAGACAGATTGAGTAGTCTGTCAGAGATCATCCTCCTCCTTCCTACTGTGCACTGCCCAGCCCTGGTGGGCCTTGCATACACATCCCATACAGTACCTTGCTCACTATAGTAGCCGGTTGCCAGTTCGGTCAGGCGTTGGCTGATGATTCAGCGGCGGGTGGCTCCATGGCTCAGGCTACCACTGCTGCTCTACTCAGTGGTGATGCTGGTGTTTTTTTGAGCTGTGTGCTCCCTCCTCCCAGCCTGTACAGTCTGTCCCCAACCCAGACCCACATCCCCACTCTGGCACTCTGCGCAGTGGAACTAATGCACCTACCTCTCCTCCTCCTTGCCAGCTCAGAAAACCTGACCAAGGCTGAGTGAGAGTTGCCCAGCTCTTGACCAATTGGGTCACAGGCTGATCCCAACGGCCAGCCACCCACCACTGACTTGCTGCCTTTACACGATTGCTGCTTGACTTTGCTGGAGGACTGACTGGGACCTGCACAGCCACACACTAGTCTCTCTCCAGACACCAGACACGTCAGGACAGTGGACACCGTTAACTTATTTTTAAATTAATGGCTGAACAACCAAACTTCATCCATGCAGAAAAACGCTGCTCGCTCTGTTGCCCACACACCAACACAGATGCCTCTTCTCCTGACAGTCTCCTCTCCTACCTAGGCATGCCCTCCCCACCATCTCATGCAGCCAGTCGCAGACACTCTCAAGCTTCTCTCTCCTTCTATCTCTCCTAATTGGTGGACGTTTCATGTTCAGGAGCCAAGGGTGCATTTTATTGGCTGTAAGGCTCAGTGCTGATAGTTGAGGACTGTTAGATATTCGTGGTCCCCCTGGCCCCCTTCTCCCCTGGAAAGAAAAAAAGAGAAAACACACTGCAGTGCACCACAAAAACAAACCTGAATGGGTCACAGAATCATCAGCTGTGGTGGATTTCAACTCTACTATTTTATGACTGCAGTCCAATGCAATTGCAACTGATTGCAACTGCATCGGAATTGCAACTGACTATTTCAACTGCCGATGACTGCTCCGGGGTCTACTTTTTACAATGTGTAGCCTGCTTAAGGTCACAGGTAATGGCTATCACCAAGTTCTTTTGTCCTCCAATACAGTGACCTTACCCCCCCCCCCGGGACTGTACTTGGCCCTTGGTCTCTTCTTCTTCTTTCTTCTTATGTGCATGAACTTGCACTTGTTAGCACTGAATCCCAGCTGCAATATGCCAGGCTACCTCTTCAACTTTGCTAGGTCCTCCTTTAGGTCCTTCACCCCTTCATCTGTGTCTGACCTCCCACAAAGCTTGGTGTCATCCACAAAGAGAAAGAATTTCCCATTGATACCATCTTCAGTATTGTTAATGAGCACATTTAATAACACTAGGTCAAGCACTGACTGCTGCAGGGTCTCACTGGTTTCATTCCTAATATCTGAGAGCTCCCCCACCACCACCCCTTGAGTCCTAGCACTGAAACATTTTGCTACCAACCTTTTTAATTTGTTTCCCAGTTCTAGGTACGTTAACTTCTTGATCAATCTCACATGGGGCACCATGTTGAAAGACTTATTGAAATACAAGTACAGAATATCAACCGTCTGGCCCCTGTCTGCTGCCCTTGTTACCCAGTCAAAGAAGCTGATCTTGTTGGTTTGACAGGACCTCCTGGCATGAATCCATGTTGTGTCCCATCCTGTAGTCTGTTTGCTTCAAGGAACCCCACTAGCCTTTCTTTCAGAATGGTTCTCATCAGTTTATCCACAATGGAGGTCAGACTGACTGGCCTGAAGTTCCCAGGTTCATTTCCAGGCCCACCCTTATGCAGCAGTACCACATAAGTGGTTCTTCAGGCCTGTGGTACCACCTCATGTTTAATGAACTGCTGAACAGATCCACCAGTGAAACTGCTAGTTCCCTCAAAACTCTGGGGTGCATGCCATCTGGACCTGGTGACTTATTTATTTATTTAAAAATTGTTAACCGGGAAAGGCAAACTGAGCCAACACTTATTTCCAGGTGTGATCTGGGGAACTGGGTACAGAAAGGTAATGCAAACAACAGAACAAGGTATATATAATTAACCGAACATGATCAAAGGTACACGTTATGATGAGTCATGTTGAGTTCACAAAACATTATGTGTAGCACAAGCAAGAAATCTGTAAGTGTACCCTGCATGAGGTGTGGTCAACTGTGCTAAGATGCCAGCCTGGTAGCTCTGAGGGTTGAGGTGCTGGATGCCACACCTCATGCCATGCTAGTGACCTGGATTTGGGAATGAGCTCGTGTTGCTCAGGGGTTGGCAGTGGGAGCAAGGATTGAGCATTGGTAGGCAGCTCTTCTTCCTTGGGGAGGGGGGGGATAGTGTGCCACCCACCTGACTGAGGCTGGGTGTCAGCATAGGTGAGTCACCCAGCAGAGGGAGGGCACCTATCCAAGGCATCTAGCTGCTCCATGGAGGTGGGGGCAGCTGCCTCACCATTGCATGGTTTGGGTGCCTAGGAACAAAGCAATACAAAAACCCTGTAAAAACTATACATAAAAAAAAAAAGACAGTGCTAAGGATACGGAAGAGAGGAAATAGACAAGAGCACTGATTGCCCCGGTATGGGGACACCAAAGTTGGGGAGGGGGCAGCAGAGATGGGAGAAGGAAGTTGGGAGGGGTCAATAGGGAGAGTGACAGGTTCAGAGGGAGCAGGAGTAAGCCCAAGCAGGTGTCTAAAGTAACTGACTGAGGGGCAGAGATGGAAGGAGGAGAGCAACATGTTCCAAAGGGATGAGAGACAGAAGGAAAAGGTTGTTTGCACAGCACAGGAGTGAGGGGTGGAGTCAGAGGGAGGAGTGCATCAGGTTCCAAAGGGATGATAAACAGTAGGAAAAGGTTGCTTGCACAGCAGAGGAGTGAGGGGCGGAGTCAGAGAGAGGAGGGCATCAGGTTCCAAAGGGATGAGAGACAGTAGGGAAAGGTTGCTTGCACAGCACAGGAGTGAGGGGCAGAGTCAGAGGGAGGAGGGCATCAGGTTCCAAAGGGAAGAGAGACAGTAGGGAAAGGTTGCTTGCACAGCACAGGAGTGAGGGGCAGAGTCAGAAGGAGGAGGGCATCAGGTCCCAAAGGGATGAGAGACAGTAGGGAAAGGTTGCTTGCACAGCAGAGGAGTGAGGGGCGGAGTTGGAGGGCATCAGGTTCCAAAGGGATGGGAAACAGTAGGGAAAGGTTGCTTGCAATGCAAAGGAGTAAGGGGCAGAGTCAGGGGGAAGAAGGAATCAGGTTCCAAAGGGATGAGAGACAGTAGGGAAAGGTTGCTTGCATAGCATAGGAGTGAGGGGTAGAGTAGGATAGAGGAGGGCATCAGGTTCCAAAGGGATGAGAGACAGTAGGGAAAGCTTGCTTACACAGCACAGGAGTGAGTGATGCAGTCGGAGGGAGGAGGGCAGCAAGTTCCAAAGGGATGAGAGCCAGTAGGGAAAGGCTGCTTGCACAGCACAGGAGTGAAGGGTGGAGTTGGAGGGAGGACGACATCAGGTTCCAAAGGAATGAGAATCTGTAGGGAAAGGTTTCTTGCACAGCACAGGAGTGAGGGGCAGAGTTGGAGGGAGGAGGGCATCAGGTTCAAAAGGGATGAGAGACAGTAGGGAAAGGTTGCTTGCACAGCACAGGAGTGAGGGGCAGAGTTGAAGGGAGGAGGGCATCAGGTTCCAAAGGGATGAAAGACAGTAGGGAAAGGTTGCACAGGAGTGAGGGGCAGAATTGGAGGGAGGAGGACATCAGGTTCCAAAGGAATGAGAGACAGTAGGGAAAGGTTGCTTGCACAGCACAGGAGTGAGGGGCAGAATCGGAGGGAGGAGGGCATCAAGTTCCAAAGGGATGAGAGACAGTAGGGAAAGGTTGCACAGGAGTGAGGGGCAGAATCGGAGGGAGGAGGGCATTAGGTTCCAAATGGATGAGAGACAGTAGGGAAAGGTTGCTTACACAGCAGAGGAGTGAGGGGTAGAGTCAGATAGAGGAGGGCATCAGGTTCCAAAGTGATGAGAAACAGTAGGGAAAGATTGCTTGCACTGTGCAGGAGTAAGGGGCAGAGTCAGGGGGAGGAGGGCATCAGGTTCCAAAGGGATGAAAGACAGTAGAGAAAGGTTGCACAGGAGTGAGGGGCAGAATTGAAGGGAGGAGGACATCAGTTTCCAAAGGAATGAGAGACAGTAGGGAAAGGTTGCTTGCACAGCACAGGAGTGAGGGGCAGAATCGGAGGGAGGAGGGCATCAAGTTCCAAAGGGATGAGAGACAGTAGGGAAAGGTTGCACAGGAGTGAGGGGCAGAATCGGAGGGAGGAGGGCATTAGGTTCCAAAGGAATGAGAGACAGTAGGGAAAGGTTGCTTACATAGCACAGGAGTAAGGGGCAGAGTCGGGGGGAAGAGGGCCTCAAGTTCCAAAGGGATGAGAGACAGTAGGGAAAGGTTGCACAGGTAAAATCATGTCGGGCCCTATATGGCTCCTTTTAGTGCCCCTTCTTCTGCTGATACCAGCTGCCCAGCATTGGACACCTGAACTACCATCATGTTTGGTCTACAACGGCACCTTGTGCTGTATACCACATGGCAACTTATCCTTTAATTGCCTCCGTGATTCCAAGTACCAATACTTCTAACCTGCTCTTGGACCACATACCAGTAGTACTTATACCACTCCCCACCACAAGGCCCACCTCCCACCATGCAGACTTCTATCTCCTCCCCGCCTATTGTGGTAGGGTACTATTTTGCTACAACAGATCAGCTCTTCTATGGTGGCTACTTTCCAGTCCCTAAAAACATCAGATCTACTAGACGGGAGAAAGGCAGGAATTATGTTTATAATTAGCGCTTTAGAAAAATCCTACTTATCTCCCCTGCTTTGTTCTAGGCAACGAGAACTCAACCCTGGCCCCCAGAAGCTATTGCTTTGCCAGCAGAACTAGCAAATTTAAAGAATAAGCTTCTTGCATATTAACGTATGTAGCCTCCTTAAAAAGATAACCTTAATACAAACCTGGGTAAATTCATACCTCCTGACATACTTGTGATTTCCGAAACTTGGTTTAGACCCAGCACCACTGATAGAGAAGTAACATACCAACTCATGCCTTGTTCATGAGCTGATAGGCATGCCAGAGGAGGAGGGTAGCTATCTCATCGTTAAAGACAAATTTTCTGCCTCCTGCTTATCCTCGCATCTGTCGCCAGCAAATTAATGCCTAATTTCAAAGTGGAAATTACATAGACTACTGCACTTCATGAATAGGGATGCTACAGCACCGCCTGCTGGGCCTACAGCTTGTGTCATATCTAAGTGATGTTGGGACAGGGGCTGCCAGAAACTATTATTTTAGGAGACCTCAACTTGACTGGCTCTTCTACACAGCTGCCCCCTTGCATCCTTCTGTGATGAAATATGGCTGACTGAACTTATTATTGAACCAACACGCCCAAACGTGAAGAACCCCTAGCAAAAGTACACTTTGATGTGCTAATGGTGAGCAAACCTCATCTCTTCTCCCACGCTTGATGTCTTCTTCTCAGATGCCAGCTACCATTGTTTTATTATGGAGTAAGATCCACCAACAACCCAGCACCCATCAGCAAGTTCTCTATGAAGAGATCCAGGCGCAACTTCAATGAACATGCCTACCTAAACGAGCTTAAGTACTCCTGAGTGGCAAGATTTCTACCTGTACAAACGATTACGCTAGCTTACAATATCTTCCACAACATTCTATCATGGCCCTTTAATAAGTATGCTCCCTTTATTAAAGTTCGAACTAGGGACCAAAACTCAAATGGTTCACCCTCAGATCAAGTCCTTGCTTCCTAGAAAGAGATAAGCCTGGAAAAAGCACGTGCAGACTGAACACTGCAGAGGATTGGAACCAGTTCAGAGACTATGAAATTTATGTACCAAAACAATCAGAGAATCGAAGGCCACCTCTTCAAATCCGATCTCGACTTCCTGCCACAAAAGCCTGATCAAGCTCTGAACACATCAGTGATCTGCTAGGCCACTCTCCAGGAAATTCACCCCACCAAGATTACCTCTGGCAACTTGACTATAACCGAAGATGGATATACTTTGACGATTCAATAACCACTTTATACTGCAGGCATGGCATTTGATAACTCCTGCAAACATATCTTTCTCCCAGACTGCCAGCCAACTGTCTGAAACTCCGTAGCTTCACTTTCTCACTCCAACCTGCACACACTGAAAGAGGTAGAGGACCTCTTGCTTCAGTTGGATACTAGAAAAAGTGTTGGGGTTGACTTCCTTTGACCCTTACTTCCTAAAAATTGCCTCACTGCTCAGATTAGCAATACCCGCCACCCACCTTTTAACTTATCCCTGTCCTTAGGCACCTTACGACTCTATATGGAAGATAGAGCATGTCATACCACTGTTCAAATCAGGTGACCGTATGATCTCTAGTAACTACAGGCCAACTTCCCTCCTTCCGTCCTGTCCAAGCTCCTAGAGAAAATTGTAAATGCACAGCTGAGGACTCCACCTTGAGTCTAGGGAACTACAAACTTCAGTCTGGATTCAGAGCTAAACATAGCACTATCTCAGCCCGCAAAGTTACTAATGACTGGCAGCTTAATCTCTGAGAGCAAAAACTTTATTTGTGCTGTTTTCCTGATCTAAGCAAGGCTTTTCGACATGTCGACTATAGTCTGCTCCTTCCTTCTCTTCAAACTATAGTGTGGGACCCCTCCTCTCTCTGCTGGTTCACTGACTATTACAGGGCTTCTTCAACAAGTTAAAGTCAAGGAGGCCGTCCCCCTTAAAAACTCTGCAAAGAGGGGTACCTCAAGGTTCTATATTAGGGCTCTTACTTTTGCAATCTACATTAATAACATCACTACTGTATAAAAGAAGCCAACATCCATCTGTTTGCAGATGATACAGTTCTCACGTGAGTTGCCCAACACCTGAAGCTGCCTTCTGCAATGACTCTACAGTCAGAATTCAACCTTTTGTGCCAACTCCTCCACAAAAAGCTACTCCTTAATGCCAAAAACTAAAGCGATGGTCCTCTCCTTTTATCCGTACAGCTAACCCCTGTGTCCAGGGACATGTCTCAAATTACCACAGTTCTAGGTGAAACTAGAATTTGGTTACAAAAATTCAAGATCTGGGAGTTTGATAGACCAAAGACTTCTCCTTCATTGGAATATATCGATGACTTGCTAAAACGATTTTGCAAAGGCTTGACTGTTTTTGAATCAGCCACTTCACCAGAGATGCTGTGAAGAAACAATTGGTCCAATCCATTTTCCTATCATTGGTTGATTACGCTTACTTCCTCTAGAGCCAATGCCCCAACTCTTACATGGCTAAACTGGACACACTCTACCATCGAGCACTGAGGTTTATAACGACTCCTCTGATACACATCACTGCACCCTATATGTGGCAGGGATGGACATCACTAAAGTTCAGCGCTTCACAGAAACACCGCCTCTGGACCTATAGCTATCTCTAATAAGCTGCCTTACTATATCTCCGCTGTCTTCCCCTGAGTAATTGGGAAATACGTAAGAAGTTACTCTAGCTATTACACCAGTGTCTAAAGCAAAATCCCACTTCGGCAGGGCAGCCATAAGCTTCATGTTACCACCATGGGACGATCTACAAAAAACCTCAAATTAAGCACTTAATCGGTATAAATGCTTTCAAGATGCTTTATTTCCGTACAATCAGAGAAGTATGTAACTGCTTCACCCACTCAGACCCAGTACTGGTGTCTGCACTGGTGTATAAAGCACGCCTAGACCTAATTTTATACTGACTCCCCCAGCTTGGCCTCACCAGCCTAATTGTTCTCTCTCATCTCCTGTCTTATCAACACTAGCCCGGTCCATCCCCTTATTCTTCCTTTCCCAACCTGTGACAGGAGCTACTATCCTGGGTTGTGACATCCTACCATGCCTCTGCATTTTGTATGTATATCCAACTGGCTCACATATACTCCTTTTCTCCATCCACCTTCTACATCCATTTTACCAACTCCTTTCTGTGCACTGTGCCTCCTAGCCTTTCTCCTTGTCTCCTTCCTTCCTCTACCTTCACCTCACCTGGGTATATTTATTTTATTTTTCTTCCACATTTCCTGCAACCTTAGATAACCTGCTTTTATCTTCATAGACACTTCTATGTATGTAAATACCGTAATCTGTACAATATCTGTATAATTCTATGTACATATGAACTTCTTTTTCTTCCTCTCTGTAAAGAGTATTATCTGTATTGCCTTGCAAATACCTGTGTTGACCTGTATATACAATTGTTCATGCTCCACCCAGGTCCATCTTGCAAATGAGCTTCTGCTCAACGATGAACGCCTGGTTAAATAAAGACTTGACTGATTGATTGATTGATAGGAGTGAGGGTCAGAATCGGAAGGAGGAGGGCTTCAGGTTCCAAAGGGATGAGAGACAGTAGGGAAAGGTTGCACAGGAGTGAGGGGCAGAATCGGAGGGAGGAGGGCATCAGGTTCCAAAGGAATGAGAGACAGTAGGGAAAGGTTGCTTACAACAGCATGAATGAGGTGAGCGTGGGAGAGGGAGGAGGCAAGAGGTTCCAAATGGATGAGAGACAGGGAAAGGTTGTTTGTACAGTACAGGAGTGAGGGGCAGAGTTGGAGGGAGGAGGGCATCAGGTTCCAAAAGAATGAGAGACAGTAGGGAAAGGTTGCTTGCACAGCACAGGAATGAGGGGCAGAGTTGAAGGGAGGAGGGCATCAGGTTCCAAAGAGATGACACAGTAGGGAAAGGTTGCTTGCATAGCATAGGAGTGAGGGGTAGTCAGATGGAGGAGGGCATCATGTTCCAAAGGGATGAGAAACAGTAGGGAAAGATTGCTTGCACTGCACAGGAGTAAGGGGCAGAGTCAGAGGGAGGAGGGCATCAGGTTCCAAAGGGATGAAAGACAGTAGGGAAAGGTTGTACAGGAGTGAAGCGCAGAATCGGAGGGAGGAGGACATCAGGTTCCAAAAGAATGAGAGACAGTAGGGAAAGGTTACTTGCACAGCAGAGGAGTGAGGGGCAGAATCAGAGGGAGGAGGGGCATCAGGTTCAAAGGGATGAGACAGCAGAGGGAAAGGCTAGCTTACACAGCACAGGAGTGAGGGGCAGAGTCAGGAGGGGAGGAAGGCATGAGGTTCCAAATGGATGAGAGACAGTAGGGAGAAGGGTTTCTTTACAGCACAGGAGTGAGGGCAGAGCTGGAGTTGGAGGAGGGCATCAGGTTCCAAGAGATGAGAGATAGTAGGGAAATGGTTGTGTAGTATAGGAGTGAGGGGTAGTTTCGGTTGGAGGAGGGCATCAGGTTCCAAAAGGAGGAGAAACAGTAGGGAAAGCTTACTTACACAGCACAGGAGTGAGGGGTGCCATCGGAGGGAGGAAGACATCAGCATCTGAAGAGAATGAGAGTCAGTAGGGAAAGGTTGCTTGCATAGCACAGGAGTGGGGGCAGAATCAGAGGGAGGAGAGCATCAGGTTCCAAAGGGATGAGAAACTGCAGGGAAAAGTTTCTTGCACAACACAGGAGTGAGGGGCAGAGTTGGAGGGAGGAGGGCACCAGGTTCAAAAGGGATGAGAAATAGTAGGGAAAGGTTGCTTGCACAGCACAGGAGTGAGGGGCAGAGTCGAAGGGCGGGAGGAGGGCATGAGGTTCCAAAGGGATGCAAGACAGTAGGTAAGGTTGCTTATACAGCACAGGAGTGAGGGACGGTGTCTGAAGGAGGAGGGCATCAGAATCCGAAGGGAATGAGAGACAGGGAAAGGTTACTTGCACAGCACAGGAGTGAGGGGCAGAGTTGGAGGGAGGAGGGCATCAGGTTGCAAAGGGATGAGAAACAGAAGGGAAAAGTTGCTTACATAGCACAGGAGTGAGAGGCAGAGTCAGAGGGAGGAGGGCATCAGGTTCCAAAGGGATGAGAGACAGTAGGTAAAGGTAGCTTGCACAGCACATGAGTGAGGGGTGGAGTTGGAGGGAGGTGGGCATCAGGTTCCAAATAGACGAGAGACAGTAGGGAAAGGTTGCACAGGAGTGAGGGGTAGAATCGGAGGGAGGAGGACATCAAGTTCCAAAGGAATGAGAGACAGTCAGGAAAGGTTGCTTACACAGCACAGGAGTGAGGGGCAGAGTCAGAGGGAGGAGGGCATCAGGTTCCAAAGGGATGAGAGACCGTAGGGAAAGGTTGCTTGCACAGCACAGGAGTGAGGGGTGGAGTTGGCGGGAGGAGGGCATCAGGTTCCAAAGGGATGAGAGACAGTAGGGAAAGGTTACACAGGAGTGAGGGGCAGAATCGAAGGGAGGAGGACATCAAGTTCCAAAGGAATGAGAGACAGTAGGGAAAGGTTGCTTACACAGCACAGGAGTGAGGGGCAGAGTCAGAGGGAGGAGGGCATCAGGTTCCAAAGGGATGTGAGACAGTAGGGGAAGGTTGCTTGCATAGCACAAGAGTGAGGGGCAGAGTTGGAGGGAGGAGGGCATCAGGTTCCAAAGAGATGAGACAGTAGGGAAAGGTTGCTTGCACTGCACAGGAGTAAGGGGCAGAGTCAGGGGGAGGAGGGCATCAGGTTCCTTAAAGGATGAGAGACAGTAGGGAAAGGTTGCACAGGAGTGAGGGCCAGAATCGGAGGGAGGAGGACATCAAGTTCCAAAGGAATGAGAGACAGTAGGGAAAGGTTGCCTACACAGCACAAGAGTGAGGGGTAGAGTCGGAGGGAGGAGAGCATCAGGTTCCAAAGGAATGAGAGACAGTAGGGAAAGGTTGCACAGGAGAGAGGGGCAGAATCAGAGGGAGGAGGGCATTAGGTTCCAAAGGAATGAGAGACAGTAGGGAAAGGTTGCTTACACAGCACAGGAGTAAGGGTCAGAGTCGGGGGGGAAGAGGGCCTCAAGTTCCAAAGGGATGAGAGACAGTAGGGAAAGGTTGCACAGGAGTGAGGGTCAGAATCAGAGGGAGGAGGGCATCAGGTTCCAAAGGGATGAGAGACAGTAGGGAAAGGTTGCACAGGAGTGAGGGGCAGAATCGGAGGGAGGAGGGCATCAGGTTCCAAAGGAATGAGAGACAGTAGGGAAAGGTTGCTTACACAGCACAGGAGTGAGGGGCAGAGTCAGAGGGAGGAGGGCATGAGGTTCCAAATGGATGAGAGACAGTAGGAAAAGGTTGCTTGCACAGTACAGGAGTGAGGGGCGGAGTTGGAGGGAGGAGGGCATCAGGTTCCAAAAGAATAAGAGACAGTAGGGAAAGGTTGCTTGCACAGCACAGGAGTGAGGGGCAGAGTTGAAGGGAGGAGGGCATCAAGTTCCAAAGAGATGAGACAGTAGGGAAAGGTTGCTTGCGTAGCATAGGAGTGAGGGGTAGAGTCTGATGGAGGAGGGCATCAGGTTCCAAAGGAATGAGAAACAGTAGGGAAAGGTTGCTTGCACTGCACAGGAGTAAGGGTCAGAGTCAGGGGGAGGAGGGCATCAGGTTCCAAAGGGATGAAAGACAGTAGGGAAAGGTTGTACAGGAGTGAAGGGCAGAATCTGAGGGAGGAGGACATCAGGTTCCAAAAGAATGAGAGACAGTAGGGAAAGGTTGCTTGCACAGCAGAGGAGTGAGGGGCAGAATCAGAGGGAGGAGGTCATCAGGTTCCAAAATGATGAGACAGCAGGGAAACGTTGCTTACACAGCACAGGAGTGAGGGGCAGAGTCAGAGGGAAGAGGGTATGAGGTTCCAAATGGATGAGAGACAGTAGGGAAAGGTTGCTTGCACAGCACAGGAGTGAGGGGTGGAGTTGGAGGGAGGAGGGCATCAGCTTCCAAAGGAATAAGAGATGGTAGAGAAAGGTTGCTTGCACATCACAGGAGTGAGGGGCAGAGTTGAAGGGAGGAGGGCATCAGGTTCCAAAGAGATGAGACAGTAGGGCAAGGTTGCTTGTGTAGCATAGGAGTGAGGGGTATAGTCAGATGGAGGAGGGCATCAGGTTCCAAAGGGAGGAGAAACAGTAGGGAAAGCTTACTTACACAGCACAGGAGTGAGGGGTGCAGTCGGAGGGAGGAAGACATCAGCATCTGAAGAGAATGAGAGACAGTAGGGAAAGGTTGCTTGCACAGCACAGGAGTGGGGGCAGAGTTGGAGGGAGGAGGGCATCAGGTTCAAAAGAGATGAGACAGTAGGGAAAGGTTGCTTGCACTGCACAGGAGTAAGGGGCAGAGTCAGGGAAGGAGGGCATCAGGTTCCTTAAAGGATGAGAGACAGTAGGGAAAGGTTGCACAGGAGTGAGAGGCAGAGTCAGAGGGAGGAGGGCATCAGGTTCCAAAGAGATGAGACAGTAGGGAAAGGTTGCTTGCACTGCACAGGAGTAAGGGGCAGAGTCAAGGAAGGAGGGCATCAGGTTCCTTAAAGGATGAGAGACAGTAGGGAAAGGTTGCACAGGAGTGAGGGGCAGAATCGGAGGGAGGAGGACATCAAGTTCCAAAGGAATGAGAGACACTAGGGAAATGTTGCTTACACAGCACAAGAGTGAGGGGTAGAGTCGGAGGGAGGAGAGCATCAGGTTCCAAAGGGATGAGAGACAGTAGGGAAAGGTTGCTTGCACAGCACTGGAGTGAGAGGCAGAGTTGGAGGGAGGAGGGCATCAGGTTCCAAAGGGATGGAAGACAGTAGGGAAAGGTTGCTTGCACATCACAGGAGTGAGGGGCAGAGTTGGAGGGAGGAGGGCATCAAGTTCCAAAGGGATGAGAGACAGTAGGGAAAAGCTTGCACAGCACAGGAGTGAGGGGCAGAGTCAGAGGGAGGAGGGCATCAGGTTCCAAAGAGATGAGACAGTAGGGAAAGGTTGCTTGCATAGCATAGGAGTGAGGGGTAGAGTCAGATGGAGGAGGGCATCAGGCTCCAAAGGGATGAGAAGCAGTAGAGAAAGCTTGCTTACACAGCACAGGAGTGAGGGGTGCAGTCGGAGGGAAGAAGACATCAGGATCCGAAGAGGATGACAGACAGTAGGGAAAGGTTGCTTGCACAGCTCAGCACAGAAGTGAGAGGCAGAGTCGGAGGGAGGAGGGCATCGGGTTCCAAGGGGATGAGAGACAGTAGGGAAAGGGCCTCACTGGTTTCATTCCTCATATCTGAGAGCTCCCCCACTACCACCCTTTGTGTCCTATCACTGGCAGAATTTGCTACCAACCTTTCGAATTTGTTTCCCAGTTCTAGGTCCATTAACTACTTGATTAATCTCACATGGGGCACCACGTTGAAAAACTTATTGAAATACATGTACAGAATATCAACCGTCTGGCCCCTGTCTGCTGCCCTTGTTACCCAGTCAAAGAAGCAGATCTTGTTGGTTTGACAGGACCTCCCTGGCATGAATCCATGTTGTGTCCCATCCTGTAGTCTGTTTGCTTCAAGGAACCCCACTAGCCTTTCTTTCAGAATGGTCCTCATCAGTTTATCCACAATGGAGGTCAGACTGACTGGCCTGAATTTCCCAGGTTCATTCCTAGACCCAACCTTGTGCAGCAGTATTACACAAGTAGTTCTCCAGTCCTGTGGTACCACGTCATATTTAATGAACTGCTGAACAGGTCCGCCAGCGAAACTGGTAGTTCCCCCACCAGTTCCCTCAAAATTCTGGGGTGCATGCCATCTGGACCTGGTGACTTATTTATTTATTTTAAAATTGTTAACCGGGAAAGGCAAACTGAGCCAACACTCATTTCTAGGTACGATCTAGGGCACTGGGTACAGAAAGGTAACGCAAACAACAGAACAAGGTACATATAATAAACAGAACATCATCAAAGGTACACGTTATGATGAGTCGTGTTGAGTTCACAAAACATTATGTATAGTACAAGTATAACCCCCAGTCAGTGCTAACCTGAGAGGGCTACTACCCCTGCCTGCGTGGCGAGTGACAGGTTGAAGGGCCTAGGTCCTATGATGTGGTGCCTCCATTTTTGTAAACTGAAACTTGGGGAGAAAGTTGTCACTCGGCATGGTGATCAGGTTTGGCTACTCTGCACAGGGGCCCCAAAGTAATCCGGACTCAGAAAGCAATAACTGAAATGTCCATAACAGAAGTTGGGATTCTAAGGTGTGGCTTTATTCAAACACTCTGAACAAAAAGCAAAGAAGGACCCCCATGGGGCTACACTCCTGGTAATGCAGATTAGGTGAATACACAGACATATATCCAATCTTGGATCCTAAGTTTCATTATGACATGGACTCTTCAACTAGTGGCACACTAGCACCCTGTACTCCATCCCAACGTCTGAGCACCCTCTTCAGGCACTGGCTCCTCTCCCACCTGGAAAGAAGGTATCTGCGTTTTAAGTTGAACCGTAGAGGTGAGCCCTGTTACACCAGGTGGGGGGTCTCCCACCTCTTGTTCCATAGACCCATACCCAGCCATTCCTTTGTTTAAACACACTTCACTGGGTACTGTAGTGCAAACTGTACATGGCTTTGTAATGCAGAAACTGTCTTTCTCTGAAGATCCCCCACATACAACAGTCATTACATCTCACTGTTCCATAAGCCCTGGACTTGGCATCCTGACTGACCCACAGCCCCAGAGACTTATTTTCTCACTGTTTTGGTGCATGACACTGGCCTTTTGTCAAAGCTTCATCACCCTCCACATTGCAGGTGTCCAAAACTCTGTAGGAATCTCTATTACTCAAAACTGTAGTGCCCCAGCACTCTCCATCAGGCAGCTTCTTCCTTTTCCCAGGCCGGGGGATTGCCCCTGGGAGTTGGTTCTTTGTGCCTCTCTTATGGTGGAAGCACACACCCTAAGATAGCTCTGAGTCAGAGCTGAGGGCAGGGGGGCCCTGCCCCTGCAGGGCACCCCCTCCCTCCACTGTACTACAGAATCTACATCCTTCTCTCTCTCTCTCTCTCTCTCTCTCTCTCTTCAGCCTACTTCAGACTGAGTTCAGATTCCTCAACATTCTATCCTAACTTCCCTAGCTACAACATTCCAATGTGGCTTATGCAGCTGCGACAGTTCTAAAATGACGTCATCCCTCAGTCTCAGCTGAGACTGAGAACAGAGTGAGACAGTGTGAAATCCATTTAACTGGAATTTCACAAGCTGCCTTCCCTGCCTACCACTAGGTCTAACTGGGATTCTTGTAACTCCGGGCAACAGGGGAGTTACACACACCCTGGGCCAGGAAAATGACTGTCCACAGTCATTAGTCACCCGGCTTAGGCCATCTCACCCTATGTGTCGACTACGTGGAGGTAGCACTACCTTCTCCCCTACCATGTGCCAGCACAGGCAGACAACACTAAGAGCCTAGAGGCCTTCAGCTAACATATCAGCCTCTACTCTACCTGCTGACTATGGGTACCTAGTGGCTCTGGTAGAATTGTGCAGAGCATAGCCCTACTAGATCACTACTGCGTCCCCTATGGCCATTCAGGACTACAGCCTGTCTATCCTCCCAGCTCTCTAGGGAAAATCTATCTGCCTCTAACCCAAAATTCCCAAAAACAAAACAACAGGGGTCCTCCCCCCAACCCTGGACACCATGCAACCACACACTAGGAGCTAATACCATACACTATGCATTACTTCCACACTCCCCCACCACCATACCTGTGGAAAGAAAATTACATACAGTAATCAACAACATCTTGTACTTTAATACTACAACACTTTTAAAGTACACCAAAAGAACTCCGATGAGTTCCTCCTCCTCTTCTTGTCTTCTCTTCACGTCTTCTTCAGGAACCACCTGCAAGAAACAGAGAAAAACAAGAAAACACTCCTAATCTGCATATACAGTTCTGTCAACCCCCCTCCTATCTTAACACTGAAGAATCCCAAAAAGATTTTTTTTAGAAATGTAGAAAACAGTTACAGTAAAAACAGAAGTAAAATAGAATATTTACAATACACATTTGCAATTTTGGGGGGATGGACTGCTCTAAATGTCCCTTTTAGTGACTCACAACGCCCAAAGGCAGGTCCAATAAAGAGTCTATTCTAGGCTGGAGCCCCGTGAAACAAAGTTCTAGCAGGCCAAAGTCCCGAAGGGGAGAGTCTTTGAGGACAGTTCACACTTTTGGAGTCTGCTGATGTAAGGTGTGTAATGTCAGAAATAGAAAAAGTCTGGACTTACCAGTCCCTTAAAGAATGGAAATCATACGAAATCTTTGTCCCCGATGAAGACTCTCCCTGGCAGCATTCTGTCAATACAGCTGGGCGGACATCTTCCAGAACATGAACAGGATGGCACATATAGGAACAGCAGAGCTGATGTCATTTGCTGGAGATGGAACCTTGGAACAGGAACAAAAAGGAAAACAGCTGGTCTGAGGTCATCCGATACCCAGGCGATGAATCAGGATACAACTGGGCTGGTGACCTCTCTGGATTTGAATTCATCTGGTGGGCCACGTTGATGGATTCTGGAAAGCCAGTACACTGTAGAACTGTTGAAGGTGGGGAACCTGGATCCTGGACGTCCAGACTGGCAGAACAACATAGGTATGGCAGCGGCTGGAATGACAGCATTGGCTACCACTGCTCTGCTCTCCACTTGGTAGGCATGGGCACATTCACAGGATGTTCTTGACATTGTGGAAAATAGCACAATGGGTCAGGTGCATGAATTATTACCCCATCTGGGTGCTGATAATTCACATCATGAAAAGATTAATGTCCCTTGCTGTCCACGATCTGAACAGTGTCTATAAACAATGTCCTGCCCACTTTCCATTGTTGTAGCTTTTCTTGCAAGATTCTGTCACTTACAAATCTGCTGGCATGAGGGTGCACATGTATCATAGCCTCTTCCATGATCCAGGATTTCCTGCATCTTTCTATCTCCTAGATCCTTCAAAGAAAGGTAGGAAATGATTCTCCATAGATTTAATTTGCTTTCCTATGAACCAGTCTTTCCTCCTTACTGCATTTGGTCAACCTGCGACCTGTGGCCTGGCTTGGGGGCGGCCAGTCCTGGTTCTGCCAGCTATGCATACTTAACGACACAAAAAATGGATCCCTGGCTCCTTTTGGCACAGCCAGGGCAGTGGAATCACCACTCTCTTCCATGCGTTCCTCTAAGCCAGGAACCGGAGGCTGTGAACCTACGCCTTCTTCATCAGGCCAAATGGGTTCCCCCTCATCATTTTCACTGAGAATCTGTGCCCAGGAGTGTGCAGTAATCCTTACTCCTCAGACTGTCCACGCCTCACTAGACGTGGAGGTTGAAACCTCCCATTCAATGGTCTCTTCTGTCTCATCTTCACCTATGAGACTTGGACTGGGTCCCTCTATCCACAAGTCTGCTGATGATCCCTCTGCACTGTTTCTCAGTGACTCAGACTTGGACACATCAGTCATCTGTGCTGTCTGTTGATATGCACCCTCTAGCTTTATGCCATGCTTTACTGAACTTCCCTCTTCAGGTGTTTCCTGGTGCTGTGTGCTGCCCATTGCAGGTTCTTGTAATTTTGTCCATGTGTGAGCCAAACAAATCTTTGGCTCTTTACACAAACCATATTTCTCTAGGCACCCAGAACAGTGAGGTACCATGAAGACGTCTCTTCCAGCATTTAAGCACATCACACATACTCGTACTGGATATCCAGGAATCGCCACACGAGGAGGCAGCCATCTTCCATAGTAATACTTCTCAATATTTCTCAACTTGCTAACTTCTCCTACGATCATAGCCCCAGCATGATCTGGGTAGTGGGCTGGTCCTAAAGCCATGACTGCAGAGAAAACAAACACTCACTGTCAGGGGTGTAGCCAGGAATTTCTGAGCTACACACAAAGTGGACTCACCACTACCCGCCCCCCGCCCCCTTATGGTGAGCTACCCCTCCCCCACCGTCCATGCCCTCAGACGCTCGCTGTCATTTTCTGTGTTGTATGCCAGCACACCACCAACAGGTGTCGACTAACAGACTGGCTTTTGGTTACAATATAGCATTGTGACAAGCCTCTGTACCTCATCAAGGTAACCAGTCCCACAGAGGTCCATTCTAGCACACACTGCTCACTAGACATGCCACCACCACCACCACCAACAGGTGTCAGACTAACAGACTGGATTTTGGTTACAATATTGCATTGTGACAAGCCTCTGTACCTCATCAAGGTAGCCAGTCCCACAGAGGTCCATTTTCACACACACACACACACTCCACACTAGACATACCACCACCACCAACAGGCGTCAGACTAACAGACTGGCTTTTGGTTACAATATTGCATTGTGGCAAGCCTCTGTACCTCATCAAGGTAGCCAGTCCCACAGAGGACCATTTTCTCACACACACACACACACACACACACACACACACACACACACACACTACACACACACACACGTATGTGCCTGGGGCCTTGTGTTTGTCATGGACTATAACTGTCTTACTTGTACTGTGTTATTTATTTATGATACTAAAATATATGTTTGAAATCTGGATTGTGCTGTGCCATTCGGTTCCATGGGGTTCATGAAGGTGGTGCATGGGGGTGGGCAACGCCAGAGCTCAAAAACCCCAACATCTTACCTTTGTGATTTGAAGAAGAAAGCCTAAGTGGTGCAGTAACAAAGCTGTGTGCAATGAATATAAACACATATGGATGTAAAATCAAGGACATGATGTAACAAAATGCATATAATATCCAAGTAATGTACAAAAACAACCCTAGAATGAAGGGGGGGGCTAGCTTAAAAGCAACTGCAGGGGTCACTAAAAAGACCTGGGGGAGCAGGCTGAGGTACTAAATGAGTACCTCACCTCAGTTTTCACCAAGGAAAATGGGGGTGCTGCATCATACATGGGAGGAAACAGTGATACTGAGGAAGGGGAGACCCTTACCGATCGGCGGGTCTTGGGAGATGGGGAGGCATCACTGGCAGGAGGGGGGAAGGCTAAGCAAGGAGAAGAGGTAGTGGAAGTGGAAATCACAGCAGAGAGAGTGAGGGAAGCCCTCAGGTCCCTTAAGACGGAGAAAGCACTGGGGCCGGATAAATTACATCCCAGAGTGCTGAAGGAACTTGCGGATGTCCTGGTGAAACCCCTGGCGGAGCTTTTCACCATCTCTCTGAGGATAGGGTGGGCACCCCAGGACTGGAAGGTGGCGATATAGTGCCTGTCCACAAGGGGATCAAGGGAGGTGGCAGGGAACTACAGGTCTGTCAGCCTGACATCGTGGTGGGCAAGGTGATGGAGGCATTGTCAAGAAGAGGCTGGGGGGACCTGGAAAAGTCAGGGTGCCTGGACGATAGACAGCATGGTTGTCCCGGGAAATCGTGTCAGACAAACCTTGGAGTTCTACGACTGGGTGACTAGTGCATTGGACCTGGGAGACCAGTGGGCGTCCTCTTCTAGGCTTCAGCAAGGCATTTGACTCCTGTTCCTCACATGGGCCTGTTGGATAAGCTGGGAGAAATGGGGAACCAGATGATCAGATGGATAGACAAGTGGATCCAGGACCAGACCCAGAGGGTTGTAGTTGGTGGGATAGTCTCATCCCCAAGGAGGATCATTAGTGGGGTCCACAGGGATCAGTCCTGGGCCCCTCCTGTTCAACGCCTCACGTCTCAATACATAAGGACAGGTATCAGGAGTGAGATGAGTCTCTTGCGGATAACTCAAAACTGGGGGTGGTGGTGGATGGGGAGGGAGGGTGGCTCGCCAGGGGGGCCTGAAGGCTCTGGAAAGATGGTCTAGAAAGTGGAAGCTGAGGTTCAGTGCAGGGAAATGCAAGATACTGCACCTGGGGGCCAGAAACCCGGGGCAAGTGTACACCCTGGGGGGGCAAATGCTACAAGTCTCGATGGTTGAGAGGGACCTGGGGGTGGTGGTGGATGTCAAGATGAACAACTCGGAGACTTGTAGGAGGGCAACAGCCAAGCAGGATGCTGGGATGCACCGCTAGGGGGATCACCTCCAGAAGGAGATAAGTGATACTCCCTCTGTATAACTGCTTGGTGAGGCCGCACCTCGAGTACTGCGTGCAGTTTTGGAGGCCACACTTAAAGAGGGACATTAAACTCCTGGAGAGGGTCCAGAGGAGGGCAACAAAAATGATTTGGGGCTTGGGGGACAGGACCTATGAGGAGAGGCTCAAGAGCTAAATATGTACACATTGAAGAGAGAAGGGACTGGGGACAGGTATGAGGTCTTCAGGTATATGAAGGGGTAAATAGGGAGGAACAGTCAGGGTGCTTCAAGGAAGGAGGAATGGGCCACTAGAGGGCATGGGTGGAAGCTGGAGGGAAGATTCAGGGGAGAAAGGAGGAGGTGCTACTTCACTGAGAGGGTGGTGGAGCCATGGAATGTGCTGCCTAGGGGGCTGGTGGAGGCAGAGACTGTGGAGGGGTTCAAGGGGTGGACAGGTACAGGGGAAGGGTTCTGGAAGCAAAATCCAATGCAGCGAGAATATCCAGAACTGGGAAGGGAAAAGCCAGAGAAGGCGAGGGGGCAGCAAGGTCAGCTCCCATGGTGGGGGCTGACCAAATGAGCAGACACGAAAGACCGTTAGTCCTATTCTTCTGGCATTTTAGTATGTTAGTAAATGAAGGGCAAAAACTTCCTTGAAGGCCTGCAGTCTTGGTACATTTTTAAACGTCAGAGGACCAGATATAACCTTAAAAACAGCTGAAGCAGAATAATAGTTCTACCAGAACGGCCATCAAAAATAGGCAAATGTTATGTTTATGGACTACCTTTTATTTGAAAACAAAAATTCTATTTTTTTTGTCATGAAAAATACTGTACAGTAAATTATAAAAGGCAACAGCATATAAAGGGACACATAGCCTCATATTGATATAATAATTATCTTATGACTTTGCCCCACCACAGACATTATTCAATCCCAGCCTAAAAGTACTTGAACGTTGTACAAATAAAATCAATGTTTCTTGAAGGCCTGCAGTCCTGGTGCTTTTCTAAACGTATACGTGGGACCAGATATGAGTAAATACTGTATATGAAGCAGAGGAACCAGTTCCACGAAAATCACCATCGGAAACAGTACCTTCACGAATTAGCTTTATTTTATTTTTTCTAACTCATGCTTGCTTATTGACTTTGTGAAAAATGACCAGCAACTCAAACATCAATGACAACGTACAGGATATAAAGCAGAAAAGCAGCACTGTAGCTTCAGTGACCATTGGGTTACTGCCAGCTTGTAATAAAGATATTAAGAGCTCATCTTACCGGCCAACAATTAACATTCTGTCCCAGCCTAAAAGTACTTGCCCCATGCTACCCGAGGGAAAGTTAGAACAGAAGTGAATGAAATAAACTAATAATTTAAAAACAACTACCACCTCAGTGACTACACTTGCTTGCTTCCACGAGTCCCACCACCAGTCTTCTCTACTCTACTCTGTCTGGGCTGGCTCAACTCAAGTCAGTTATTCATACCTGCTCAGTTACTCAGCTCTCTCACTGTCCCTGAAAATGAAGGACTCCTCCCCAACTGCAGTACCTCAGTTCAGTGTCAGGACAGTCTCTCTCTCGTCTCTCTGATCATTGTAGCCAGCCAAGCTCTGCTCTCTCTTCTTCTAGACAACGAACATCTCCTCGTTTCGCTGCCTAGTCGCTCCCTCTCCAAAATCAAAAAATAATTCACAAGCTCAGTCAGCGGTCGCACGACTCGTCCTCAAACAGCAGCAGCAACTCCTTTCAGGAATCGGAACCGAATTAAATGGGTTGAAAATCTTCAGGCACACTGGCATACCTTGCCGACGAGTAGTCCAACTTTCTCCACAGCTCCGACACAAATAGACCACACTGCTCGTTACATGGGCATTTAAAGAGCCCGCCTAACCTGACCCGCCCCTTACTACTCACTGCTACACCTCCTTTCTTGCAATGATCTGACTGCCTGACTGAGACACGGCAACCTATTTTCAATCAGGCCAGTCCAGCTTGTATGTCATCAGTCACAGCTTAAGGCAGCCCCCACCGCTCCATTAACAAAAGGACAAAGAGCAGCCGGGAAAGCCCGCGAAAAAAAAAAAATGAACAAAGCGGAGCAGAGTGCGGAGAGACCAGCTGGCGCCTGCTACCCCGCTGATCTGCTGCAGCACGCCATGGCGTGCCTGGCGTATCAGTAGCTACGCCCTTGCTCACTGTCATTACAAATCCCAACTTGAATCGAAAAATGTTTTACAAAATGGCTCCCTTGCTGTTGTGTTTACATTACTGCCCCACCCTGAAATGGCGGCGGCAGCACTCCTGGCACATCAACATTCTGTATTTGGGTCAAGCCACTGTGTATCCAATTTACACACACTACTGATAGCTTTAGCTCAAACTACACAAACTTGCACTGGTTGCTGTCCTTGCACATTTATGATTTACCATAGACTTTTTACTTGCTGAAGACATTGCTCTAGCTTACAGTCCCTTAAAGGCTCAGTATTTCGTATCACAGGTCTGCCTGTATTTCTTACTGCATCTCTCATACAACTCACAGTCTCTCACATGGCCCTGAAAATTACACTGTTGCTGAACCTATAATTATGCTCACAGTCTGTTGCTTAGAATTCTTGTTTTAGCTTCTTTCAAACTTGGCACAGTCCTTCTTTGCAAAGCGACTGCACTGCTACACACAAATTCAGCTGGCTTTTTAGTGAAATCACAGTTTGAGCTATTTCATTCGGATAGTACTCACTGTCATCAGTAGCTGTTTGCTGCGATGGAAAAATGGCCTACAGCCAGTCGTGGAGGCCTCTGGAAGGAAGCGGACTGGCAGTCCTGCTGATTACCCTTCGGAACACCACCCTCATAGTCCGGACGATCAAGATGTGGGTTGAGCCCAAATCTGAACAGAAAAGTCAGTTTTTTTAAACTTTTACAGTGCTTTCAGTCACTGCGACGCTCCTTCTGGTAAGCCATTTCGTACACTTCACTCACTCTCCCTCTCGAATGATGTGCAGCCGCTCTAAAGCTGGCTTGGGGGCGGGACTGATTGCAGTCTCATCAGTCACTCGATGCAATGCAAATGAGCCTCTTTTCTCTCAAATGCTCTTCTCCTCACGGCGATCGTCGAGCAGGCAAAATTTAAACCGCAAACCACACTTTTTTTTTCAACTGTAGCTCCTCGGCGGGAGCCCATTTTAACCATTTTTCATGGCCATTAAGCACAACAAGCCTCTCAGTCCACGCAGAAAGCATTTCCAACATCCAGGGCACAATTTTCCTTTTGCTACCCACAGTTTTCCATACTTTTCTTTGTCACAATTACTTTTAAAAGCTGGCAAATGCTGTAATTTGATGCAGGACAAGGGCATACACAGTCTGGCTTTACTGCTCCTAGGTAACAGTTGGCAATATCACAACAGCACACAGACAGCAACACACAGCAGCACATTTAGTTGGCAATTGCTTCAGACTTTTTTGGGTAACCCACTGCCAGATAGTCAAAATGTTAACCACCATCCAAGCAACCTTTCTTGTTCCTTCTCCCAAATTTCAACAGAATCTCACCGGTAACCTCCAACATGTAACCCCCAGTCGGCGCTAAACTGAGAGGACTACTACCCTGCCTGTGTGGCTAGTGACAGGTTGAGGGGCCTAGGTCCTATGACGCGGTGCCTCCATTTTTATAACCTGAAACTTGGGGAGAAAGGTGTCACTCGGCATGGTGATTAGGTTTGGCTACTCTGCACAGGGGTCCCCAAGTTATCCGGACTCAGGAAGCAATAACTGAAATGTCCATAACAGCATTTGGGATTCTGAAGTGTGGCTTTATTCAAACACTCTGAACAAAAAGCATAGATGGACCCCCATGGGGCTACACTCCTGCTAATGCAGATTAGGTAAATACACAGACACATATCCAATCTTGGATCCTAAGTTTCTATATGACATGGACTCTTCAACTAGTGGCACACTACCACCCTGTACTCCATCCCAACATCTGGGCACCCTCTTCAGGCGCTGGCCAGTACCTGAAAGTAGGGTATCTGGTGTTTCAAAGGGAATCCGTAGAGGTGAGCCCTGTTATGCTAGATGGGGGGGGTCTCCCACCTCTTGTTCCATAGACCCATACCCAGCCATTCCTTTGTTTACACCCACACATCCTTGGCTACTGTAGTGCAGACTGTACATGGCTTTGTAATGCAGTAGCTGTCTTTCTCTGAAGACCCCCCACATACAACAGTCATTACATCTCACTGTTCCATAAGCCTCTTCCTTGGCTACTGTAGTGCAGACTGTACATGGATTTGTAATGCAGTAACTGTCTTTCTCTGAAGACCCCTACATACAACAGTCATTACATCTCACTGTTCCATAAGCCTCTTCCTTGGCTACTGTAGTGCAGACTGTACATGGCTTTGTAATGCAGTAACTGTCTTTCTCTGAAGACCCCCACATACAACAGTCATTACATCTCACTGTTCCATAAGCCTCTTCCTTGGCTACTATAGTGCAGAGTGTACATGGCTTTGTAATGCAGAAACTGTCTTTCCCTGAAGACCCCCACATACAACAGTTATT
The DNA here is from genome assembly GCA_016271365.2 of Neoceratodus forsteri. Taxonomy (NCBI): domain Eukaryota; kingdom Metazoa; phylum Chordata; order Ceratodontiformes; family Ceratodontidae; genus Neoceratodus; species Neoceratodus forsteri. The sequence goes on along the minus strand of CM057457.1, from coordinate 443,925,859 downwards.
ACATCTCACTGTTCCATAAGCTCTGGACTTGGCATCCTGACTGACTCACAGCCCCAGAGACTTATTTACTCACTGTTTTGGTGAATGACCCTGGCCTTTTGTCAAAGCTTCATCACCCTCCACATTGCAGGTGTCCAAAACTCTGCAGGAGTCTCTATTACTCAAAACTGTAGTGCTCCAGCACTCTCCATCAGGCAGCTTCTTCCTTTTCTCAGGCCAGGGGATTGCCCCTGGGAGTTGGTTCCTTGTGCCTCTCTTATGGTGGAAGCACACACTCTAAGGTAGCTCTGAGTCAGAGCTGAGGCCGGGGGGGGCTGTCCCTGCAGGGCACCCCCTCCCTCCACTGTACTACAGGATCTACATCCTTATCTCTCTCTTGAGCCTACTTCAGACTGAGTTCAAATTCCTCAACATTCTGTCCTAACGTCCCTAGCTGCAACATTCGAGTGTGGCTTATGCAGCTGTAACAGTTCGAAAATGATGTCATCCCTCAGTCTCAGCTGAGACTGAGAACAGAGTGAGACAGTGTTATATCCATATAACTGGAATGTCACAAGCTGCTTTCTCTGCCTGCTACTAGGTCTAAATGGGATTCTTGTAACCCCAGGTAACAGGGGGGTTACACAGGCAAGAAATCTGAAAGTGCACCCTGAATGAGGTGCTGTCAACTGTGCTAAGATGCCAGCCTGGTAGCTCTGAGGGTTGAGATGCTGGATGCCATGCCTCATGCCACGTTGGTGACCAGGGTTCAGGAAGGAGCATGGGTTATTCGGGGGTTGGCAGTGGGAGCAAGGATTGAGCATCAGTAGACAACTCTTTTTCCTTGGGAAGGGCGATAGTGTGGCACACCACCTGACTTACACCCAGCAGTAGTTGGGTGTCAGCACAGGGGGGTCACCCAGCAGAGGGAAGGGTACCTGGCATCTGGCTGCCTCCGCGAAGGTGGGGGCAGCTGCCTCACCCATTGAACGGTTTATATGCCGGGGGGAAAAGGCAATACAAAAACCCTGTAAAAACTATAAATAAAAAAAAAAAACAGTGCAAAGGATACATAAAAAGAGGAAAAAGACAAGAGCACTGATTGCCCCAGTATGGGGACACCAAAGTTGGGGGGGTCAGCAGAGGTGGGAGAAGGAAGTTGGGAGGGGTCAAGAGGGAGGGTGACAGGTTCAGAGGGAGCAGGTGTAAGACCAAGCAGGTGTCGAAAGTACCTGAGTGAGGGGCAGAGATAAAGGGAGGAGGGCATCAGGTTCCAAGGGGATGAGAGACAGTAGGGAACGGTTGCTTGCACAGCACAGGAGTGAAGGTGTGGAATGGACAAGCTGCTGTACTCCCTGGAGTGCAGTGAGTAACAGAAGGATAGGGCAGGGGAGAAAACTGAGGAAAGGCATTTATTATTAAAAAATAAATTGCAAAGCTCTCCCACCAGCACAACGGTAAAGCTACTGTTTGCAATGCTGATGACCTAGGTTTGGGAATGAGCCAGAGCTGTCAGAGGGCTGACTTGTGGGGGGAGGATTAAGCAACCCAGAGGATGCTCTTCTCCTCTAGGGAGGTGGGGCTCACTGCTCTACTACCTCCTGGGTGACGGTGCAAAATAGAGCATGAGATGGGGGAGCTTGAAGCAAGTGTACTTGGTCACTGGATGCATCAGCTAGCCGGCATCCAATGGTACAACGCACTCCTGGGGGAAGGGCAGGGCAAAAGACTGGAAAATTCACAGGCTAGATGTGGGCAGATAAAGCACCTGCCCACCACCAACCACATTCACCGCTGTACCAACAGCAGCACCCACCTTGGATCCTGAAGGTCTTCACCTCTACTGTGGGTGGCCAGATAGAAAGTGGGGAAGAAAGCCACAATGGAAAGATGACTCCAGCCCTGTAGGGGTACGCCAGGGGGCAGTGTGTAGTGGGTGGGTCTGGAGGCCAGCTCAGGTGAGTGGCTGGATCTTGGTGAATGGGTAATTTAGTTGGGCAGGGGTGGAAGGAGGACATGACAGTGCCAAGAGGAAAACCTATACTAAAAAAAACAAAGAAAAAAGAAATTGTAAACTCAACTTCCATTCTAATCAATACAGCACCACCACCACCACCCCCCCACACACTCTAAAAACTCACACTGCATAAAATGTAGAAACACAGGGATAGTAATGGGGCAGAGTTTGCTATGATCAACATCAGGATGGGGGAGGTCAGCTTGTAAGAATTCCTTATTCCTTCCCCTATTCCTACCACTGTGCTACTGAGACCACCACAATGATGGGTGTCAGTCTGCTCCCCTTATACTAGTGCTGGGTCAGCAGCCTCCACTGTCCACTGCCTGACCACCTATCTCCCAGCAGACTATTCTGTCTCCTGCTGATTGCATTTAACATACTCCTCTTTGGACCACTTTGCCCTTCCCCAACCCACACACGCACCTCACCCCCAACCTTCTCTATCTATTCCCACCTCCCACCCACCCTGTCGGTGCCTGACAAACATCCATCCCCCCACTTAACTTACTGCCACTATACACCCTCCCAATCCCACATTGTCTCATCTGTCTAACTTTTCCTGCCCTCCTTAACTTACCCATTCCCTATGCTATTCACTCTAAGCCTGTGCGTCACCCACACCCGACCACTAAATGGTGGTCTCTTGCCCTTCTCAGGGTCCTAGCCCTATTACTTCTTATATCAGGAAATATTCACCCCAACCCAGGCCCTGCCACCCATATTCAACAGACATCACACCAAAGGCTGCGCATAGCCGCCATGAACATCTGCAGCCTTCCCAAGAAACTGCAGCCCTCCAAAGCTGGGTAGCGCAATACTAGCCTGATGTCCTCTGTGCTCTCAGAAACCTGGATCTCTAAAATAACCCTGACTCATTCATCACCTTCCCTGGCCTCACTCTACACAGAGCAGACAAAGTGGGTAAACGGGGCGGCGGATGTGTCCTCTATGTTCGCGACTCCCTACTGAGCCAAGTTCTTGCAGCCCCCTCACTGGACCATGGCACCCAAGTCCTACCTATAAAACTTACCCTGGATCCCTTTAGGGCTCCTGTAACCATCACAGCTGCATATGTTTCCACACGGAACCAAAGAATGGCTATACAATCCCTCTCAAACTATATTTCCAATTTCCCACCCAAAACGGAACATATCCTGGTTGGTGATCTTAATGTAAACTGGCTTGCCAATTCAGCAGCTGCTGTCAAGGACTCCTTTGTGACGCTGGACCTGACCCAACTGGTTTGCCAACCCATAGGGGGAATCCCACAAACAGCTCCCAGACCGTACTAGACATACTACTAACCAACCGACCCCATAGAATCTCTGATCTAGTGGTCCTTCTGGACTCTCTGAGTGACCACTCCCCCATCCTCTTCTCCTGGTCATATCACCTGCCCAAACCTCAACCTAGCATATCCACTCGCTGGTGCCTATGGCCACGTGGCCTCAAAATAATCAGACAGTATCTGGCCCAGTGGGACTGGTCCCCCATATCCCAGGCCTCAAATATTGACGTGGCCTTGATTACTTCACACGCTCATTCAACAAAGCGTGTGACATTTATGCCCCTCTTACAAAAACACAATCTGTAAAACATAATGTCCCTTGGATCACACCTTTATTATGGCAACAACTAAAACAAAGAGATGATCTCTGGCACAGCGCTGTTGAATCTGGTTTACAGGCAGACAGGCAAGCTTGCAAAGTTGCACATAATAGGTGCACCTGGACCATATGCAAGGCCAAGGCTGATTATTATAAAGCCACCCTGGCCTCCTCCTGGGAAGTGCGTGGAAATTTTGGGACAACATTAAAGAGCTAAATGGAAAATCCCGCTCCCCCCCAGCTTTGCATCAATAATGCTATCTCCACTGATCCCCAGGCCATTGCCAACTGGACATGGCCTACCTAGACTTTAGCAAGGCATCTGACACAGTCCCACACAAAAGATTAATATACAAGTTAGCCAGCCTGGGAGTGGGTCCCAAGATGACAGCCTGGGTAAAGAATTGGCTGGAGAATAGGACACAGACAGTAATAGTAAATGGAGTCCACTCTGAAAAAAGGGGGGTTAGCAGTGGGGTACCACAGGGTTCAGTATTAGGACCGGTCCTCTTCAATGTCTTTATAAGCGACATTGCAGAGGGACTGGAAGGAGAAGTATGTCTCTTTGCAGATGACACAAAGATCTGCAACAGAGTTGATGCACAAGGTGGGGTGGAAAGGATGAGAAGGGACTTGGCAAGGTTAGAGGAATGGTCAAATGTATGGCAGCTTAGATTCATTGCTAAGAAGTGCAAGGTAATGCACCTGGGAAACAAAAACCCAGGGGAAGAGTACACAATGGGGGATGAGATACTAACTACAACAAAAATGGAAAGGGACCTGGGGGTAGTCATATCAGATGACCTAAAGGTGGGCAAGCAATGTGAGAGCGCAGCAAGGAGGGCTGGGGGGATACTGGGATGCATAGGGAGAGGCATCACCAGCAGAAAACAAGAAGTTATTATCCCTCTGTACAGACAGCTGGTGAGACCACATCTGGAGTACTGCATGCAGTTCTGGAGACCCAATCTCCGCAAAGACATAGACAGGATGAAGCTGTCCAGAGGAGGGCAACTAAAATGGTGCAGGGTCTGCACCGGAAGACATATGAAGTGAGACTTAAGGAGCTTATATGTACAGCCTCGAGGAAAGGAGGGAGAGGGGGGACATGATAGAAACTTTCAAGTACCTCAAGGGAATCAACAAAGTCCAAGAGGGTAGCATCTTTCAAAAAAAGAGGTGTGCAAGAACAAGGGGGCACAATTTGAAGATAGAAGGGGCGGCTCAGAGGTAATTTAAGGAAGTATTTTTTCACAGAGAGGGTTGTGGATGCATGGAACAGCCTTTCAGAGGAGGTTGTGGAGTCAAAAACAGTGGTGGAATTCAAGCATGCATGGGACAGTCATAAGGCAATTCTAGGGGTTGGGGGTAGGAAGAAGTAGGCTGCTGGTTAACTAGGATCTGCAGCTTATCCATCAGGTAGGGAAATGGGTAGACTGGGTGGGCTAAGCGGTCCTTATCTGCCGTCAAATTCTATGTTTCTATGTTCTTAACTCCACTTTTTCCGATCTTAGCGCGGTCCTCCCAAGCAACTTCTTCAACCCCATCTGGAGTACTGCGTGCAGTATTGGAGGCCACACCTTCACAAGAACATTAACCAAATTGAGGCAGTCCAGAGAAGGGCAACCAAAATGGTGCAGGGACTGCATCAGAAGACATATGAGGACAGATTAACGGAGCTCAATATGTATACCCTTGAGCAAAGGAGGGAGAGAGGTGATATGATCGAGGCATTCAAGCACCTTAAGGGCATAAACAAGGTGAAAGAGTCTAACATGTTTAAATATAAGAAAAATAGCAGGACAAGAGGACACAGCATGAGATTAGAGGAGGCCGATTAAGGGGAATGTGAGGAAATTCTTTTCACAGAAAGGGTGGTGGATGCATGGAATGGCTTACCACAAGAAGTGGTGGCTATGAATACAGTGCAGAGCTTCAAACAGGCATGGGATAGGCATAAGGGAGCAATACAAATGACTATGAATAAATAGGCCACTGACAGAGCAAAGGCCGATGGCACATTTATAAGGTAGAAAAAGAAATGGGCAGACTGGATGGGCCTTGCGGTCCTTATCTGCCGTCAACTTCTATGTTAACCCTATTCTGGCTACCCCTGAGCCCAACTTCCAGCGTCCCCCTTTCTACCTTAGGGTCAATACAATGCGGGAGGCCAAAATCTACCTCTCCAAAGCTCTTGGTGGCTCCAACAATTGTGAAAACTCTTTTGACATGAAAATCTTTTACTGGGTCCATGACACTGTCCTATCCCCTCTGACTGACCTCCTTAACTGCTCCCTATGCCTGGGGCAGTTCTCAACCACCTGGAAGACCGCTACAATTACCCCAGTACTAAAAAGTGGAGACAGCACCAACCCCAACAACTATCGGCCCATCTCCATCCTCCCCCCCTCTCAAAAGCCCTCAAAAAAATCATGGCTGACCAACTCACCGAATATCTGCTTGCCCACAATTTACTATGTAGGGAGCAACATGGCTTCAGATCAGGCCATAGCACAACCACTGCCCTCGTAGAATTCTCTAATTTTATTTACTCTGCCCTGGACTGAAAACATCTTGCCGGATCCATCTTTGTAGACATCTCAAAGGCCTTCTATATGGTCTCCCACCCTCTCCTCCTAGACACACTCCACCTTACTGGTCTATTGTGCAGCCCCTCTCCTGGTTCACCAGCTACCTTACAGCTATTATTTATTGTTTATTGATGATTATCAGATAGCACCTTTGAGTCAAAGACTCCTTTACAAAGGTTCCATGTCATTACATAAAACAGAGACAGAAATGACCCAAGTAACAAGTAACAAAATAATTACAGACATTGGTTACAGAATGGTTACAAAATGTTTACAGAGTAATACAATATAGCAGCTGAGAATACAGAGTAACAGAGTGCTGCTAAACAAAGGTGCAAAGTGCAAAAGGTTGCAGGTACAAGCATACACTTCAGGGTGAGGGTGCTAGACATGTCCAGGTGGTTATTCATTGGCCAAGGCCAGACAGAGAAGTCCATTGTCATGGTATAGACATGCCCAGGGGCGGCTGTACCAGTGTTAAGTCCATAGTCGTGGAGGGGGGGGTGGGAGGATGAAAGGTCAGGTTACGGGCAGTCACAGACTGATCTCTGGGTGATTAGGTCTCTTAGTTGAGACTTGAACTGACCAAGTTTTAGTTCAGTGAGGAGGGAGTTTGGGAGTGAGCTGAGCCAGTATGGGGCCAGATATTGAAAAGTTCTTTGGCCCGAGGTGGTCTTGTAGTGAGGAACCCTGAAATGGGTTGTCGCTGATTGCTGTGTGAGGCAGGTGGACAGTGGTGCCTGAAGTAGTGGGGAGAGAGCAGGTGGGAGTAACCCTGATGTAATTTTCTTAGCGAAGAGGCAAGCCTGGTATTTTAGCCTCCCATCAAAGTTGAGCCAGTTTGTCGAAGCGTAAAGGGTGCAGGTATGTGTAAGCCTAGCACAGCCTGTAGCAATTCTGCAGGCCTTATTAAGGGCTAGATCCCAATGTGTCAAGATAAACAACACCCTATCTACCGCCCTGCCTGTCCGCTCTGGGGTCCCCCAGGATTCAATTTTGGGCCCTCTGCTTTTCAGCATCTACTTAAATGCACTACCCAAATCCTGCTCCAGTGACTTACTGCTATATGCTGATGATGCGGTCCTCTGTTCCTTGCACCCCAGTCCAGCTGTCCTACAGTCCTCCCTCCAAGACTCATTCAACCAGATTAAAAGCTGGATCACCGACCGCAGACTCGTGGTCAACATCAAAAAAATGAAGGCCATGCTCTTTGCCCACTGGCAAAGCAAGGCCAAGGACGCAGAACTGAAAATCCTCTCCCATGCTCGCCTCCCTCTGGAACAGGTACATACCTATAAATATCTCAGCCTTACCTTTGACACCTCCCTGTCCTTCCATGCCCATATTAACATTCTATCCTCAGCCATTAATGCCCGCATTGGCCTTCTCAACTGGCACAAGGACTGCCTACCACCAGAAGCACTCAATCTGGCTGTCACCTCTTCTGTCCTCTCTCTCTCTCTCGTTGACTTTGGGCTCCCCATCTACTCAGCCACTGATCACACCACCCTAAGCAAAATTCACCTAGCTATTAACAAAGCCTGGCTACTCCTCCTAGGAACAGACAAACGCTCCCATACTAGCACCCTCTATGCTCTCACCAACATTCTCACCCTGGAGGAAAGACTACAATATCAAACTTGTCTCCTACCAGAAAGAAATCCACCTGGGGTTGTCCCCACAGGGGTCTCTGCCTCCCTATTCTCGTGCTGCCCCCCAGCAGCCACTTGTTCTGCCAACAAACACATATGGACTGTGCTCAGGGTCAGGACCTCCCTAGCTCAGTGATCCTTCTCTTATAGAGCCCCTGTATGTTACAATGATCTCCCCCCAGCCATTACCTCCATTCCAAATTAAGGCAAGTTAAGACTACCCTGAAAACCCACATTCTCTTTTTGCACCACTGCCAGTGTATCTGCTAATCCTCCTCTCTGGCCTAGCCCTCCCAGAACTGACCTAGGCTGGTCCTTGACAATGCCTTCTCCTAGACAGCACCCACTAACTCAGTTCCCCAGCCTACAGATCCACTGACTTCTCAAGCAGACCTAAGTGCCAGCACTTGGGCTATGCTGTCTATACCAATATGTACTACTCCCAACTGTTATTACTACTGAATTTGTATTCAATGCATGGTACCACTACCCATAGCCACCAACTGTATAGGACAGTTTTGTTACTGGTCACTGTATTGTGCTATTTGACAACACCCCTGAGGCAGCACTTGCTCTGTAACTGTACCATTTGTGTTTACGTTCAATACCCTAGCTACTACATGTACAGGTCAACAGTCATTTTAGCTATTGTTTGTAAAATACTTCTATATAAGATGTGATTGTTATACTCCTGTCCTGTCTCATTGTGTGTATGATTATGTTGATGCGGAGCCTTTGTAAATGAGTCTATGACTCAAAGGGTTGTAATTCGTATGATATGTTTAAATAAATAAATAAAATTTTTAGGCACCTAGAAAGTCCTCAAAGTGGACTGTTTCACTCCACTGTAGATGAGCTTTCATATGGGGGGGGGTTAATTAAAACATAGAAACTAGTGCTGTTTAAACAATATAAACTGATATTTAAAACAGATGAAAACAAATACTAGAGCACAGTATGTTATATAGCTGCAGTAAATTCAAACCTTTCTTTATGCTACAAACTAATTTAAAAAAAATACAATACATGTGATACTATAACTCAATGGTATGACAAGATTTGTTAATGTACACATAACTAGGCCAGCACACCAGGAAATGTGCAACTAATTATGATCTAAACTGAAACATTAAAAGGAATTAAATTATAATTTTTTTTTAACAATATAAAATAGAGTATTTCAAAACTTGTCCTTGTGTGTGTTAATAGAGTTAGAATAAAAGCAAAAGGTTGAAACACTCCTATAAATTGGCTTGTTGGTGAGCATCGAAATGTTCTAATGCAGAGACAACACAGGGACTGTGTGCTCACAAGGACTTGGTGGGTGCCATCCAAGAAAAAAGCAGTAGCTGAAAACACAGAAGAGGACTCACTCCATGTATGCAATGACAGGCTAAGGTAAAAATGGTTGCAAAAAAATATGTTGGAAGTAAAGGCTCACAGGTGTCAAAAGAGATGGAAGCCTAACTACCCCGGTGCTTTGTGTGCAAGAGCATGATGCTTCATCATGGGGGTTCCCTGACAAAGTGTCACACGCTTGGACATTAAGCACTGGGGTAGTTTGGCTGCCATAGCCTGTCTGCATACCCAGACTGAATCCCCTTTTGTGTTTTTGAATGTTGTAATGTACCATAAATGCTAAGACAACTCTAGGAACTAAAAACAACAAAACTAAGTTCTCACTAAAAGTTAAGTAAATAAGCAAGAGAGCAATAGTTCAATATTACCGAGATTGCATGAATGTAATACCCCAATGTGCCACTAGACAGCAGTAGATACACAGAATTAACCTATGATTTTCCAAGCTGAAGGTCTTGTCCCAAATTACTTTTGTGCATTATGTTAGAATGTTAGGAAACATGGGTTCAGATATATTAGCAGATACATATGAACATACAAAGAAGCCAGCAGAAGGCCATTTAGTCTATCAAGTCTGCTCGTATTCCAGAGTCCACAGCTTCAGCTAATATCCCTGTCCTCCCTCCACGATCCTCCCATCTTCCCTACCCATGATCCTTACCTCCCCCCATGCCTATCCCAGCCTCTCTTAAAGCTGCCCACTGTCTTCAACGCGATTACCTCTTCTGGCAGCGCATTCCAAGTGTCCACCACACTCTCTGTGAAGAAGTGCTTCCTGACCTCCCTCCTAAACCTCCCACCCTCCAGCTTAAGACTGTGCCCCCTCATGTTATGGTTGCCACTCAGATACAATATCTAATAACAGCAACAGTGCACTAGATATATATCAGCTAATTTAAAGGGGTGGCAGTATAGCACAGTGGTTTAAGGCTCTGAGCTGCAAATCTGGAGACCTGGGTTTGAATCCCACAGCCCCCACTTGCATACTGTGTGACCCTGAGCAAGTCACTTAACTTCTCTGTGCTCCCAGGTCGCACCTGTAAACAAGCTTTCAGCTTAGTATGCCACTCCTGGTTAAACAATTTGAAAAAAGAAAAAAAAAGGATCCTGCACTTCCACTGTGACATATGGATACTGTTGTACTATTTGGATGGAGGGATGGGAGCTTAAGGTCCAAGGGACCCTACGCTCCTACAGCCAAATCAGGATACAATTATTCTATCTGAGAAAGAAGGGAAATTCATTGCAAAAAAACTCCATTAATGCATCAGTTAGGGTGAATACTATAGTGACAAAAGCAGGGAAATGACACTTTAGGGTTTTCAACCATAACCCACCAGGGTTCCCCCTACCCCGCCTCCACTCTCCACACATCAACAGGTGTCTGTGTGCGTTGGGGTCGTTGGCCTACCTTTCACCCCATTCTCCTGTACTGCACCACCTCAGCTTGTTTACACATGGAAAGGAGTGAGAGTTAGGCTGTTGACCCTAAGCACACCCAGAGGCCTGTTGGTGTGTGGAGGGTGGAGGGATGGGATGGAGTGGTAGGGGCAGGAACCCTGGGTTGGGGCATTAGGATTGGAAACCGTAATGCCTCATTTCCCTGCTTTTGTTGCTATATCATTCACCCTAACTGATGCATTAACAGATTTTTTGCAATGAATATATATTATTGCTGCACAGTAGTGCAGCAATAGTTAGGGTTGCCCAGCCACTTTATTTATTTATTTATTCATTTATATATGCCTTTGTTAACCGGGTAAGTGCACTGATCCAAAGGACTGTTTTCAGTAACGACCCGGGCCACAAAGTGACAAACAACACAGGTTGCAGCAGTACATATAGGGTGTGGTAATACACACCTCAATAATGAGGTGGTGCGGAAAATAAGAAATGAGCATTAGATAGCTATATTATACAATGGCAGCAGAGTTAGGCAATGGCGAAGTGTGGCAAGAAACACATAGTGCAAAAAAGAAGACATTCGTAACAATATACAGTATGATAAAATTGATACGTGGAGCCACATTACGTAGTGCAAAAAAGAACATATGTAACCGTATATGACACGAATCCAATTTAGTACAGTTCCATCAGTAAAGCTGTGCAGATTCAGACAGTCAGATACTCACATCAGCCTATAGGGATTAGAGGTTTAAAGGGGCCAAAATGTCCCCATTTTCACAAACCGCACTAATACCACCAAAGGATCCCCATTCAACTGCACCCGAACAGAAGCCGCAGCTGTCAGCCATGTCCCGCACCATCTTCCCTGCATGGATAACACCACACGCAGCTCCCCCCACAGAACCAAGGACCCAGGGCCCCAGCTGTCACCCCACGGCTCAGAAATGTGAGCATGAACTTATCAGTACAGCGCCACGGTTCTGAAACCATGGAGTGACAAAGTCAAAACTCCGTAACTCCTGACTCCACAAAAAGAGCTGCATGGAATGCCATCCACACAAAGAAAACAGTGCAACACACAAGTGACAGCTTCTGCCCTCCTTCAGGCACCCCCAAACAGGAACACCCCAGAGGTATTAACATAACTCAGGAAAATAGAGACTCTTCAAACAGCCGCACACAAGCAATCAACTCCCGTCCCCCTCAAAGGGAAAAGAGGGTTTTGGAGAAACACGGAGATGAGTGAAGAGATGATTGGAGGGCAGAGGAAGTGGATGCATGCTCACCATAGAGACGGGGACACTATGATGCCCTAATATTATTACTGGGAACAGTGACAGTCTGCAGCTGCTAGGAGCCTGGCTTTCAGATTCTGTTTGAAGGCCAGATGTGTGGGGGACAAGCAGATGGGGGGTGGGAGCTTGTTCCATAGGAAGGGTGCAGAGATGGAGAAAGCTCCACTTCCCACTGCAGTGGAGACATGGGGTGTCTTCGTTGGGGGCATTGAGGTTGCCCTATGAGTCCTAGAAGCCACTGTCTGTAAGAGGAGAAAATACAGGGACATCTTATGTTTCAACCCTCCCTACCTTGATTAATGCATTACATATCAAAGTTAATTTTTTTTTTTTTATTTTATTTTATTGCAGTCTCGGATTAACACCACTTGAGCTCAGACCTCTTTCCATAGGTGCCACACCATGATCACACTACAAACAAAGTAGTACAATATTACAGTGGAAGTGGATACAACAGATACAACAGAGTAGTACATGTTACAGAGGAAGTTAGGAAAGGGAAAGCGGGGGCTAACAAACATCCTTATGGGTATAAGGTGCCTGATGGTGAAACCAGTCATTTGTCTGCAGGGAAATAGGGTTAGCAGAATGTAGATAAGTACAAGATGAGGAGAGGAGGAGCCCCAAGTGCCAAAATGAGCAAGCAATATTGTGAGTAATTAGATTGGCGGGGAGGAGGGAAGGTATGAGGGCAGCAGGTGAAGGTGAGGGGGAGAAGGTAAGGAAGGGAGAAGCAGACTCAGGAGAGGAGTGGGGGGTAAGAGATGAGAGGGTAGGAGTGGAGAGGGCACAAGGGGAGTTAGGGGTGAGAGGGGAGGGATGGAACAGGTGGGGCAAGGCCAGGGAGGGAGGGAGGGGAAGGGCTGGGGGAAGAGCCTCTCATTATGGCAATCAGTGTCCCTCTTTGTTCCACATTTAGAGTGTCTGTGTGTCTCATTCCAGTGCTGAGTGGACAGGAGGTATGCGCTGCATATGCCTACCAATACCCATGGCTTGCAGCTAACAGATTGTTTCTCAAGGCTGACATACTTGTTTCTCAAGGCTGACATACAGGTGGAGCTGTGTGCACACCTTGGCCTGTGGCTTTTAGCCTGTACATCCAGTCTGACCCACAGGTGTAGCTGTGTACACCATGGAATAGCACTTGGCAATCTTCATGCTAATGTAGGCTAAGCAGGTCTTAATGAGATGCTAATGTGGCTGTTTACACACAGAATACCTAAGTAGGCTAATTTGCATAGGATCTTTCAATATAGCAAACTTTTGCCCATGGTTAATATGTTTGCACCAGACTAAAGTGTTAGCACTGTGCAGTCGGGCTAGCCCCGGGCAATCCTCTCAAAGGCATAGCACAGTTCTGCAGTGTGTGGCCTACATTATTGTTTGCAGTTGTTGTGCAACACTTCATTGCAATCACACACATTGTTTGTCAGCTTCAGCTCTGCCTTACTACACCTTTGTGTCCACTGAGCTGCTGTTGCGTTTTGCACTTCCCTGATGCTATATTCAGAGCTGTCTTTTTTCCCAGGCTATTTTAGCACTGCTCTCCCAGCCCTGTTTGCACTGCTTCCTTTGCATGCTATAATCAGCAGGTTTGGCCCCAGGGCTATTCCTCTGAATATAGATTGCTACTGGCTCAGGGCTAATTTAGCACACCATGCAGTGCTAATTTAGCCCCGGGACTACGTTTTGAATATCTGTCCCCAGATATTTTATTTTATTTTCTATATTCATGAAATGTTAGCCATCTTATAATTATCTCCAGGTGTGTGTAATGAAGATTAGGATATTTAAATGTGTGTTTATTTTCTGTAAGTCACAGTCCCTGATGAAGGCATTGCTGAAGCACCGGCGTTTGGGACTAAAAGCCCCAAATAAAATTGTAGCAGCATATATTCATACACATTTCTTTAGTAATAAATTATGGGAGAAGACATATATCAAATACAAATGGAATGCAAGCATAATTGTACCAAATTATTGTTTTTTTTTAATGTTTTCTTTGAAACATCAGTAGATCTTTAAGCCAGGGCATATATATAAAAAAAAAATCAGGAATCAGAGTGAATTCACTGATGTTTCATCAGGTCACTCTTCTGGCCAAAAGCCTTTGTGCATTCAGTTCATTTATATGGGCTCTCTTCAGAGTGAATTCCCTGATGTAATAGCAGGTTACCCTTCTTGCCAAAACTCTTGTCGCATTCAACACATTTATATGGCTTTTCTCCAGAGTGAATTCTCTGATGTAATATTGGTGTATCCTTCCAGGCAAAACTCTCGTTGCATTCAGCACATATATATTGTCTCTCTCTCTTAGGGTTAATGTCTCCAAATGTTTAGGAATTTTTAATACCGTGGCAAGAATGAACCCCCATTCTTTAGCCAGGGCATGTTGAAAATTGAAGAAATTAGTACTGAATTAATCTTTGATGTTTGCTGAGAGCACTCTTCTCAGCACACACAATGTCCCCAAAATGGCTTCCTTTTGAAGTTCATAAGGTGTCACAAGTATTGGTAGCATATTTAAATGTGCCTGAAAGTTCTTTTTGATTAGTCCCATTGCTCCAAGCACTACTGGAACAATTTGTGTGTCCTTATTCCACATCAGTTTGGTTTCTGACTGCATATCTTGGTATTTCATGATTTTGTGTCTCGCTGTACGCAGGACACTGTAGTCACTAGGTGTAACAGGGAGACCCCAATGGGATCTCTGAGGAGGGGCAGGCTCCCTCTCTCGATACTCTCTATTAGACCACCTAGATATATATTTATAGACCACATGGAGAACATAGGAGATTTCATGAAGCTTTACTTGGTCAGGATAAAACATTTAAGCTGATACAAAGGTTGTAGCTTCAGTTACAAAATTAAAAAGCTGTTCTGCTTTTGGGCAGAACTTACAAATCTTATATTCAATTGAACAAATACAGAATGTACATCCTGTCTCCAAACAAGGCAATATTGGTATATTAGCTCTGTAATTGGAGAATTTACCTCTGCATTTCCTGTGGTATGCATTGTGACAAGCATGAATAAATGAAGTAATAAATGCCAATCCCCACAAGATGGCAGCATTGTATAACTAATGACAGTTTGCTTTTAGCAAATTCTCCATTGACATACATGCACATAGGCTTAACACATACAATAGCTGGTTTTGTTATACACGCTTAATTGTGCCCTTTTCCTACTATACGTAAAACATAAAAATTGCATTGCAGTTTATTTATTTATTTATTTTTTTGTTTATTTATAATGCAATCAGTTTACAAACCTTTGAGCCAGGGGCTCATTTCCAAAGGTACCTCGTCAACAATGGGAGATAATACAGATAATACAGAAGGCAGAGTACATACAAATAAGGAACATGAGTATAAACAGGCACACATAAATGGCACATGGCTACAGCAAACATTGGTAGTGTATACAGAGCACATTCTGATATAATCAAGAACATGGAGCAATATAGGGTTTAGCATCATAACGGTGTGTCATTGTTGAGTGCTAACAGCCAAACCGGTATACTGTGTCAGAATACAAGGAACGTAAGGCATGAGGCAGAAAATAGAAAAGGTAACATGATAAAGCAGTCAAGCAGGTCACATGAAATCAGATTACAAGAAGCGTAGGGCATGAGACAGTTAAGCATAGGCAGCATAAGGAATGCAACAGGTTCATTCCTGTCAGTAGAGATACAGTAGGCAGTGGGATAATGGCAGTAGTGTAGTTGTTAGAAATAAGATAGTGTGGAGAGGGAGCTGCCCAGAGGGCATTGTCAGTACAGAGGGGGTTTGCACATCCTTTAGGCACAGGTGCAGCAGCGCTTGCTGAATAGCTCGCTTTTGAGGGCATTTCTGAAAGTGGAGATGGTAGGAGTTTCAGTGATGGCTCGCGGAAGAGTGTTGTACCAAGCAGGGGCTCTATGGCAGAAAGATCTCTGTCCAAGTGAGGTCCTAGCACGAGGAACCAGGAAGGTGGCTTTGCAGGAGGTCCGGGTGTTGACTAGGGGCTGGGCTAGAAGGAGGGAGGAAGTCAGCCCAGGAGGAGACAGTCCTAGTAAGGTTTTTTTTGAGATGAGGCACATTTGGTATAGCATGCGTTCATCGAGGTCAAGCATTGTTGCAAGGTCATAGAGTTGGCAGGTATGAGTGAGCCTAGGGGCCCCAGTGCTTAGCCTGCATGCCTTATTTAGGAGGAAGCGGATTTTGTTGAGAGCCGTCGTGTTGGCAGCACCATAGACAGGTAGCCCATAGTCCACCAGGGATAGTATGGAGGAAGTAACTGCAAGCCGGAGGGCATCGGGGGGGAGACAGTTTTTGTAGCGATACAGGATACCAAGTCGTATATTGGTTACAGAAGCGAGAGCGTCGATGTGGGTATGGTAGGAGAGGGCTGAGTCAAATAGGATCCCTAGATACTTATAGGAATGGACTTGCTCCAGTTGTAGTTTAGAGCTGGAGAGGATACGGAGAGGGGAGTTGGAAGATTTGTTTTGAGGGTGGGCGAAGAGCATGGTTTTAGATTTTTAAGATTTATGACCAATCTATGCTCTTTAAGCCAGTTTCAGCGCCTGGCTATAGGCACTTTGTAGGAAACCTGGAGGGAAGTGGGGTTACGGTCAGTGGCAAAGAGGACGGCATCATCTGCGTACAGCAGAATTTTCCCAGGGCAAGCACTGGGCAGGGTGTTAAGGTATAGCAAGAAAAGAAGGGGCCCCAGGATGGAGCCCTGTGGAACCCCTGAGAGGATTGAATGCGGGTCAGAAAGTGTCCCACCAATTTTGACACGTTGGGAGCAGGAGAAAAGGTAACTGGAGCACCAAGCAAGTGGTCCAGAGGCAAAACCAGTGTGACAGAGGGCTTCCAGTAGTAGGGGGTGGGAGACCATGTCAAAGGCCTTTGATAGGTCAAGGAACACGGCCCCCGCCAGGGAGCCAGCATCCAATGAGGAGTGAAGGAAGGAAGCGACTTCAATAAGAGCAGTGCTAGTACTGTGTCCTGCACGGAAGCCATGCTGTTCAGGGCAGAGGATGTTGTATTTGGTCAGGTATTCATATATTTGTGCAGCTACTAGTTTTTCCAGAGCCTTGGAAAGGGGTGGGAGAATGGAGATTGGTCGATAATTCCCAGCTAAGGACCTGTCACCCCCTTTATGAATTGGAGTAACCGTTGCGGTTTTCCATGAGGAGGGGAATTGTCCCAGGCAGAGGGATTTGTTAAGTAGGCTGGTGAGTGGGGTGAGGACTTGATCCAGGACCAACCGGAGAATTTTGTGATCCAGGGAGGTGTCACTGGGACTGTTGCCTTTTATTGCATGGGTCAGGTGCAGTCTGGCTTCCTGGGTAGATACCCTACGTAAAAGGAAGCAGGGGCGATGAGGGCAGGGTGGGATGGGAGGGTGGCTGATCAAAGAAGTTACTGGGGATGATAGGGCTAAGGTCAGAAAAGGCGGCATTGAGGAGGTTAGCAATGTCGGCGGGATCTGTGATGGTGGTGTCGTTGGTGGCAATCTGGGACGGGGGAGGGGAGTGGGTGTTCCCATTCAGTTGTTTAACCTTGTCCCAGAAGGTACGGGCGCACCCCCAGGAGGCGGTGAGGGTGGCCTGATAGTGGTCGGCTTTGGCTTTCCTGATTGCCCGTGTACACTTATTCCGTGCAGCATTGTAGGCCTGTCTGTCAGCTGGGTGCCTAGTTTCTCTGGCATGGTACCAAAGGTTGTCCCTGTGCCTGGGCAGCTGTGAGAGTGCAGGGGTAATCCAGGGCAGGTTAGGTCTTTTGGAGCGGACGGCAGAGAGGGGAGCAAAGAGATCACAGGCTTTATTAAAGGTGAAGGTGAAGAAGGCAAGCGCGGTATCTATATCGGGTGCATGGAGAATCGGGGACCAGTCTTGCAGTTCAAGGTATTAACTTTAAACTATGGCATTAACAAATATACTTGCTCTTAACCAAGTACAGGATATATGGTTCAAATTCTATTAATATCTTAGCAGTTACAAAGAAATGCAATATACTCTATAACCATGTATGTACTCTTCTCCTTAGCAAGCTGCTGTCACATTCTGCTAGGTCACAGTGTAACTATGATAAGTAAGAGCTATGACAAATATGACACATAGCATTTATAAGAAATGCCTACATCGTTTTGGGGAAATGCAGCACATAAGTTTTGTTTTGTCCACCATTTCACACACATAAGTTTTGTTTTTAACCACCATTTCGTAATATATCTGTGTTGTAACTGCATTGTGTATACATACCTTTTTATACTCTTGTCTTTCTGTGTATTTGCTCATGCACCCACTTACTGGCTTTATCAGTTTGTACTTGGGGGTTTTGTAGCCTGTCCCCAGCCAACTATTAACATTTGTGCAAAGACACACATTATAGTAAAATCACTCTCTACACTAGGGGTGGCTATTTCAATCAGCAATGCTACCTTTGTTCTCTTTTCTTGCAATACAATAGGGTTTTCTCACTTCTACGTTCTTGGCTGTTGGTATTGGGTGATCCCATGTAATCATTACTTCTTCATTCTCTGTTATTCTTTGTGGTTCATGTTTTCAGTGTCTCTCTGCTACCTGTATATTATAGTGTTTGCACAGTTTCCATTGGATCAATCTTGCTACATTGTTGTGTCTTTCAGCATACAGGCCTTCTGCCATGAGTACTTCACATCCAGCCACAAGATGTGCAACTGTTTCTAATTCTGTACTACAGAACCTGCACTTGTCTGTTTCTCCTATTTTTTTCTATGGATTTTGTGAACCATCTTGTGCGCAGCCCACTATCTTGGGCTGCCATTATCAGTCTCTCATCTCATGACCTAAATTCACCTCTTTGTAACCACTCATGGGTCAGGGCTTGATCGACCTGTGGCTGTTCCAATAGTTCCCTGTATTTTCCACTATAATTATGGCCTTTCCAATTGTTTTTTTCTTTTCTGTTGATCTTTGTCCTTGTACTCCTTTTTCTGATTCTTTGCACTTTCTGTTGCTGGCTGTTCCTTATCTACTAGTGGATTAACTTGTGGATCTATATGTGTAATCAATCTCAATGAGGCCCATGCCTCCCTCTGCCCTTGGGATGTATAATCTTGGCATGCACTGATTTTTGTATATTAATTGGTGAGCATGAAACATTTTTCTTGGTTTTATATCTAGCTGGTTCAACACTTTCTGTGGCCAGTCTATCACACCAAAGCTGTATGATATCACTGGAAGGGCGAGTTGGTTTATAACTCACACTTTATTTCATGTTTTCAAAGCAGTTTTCAGAATTAGCTTCAACCTTCTAAAATATTCCTCGCTTACTTTTACTCTCATTTGTTCATGTTGTGCTGTTGCTTCTTCATCTATTACCAGGTATTTATACACTCCCTCTTGCTCAAGTTCTTTTATGTCACAGACCTCCGCCAGATTCACGTTTTCTTTACGAGTTAACTTTCCTGCTACAAATGTTGCTTTGGCACATTTGTCTAGGCCAGACATCATCCGTATGTCATCAGAAAAGGTCTTAACAATTTGTAGTTGTTCTTTCAAATGTTTGTCAGATGAACTATAAAGTTTTAGGTCATCTACAAATAGAAGGTGAGATGTTTGCTGTTGATTGCTTTTGTTTCTGGGGTTCAAGCTGTATCCATAGCCCAGGTTGTTGATTAGGCTACTCAAGGGATTGAGGGCAAGGCAAAACAGAAGTGGTGTCAGACAGTCACCTTGAAATATCCCTCGTTGGATGCTTATATTTGGGATGGTGATTTGACCTTTCTCATGATTTAACTGCAGGGTGGTTTGCCACTTTGTCATTGTTGTTGTGATGAAGTTTATCAGTGTGGGATGTATCCTGTAGATCTGTAAACACTCAGTGATCCAGGAATGTGGGATGCTGTCAAATGCTTTTTTGTAGTCGATCCATGCTACACTAAGGTTTCGGCATTTTTTGCAGCTCTCCACAATGGCTTTATTCAACAGGAGATGGTGCTTTGTACCATATGATTTTCTTTTTTTGCCTTTTTGTTCTATTGCCATGAGTTTATTGCAGTCTAAATGATTGTAGACTCTGTCTGCATCAATTCCAGTATATAATTTATATGTTTTTGGCAAACAGGTTATTGGGCGATAGTTCTTGGGGAGACTGGCAGGCTCAGATTTAATAAGAAGTGTGGTATTCCCTGTTGTTAACCAGATGAGTGTCAACTCAGGATGTGTGTATAAATAGTTTTTTGAGGTAGCTAAATCTTGATGTAAAGATGCTAGTACTTTTAGCCAGAAGTTGGGTACTACATCTGGACCTGGGGTTTTCCAGTTGGAGACCTTCCTTATCTTTGCTTCTATCTCCTTGGCTGTTACGTCAGGCCACTCCATATCCTTGGTAGTATCATTTCTTGTGCTGTCTTTTATTTCCTGCATCCACTTTGCTTCCCTATTATGTTCAACTGGGTCTTCATAAATGCTTCTCCAGAATTCCTCAATTTCTTTCTTTATCGGTGGTGTTTTTACTTTGGTTGTTGTCTTTCCCAGCTCCCTATAGAATTTCCTCGGGTCTTCTCTAAACCATCTATTTTGCATTTTCATTGTTCCATTCTATGTATCTCCTGAGCTTCTCGGCTTGAGCAGAGATCTTAAGCTTGTTATTTGAGATGGTAAAATTTAGGTCCTGATCTGTTTTAATAGTGTTTTTCTTTGATTTCATCCACTTTCCTGATGACTTTCATTGATCTATTATCCTTTCTAAACTCCTCCAACAGTGATACTTCTGATCTTAGCTCCATAATTGTCCCTTCTATCCGCTTTTTCCATGGTGGTATGTTGAATTTCCCTCTCTTTTTGTTCTTCATTCCTTGCTTTTATGGCACTGCTCTATTTGTTATTAGTCTCGCTGCACAATAATGTATTCTGTTTATTTCAATGACATCATATGGATCCCGCTGGATGTTTCCAATAACTTTATTTATCTGTTTTATGTGTTCCCTAACTGTGCATGTCATGTGTAATTCTTGTAATCTTTCCCTTTGATGTATTTTGATATATCTGTCCATGTCGATTAAGTCCAGCAAGTCTTCTCTCATGTTTTCTTCCTCTTGGTTTAGGGTTGTTCCTGTAATTAGCATTGTCACTCTCACTTCATCACTCTATCTGAGCCACTTTATCTCTCTCTCTAGAGTGAATTTGTTGATGTGATATCAGGTTACCCTTCTAGGCATAAATGTTGTTGCATTCAACACATTTATATGGTCTTTCTCCAAAGTGAATTCTCTGATGTAATATTAGGTAACCCTTCTCTGATGTCATATTAGGGAACATTTCTTGGCAAAAAACATGAAGTGAGTGCACCAGGACAATTTGTGCAGCAAAAATTCAACACATTAAGGTGGCACTCTCTTGTACCTGGGGAGATGGAAGAAAATTTTGGTCAGACCTCACAAAACACACAGATAAAGATCCTAAAACTACCCCCACCTTGTTAAGCTTAGATGGTGTTCCCACTCAGGATCCCACTTCCATCGCTATTGCTTTTAAGAAGGCATTCGCAGACCTTAGTAGTGTCCTCCCCCAACTTCTTCCACCAATCTAGCTCAAGCCTTAATGGATGTGCAGGGAAACAGCCACCCTCTCATCCTCCCTTCCAATTCAGAGCCATGTCAGCAAGTGAAGTAAAAAAATATCTACTAAAAGTCTTAGGGAAATCCAGGTCCAGTGGTGATACTTTGAACCTTACCCTTGTTGCACAGTACTTGGATTACATTCTTGCTCAACTAACCCATATTATCAATACCTCTCTCCAGTTCTCACAGTTCCCAAATAGATGGAAAGCTGCCCTAGTAACCCATATTTTCAAGAGTGGAGATCAGACCTTGACAGGAAACTATAGACCAATATCAATCATCCCACCACTTTCTAAGGCACTTGAAAGAATAGGGCTGATCAGTTTGGTGAGTTTCTTGAAAAATATGAATGCTTTGCTCACATCAACATGCCTTTCATAAGGGCTATAGTACTTCAACAGCACTCCTCGAGTTCATGGGTTTCATTCACAATGCATTGCACAAAAGTTCCCTAGTTGGTGCAGCCTTCATTGACTTAATGAAAGCGTTCGATGCAGTAAACCACTACCTTCTAACTGAACAGCTAGCATCTATTGGCCTCTCAGTCGACACTGTGGCATGGTTCCAAAGTTACCTGCATGCCTGCTGTCAGCAAGTGAAGATTAACAATGTCCTCTTGGGTAGCAGATCTCTCTGCTCTGGAGTTCCTCAAGGTTCCATACTCAGCCCAGTGCTATTCTGCATATTCTTAAACTGCCTACCTTATACTTGCCAAGAAAACATTCTACTCTACACAGATGACACAGTCCTATTTACCAGTCACCCTGACCCGAAAGAGCTGGAGCACAGCCTCCAAAGGAATTTGGTGGAGGTTGAGGAATGGTTCAGTGAACATAAACTCATCATGAACTACTACAAAACTAAAACAATGATGTCCTACAGCTCCAAAAGCAAATACTAGACCAACCCACTCTCTATCCTTAACTCAGTGGGTGCACCTCTTGAATTAGTCCAGCACTTTAAATATCTGGGAGTCACAGTTCACAGCACCTTATTCTATTCCAAGCACATAGACTCTATAACCAAAACAGTCAACCCATGTATTGGACTTCTATATAGGCATAAGACCTACCTAACCACAGAGACCCTTAACATAGCCATCCAAAGCTCTGTGGTCTTGCTAGTAGACTATGGCCTAGTGATCTATGGCTCTGCCACCAACACAGCAACATACAACCTCAAAGTGGCCTTAAACAGAACATGCCAGCATGTAACCAGAGCTGCAAGGCATACACACACACTTATGACCTTTATGCCAAGGCCAACTGGCTGCAGTTTGCAAGTAGACTCAGGTACCAATCCTGTATTAAAAAAAGATAAGCTTTGGCTTGGTGCCCCTGGGGTGTAGAACCTGCTCACTCCTTATGTGTCTAAGCACTGGACTTGAAGCTCCAAAAGCCAGATATTCAATGTTCATGTGATTGCACTGCACTTGGGCAAAGGACTTTTGCTCACTGGGCACCTAAATGTCTAAACTCTATATGTCCTGACTTCACCACTGGAGGTAAATTAGGCCTCTTTAAGAGAAAGCTTAGACATTATCTTATTGAGGAATCCAGCTGTGATTGCTTTCCTTAATCTTTTCTCCTATAATACTTGCCTGAGCCTTAAATACCCTCTGCCATTAGGTCTCTCTCCTCTCTCCTCTGACCTCCAGCCCCCTCCCTTTATCCCTACCCTCTCCCCCATCCACAATGCTGGTTGGGCACTCTCATCTCCCTGCTGCAACACTACCCTGACTCTGCCTCTCCTCTCTCCCCTCGCTATCCTAAGACAAGGCCTACTGGGCTGAATTATCCTCCCTTAAGTCCTTTTCTAAAGTTAACCATGTTTTTGCAGGCTTTCTGCTTAGTATTCCCTGATTGCTACAGTCACACATGAATTTAATTTGCTGAAATTGAAATACTGTAATCAAATACTGTTGCCCACTGTTTTCCTGTAACATGTGTGTTTAGTTCTGACTTTAATGTGGAACCTTGAAAGTGAAATATCGTAATCAAATACTGTTGCCTACTGTCTTTCTGTCACATATGTGTTTTAGTCTAGACTGTGACATGGAACCTACAAATGAGCTTGTTCTCAAAAGTGTTATCCGAGAATTAAAATAAAATAAATGGCTACATTCTGCACATTTATATGGTCTGACTCCCATGTTAATTTGCTGATGTGCTCTGAGGCTCCCTTGTGCTGTAGAACTCTTGTCACATTAAGCACATTTATTTACTCTTACTCCTCAGTGAATTTGCTGATGTTTTAACAGGTCACTCTTACAGTCAAAACTCTTGCTGCCTGAGGCCAGCCCAGTGGTGCAGAGGGCTGACACATTATGCCTTGCCTTGCACCATGTAGTTGCCATGGGTTTAGAAATAACCTTGGGGTGCTGTCATGGGGGGAGCAAGCAGGATCAAGCAGCCTAATGGCAGCTGTCTTCTCCAGGGGAGGCCGTCACCCCCTGTAGTTCCACTGCCACCGAGTGGAGGTCCAGTGACTGTGCATGCAGGAGGGGGTGGCAAGTCAGGAGGGTGTCTCAGACTCTGGTGTGCATGTGCCTGCACACACACATGCACATGCCCAAGTGAGGGAATGGATGAAAACTTGGGGCACAAAATAATAAAATATAAATTGAAAACTCTTGCCACATTCAACACATTCAGATGTGCATTTCTCAAACTAACTGTCTCCAAATTTTTAGTGACTTCTAGTGCTGTGACAAGATGAGGCCCCATTCATAAGCCAGGGCATCTTCAAAACTCAGAAAATCAGAGCTAATTATTCTTTGATGTTTACTGAGAGTACTCTCTCAACTTCACAAAGGTGGCTTTCGTTTTCCAGTTTACTGGATGTCACTGATGCTGATAGCATATTTAGATGTGCCTGAAAGTTCTTCTTGATTAGCCATATTGCTTTAAGAATTATTGGAAATGTTTTGTGTCATTGGTCCACATCAGTCTGCTTCATGTCTGCATATCAAAGTATTTCATGATTCTTTGTCTCTGTGCATTTGTGGCTACTTCAAGCTGTAATACAATATTTTTTCTTTTTTCTTTATTGCACTGTCTGGTTTTCTTGGCCCTACTTTTTCATTCACTCCAGAGTGAATTTGCTGATGTTTTATCAAGGTACCCTTCTGGCCAAAACTCTTGCTGCATTCAGCAGATTTATATGGTCTTCAAATATGCAGGGATTTCTGATGCCATGATAAGAATGGACCCAATTCTTCAGCCAGGGCAAATTTAGAAATCAGGAAATCAGTTCTGTATTAGTCTTTGATCTTTGCTGACAGCGCTCTTCTCAGTACACACAATGTCCCCAGGATGGCTTCCTTTCGTAGTTCTTAAGGTCTCATGGACATTGGTAGCATATTAGAATGTGCCAGAAAATTCTTTTTGATTAGCCTCATTACTTGGTTCTAAAGGACAAAAGAAGGCCGAAGCCCATCGAGATTGTCCCCCACCATATCAGTTGGAATTTTACTCCCTGAAATTAGTGAACTGTATCCATTGGTCTAGACCTCTTTTGAATGAGTGAATGGAGTTACTATCAACTAGATCTTGTGGCAGACTATTCCATAGTCTAGGGGCTCAAACTATAAAATAATTTAATCTTTTATCAGTTCTAGATTTGGTCACATCAATCTGTTTGCTATGCAGCCGTGGAATGATCTTTCTCTGGGAACATTTTTAACCACATTACCATATCAAGTCTTGAGATTTATGGATGTTATACAGAAAGAGCAGGTCACATCTGCTTCACCTGGTTTGGAGGGAGTAGAGCCCAGTTTCCTGCAGTCTAGCACAGTAGTCGCTATTAGCCAATCGGGGAACCATTTTTGTTGCGCTCCTCTGAATCCTCTCAACCCTGTCTATGTCTTGTTTAAGATAACAGTTCCATAAAGGAGACCCATAGTCTGAATGGGGCTTTACATGGGTCCTATAAAGAGGAGTGATACATTCCTCGATCCTGGAAATGAATGTACGTTTAATACGGGTGAGCAACGCACTCAATGCTTTGGCTACCTTAATGCAATGGTCAGATGAGGACAGTTTGTTATTGACAATAACTCCAAGGTCCCTCTCATTTACTGAAACATTCAGAGGGCTACCATTTAGGAGATAGGTCTGTAAAGGGTTATTTTTGCTAAAGTGCAATACTGTGCATTTGTTTGGACTGAGCATCGTGCCATTAGAGGTTGCCCATTGTTCAATAATTTCACGTTATTGCTTAGTATGAACCTTTTAGTATCAGTATTTACTGTTCCCCCTAGCTTAGTGTCATCAGCAAACTTTGAAAGGAGATTGCCTGCACTAACCTGCCTATCACTAATAAATACATTAAACAGAGTCGGTCCGAGGACCAAACCCTGAGGCACCCCACTGGTCACATTCTCCACATCAGAAAGAATGCCATTTATTCTGACTTGTTGTCATCTGTTAGACACCCAACAGGTAACCCATTTAACTAACATCTGTGAAAATCCTAAATTAAGCACTTTGTCTATAAGTTTATAATGTGGCACCTTGTCGAATGCCCTACTATAATCAAGCAGGATTACATCCATGGGGTTACCAGAATCAAGTCCCTCACTTATATAATGATAAAAGGACACCAGATTAGTTGTACAGGAATACCCCTGCCTGAATACATGATGTGTATGGTCGATGATATCATTAGAGATTATTTCTCTTTCCAGAATGTCTTTGATAATTTTCTCCATTAATTTACAGATAACTGATGTTAAACTTATAGGCCGGTAGTTTTCAGGCTGAGAATGATTGCCTTTTTCAAAGGTCGGTATGACTGTGGCGTTAGACCAGTCTTGTGGAATAAGACCGTCATGGAGCGATTTGTTAAAGATAAGGGTTACGGGCTTTACTATGGCCTCAGCTGCTTCCAACAGAAATCTAGGGTTGATATTATCAGGTCCTGGACTTGATGTCTTTTTTAGTGAATGCAAGATTGTAACAGTATCAGCTTCAGAGATGGAAAAGACTGTAGAACTATTTATATGCTGGTTGAATTTAAGAGACCCTTTTTTGGAAAAGACAGAACAAAACTGCTCATTAAAGGCATCAGCAATTTCCTGGTCTGAGGATATAATAGAGTTTTCAACTATTAATAGAGTTGCAGCGAATTTAAAATCCGCCAGCGAAGTGAACACAAAGTGGCCACTTTGCCTTGGCACTTCGCTATGTGGAGTGCCCCATTGGAAAGGCTCACTTCTCCTTGTTATTATTACTTCGCATTGTCATTCTGCCTTAAACGCGAAGTAAGGTGGAGTGACAACAATACTGGCAACATCCCACCCACACAGTCGCCAGAATTAATGTGCATTCCCAAAGTGCTACTGTCTTGTGTCCAGAAAACTTCCCAGTGCTGATGAGTAAAATGAGAGTGTAACAAGAAATGCAAAGTCTCCCCAAATTAATGGCGCACTCAGTCATGTGTGCAGTGGTCAGGTCACACACAGAGTCACCAGAATTAATGTGCATCCCCAAAATGCTACTGACTTGTGTCCAGAAAATTCCCCAGTGCTGACAAAGTGAAATGAGAGCTTTACAAGAAATGCAATCTCCCAGAATTAATGGTGCCATGCAAACGCACAGACAGATTAAGATTGCACTGCACACTCAAGGGATGCATACGAAAAGGCACAATAACACCTAACCAGCGTTACAAGTCACAAATCCAAATCTGGAAAGGAATACATTTTGCCAGTTGGGGGATTAGCGTACGGCAGTAACAATCCTCTACCAGTAAAGATACCACAAAGCAGTATAAAAATTCATGCAGGTGTGGTGGATAGCAAGTTCACACTGCTGCAATTACTCTGTAAGACAATAAAAGGTGTCAGATGTCTGGTTTAATAGCACACATTGCACACACACTTACATGCACACTGAAGTAATGTGTAGCAAATTGAAAAACTTTAGTAATATAACCAAATGTTTTATACAGACAAATTGTACACTGCTGCGCCACAATAATCTGCAAAAAAGTCAAGAATTACTGAAAATATTATTGTGTGTACATTAACACAGTTATACAAGAAAAATATAACCAAAACAGAAAGACTGCCTTTTTCTCCCAGTTAATCTACCTACACCACAAATACACCCCTCCACAAAGCACACTTCACAGTACACAGACTGACTGTTTTAAATTAACATTTAAAATCCACACACAACAATAAAAACTCGATGATATGAGCACAGAATGGTTTCCTACAATCAATGTACTAAATTTTGAGCAAACAATATTACTCAAAAAGGCATTTTAAACAGCTTTTAGAGGTTTTGAATCACAGAGCTCTGAGAGGAAACGGTCTCCAGCTACCACTGCACACACGCTACCCAGACCAGAACTGAAGCTGTGCCAAACACTCTAGAGTCCATGTGACCTGCAATCCCATGAATAGAAACATAGACTTTGAGGGCAGATAAGGACCACTTGGTCCACCCAGTCTGCCCATTTCCCTACCTACTGGATAAGCTGCAGATTCTAGTTAACCAACAGCCTATTTCCTGCAACCCCCCACTATAATTGCCTTATGTCTGTCCCATGCATGTTAGAATTCCTCCACTGTTTTAGACCCCACAACCTCTCCAGGAAGGCGGTTCCATGCGTCCACCACTCTCTGTGAAAAAGAATTTCCTCACATTTCCCCTGAGCCGTCCCCCCTCTAACTTTACATTGTGCCCCCTTGTTCTTACACATCTCTTTTTCTGAAAGATGCTACCCTCCTGGACTTTGTTGATTCCCTTGAGGTACTTGAAAGTTTCTATCATGTCCCCCGTCCCTCCTTTCATCAAGGGTATACATATTAAGCTCTCTCAGTCTCTCTTCATATGGTTTCTGATGTAGACTCTGCACCATTTTAGTTGCCCTCCTCTGGACTGTTTCCATCCTGTCTATGTCCTTGGAGATGGGGTCTTCCAGAACTGGACACAGTATTCCAGATGGGGTCTCACCAACTGTCTGTACAGAGGGATAACAACTTCCTGTTTTCTACTTGTGATGCCCTCCCTATGCATCCCAGTATCCCCCTGGCTTTCCCTACTGACTTCTCACATTGCATACCCACCTTTAGGTCATCTGATATGACTACACCCAGATCCCTTTCCATTATTGTTGTTGTTAGTACCTCCCCCGCTATTGTGTACTCTTCTCCTGGATTTTTATTTCCCAGGTGCATTACTTTGCACTTCTTTGCATTGAATCTAAGTTGCCATATGTCTGACCATTCCTCCAACCTTGCCAAGTCCCTTTTCATCCTTCCTACCCCCCTTGTGTATCAACCATGTTACAGATCTTTATGTCATCCGCAAAGAGGCATACCTTTCCTTCCAGACCCTCTGCAATGTCACCTATAAAGACGTTAAAGAGGACTAGACCCAGTACTGAGCCCTGAGGTACTCCACTAGTATCCCCCCTTTCTTCAGAATGAGTTCCATTCACTATTACCTTCTGTGTCCTGTTGTGCAGCCAGTTTTCTACTAGGCTACCACCCTGGGACCCACTCCCAGGTTGGCTAACTTGATTATTAATCTTTGCTGAGACTGTGTCAAATACCTTGCTAAAGTCTAGGTAGGCCATATCCACAGCCCTCCCTGGTCTATTACTTTGGTCACCCAGTCAAAGAAATCAATTAGATTTGTCTGACATGACCTTCCTGCTGTGAATCCATGCTGCTTTGGGTCCAGTGCCCGCTGGCCTCTAGGTACTCAACAATTCTTTCTTTCAGAAGTGATTCCATCATTTTCCCACCACTGAGGTCAAACTAACAGGTCTATAGTTCCCTGCTTCTGCCTTGCTCCCACTTTTGTGAAGGGAATCACATCTGCCTCCTCCAGTCCTCAGGTACCACCCCATCTTCCAATGATTTGTTAAAAGTGTGGTTAGTGGTGTCACTAGGTCCTCCCTTAGCTCTTTTAGGACTTAGGTGAATCCAGTCAGGCCCCATTGCTTTGTCCACCTTGAGTTTTGAAGTTCTTTCAGTACTCTTTCTTCTTAAATGGACTGGTATCAACCCCACTATCCAAAGTGCTTCTGCTGTTTGGTTTAGGTAACTCCTCATCTTCTTCTTTGTGAATACTGAGCAAAAGTATTCATTCATTATCTCTGCCTTTTCACTGTCTCCCTCTGCCCACCTCCCCTCTCCTTTATTAATCTTTCCTATCCCTCCCTTAACCTTTCTATGTTCCCTAATGTACCTATAAAAGGTTTTATCCCCCTTCTTAACTGAGTTGGCTATCCTTTCCTCAGTTTGGGCCTTTGCTTTTCTGACTGCCTTCCCCACTTCTTTCTGCTTTAACTGATACAGTTCCCTGTCGTGCTCCATCTGTGATTCCTTATACTTCTTGAATGCAGCCTTTTTCTCCTTAACCTTCTCTGACACTTCTTTTGAGAGCCATAGTAGTTTTTTATTCCATTTTGTTTTCTTTATTTGTTTCACATAAAGGCTTGTTGCCTCCATGATGGCAGTTTTGATTTTTCTCCATTGTTCTCTCACCCCTCCTTTCTGGCCATTTGCTATTGCATTCCTCAGGTATTCACCCATTTTGCCAAAGTCAGCCCTTCTAAAGTCCAGTATCCTTGTATTTGTATGGCTTGTCTTCATGGTTGTGTTTATTGTGAAGCACACTGTGCAGTGGTCGCTTGTTCCCAGGTGTCTATTGACGTCTAAGTTTGTGATCCTCTCTCCATTTGAGAGTACCAGGTCTAATATTGCTCCCTCCCAAGTGGGTTCCACCACTAGCTGTCTAAGGCATGCTCCCTGTAGGGCATCGAGAATGACCCTGCTCTTGGATGTGGCTGCAGTCCATGTTGTCCAGTTAACATCTGGCATATTCAGTCCCCCATCAACAGTTTCTCCCCTTTTTCAGCCATTTTGAGAATGCCCTCCATCATTTTTTTGTCCATTTCTTCCCCTTGAGATGGGGGTCTGTATACAACCCCTGTGCGGATTGTGATGCCATTCCCTGTCTCCAATGTGACCCAGCTGCAGAATTTAATTTGGAGCTCAATTACAGGGTGAAGTGAGGTGAATTACATTGATTTCAATGTACTTTGCCTTAAAATTGGTGGAGAAGTGGTTTGGGGAAGGCAGAATAATGCAAAGTCATTGGTTTCAATGGACTTCGCATTCCTCATTATGAAACAAAGTACTTCACTTCACATTGTGGAGTTCTCCGCAGATTCCACGTTACTCAGTGAATCACTTCATGGAGCAAATTGGGGCCACTTCGCCCACCAATACTTACAGTACTGAAACTCACACGCTGTACAGGATGGAACATGAATGCCTATGGCTGTACTTCCCCGATGGGCTGTAGTACAAAACTTCCCAACTTAAAAACACTCATTAATGAGTACAATGGTGGAGTGGTGAAGCCTGGAGAGATACTACAAAACATGCTTACAATACATCCAAGTAACTAGTCAAACAATTAGTGTTGTGATTTGTGATGTCATCATGAATCATGATTTGTGACTGCATTTGTGACCGTGATGACGAAGAATGTGATTCGGTGTCGACGGTGTGAGAAAAACAATATGGAACTGTATTGGGAGGGGAACGCAAATACCTACAGCTATACTTC
Organism: Neoceratodus forsteri; assembly: GCA_016271365.2. Taxonomy (NCBI): domain Eukaryota; kingdom Metazoa; phylum Chordata; order Ceratodontiformes; family Ceratodontidae; genus Neoceratodus; species Neoceratodus forsteri. Next base: position 443,894,750 of record CM057457.1, on the reverse strand, counting down.
CCTGATTAGCTGTAGCACAAATTCCCAGACTTAAAAACACTCATTAATGAGTACAATGGTGGGGTGGTGAAGCCTGGAGAGCTACTACAAAACAGGCTTACAATACATTCAAGTAACTAGAAAAAAAATTTATTTTGTGATTCATGATGTGATTGTGAATAAAGATCTGTGACTGCATTTGTGACCGTGATGGTGAAGTATGTGATTTGTATCACGAGTGACTCATGATGATGTTGCTGACTCAAAAAGCATATTAATGAGTACAATGTTCATACAGAATTATGCACCACACTGGTCCAGTACTCTGAAGGGAAGCCAAAGAAACAACTGTGACTTAAGTTACAGATTGAGATTGGGCCCTAAAGAGATAAAAATGCACAGACAGATTAAGATTGTGCTGTGCACTGAAGAGATGCAGATGCAAAGGCACAACACCTAACCAGTGCTCACTATCAGAAATTCAAATCTGGAAAAGAATACCTTTGCCGGTTGGGGTGGGCTGTAGGGTTGGGGTAGTGTACTGCAGTGCTGCAGTAACAGTCACTAGTACCAGTAAAGATACCACAAAGAAGTACAGAAATCACACAGCTGCAGTGGATAGCAGGTTCACATTGCTGAAATTATTATGTGGCACAATAAAAGGTGTCTGATTTGATGACACGCGTCACACACATACTCACACACACACTAAGTAATGCGTAGCAAATTGAAAACTTCAGTAATACAACCACATATTTAAAAAAACTAAAAATATGCACTGCTGCACCACAACAATCACCAAAAATCGGCAAGAATTATTGAAAATATTACTGTGTACATTAACACAGTTATACAAGAAAAACATCACCAAAACAGAAAGCAGTCTTTTTTCCAAGTTAATCTACCTACACCATAGATACACCCTTCCCCCAAAGAACACTTCCACTGTCTCTCAGGACACAGACTGAATGTTGTACATTAACATTCAAAATCCACACACAAACAATAAATGCTTGATGATATGAGCACAGGAGAGTTTCCTATAATCAATGAACTAAAGTTTCAGCAAAACAAATGACTCAAAAAGGCTTTTTTTAACAGCTTTTAGAAGGTTTGAATCACAGAGAGCTCTTAGAGCAGATTGTCTCCTACAGCTTCCTACACACACTACCCCAAACTGAGGCTGTGCAGAACAATCTAGAACCCATGTGACCTGCAATCCCATGAATCACTGCAAAATGCACCATTGGAGCTTAAATAACAAGGCAAAGTGAGGCAGAGTACATTGTTTTCAATGTACTTCACCTTAAGAATTGGTGAAGTAGTGGTTTGGGAAGGCAGAGTAATGCAAAGTCATTGTTTTCAATGGGCTTCACGTTACCCATTATAACGCAAAGTACTCCGCTTCATGTTGTGGAGCACTTCGCAAATTCGCCTTCACTCCATGAATCACTTCGCCCACCACTATTAATGGGCCCATATATCTACTATTTCCTTTTTTGATGTTAAGATAGGAAAACAAGGATTTGTAGCTGTCTTTGGAGTGTGCCAATTGGAACGTCAGAGTCCTTTTAGATTGTAAAATAGAGAATTTCAAGTCTTTTACTGCTTTTTTATATTTGAGTAATGTTTGTTCCTTAATATCACCCTCACTTGTCTTTAGAAGTGAAAATAGCCTTTGTTTACTTTTAATTAGTTTTTTTTTATATTTCTGTTTAATGATAGTGGAATCTTCCCCTTTTTATTATATTTTTTCTTTATGGGGACAAATGATTTTTCTAAATGGTAAATCATAAATTTCAAGTATCGCCAAGCTTCCTCCAGTGAAAGAGAGGTTAACATTTCCTCCCAAGGGATTTTGTTTAGATGCTCATTAATAATTTTAAAACTGGCATTATCATATTTTTTGAATTCCAAGTAACTTAAATTCAATTGGGAATTGAAGATTACTGTGAATGAAATTGAGCAGTGGTCACGAGAGCTCAAGGGGTCCTTGATACAGATATTAGATATGCTACGCCCAATATTGGTTATTACTAGATCCCGAGTGGGCTCCATAATGACCTGTTCAAGTCCTAGATCAACTATAAGTGATATTAGATCCTTTTCACCGTGGGTACTACCAGATAGGGAGCTCCAATTTTTGTGGGCATATTAAAATCACCTAAAATTAAGATGTTACCTTTAGCAGTCATTGCTGATTTTTATTTATGTAACAGAGAAGTATAGTCAGTATTTGCTGATGGGGACCTATAACAGGTACTGACCAACAGCTGGGGTTGTCCCTTGATCTGAATGTATACCCATAGGGTTTCTAATTCATTGGACTGAGGGAGTTGAAAGGAAGCTATATCCTGCCTGACATAAAGGCAAACCCCTCCTCTGGTTTGACCCTGTTGATCCCTGTGATATAACCTATAGCCTGGTAAATTTGATGTCCATGTGGAACTCAGGCCACACCACGTTTCAATTATCGATATCAGTCCATAATTAGCTGTGTTACATTTAGCTTCCAGTTCAGCCATTTTGACCAGATTTAATGATCTGGCATTCAGGGATAAAACATCAGAAGCTATAGATTTACATGATGAGGAATGTTTTTAGAGAACAGGAGAAGTACCCATTCTCCCCCCTGCTTCTAGTTTAAAAGATTTTTAATGGCTGAAGTAGTACTTCTCCCCAGTAGAGTACTTCCCCTTCTGCTGAGATGCAGACCATCCCAGCTAAAAATGGGGATTTTTTGATTTTCCCAGTGGGTAAGACATAGAATTCTCTGCTGGAGGCACCATCTCCTGAGCCAGTCATTGAAGGCCTTAATTTTGTTAATAATTGAACTGGTTGCCCTTGGGACTGGTAAAATCTTGAAGAAGCAGACAATGCAATCCTTGTCTGCCAACACATTGTTGAGTGCAACAATATCATATTTAATGTCCTCCAAACTGGTTCTATTAATGTCGTTTGTTCCAGCATGTATAAAAAACAGAGGATTTTCACCCACCCCCTCAAGTAGCTCTTTTACAACAGTAGTAATGTCAGAAACTCTTGCCCCTCTTAAACTAGAGCAAGTCAGGTTGAATTTATCAACATTACAAACTGCACAATCTATGTGTTTAATAATAGAATCTCCAATTACGAAGATTTGCCAGTTTTTGGGTGGGGGGGTCATTTATTGCACAAGAAGGGGCTAACTTTTGTTCATTAGTACCACTATGTACATCTCCTAGATCTTGATTGGAGACCTTGGTACTGGCTAGGGTCTTTATTTACTTATCTTTCTTTGTAGTGCATTTGGGGGATGACTGGTTACTAAGCTGTTCCCTGAAGCATTGTAAGTATTCCCAACCTGTGGGATTTCTACACTCTCATGGGTACGCAATTAATAGCTATTAGATAAGGGTATTATAGGTGCACTGTCAAATATTTGCCCTCCCCTACATTTGGTTTTATTTTTAGTGACTATTGACCAGTTATCTGGTTCATCTGTGGGCAAAAGGGGGGGAGCAGCTAAGGTGAGGGGATCTTTATCTACTGTGGGGGTCACAACTGGTTGTTTAGGAACATCTGCTGGTATTATCTGACCCAGCTTCAAGTCAATGTAGTCTTCAAGAGCCTCAATTTTGGGGCTAACTGCTCTTGCTGATTGTAAACAAACTATTTCAAGTTGTAGTGTCTGTAACAGCAAGCATCTGTTACACAGAAAATGAACAATCTGTGTGCCCTGACCAAACATCTGGCAGGAAGCAAAATAGTTATTAGGTTCCTCCATTATAAATTACTCTACTGAATATTGTTTTGTAATATAAATAGTACTTACAACTGTAAAAAAAGGAAGATGGTGTCCCCCTTTCCCCTGCTACCCCAGTGGACACAGCAGACATGCACAGACGCATATATCTCTGCGTGCATCTCAGTGCACGGCAACACGTACACTCACCCTGCTCACTGCTGGACAATCTTATATGGCAGTCACATGACCTGGAAGTGTCCCGGGGTCACGCAGTGAGGCACAAGGCAAAATAACCCAAAATGGTTTTAAAAAGTCAGGTAAAGCCTTTAAAAAGGTGTTCTGAGTAAATGCAATTGCCCAAGTAGTTCAAAATACATAAACAAGGTATATGTGGCTAGTTGTAGTTTCAGAGAAACCATGAAAAAAAATACTCACCTTCTTCCTGTTCCTGGGAACAGGGCTTACACAGCAGTTCAATGTAAGACAGAGAAATATTTCATTAAAACGAAGGTTTGCACACTAAAAACAACACAGAGCAGCTCACAGGAGATGGAGCAAGCCCTAACAACTCAGTCTGTGAGTTTTCCCAAATGGGCTCACCGCACGCCGATCTTATATGGCAGTCATGTGACCCAGAAGTGTCCCAGGGGTCACACAGCAAGGCACATGGCAAATAGCCCAAAATGATTTTAAAAAGTCAGGTAAAGCCATTATAAAGGTGTTCTGAGTAAATTCAATTCCCCAAGTACTTCAAAATACATAAACAAGATATATGTGGCTAGTCATAGTTTCAGAGAGACCCTGAAAAAACTACTTGCCCTCTTCATGTTCCAGGGAACAGTGCTTACACAGCAGTTCAATGAAAGACAGAGAAATATTTCATTAAAATGAAGGTTTGCACAACACAGGGCAGCTCACAGGAGGTAGAGCAAGCCCTAGTAACTCAGTCTGTGAGTTTTCCCAAATGGACTCGCCATAGGCCGATCTTATATGGCAGTCACGTGACCCGGAAGTGTCCCGGGGTCACGCAGCAAGGCACAAGACAAAATAGCCCAAAATGGTTTTAAAAAGTCAGGTAAAGCCTTCGGAAAAGACATTCTGAGTAAAAGCAATTGCCCAAGTAGTTCAAAATACATAAACAAGGTACTGTATATGTGGCTCTTCGTAGTTTCAGAGAGACCCTGAAAAAACTACTCACCCTCTTCCTGTTCCTGGGAACAGGGCTCACACAGCAGTTCAATGTAAGACAGAGAAATATTTCATTAAAATGAAGGTTTTAACACTAAAAAAAAAAAAACACAGGGCAGCTCACAGGAGATGGAGCAAGCCCTAGCAACTCAATCTGTGAGCTCGCCGCAGGCCAATCTTATATGGCAGTCACGTGACCCCGAAGTGTCCCAGGGGTCAGGCAGCTAGGCACAAGGCAAAATAGCCCAAAATGGTTTTAAAAAGTCAGGTAAAGCCTTTAAAAAGGCATTCTGAGTAAATGCAATTGCCCAGAATGCCTTTTTAAAGGATTTACCTGACTTTGTTTGAGCAATATCAGAGTGAATTGTGTCCTTAAACAACATCAGTTTAATTTCTATTTGCATAGCCTAGTATTTTATCATTTTATTTCTCCCTGTACACAGGACACTAGTCACTAGGGGTGGCTCAAAAGTTGTAATCCAATAACTGAATAAATAAATAACATTTTAATCAGCATTGCTACCTTAGTTTTTTCTTCTTTGATTACAATGTTCATTTTTCTTGCCTCCACTTTCTTCACTGTTGGCACTGGGTGATCCCACATGATCACTACTTCTTCATTCTCTGTGATTCTTTGTGATTTATGTTTCCAGTGTTTCTCCACTACCTGTAAGTTATAGTGTCTGCATAGTTTCCAGTGGATCTAGCTTGCTATGTAGTGTCTTTCAGTATGCAGGCCTGCTTCCATAAGTACTTCACATACAGCCACAACATGTGCAACTGTTCCTAATTCTGTAGTACCAAACCTGCAACTGTCTGTTTTTTCTGTTTTTTTCAACTGTTTTTCTGAACCATCATTTGCGTAGTCCACTATCTTGGGCAGCCCTTATCTTGTGGCTTTAATTCAACTCTCTTTAACTACTCGTGGGTCAGTTCTTGATCAACTTATGGGTGTTCCAGCAGTTCCCTGTATTTTCTGCTGTAATTATGGGTTTTCCAGTTATTTCTTCTCTTCTGATATTTGCAAATAGGGCAGCATCTCAGCCTCCAGAAAGTCTCCCAGAAGACTGCTGCCCCACAGCCAGTGCATTGCACTACTCCCTACATGTCTGTCTTCTTTCCAGTTTACCCTGTGTATTTTTTTTTTAAATACTGTATGGATTGCATTTGTAGGTTCTGTCAAAAAAAGAATAATAGCAAAATATAAGGGTTTAATACAAATGTTAACTAACCAGCACCCTCCCCCCATTGTTACATCCTGGATCCACCATAATCACTAGACCACCAGGTTATTTGAGATTTGTACTACACTGTGGTTTGTCAAAGAGAAAGTCGTTGGATTAAAACACAATTTTAGCATGTTAAGGTAAACAAAATGAACATAAACATAGTCTAACATGTATATTGATCAAATAATGCACATGGCTTTGACCATTTTGATGAAACAATTCTAAACAAAGGGAAAAAATAACAAGTTAGCACTATAGAGAGCTATATAGCTCTCTGACTCTGGCTCCAATGATGTCATCACTTAACACATTTGGCAGCCATTATAAGAAGCAAGTAAGGCAGTTTGTTTTGGCATTGGAAGGCTGATCTTACATTTTTCAAATGCTGTAGAACCACATTTATGTAAGTTATATAAATACAGTTTTAGCATTAATGTATACAGCAGCCTTTCCTTTAGTCCCCTATGAAGTCAGATTTTTGAATAGTTTGCTGTCAAAATGTTGTTTAGGTATCCTGTAATATCCATCTCTGCTACCCCCCAAAGGCTTTTCTTAGTTTGATGATGGGAATCATCTTAGGCTTGCTTTCTTCATGATGCAGGACCTTGACTATATTTGGGTCCAAGGATGTCAGCAGGTATGTATGTAGCCCTAATATTGTGGATTTGTACAGTATGTGTAATCAATCCCAAGGAGACCCATGTCTCCCTCTGACCTTGGGATGTCAGTAGGTATGTGTGTAGCCCCACTATTGTGGATCTGTACAGTATGTGTAATTAATCTCAAGGTGGCCCATGTCTCCCTCTGACCTTGGGATGTCAGTAGGTATGTGTGTAGCCCCACTATTGTGGATCTGTACAGTATGTGTAATCAATCTCAAGGACGCCCATGTCTCCCTCTGACCTTGGGATGTCAGTAGGTATGTGTGTAGCCCCACTATTGTGGATCTGTACAGTATGTGTAATCAATCTCAAGGAGGCCCATGTCTCCCTCTGACCTTGGGATGTCAGTAGGTATGTGAGTAGCCCCAATATTGTGGATCTGTATGTGTAATAAATCACAAGGAGGCCCATGTCTCCCTCTGACCTTGGAATGTCAGTAGGTATATATGTAGCCCCAATATTGTGGATTTGTACAGTATGTGTAATCAATCTCAAGGAGGCCCATGTCTCCCTCTGACCTTGAGATGTCAGTAGGTATGTGTGTAGCCCCACTATTGTGGATCTGTACAGTATGTGTAATCAATCTCAAGGAGGCCCATGTCTCCCTCTGACCCTGGGATGTCAGTAGGTATGTATGTAGCCCCAATATTGTGGATTTGTACAGTATGTGTAATCAATCTCAAGGAGGCTCATGTCTCCCTCTGACCTTGGGATGTCAGTAGGTAGTCATATCAGATGACCTAAAGGTGGGCAAGCAATGTGACAGAGCAGCAAGGAGGGCTGGGGGATACTGGGATGCATAGGGAGAGGCATCATCAGTAGAAAACAGGAAGTTATTATCCCTCTGTACAGACAGCTAGTGAGACCCCATCTGGAGTACTGTGTGCAGTTCTGGAGACCCAATCTCCGCAAAGACATAGACAGGATGGAAGCTGTCCAGAGGAGGGCAACTAAAATGGTGCAGGGTCTGCACCAGAAGTCATATGAAGAGAGACTTAAGGAGCTTAATATGTATAGCCTCGAGGAAAGGAGGGAGAGGGGGGACATGATAGAAACTTTCAAGTACCTCAAGGGAATCAACAAAGTCCAAGAGGGTAGCATCTTTCAAAAAAAGAGGTGTGCAAGAACAAGAGGGCACAATTTGAAAATAGAGAGGGGGGCTCAGAGGTAATTTAAGGAAGTATTTTTTCACAGAGAGGGTTGTGAATGCATGGAATGGCCTTCTGGAGGAGGTCGTGGAGTCAAAATCAGTGGTGGAATTCAAGCATGCAGGGGATAGTCATAAGGCAATTCTGGGGGGTGGGGGTAGGAAGAAGTAGGCTGCTGGTTAACTAGGATCTTCAGCTTATCCAGTAGGTAGGGAAATGGGCAGACTGGGTGGGCCAAGCGGTCCTTATCTGCTGTCAAATTCTATGTTTCTATGTGTAGCCCCACTATTGTGGATCTGTACAGTACGTGTAATCAATCTCAAGAAGGCCCATGTCTCCCTCTGACCTTGGGATGTCAGTAGGTATGTGTGTAGCCGCACTATTGTGGATCTGTACAGTATGTGTAATTAATCTCAAGGAGGCCCATGTCTCCCTCTGACCTTGGGATGTCAGTAGGTATGTATGTATCCCCACTATTGTGGATCTGTATGTGTAATCAATCTCAAGGAGGCCCATGCCTCCCTCTGACCTTGGGATGCCAGTAGGTACAGGTATGTATGTAGCCCCACTATTGTGGATCTGTACAGTATGTGTAATCAATCTCAAGAAGGCCCATGTCTCCCTCTAACCTTGGGATTTCAGTAGGTATGTGTGTAGCCCCACTATTGTGGATCTGTACAGTATGTGTAATCAATCTCAAGGAGGCCCATGTCTCCCTCTGACCCTGGGATGTCAGTAGGTATGTATGTAACCCCACTATTGTGAATCTATATGTGTAATCAATCTCAAGAAGTCCCATGTCTCCCTCTGACCTTGGGATGTCAGTAGGTATGTGTGTAGCCCCACTATTGTGGATCTGTACAGTATGTGTAATCAATCTCAAGGACACCCATGCCTCCCTCTGACCTTGGGATGCCAGTAGGTACAGGTATGTATGTAGCCCCACTATTGTGGATCTGTACAGTATGTATAGTCAATCTCAAGAAGGCCCATGTCTCCCTCTGACCTTGGGATGTCAGTAGGCATGTATGTAGCCCCACTATTGTGGATCTGTATGCGTAATCAATCTCAAGGTGGCCCATGTCTCCTTCTGACCTTGGGATGTCAGTAGGTGTGTGTGTAGCCCCACTATTGTGGATTTGTATGTGTAATCAATCTCAAGGAGGCCCATGTCTCCCTCTGACCTTGGGATGTCAGTAGGTATGTGTGTAGTCCCACTATTGTGGATCTGTACAGCATGTGTAGTCAATCTCAAGGAGGCCCATGCCTCCCTCTGACCTTGGGATGTCAGTAGGTATGTATGTAACCCCACTATTATGGATCTGTATGTGTAATCAATCTCAAGGAGGCCCATGCCTCCCTCTGACCTTGGGATGTCAGTAGATATGTATGTAGCCCCACTCAGGGCCAGTTCCAGGATGTACTGGGCCCTGGTGCAAGACTTTGTAGTGGGCCCCCCTTGTCCATGTGGTGGGCCCCCAAAGTGCCCCCCAACCCGAGGCGGGCCCTCCCATGACCCTAGCCAGAAGCCAATTATTTCTTAGACTTTACCTTTTAGACTCTGGATGGACAACAGTGCATTTTTAATATATTGAATATGTGTCTACTTACAAGAATGTCGTCAAGATTTGTGACGAAGACGTTAGTTCAACAGTGCACTCTCCTCCGCCGTCCATGCTTACTTGCTCCTCCACCACTCACTACCTGCTGCAAACAGCTCCCAACTGCCACTATTAGGGTTTCTCGTGAGATTCTCAGCCTGGGCAGGGAGGTGCAGTGCTGCGTCATCAGGAGGGGCATGGAAGGGAGCAAACAAACAAATGAGCCAGTCAGCCACGGTCGCCGGGCAATGACATGCCGAGTCAGCCAAGAGAATGGGTTTATAATTATTATTGGAAGAGCATGTCACTACTGACTGCTAACATGGAGAGGAGGAGTGAGGTGGTCACCAAGCAAGTGGACGGTGCCACGGCAGGTCTGTCTGTTGGATGGGAATTGGTTGGATTGGAGTCTCTGGGGTCGGGCCGTCAGAGAGATTATGGAGTAGTCATTGAGGTCAGTCAGAGGTGAGGAGGAGTAGCAGCTCACCCACAACAGCACCACTACAACACCACCAGGTATTTTCGGGACTGAGAGGAGGTTAGCGCATGAGCGCAGCAGGTGGGAGGGGATTTAATTTTTAAATGCCACCGTGAAGTCCAACTCCGCTCGCTGTCCACATGCACACTAACTCAGTGAGGGATGGGACCAGCACAGCAGGTCTCAGAGGTCACTGGGTAGGATGGTCTGACTGTGAGCAGTTTAAATAAAACTAGAAAAAAAAATAAAAACAGTATGCTCATGCTTACTTAAGGGGACATCAGGCCCTGCTGGCACTCTGGGCCCTGGTGCAGTCGCATCCCTTGCACCTCCCGCGACGCTGGCCCTGATCCAGACCCTCCCAGCCACATACATACTGTTCATAATACTCCTCCCCCTCCTGTGGTTCATAAAATTCTTCAACATCATATTCCTGAACCACTGGAACCAGACGAACCAATCTTTTACCAGCTAGTGGTGGTTCGGACGGTCCCTGAGACAGTGACTGGACAATTTGTATGGCTTTTGCTATCTCTGCAGCAGTTGGAGAGGCAATTTTGTACTCCAGACCTGCTGATTTTGGAGCCCACACTGGGGCTGGTTCCTCCAGACCAAGCGTTTCTTCTTGAGAAGTCTCGCCCTGGTCAGAGGCCTCCCTCTGGTCAGTGGGCACTGGACCAGGCTGGCCATCCGGGTCAGTGGACTTTTGGCCTCTCGTTCCCTGAGCCTGCCCAATCTTTTTTCCAGGGTGGCTGCAGGAAAATTCTTGCAAATCTGGCAGTCTGACTGGAGGTGGTCAAACCCCAGACAATAAACACATGTGGTGTGTGGGTCAGCCTTGGCAAAGGCTTCCCCACAAGCATCACAGTGTTGAAACCCAGTGGGCCCGGTTTTTCTTTTGGGTTTCTCAGACATAATGCCAGCCTAACCAAAACTTGCCCTTTTAATGGCAGTGCCAGGCAAGACACCCTTATCGGTTCCTAACCGTGTCACGGGTATTTGAAAAAAACAAAAATAAAAGTTTGTTTTTTTTTAGAACTGATAAGAACCGGGAACCGCACTCTAAATGCCCATACAATGTTTAAAATTATTTTTTAAGCAAACCGATCGGTTCAAAACCGAACCGATAATATTATTTCCACACAGACTAAAAGACCTGTACTTACGGTTTACCAGATAGAGTTTTGAACCAAAATGTGGTAAAATAAACACTTTTCCCGGTTTATTTAAACCGAGAATTACTCGTTTTAACCGAGGAATGAACCGAGCTGAAGGAGAGATCTCCGGAGCGACTGTTCAGTGAGGCGGAGTAAAGAATCTGACAGTTTCAGTTTGAAACTAGCCAGATAGAGCTTTCAGTAAGAGCGCTCGCGCTGAGAACTTCACTCATTCTGGAGTTAACTCTTTCCTCTCTGGGGCAGTTCAAGTGCTGTGGCTAACTGCAAGAAGTCATAATATAGCAAGACTTCATGTTGTTTGAAAGAAGAGGGCTTACCTGCTGACAAGAAGACAGACACAGCTGCCAAGTGCACCTTTAGGGTAGCTGGCCTCAGCCCCAAGGAATACAAATGCACCAAATAATCTAGGATCGTGGGCACACCAGCAGATTCTGGGGAAATATGTTTACCAGCACACCATATGGAAAATCTCTTCCATTTTGAATTATAGGTAGCCCTAGTGGAAGGCTTCCTAGAAGCCTTCAAGATATCCAATACACCTTGAAAAAGGTGTAGGTCAGCAAACTCTAACTCTTCAAAAGCCAAGCCTTGAGAATGAGAGATTTGAGGTTCGGAAACCAAACTCTCCGCTGGGCACAGGTTAACAGGTTGTGATTCCTGGGAAAGCACAGGGGAGGGTGGACTGCTAAGGACATGAGGAGTGGGTACCAGGACTGCCTGGCCCAATCTGGAGTGATAAGGATCATCTTGCAGGATTGAGATCTGATTCTGACTAGCACTTTGAAAAAAAGGGGGAAGGGGAAAAGCATAGAGAAACTTCCCTTCCCAACTGAGAAGGAAGACATCCAGAGGGACTGAGCACAACACTGGGGGCCTGCAACAAAAAAGGGGAAGTTGGTGATTGTCTGGGGCTGCAAAGAGATCTATTTGCGGAGTGCCCCATCTGGCAAATATTACCTCCAGTACTAGGGGATCCAGTGCCCATGCGTGATGGCCCTGGGAAATCCTGCTGAGAGCATCCGCTAGGACATTGTCCTTGCCTGGGAGGCAAACTGCCGTAAGGGAGGAGTTCAGAGAATATGCCAGAGACCACAACTTCATTGCTTTGGTGCACAAGGCCATAGACCGAGTGCCTCCTTGCTTGTTGATGTACCACATTGTAGTGGTATTGTCTGCTCTGACCTGAAATGAAAATTACGTACCTACCATAATTCTTGATCTTCTCTTGTATCTTCACCATTCATTACTTCCTGGGTGTAAGCCAGAGGCACGCACCCACCACGGGAGCTTTTTTTTTAAAAAAGCTAGCTGCTCTGGCGCTCAGTCCTCGAGACCGGCGTCTTGCGTCATGCGCGAGGGGCGGCCGTTAGTAGCTACCGACTCCTCCTCCAACTCAGTTCTGTGAGCCGGAGTGGCAAAAAAATTTAATTATGGAAAAAAGAGAAAGCGAGGCAAGATAGCCAAGGGATAGCAAAGTAAGGAAGAATGAACTGAAAAAGGAATAAGCCGATGGAGAATAGACAGAGGAGAGAGAGTATTCCTGCCCTAGGGATCGCAGGGCCTCCTTACTGGGGTGACTCTAGGAGGAACAGATAAAGAGAAAGGGAAGGAGAAAGAATGAAGAAGAGAGAAGAAGAAGAAAGATGGGATGTTGAGGAGACCAGAATGCCCAACGAGCATAGTTAGCTGAGAGGGCTTAAGGCTTGATTTAATAAGGGAGCAAGAATCCCCACTGGTAGAGCTGAAGAGAAGGTTCACCAAACCCGCTAGACAGACTAAGGAGGGCATAGTCTTTGACCTTAACATGCCATGGTCCTTGATCCTAGCTGCAGGCCTTTCGTCTGGAGGACACCCGGCTAGGAAAAAGGATAATTCCCAGGCAGCATGTAAGAGCTGCTCAAGGGTTTAGGAAGAAAATTTTAGCCTTTCCAGGTGGTTTGTAGGCAATATAACGGAACTCAATCGGACTTGCTATGGCAAGGCAAGAGAGACTTGAAGCTGGCAAGAACCAGTCATGGTTGGCACTGCTTTTCTGCAACACTGTCTGCAGAGGGACCCTTGAAAAGGGAAAATTTCAAGACAGAGCATAACTCGCAGGCTTATGAGAGAAAACATGACCTGAGAAGCCAGGGGTTGCCTTCAAGCAGTCGGAGAGAGTTCCCTCAGTTTTAAAAGAGAAGGGAAATAACCGTACCCGTTCCTCCTGCTCTTCAAGAAAAAAAAAAAAGGGGGTTGATTCTAGGGCTTAGTGATTGATTAGCAGAATATTGCGGGATCAAAACTGCACAGACAGAGTCAGGCAAGGTCCCTAGGAGTGCCTCGCCAGAGAACATGGCGGAGAGCTAGTCGTGTAGCTTACTCACAAGTCAGCACTCCTGCAAAAAAAGCCCATGAATCTTAGAGTAAATCATTTTCCTGGATTTTTTTGGGGGGGGGGGAAACAGGAAAGGTCAGAGAGATTTCCTCTTTTTTTTTTTTAGCAAGAGGGAGGAACGAGATGGAGGAGAGACATACAGAAGGAGGCCACTGAGGGAAGGTGGGAGGGGTCAGTAATGAATGGTGAAGATACAAGAGAAGATCAAGAATTATGGTAGGTACGTGAATTTTTCATATCTTCCCTTGTCAATCTTCACCATTCAATACTCCTGAGTGAGTACCAAGCTCCTCTTCCCCAGAAGGGGAAGGGTAAAGACCCTGAGGAACAAGACCCCAGCCTCCTGTTGGTGAGAAACAGAGGGAAGACCCTGGCTAATTCACAGAAGCCTAAGTGGGAGAAGAGCTAAGAGGTGCCTCCCGAGGACGAGGAGACAGAGAAAGCCCCTGCAAAGTCTCCCTAGCTCTAGAGGAAAAGAGACGGGTCCCCCGGAAGGTGGAGCAAATCACCCTACGCCAGGCCAGGGGTGACAACCTTGAAAGACGAAGCCATGCCGTCCGCCTAATGCAGATCGCTGTCCCCGCAAGCCTGGAAGCCACCTCATTGGCATCATAAGATGCCCTTGCCTGGTGTCTTGCCAGCTCCAGGCCTACAGCGGAGAGGGCAACAGCTTGTCTGGTTTGCTCTGTATCAGGCATCGACGCTAGGAGCTGAGAAAGCATCGACCACAGATGCCGGTTGTAGGCAGCGTGGTGAGCCTGATGTGATGCTATACAAGCAGCCGCACAAGAAGAAGAGAACACTCTTCGCCCCCAACGGTCGAACTGAAGTGAGTCCGGATCTGGTGGGCGGGCATGCGCCAGGCAGCAGCACCCAGAAGGAGTGTCAAGGTAGACCAAACCAGAAGGGGGGTTGGGAAGGGTACCTAGAGACTCCGAGGGGGCACAATACCTATGCTGACAGTCAGCGGGACTGGAGAAGAAGCTGCTGGTGACTGCCAGGATCGGATAGACGCCTCCTGGAAGGGGATTGGCCAGGAAGGAACCACCAAGTGCTGGGCACTGAATTCCCCAAGGAATTCACGCGTCTCCCGTTCGGTATTGTCTCTTCGAATATAGGAGATCCGAAGGTCCCTCACCATCCTTCAAAAGAATCGCTGATATTCAGTGAAATCAGCATCAGAGGAGAGATGAGCAGGGGGTTCCTCCCCCTCAGAGGAGGGAGACGAGGATGATGGGGAACTGGAATGTCCAGAAGACTCCTGCGGCGGTGGGAGAGTCGAGAGACCCTCTCATGCATACATCTAACATATGAGGGGAAGGCTGCTGCAGAACCTCTGAACTGCTCCCAGGATAACGGACCCGTAGGACCGACATGGCCCAGGAGCGGGGGTGGTGGAGGCAGAGAGATGGGAGAGGGGCACCTACAAGGAGGCAACAGATCTCTGCCAGGGCTCTGGAATCCGGGGAACGGAGCCCGAGCTGGCGGGGTCCCGGACAGCAAACCAGGCTGCAAGACGGAACCCTGAGGAAGCGGAGCCTGGAAGAGCCCAGGGGGAGAACCTCCCCTGTGAGAGTCAGGACTGCATGGATCCAGAAGGGCAGCCCGCAACAACGCCACTGGAGGGCACCCTAGAGCCCCGGAGGGAAGGGCGGGGTTCAGCACTCCGGCTCCTGGCCGCCCCCCCCGAGGTGGCCAAAGACCACCGAGGGCCTGTTCCCCGCCCCTCAACCCCTCGGACTCCGAGAGAGCCCTCCTCCTCCTCGACTGCAGCGTTCCCACCCCTCCAGAGGGAGCAACAGCACCCCAGAGGGTAGCTGTCACTGGTCCCCCAGAGGGGGGAGCCTCCCCCTCAGTCACCCCCATGCCTCCCTCCTGGGACCCACAGCCACCCCCAGCAAGGGAGCCCTCAGGAGAGGATGGAAGGGGGTCAGAATGAGGGGCCCGCTGCGCCGCCTGGTACCTCGAGCCACAGGGGACCCAGACCCCGAAGAGTGGGGGTGCCAGAATGGGTCCATGTCCGAGTCATCGGCCTCCAAGGAGGATGAGACCAGGAGGACCTCAATGCTGGCTACCCCGGGGGTCCCAGAGGCAACGGCGCTGCGAACGGCACCGGTACCAGAGGTGGTGCCGCTTGCCCCGGAACGTTAGCTACAGCCAGACCCGATCCCAGGTCCTCCACGGCACCAGTGGGGCCAACGGCACCGCTCCCGGCATCGAAAACCGAGCTGGCACCACGAGGAGAAGAAACCAGGCCAACGGCGCCGCCAATGGTGCCGGGGGCCAAGCAGCACTGCCATGATCACAGCACAAGCAGGCACGGGATCCAAAATGGCACCGCCAACTGCCTGGCCCTCGATCACGGCACCGCGTAACGGCGCTGGAACCGAGCAGCGCAGAAGTAGCGGGCGCCGAGGGCCGTGTCCAGCCCAGAAATCAAGGGCCTCGACACTGGGGAGCCTGCACCTCGAGGAGGTGACTGCCGAGGCAGTGTCGACACACGCGGCCCCGGAGGGACCTGCAGCTCCCCGATACCGCAGAAGGGACCTCCTCTTCGCCAAGAAGAAGAGGAGGCCCCTCCTCCGGACCGTAGAGAAG
This sequence comes from Neoceratodus forsteri, assembly GCA_016271365.2. NCBI lineage: Eukaryota > Metazoa > Chordata > Ceratodontiformes > Ceratodontidae > Neoceratodus > Neoceratodus forsteri. Next base: position 443,878,588 of record CM057457.1, on the reverse strand, counting down.
CCCAGGAGGGGACCTGGGAAGGGCTCCAGGAGACCTTACCTGGGAGTCCCATGAACGACGCCGTCCCCCGAAAGTCGGCAGGGCCTTGCCGAGCTTGAACGCGCGGACTTCGAGGATGCGACGGTCCATGGAGAAGCAGGCATCGCATGAATCCATATCATGGTTGGGTCCCAGGCAAAGGAGACACACGTCATGCCGGTCCGAGATGGAGAAATGCCGGCCACAGGAGCACCAACGCATAAGGGCGCGGCCCATCTTGGAAAAACGCTTCGCTCCAGAACCGGACATAACGCGAAACAAATGAGGAAAAAACACAGTAGGAAAAGCACCCGACGCCGTACAAATAGAAGAGGAACAGTCTTACCGTGGTATGGCGTTGAGTGCGAATGAAGAGAGGAGTCGGCCCAAACTACGCAATCGAAATAGACGCTCCGCACAAGCAGGTGCTGCCTCGACGGCGGGAGAAACAGAACTGAGTTGGAGGAGGGAGTTGAGAAGCTACTAACAGCCGTCACAGATGACGAAGACGCCGGTCTCGAGGGCAGCGTCGTTAGAGCTAGCTTTTTTTTAAAAAAAAAGCTCCCGTGGTGGGTGCGCGCCTCCAGATTACACCAAGGAAGTAATGAATGGTGAAGATTGACAAGTGAAGATCTGCCTTGTTCTGGACAGCTGTGGAGAAAACCTGAAGTGCTAGAAAAACTGCTCTGAGCTCCAGCAAATTGATGTGGAGCAGAGATTCCTGAGGGGACCACAGCCCTTGGGTGGAAAGGTTGCCCATGTGAGCTCCCCACCCCAAGAGGGATGCATCTGTATTAAGGGTCAAGGAATGAGACTAGGGAGTGAAGGGAACCCCCTGTCTCAGATTGTTCTGATCCTGCCACCACTGGAGGGCCTGGATCAGGGTTCAAGTTACTGGAATCAATTTGGTTAGGGGATCCGTCCTTTGAGACCAAAAGGCACTCAAATGAAACTGAATGTCCCTCATCTGACCTATTGTGGATCTGTATGTGTAATCAATCTCAAGGAGGGCCATGTCTCCCTCTGACCATGGGATGTCAGTAGGTATGTATGTATCCCTACTATTGTGGATCTGTACAGTATGTGTAATCAATCTCAAGGAGGTCCATGTCTCCCTCTGACCTTGGGAAGTCAGTAGGTATGTGTGTAGCCCCACTATTGTGGATCTGTACAGTATATGTAATGAATCTCAAGGTGGCCCATGTCTCCCTCTGACCTTGGGATGTCAGTAGGTATGTGTGTAGCCCCGCTATTGTGGGTCTGTATGTGCAATCAATCGCAAGGAGGCCCATGTCTCCCTATGACCTTGGGATGTCAGTAGGTATGAGTGTAGCCCCACTATTGTGGATCTGTACAGACCGTGTAATCAATCTCAAGGAGGCCCATGTCTCCCTCTGACCTTGGGATGTCAGTAGGTATGTATGTATGTAGCCCCAATATTGTGGATCTGTACAGTATGTGTAATCAATTTCAAGGATGCCCATGTCTCCCTCTGACCTTGGGATGTCAGTAGGTATGTATGTAGCCCCAATATTGTGGATCTGTACAGTATGTGTAATCAATCTCAATGGGGCCCATGTCTCCCTCTGATCTTGGGATATCAGTAGGTATATGTGTAGCCCCACTATTGTGGATCTGTATAGTATGTGTAATCAATCTCAAGGAGGCCCATGTCTCCCTCTGACCTTGGGATGTCAGTAGATATGTGTGTAGCCCCACTATTGTGGATCTGTACAGTATGAGTAATCAATCTCAAGGAGGCCCATGTCTCCCTCTGACCTTGAGATGTCAGTAGGTATGTATGTAGCCCCACTATTGTGGCTCTGTATGTGTAATCAATCTCAAGGAGGCACATGTATCCATCTGACCTTGGGATGTCAGTAGGTATTTATGTAGCCCCACTATTGCGGATCTGTATGTGTAATCAATCTCAAGGAGGCTCATGCCTACCTCTGACCATGGGATGTCAGTAGGTATGGAAGTAGCCCCACTATTGTGGATCTGTATGTGCAATCAATCTCAAGGAGGCCCATGTCTCCCTCTGACCTTGGGATGTCAGTAGGTATGTATGTAGCCCCACTATTGTGGATCTGTACAGTATGTGTAATCAATCTCAAGGAGGCCCATGTCTCCCTCTGACCTTGGGATGTCAGTAGGTATGTATGTATCCCCACTATTGTGGATCTGTACAGTATGTGTAATCAATCTCAAGAAGGCCCATGCCTCCTTCTGACCTTGGGATGTCAGTAGGCATGTATTTAGCCCCACTATTTTGGATCTGTATGTGTAATCAATCTCAAGGAGGTCCATGTCTCCCTCTGACCTTGGGATGTCAGTAGGTATGTAGGTAGCCCCAATATTGTGGATTTGTACCGTATGTGTAATCAATCTCAAGGAGGCCCATGTCTCCCTCTGACCTTGGGATGTCAGTAGGTAGTCATATCAGATGACCTAAAGGTGGGCAAGCAATGTGACAGGGCAGCAAGGAGGGCTGGGGGATACTGGGATGCATAGGGAGAGGCATCACCAGTAAAAAACAGGAAGTTATTATCCCTCTGTACAGACAGCTGGTGAGACCCCATCTGGAGTACTGTGTGCAGTTCTGGAGACCCAATCTCCACAAAGACATAGACAGGATGGAAGCTGTCCAGGGAGGCAACTAAAAATGGTGCAGGGTCTGCACGGAAGCCATATGAAGAGACTTAAGGAGCTTAAAATGTATAGCCTCGAGGAAAGGAGGAGAGGGGGGACATGATAGAAACTTTCAAGTACCTCAAGGGAATCAACAAAGTCCAAGAGGATAGCATCTTTCAAAAAAGTGTGCAAGAATAAGGGGCACAATTTGAAGATAGAGAGAGGCGGCTCAGAGGTAATTTAAGGAAGTATTTTTTCACAGAGAGTTGTGGATGCATGGAATGGCCTTCTGGAGGAGGTTGTGGAGTCAAATCAGTGGTGGAATTCAAGCATGCATGTCATAGTCATATGGCAATTCTGGGGGGTGGGGGTAGGAAGAAGTAGGCTGCTGGTTAACTAGGATCTGCAGCTTATCCAGTAGGTAGGGAAATGGGCAGACTGGGTGAGCCAAGCGGTCCTTATCTGCCGTCAGGTATGTATGTAGCCCAACTATTGTGGATCTGTACAGTATGTGTAATCAATCTCAAGGAGGCCCATGCCTCCCTCTGACCTTGGGATGTCAGTAGGTATGTATGTAACCCCACTATAATGGATCTGTATGTGTAATCAATCTCAAGGAGGCCCATGTCTCCCTCTGACATTGGGATGTCAGTAGATATGTATGTATCCCCACTATTGTGGATCTGTACAGTATGTGTAATCAATCTCAAGAAGGCCCATGCCTCCCTCTGACCTTGGGATGTCAGTAGGTATGTATGTAGCCCCACTATTACGGATCTGTATGTGTAATTAATCTCAAGGAGGCCTAAGTCTCCCTCTGACCTTGGGATGTCAGTAGGTATGTATGTAGCCACACTATTGTGGATCTGTATAGTATGTGTAATCAATCTCAAGGAGGCCCATGTCTCCCTCTGACCTTGGGATGTCAGTAGGTATGTGTGTAGCCCCACTATTGTGGATCTGTACAGTATGTGTAATTAATCTCAAGGTGGCCCATGTCTCCCTCTGACCTTGGGATGTCAGTAGGTATGTGTGTAGCCCCACTATTGTGGATCTGTATGTGTAATCAATCTCAAGGAGGCCCATGTCTCCCTATGACCTTGGGACATCAGTAGGTATGTGTGTAGCCCCACTATTGTGGATCTGTACAGTATGTATAATCAATCTCAAGGAGGCCCATGTCTCCCTCTGACCTTGAGATGTCAGTAGGTATGTATGTAGCCCCACTATTGTGGATCTGTATGTGTAATCAATCTCAAGGAGGCCCATGTATCCATCTGACCTTGGGATGTCAGTAGGTATCTATGTAGCCCCACTATTGCGGATCTGTATGTGTAATCAATCTCAAGGAGGACCATGCCTACCTCTGACCATAGGATGTCAGTAGGTATGTAAGTAGCCCCACTATTGTGGATCTGTATGTGCAATCAATCTCAAGGGAGCCCATGTCTCCTCTGACCTTGGGATATCAGTAGGTATGTATGTAGCCCCACTATTGTGGATCTGTACAGTATGTGTAATCAATCTCAAGAAGGCCCATGACTCCCTCTGACCTTGGGATGTCAGTAGGTATGTGTGTAGCCCCACTATTGTGGATCTGTATGTGTAATCAATTTCAAGGAGGTCCATGTCTCCCTCTGACCTTGGGACGTCAGTAGGTATGTATGTAACCCCACTATTGCGGATCTGTGTATGTAATCAATCTCAAGGTGGCCCATGCCTCCCTCTGACCTTGGGATCTCAGTAGGTATGTGTGTAGCCCCACTATTGTGAATCTGTATGTGTAATCAATCTCAGGGAGGCCTATGCCTCCCTCTGACCTTGGGATGTCAGTAAGTATGTGAGTAGCCGGAATATTGTGGATCAGTATGTGCAATAAATCACAAGGAGGCCCATGTCTCCCTCTGACCTTGGGATGTCAGTAGGTATGTATGTAGCCCCAATATTGTGGATTTGTATAGTATGTGTAATCAATCTCAAGGAGGCCCATGTCTCCCTCTGACCTTGAGATGTCAGTAGGTATGTGTGTAGCTCCACTATTGTGGATCTGTACAGTATGTGTAATCAATCTCAAGGAGGCCCATGTCACCCTCTGACCTTGGGATGTCAGTAGGTATGTATGTAGCCCCAATATTGTGGATTTGTACAGCATGTGTAATCAATCTCAAGGAGGCCCATGTCTCCCTCTGACCTTGGGATGTCAGTAGGTAGTCATATCAGATGACTTAAAGGTGGGCAAGCAATGTGACAGGGCAGCAAGGAGGGCTGGGGGATACTGGGATGCATAGGGAGAGGCATCACCAGTAAAAAGCAGGAAGTTATTATCCCTCTGTACAGACAGCTGGTGAGACCCCATCTGGAGTACTGTGTGCAGTTCTGGAGACCCAATCTCCGCAAAGATATAGACAGGATGGAAGCTGTCCAGAGGAGGGCAACTAAAATGGTGCAAGGTCTGCACCGGAAGCCATATGAAGAGAGACTTAAGGAGCTTAATATGTAAAGCCTCGAGGAAAGGAGGGAGAGGGGGGACATGATAGAAACTTTCAAGTACCTCAAGGGAATCAACAAAGTCCAAGAGGATAGCATCTTTCAAAAAAAGAAGTGTGCAAGAACAAGGGGGCACAATTTGAAGATAGAGAGGGGGCGGCTCAGAGGTAATTTAAGAAAGTATTTTTTCACAGAGAGAGTTGTGGATGCATGGAATGGCCTTCTGGAGTCAAAATCAGTGGTGGAATTCAAGCATGCATGGGATAGTCATATGGCAATTCTGGGGGGTGGGGGTAGGAAGAAGTAGGCTGCTGGTTAACTAGGATCTGCAGCTTATCCAGTAGGTAGGGAAATGGGCAGACTGGGTGGGCCAAGCGGTCCTTATCTGCCGTCAAATTCTATGTTTCTATGTGTAGCCCCACTATTGTGGATCTGTACAGTACGTGTAATCAATCTCAAGAAGGCCCATGTCTCCCTCTGACCTTGGGATGTCAGTAGGTATGTGTGTAGCCGCACTATTGTGGATCTGTACAGTATGTGTAATCAATCTCAAGGAGGCCCATGTCTCCCTCTGACCTTGGGATGTCAGTAGGTATGTATGTATCCCCACTATTGAGGATCTGTATGTGTAATCAATCTCAAGGACGCCCATGTCTCCTTCTGACCTTGGGATGTCAGTAGGTACAGGTATGTAAGTAGCCCCACTATTGTGGAATTGTATGTGTAATCAATCTCAAGGAGGCCCATGCCTCCCTCTGACCTTGGGATATCAGTAGGTATGTGTGTAGCCCCACTATTGTGGATCTGTACAGTATGTGTAATAAATCTCAAGGAGGCCCATGTCTCCCTCTGACCTTGGGATGTCAGTAGGTATGTGTGTAGCCCCACTATTGTGGATCTGTACAGTATGTGTAATCAATCTCAAGGACGCCCATGCCTCCCTCTGACCTTGGGATGCCAGTAGGTACAGGTATGTATGTAGCCCTAATATTGTGGATCTGTACAGTATGTGTAATCAATCTCAAGGAGGACCATGCTTTCCTCTGACCTTGGGATGTCAGTAGGTATGTATGTAACCCCACTATAATGGATCTGTATGTGTAATCAATCTCAAGGAGGCCCATGCCTCCCTCTGACCTTGGGATGTCAGTAGATATGTATGTAGCCCCACTATTGCGGATCTGTATGTGTAATCAATCTCAAGGAGGCCCATGCCTACCTCTGACCATGGGATGTCAGTAGGTATGTAAGTAGCCCCACTATTGTGGATCTGTATGTGCAATCAATCTCAAGGAAGCCCATGTCTCCTCTGACCTTGGGATGTCAGTAGGTATGTATGTAGCCCCACTATTGTGGATCTGTACAGTACGTGTAATCAATCTCAAGGAGGCCCATGTCTCCCTCTGACCTTGGGATGTCAGTAGGTATGTGTGTAGCCCCACTATTGTGGATCTGTATGTGTAATCAATTTCAAGGAGGTCCATGTCTCCCTCTGACCTTGGGACGTCAGTAGGTATGTATGTAACCTCACTATTGCGGATCTGTGTATGTAATCAATCTCAAGGTGGCCCATGCCTCCCTCTGACCTTGGGATCTCAGTTGGTATGTGTGTAGCCCCACTATTGTGAATCTGCATGTGTAATTAATCTCAGGGAGGCCCATGCCTCCCTCTGACCTTGGGATGTCAGCAGGTATGTGTGTAGCCCCACTATTGTGGATCTGCACAGTATGTGTAATCAATCTCAAGGAGGCCCATTTCTCCCTCTGACCTTGGGATGTCAGTAAGTATGTGAGTAGCTCCAATATTGTGGATCTGTATGTGTAATAAATCACAAGGAGGCCCAAGTCTCCCTCTGAACTTGGGATGTCAGTAGGTATGTATGTAGCCCCAATATTGTGGATTTGTATAGTATGTGTAATCAATCTCAAGGAGGCCCATGTCTCCCTCTGACCTTGAGATGTCAGTAGGTATGTGTGTAGCCCAGCTATTGTGGATCTGTACAGTATGTGTAATTAATCTCAAGGAGGCCCATGTCTCCCTCTGACCTTGGGATGTCAGAGTATGTATGTAGCCCCAATATTGTGGATTTGTACAGCATGTGTAATCAATCTCAAGGAGGCCCATGTCTCCCTCTGACCTTGGGATGCCAGTAGGTAGTCATATCAGATGACCTAAAGATGGGCAAGCAATGTGACAGGGCAGCAAGGAGGGCTGGGGGATACTGGGATGCATAGGGAGAGGCACCACCAGTAAAAAACAGGAAGTTATTATCCCTCTGTACAGACAACTGGTGAGACCCCATCTGGAGTACTGTGTGCAGTTCTGGAGACCCAATCTCCTCAAAGATATAGACAGGATGGAAGCTTCGACAGGGAGGGCAACTAAAATGGTGCAAGGTCTGCATCAGAAGCCATATGAAGAGAGACTTAAGGAGCTTAATATGTAAAGCCTCGAGGAAAGGAGGGAGAGGGGGGACATGATAGAAACTTTCAAATACCTCAAGGGAATCAACAAAGTCCAAGAGGATAGCATCTTTCAAAAAAAGAAGTGTGCAAGAATAAGGGGGCACAATTTGAAGATAGAGAGAGGGCGGCTCAGAGGTAATTTAAGGAAGTATTTTTTCACAGAGAGAGTTGTGGATGCATGGAATGGCCTTCTGGAGTCAAAATCGGTGCTGGAATTCAAGCATGCATGGGATAGTCATAAGGCAATTCGGGGGCCTGGGGGTAGGAAGAAGTAGGCTGCTGGTTAACTAGGATCTGCAGCTTATCCAGTAGGTAGGGAAATGGGCAGACTGGGTGGGCCAAGCGGTCCTTATCTGCCGTCAAATTCTATGTTTCTATGTGTAGCCCCACTATTGTGGATCTGTACAGTACGTGTAATCAATCTCTAGAAGGCCCATGTCTCCCTCTGACCTTGGGATGTCAGTAGGTATGTGTGTAGCCGCACTATTGTGGATCTGTACAGTATGTGTAATTAATTTCACGGAGGCCCATGTCTCCTTCTGACCTTGGGATGTCAGTAGGTATGTATGTATCCCCACTATTGCGGATCTGTATGTGTAATCAATCTCAAGGACGCCCATCTCTCCCTCTGACCATGGGATGTCAGTAGGTATAGGTATGTAAGTAGTCCCACTATTGTGGATCTGTATGTGTAATCAATCTCAAGGAGGCCCATGTCTCCCTCTGACCTTGGGATATCTGTAGGTATGCGTGTAGCCCCACTATTGTGAATCTGTACAGTATGTGTAATAAATCTCAAGGAGGCCCATGTCTCCCTCTGACCTTGGAATGTCAGAAGGTATGTGTGTTGCCCCACTATTGTGGATCTGTACAGTATGTGTAATTAACCTCAAGGACGCCCATGCCTCACTCTGACCTTGGGATGCCAGTAGGTACAGGTATGTATGTAGCCCCACTATTGTGGATCTGTGCAGTATGTGTAATCAATCTCAAGGTGGCCCATGCCTCCCTCTGACCTTGGGATGTCAGTAGGTATGTATGTAACCCCACTATTAAGGCTCTGTATGTGTAATTAATCTCAAGGAGGCCCAAGCCTCCCTCTGACCTTGGGATGTCAGTAGATATGTATGTAGCCCCACTACTGTGGATCTGTATGTGTAATCAATCTCAAGGAGGCCCATGTCTCCCTCTGACCTTGGGATGTCAGTAGGTATGTATGTAGCCCCACTATTGTGGATCTGTACAGTATGTGTAATCAATCTCAAGAAGGCCCATGCCTCCCTCTGACCTTGGGATGTCAGTAGGTATGTATGTAGCCCCACTATTGTGGATCTGTATGTGTAATCAATCTCAAGGAGGCCCATGTCTCCCTCTGACCTTGGGATGTCACTAGGTATGTATGTAGCCACACTATTGTGGATCTGTATAGTATGTGTACTCAATCTCAAGGAGGCCCATGTCTCCCTCTGACCTTGGGATGTCAGTAGGTATGTGTGTAGCCCCACTACTGAGGATCTGTACAGTATGTGTAATTAATCTCAAGGTGGCCCATGTCTCCCTCTGACCTTGGGATATCAGTAGGTATGTGTGTAGCCCCACTATTGTGGATCTGTACAGTATGTGTAATAAATCTCAAGGAGGCCCATGTCTCCCTCTGACCTTGTTATGTCAGTAGGTATGTATGTAGCCCCACTATTGTGGATCTGTACAGTGTGTGTAATTAATCTCAAGGATGCCCATGCCTCCCTCTGACCTTGGGATGCCAGTAGGTACAGGTATGTATGTAGCCCCACTATTGTAGATCTGTACAGTATGTGTAATCAATCTCAAGGAGGCCCATGTATCCATCTGACCTTGGGATGTCAGTAGGTATTTATGTAGCCCTACTATTGCGGATCTGTATGTGTAATCAATCTCAAGGAGGCTCATGCCTACCTCTGACCTTGGGATGTCAGTAGGTATGTATGTATCCCCAGTATTGTGGATCTGTACAGTATGTGCAATCAATCTCAAGAAGGCCCATGCCTCCTTCTGACCTTGGGATGTCAGTAGGTATGTATTTAGCCCCACTATTTTGGATATGTATGTGTAATCAATCTCAAGGAGGCCCATGTCTCCCTCTGACCTTGGAATGTCAGTAGGTAGTCATATCAGATGACCTAAAGGTGGGCAAGCAATGTGACAGGGCAGCAAGGAGGGCTTGGGGATACTGGGATGCATAGGGAGAGGCATCACCAGTAAAAAACAGGAAGTTATTATCCCTCTGTACAGACAGCGGGTGAGACCCCATCTGGAGTACTGTGTGCAGTTCTGGAGACCCAATCTCCGCAAAGACATAGACAGGATGGAAGCTGTCCAGCGGAGGGCAACTAAAATGGTGCAGGGTCTGCACCGGAAGCCATATGAAGAGAGACTTAAGGAGCTTAAAATGTATAGCCTCGAGGAAAGGAGGGAGAGGGGGGCATGATAGAAACTTTCAAGTACCTCAAGAGAATCAACAAAGTCCAAGAGGATAGCATCTTTAAAAAAAGTGTGCAAGAATAAGGGGCACAATTTGAAGATAGAGGCGGCTCAGAGGTAATTTAAGAAGTATTTTTCACAGAGAGGTTGTGGATGCATGGAATGGCCTTCTGGAGGAGGCTGTGGAGTCAAAATCAGTGGTGGAATTCAAGCATGCATAGGATAGTCATAAGGCAATTCTGGGGGGTGGGGGTAGGAAGAAGTAGGCTGCTGGTTAACTAGGATCTGCAGCTTATCCAGTAGGTAGGGAAATGGGCAGACTGGGTGGGCCAAGCGGTCCTTATCTGCCATCAAATTCTATGTTTCTATGTGTAGCCCCACTATTGTGGATCTGTACAGTACGTGTAATCAATCTCAAGAAGGCCCATGTCTCCCTCTGACCTTGGGATGTCAGTAGGTATGTGTGTAGCCGCACTATTGTGGATCTGTACAGTATGTGTAATTAATCTCAAGGAGGCCCATGTCTCCCTCTGACCTTGGGATGTCAGTAGGTATGTATGTATCCCCACTATTGCGGATCTGTATGTGTAATCAATCTCAAGGCGCCCATGTCTCCTCTGACCTTGGGATGTCAGTAGGTACAGGTATGTAAGTAGCCTCACTATTGGGATCTGTAAGTGTAATCAATCTCAAGGAGGCCCATGTCTCCCTCTGACCTTGGGATATCAGTAGGTATGTGTGTAGCCCCACTATTGTGGATCTGTACAGTATGTGTAATAAATCTCAAGGAGGCCCATGTCTCCCTCTGACCTTGGGATGTCAGTAGGTATGTGTGTAGCCCCACTATTGTGGATCTGTACAGTATGTGTAATCAATCTCAAGGATGCCCATGCCTCCCTCTGACCTTGGGATGCCAGTAGGTACAGGTATGTATGTAGCCCAACTATTGTGGATCTGTACAGTATGTGTAATAAATCTCAAGGAGGCCCATGCCTCCCTCTGACCTTGGGATGTCAGTAGATATGTATGTAGCCCCACTATTGTGGCTCTGTATGTGTAATCAATCTCAAGGAGGCCCATGTCTCCCTCTGACCTTGGGATGCCAGTAGGTACAGGTATGTATGTAGCCCAACTATTGTGGATCTGTACAGTATGTGTAATCAATCTCAAGAAGGCCCATGCCTCCCTCTGACCCTGGGATGTCAGTAGGTATGTATGTAGCCCCACTATTGTGGATCTGTATGTGTAATCAATCTCAAGGAGGCCCATGTCTCCCTCTGACCTTGGGATGTCAGTAGGTATGTATGTAGCCACACTATTCTGGATCTGTATAGTATGTGTAATCAATCTCAAGGAGGCCCATGTCTCCCTCTGACCTTGGGATGTCAGTAGGTATGTGTGTAGCCCCGCTATTGTGGATCTGTATGTGTAATCAATCTCAAGGAGGCCCATGACTCCCTATGACCTTGGGACATCAGTAGGTATGTGTGTAGCCCCACTATTGAGGATCTCTACAGTATATGTAATCAATCTCAAGGAGGCCCATGTCTCCCTCTGACCATGGGATGTCAGTAGGTATGTAAGTAGCCCCACTATTGTGGATCTGTATGTGCAATCAATCTCAAGGAAGCCCATGTCTCCTCTGACCTTGGGATGTCAGTAGGTATGTATGTAGCCCCACTATTGTGGATCTGTACAGTATGTGTAATCAATCTCAAGGAGGCCCATGTCTCCCTCTGACCTTGGGATGTCAGTAGGTATGTGTAAAGCCCCACTACTGTGGATCTGTATGTGTAATCAATTTCAAGGAGGTCCATGTCTCCCTCTGACCTTGGGATGTCAGTAGGTATGTATGTAACCCCACTATTGTGGATCTGTGTATGTAATCAATCTCAAGGTGGCCCATGCCTCCCTCTGACCTTGGGATCTCAGTAGGTATGTGTGTAGCCCCACTATTGTGAATCTGTATGTGTAATCAATCTCAGGGAGGCCCATGCCTCCCTCTGACCTTGGGATGTCAGTAGGTATGCGTGTAGCCCCACTATTGTGGATCTGTACAGTATGTGTAATCAATCTCAAGGAGGCCCATGTATCCATCTGACCTTGGGATGTCAGTAGGTATTATGTAGCCCTACTATCGGATCTGTATGTGTAATCAATCTCAAGGGCTCATGCCTCCTCTGACCATGGGATGTCAGTAGGTATGAAGTAGCATATTGTGGATCTGTTTGTGCAATAAATCTCAAGGAGGCCCATGTCTCCCTCTGACCTTGGGATGTCAGTAGAGTGTATGCCACTATGTAGATCTGTACAGTATGTGTAATCAATCTCAAGGGCCCATGTCCCTCTGACCTTGGGATGTCAGTAGGTATGTTAGCCCACTTGTGGATCTGTATGTGTAATCAATCTCAAGGAGGCCCATGTCTCCTCTGACCTTGGGATGTCAGTAGGTATGTTGTATCCCCACTATTGTGGATCTGTACAGTATGTGTAATCAATCTCAAGAGGCCCATGCCTCCTTCTGACCTTGGGATGTCAGTAGGTATGTATTTAGCCCCACTATTTTGGATATGTATGTGTAATCAATCTCAAGGAGGCCCATGTCTCCCTCTGACCTTGGAATGTCAGTGGGTAGTCATATCAGATGACCTAAAGGTGGGCAAGCAATGTGACAGGGCAGCAAGGAGGGCTTGGGGGATACTGGGATGCATAGGGAGAGGCATCACCAGTAGAAAACAGGAAGTTATTATCCCTCTGTACAGACAGCTGGTGAGACCCCATCTGGAGTACTGTGTGCAGTTCTGGAGACCCAATCTCCGCAAAGATATAGACAGGATGGAAGCTGTCCAGAGGGAGGGCAACTAAAATGGTGCAGGGTCTGCACGGAAGCCATATGAAGAGACTTAAGGAGCTTAATATGTAAAGCCTCGGGAAAGGAGGGAGGGGACATGATAGAAACTTTCAAGTACCTCAAGGGAATCAACAAAGTCCAAGAGGATAGCATCTTTCAAAAAGTGTGCAAGAATAAGGGGGCACAATTTGAAGATAGAGAAGGCGGCTCAGAGGTAATTTAAGGAAGTATTTTTCACAGAGAGGTTGTGGATGCATGGAATGGCCTTCTGGAGGCTGTGGAGTCAAAATCAGTGGTGGAATTCAAGCATGCATAGGATAGTCATAAGGCAATTCTGGGGGTGGGGGTAGGAAGAAGTAGGCTGCTGGTTAACTAGGATCTGCAGCTTATCCAGTAGGTAGGAAATGGGCAGACTGGGTGGGCCAAGCGGTCCTTATCTGCCATCAAATTCTATGTTTCTATGTAGCCCACTATTGTGGATCTGTACAGTCGTGTAATCAATCTCAAGAAGGCCCATGTCTCCCTCTGACCTTGGGATGTCAGTAGGTATGTGTGTAGCCGCACTATTGTGGATCTGTACAGTATGTGTAATTAATCTCAAGGAGGCCCATGTCTCCCTCTGACCTTGGGATGTCAGTAGGTATGTATGTATCCCCACTATTGCGGATCTGTATGTGTAATCAATCTCAAGGACGCCCATGTCTCCGTCTGACCTTGGGATGTCAGTAGGTACAGGTATGTAAGTAGCCCCACTATTGTGGATCTGTAAGTGTAATCAATCTCAAGGAGGCCCATGTCTCCCTCTGACCTTGGGATATCAGTAGGTATGTGGGTAGCCCCACTATTGTGGATCTGTACAGTATGTGTAATAAATCTCAAGGAGGCCCATGTCTCCCTCTGACCTTGGGATGTCAGTAGGTATGTGTGTAGCCCCACTATTGTGGATCTGTACAGTATGTGTAATCAATCTCAAGGATGCCCATGCCTCCCTCTGACCTTGGGATGCCAGTAGGTACAGGTATGTATGTAGCCCAACTATTGTGGATCTGTACAGTATGTGTAATAAATCTCAAGGAGGCCCATGCCTCCCTCTGACCTTGGGATGTCAGTAGATATGTATGTAGCCCCACTATTGTGGCTCTGTATGTGTAATCAATCTCAAGGAGGCCCATGTCTCCCTCTGACCGTGGGATGTCAGTAGGTATGTATGTATCCCCACTGTTGTGGATCTGTACAGTATGTGTAATCAATCTCAAGAAGGCCCATGCCTCCCTCTGACCCTGGGATGTCAGTAGGTATGTATGTAGCCCCACTATTGTGGATCTGTATGTGTAATCAATCTCAAGGAGGCCCATGTCTCCCTCTGACCTTGGGATGTCAGTAGGTATGTATGTAGCCACACTATTCTGGATCTGTATAGTATGTGTAATCAATCTCAAGGAGGCCCATGTCTCCCTCTGACCTTGGGATGTCAGTAGGTATGTGTGTAGCCCCGCTATTGTGGATCTGTATGTGTAATCAATCTCAAGGAGGCCCATGACTCCCTATGACCTTGGGACATCAGTAGGTATGTGTGTAGCCCCACTATTGAGGATCTCTACAGTATATGTAATCAATCTCAAGGAGGCCCATGTCTCCCTCTGACCATGGGATGTCAGTAGGTATGTAAGTAGCCCCACTATTGTGGATCTGTATGTGCAATCAATCTCAAGGAAGCCCATGTCTCCTCTGACCTTGGGATGTCAGTAGTTATGTATGTAGCCCCACTATTGTGGATCTGTACAGTATGTGTAATCAATCTCAAGGAGGCCCATGTCTCCCTCTGACCTTGGGATGTCAGTAGGTATGTTTAAAGCCCCACTACTGTGGATCTGTATGTGTAATCAATTTCAAGGAGGTCCATGTCTCCCTCTGACCTTGGGATGTCAGTAGGTATGTATGTAACCCCACTATTGTGGATCTGTGTATGTAATCAATCTCAAGGTGGCCCATGCCTCCCTCTGACCTTGGGATCTCAGTAGGTATGTGTGTAGCCCCACTATTGTGAATCTGTATGTGTAATCAATCTCAGGGAGGCCCATGCCTCCCTCTGACCTTGGGATGTCAGTAGGTATGTGTGTAGCCCCACTATTGTGGATCTGCACAGTATGTGTAATCAATCTCAAGGAGGCCCATGTCTCCCTCTGACCTTGGGATGTCAGTAAGTATGTGTGTAGCCCCAATATTGTGGATCTGTATGTGTAATAAATCACAAGGAGGCCCATGTCTTCCTCTGACCTTGGGATGTCAGTAGGTATGTATGTAGCCCCAATATTGTGGATTTGTATAGTGTGTGTAATCAATCTCAAGGAGGCCCATGTCTCCCTCTGACCTTGAGATGTCAGTAGGTATGTGTGTGACCCCACTATTGTGGATCTGTACAGTATGTGTAATCAATCTCAAGGAGGCCCATGTCTCCCTCTGACCTTGGGATGTCAGTAGGTATGTATGTAGCCCCAATATTGTGGATTTGTACAGCATGTGTAATCAATCTCAAGGAGGCCCATGTCTCCCTCTGACCTTGGGATGTCAGTAGGTAGTCATATCAGATGACCTAAAGGTGGGCAAGCAATGTGACAGGGCAGCAAGGAGGGCTGGGGGATACTGGGATGCATAGGGAGAGGCATCACCAGTAAAAAACAGGAAGTTATTATCCCTCTGTACAGACAGGTGGTGAGACCCCATCTGGAGTACTGTGTGCAGTTCTGGAGACTCAATCTCCGCAAAGATATAGACAGGATGGAAGCTGTCCAGAGGAGGGCAACTAAAATGGTGCAAGGTCTGCATCGGAAGCCATATGAAGAGAGACTTAAGGAGCTTAATATGTAAAGCCTCGAGGAAAGGAGGGAGAGGGGACATGATAGAAACTTTCAAGTACCTCAAGGGAATCAACAAAGTCAAGAGGATAGCATCTTTCAAAAAGTGTGCAAGAATAAGGGGCACAATTTGAAGATAGAGAGGGGGCGGCTCAGAGGTAATTTAAGGAAGTATTTTTTCACAGAGAGAGTTGTGGATGCATGGAATGGCCTTCAGGAGGAGGTTGTAGAGTCAAAATCAGTGGTGGAATTCAAGCATGCATGGGATAGTCATAAGGCAATTCTGGGGGTTGGGGGTAGGAAGAAGTAGGCTGCTGGTTAACTAGGATCTGCAGCTTATCCAGTAGGTAGGGAAATGGGCAGACTGGGTGGGCCAAGCGGTCCTTATCTGCCATCAAATTCTATGTTTCTATGTGTAGCCCCACTATTGTGGATCTGTACAGTACGTGTAATCAATCTCAAGAAGGCCCATGTCTCCCTCTGACCTTGGGATGTCAGTAGGTATGTGTGTAGCTGCACTATTGTGGATCTGTACAGTATGTGTAATTAATCTCAAGGAGGCCCATGTCTCCCTCTGAGCTTGGGATGTGAGTAGGTATGTATCTATCCCCACTATTGCGGATCTGTATGTGTAATCAATCTCAAGGACGCCCATGTCTCCCTCTGACCTTGGGATGTCAGTAGGTATAGGTATGTAAGTAGCCCCACTATTGTGGATCTGTATGTGTAATCAATCTCAAGGAGGCCCATGTCTCCCTCTGACCTTGGGATATCAGTAGGTATGTGTGTAGCCCCACTATTGTGAATCTGTACAGTATGTGTAATAAATCTCAAGGAGGCCCATGTCTCACTCTGACCTTGGGATGCCAGTAGGTACAGGTATGTATGTAGCCCCACTATTGTGGATCTGTACAGTATTTGTAATCAATCTCAAGGAGGCCCATGCCTCCCTCTGACCTTGGGATTTCAGTAGGTATGTATGTAACCCCACCATTATGGATCTGTATGTGTAATCAATCTCAAGGAGGCCCATGCCTCCCTCTGACCTTGGGATGTCAGTAGATATGTATGTAGCCCCACTCTTGTGGATCTGTATGTGTAATCAATCTCAAGGAGGCCCATGTCTCCCTCTGACATTGGGATGTCAGTAGGTATGTATGTAGCCCCACTATTGTGGATCTGTACAGTATGTGTAATCAATCTCAAGAAGGCCCATGCCTCCCTCTGACCTTGGGATGTCAGTAGGTATGTATGTAGCCCCACTATTGTGGATCTGTATGTGTAATCAATCTCAAGGAGGCCCATGTCTCCCTCTGACCTTGGGATGTCAGTAGGTATGTATGTAGCCACACTATTGTGGATCTGTATAGTATGTGTAATCAATCTCAAGGAGGCCCATGTCTCCCTCTGACCTTGGGATGTCAGTAGGTATGTGTGTAGCCCCACTATTGTGGATCTGTACAGTATGTATAATCAATTTCAAGGAGGCCCATGTCTCCCTCTGACCTTGGGATGTCAGTAGGTATGTATGTAGCCCCACTATTGTGGATCTGTACAGTATGTGTAATCAATTTCAAGGGGGCCCATGTCTCCCTCTGACCTTGGGATATCAGTAGATATGTGTGTAGCCCCACTATTGTGGATCTGTACAGTATGTGTAATCAATCTCAGGGAGGCCCATGTCTCCTTCTGACCTTGGGATGTCAGTAGGTATGTGTGTAGCCCCACTATTGTGGATCTGTACAGTATGTGTAATCAATCTCAGGGAGGCCCATGTCTCCTCTGACCTTGAGATGTCAATAGGTATGTATGTAGCCCCACTATTGTGGATCTGTATGTGTAATCAATCTCAAGGAGGTCCATGTATCCATCTGACCTTGGGATGTCAGTAGGTATTTATGTAGCCCCACCATTGCAGATCTGTATGTGTAATCAATCTCAAGGAGGCCCATGCCTACCTCTGACCATGGGATGTCAGTAGGTATGTAAGTAGCCCCACTATTGTAGATCTGTATGTGCAATCAATCTCAAGGAGGCCCATGTATCCATCTGACCTTGGGATGTCAGTAGGTATTTATGTAGCCCCACTATTGCAGATCTGTATGTGTAATCAATCTCAAGGAGGCCCATGCCTACCTCTGACCATGGGATGTCAGTAGGTATGTATGTATTCCCACTATTGTGGATCTGTATGTGTAATCAATCTCAAGGAGGCCCATGTCTCCCTATGACCTTGGGACGTCAGTAGGTATGTGTGTAGCCTCTTTATTGTGGATCTGTATGTGTAATCAATCTCAGGGAGGCCCATGTCTCCCTCTGACCTTGGGATGTCAGTAGGTATGTGTGTAGCCCCACTATTGTGGATCTGTATGTGTAATCAATTTCAAGGAGGTCCATGTCTCCCTCTGACCTTGGGATGTCAGTAGGTATGTATGTAACCTCACTATTGTGGATCTGTGTATGTAATCAATCTCAAGGTGGCCCATGCCTCCCTCTGACCTTGGGATCTCAGTAGGTATGTGTGTAGCCCCACTATTGTGAATCTGTATGTGTAATCAATCTCAGGGAGGCCCATGCCTCCCTCTGACCTTGGAATGTCAGTAGGTATGTGTGTAGCCCCACTATTGTGGATCTGCACAGTATGTGTAATCAATCTCAAGGAGGCCCATGTCTCCCTCTGACCTTGGGATGTCAGTAGGTATGAATGTATGTAGCCACACTATTGTGGATCTATATGTGTAATCAATCTCAGGGAGGCCCATGTCTCCCTCTGACCTTGGGATGTATAGTCTTGGCATGCACTGGTAAGCATGGAGCAATTTTCTTGTTTTCATATGTAGCTGGTTCAGCACTTTCTGTGGTCAGTCTATCACACCAAAGCTGTATGATATCACATGAAGGGCAAATTGATTTTGTTTCATGTTGTTAAAGCAGTTTTTAATATAAGTTGTAGCCTTCTGAAATATTCTTTGCTGATGTTCGCTCTCATTTGTTAATGTTATGTTGTTGTTTCTTCGTCCATTACAAGTAATTTGTAAACTTTCATTTGCTTGAGTTATTTTATGCCCCAACCATCCATCAGATACTGTAGATGTTTTCTTTACAAGTTAACTTTCCTCCCATAAATGTTGCTTTGGCACATTTGTCAAGGCCAACTGGCATCTGTATTTCATCAGAAAAGATCTTGGCAATTTATAGTTGTGATTTAAAGTGTTTATCAGAAGAACTATAAAGCTTCAGGTCACTGATAAGCAGCAGGAAAATCCCAGCCTCTCCCTACAAAACAGGGTACTAAATGAGAAAAAGACTGAGGTAGAACAGTCAGTGGGGGATGCTGCAACAGAAGGTGAAGCCATCAAAAATGGAGAGCAATGAGTACCAATGCCCGTAGTCTGGGTAACAAGCTTCCTGAATTAGTGGCCTTGATGGAGGAGGAACATCTGGATATTGTGGCAGTCACAGAAACATGGTACACACAAACCATGACTGGATGTAAACATACCAGGATACACTATTTGCAGGAGGGACAGGGAGGATAAGAGGAGGAGGAGTAGTTCTTTACATAAGGGAAGGAATCAAAGCAACAGAACAAAAGGGTAAACAGGGAGGAGAAGAAGCACTGTGGGTAAATTTGGAGACCGGCAATGGCACCACAATCCGCACAGGGGTTGTATACAGACCCCCTTCTCAGGGGGAGGAAATGGACAAGGAAATAATAGAAAGTGTACTTAGTATGGCAGAAAAGGGGAGATATTGCTGATGGGTGATCCGAATATGCCAGATGTTAACTGGAGTGCAGTTGCAGCTCCACTTCTAAGAGTGGGGTTATTCTAGATGCCCTACAGGGGCATGCTTAGACAACTAGTATTGGAGCCCACTCGAGAGGAGCAATCTTAGATCTGGTTCTCTCAAATGGAGATGAAGAGAGGATCACAGATGTAAAGTGGGTAGCCATCTGGGAACTAGCGACCATCGAACAGTATGGCTCACAATAAACACAGCAATAGAGTCAAGCCATCCAAAGACAAAGGTACTGGATTTTAGGAGGGCTGACTTTGTCAAAATGGGTGAGTGCCTAAGGAATGCACTGGCAAATGGGCAGGAAGGAGGGGTGGAAGAACAATGGGGAATAATAAAAACTGCCATCACAGAGGTAACAAGCCTTTGTGTAAAAGCAAATAAACAAAACAAAACGAGGTAAGAAACACTATGGTTCTCCAAAGGAAGTGGCAGTGAAGGTTCAAGAGAAAAGAAAGCATTCAGGAAGTACAAGGAATCACAGAAGGAACAGGACAGAGAACTGTATCAGTTAAAGCAAAAGGAAGCTGGGAAGGCAGTCAGAACAGCAAAGCAAAAGCCCAATCGGGAAAAGATAACCAACTCAGTTAGAAGGGGATAAAACCTTTATAGGTACATCAGGGAGCGAAGCAAGACCAAGGGAGGCTAGTGAGGCTTAATAAAGGGAGGAGGGTGGGCAGAGGGTGACTGTGAAAAGCAGAGATACTAAACAAATATTTTGCTCAGTATTTACAAAGGAAGAGGGAGATACCTAAAACAAACATTAGAAACACTCTGGATACAGAAGTTGATACCAGCCATTTACAGAAGAAAGGGTTCTGAAGAACTCTTAAAACTGAAGGTGGACAAAGCAATGGGGCCTGATGAGGTTCATCCCAGAATTCTAAAAGAACTAAGGGTAGAACTAGTGACACACTGACTACCCTCTTTAACAAATCATGGGAGGATGGGGTGGTACCGAGGACTGGAGGAGGGCAGATGTGATTCCCCTTCACAAAAGTGGGAGCAAGGCAGAAGCAGGAAACTACAGACCTGTTAGTTTAACCTCAGTGGTAGGTAAAATGATGGAATCACTTCTGAAGAAAAGAATTGTTGAGTATCTAGAGGCCAGAGGGGCACAGGACCCAAGACAGCATGGATTCACAGTGGGAAGGTCATGCCAGACAAATCTGATAGATTTCTTTGACTGGGTGACCAAAGTAGTTGATCAGGGAGGGGCTGTGGACATGGCCTACCTAGACTTTAGCAAGGCATTTGACACAGTCCCACACAAAGATTAATATACAAGTTAGCCAGCCTGGGGTGGGTCCCAAGATGACAGCCTGGGTAAAGAATTGGCTGGAGAATAGGACACAGAGAGTAACAGTAAATGGAGTCCACTCTGAAAAAAGGGGGGTTAGTAGTGGGGTACCGCAGGATTCAGTATTAGGACCGGTCCTCTTCAATGTCTTTATAAGCAACATTGCAGAGGGACTGGAAGGAAAAGTATGTCTCTTTGCAGATGACACAAAGATCTGCAACAGAGTTGATGCACAAGGTGGAGTGGAAAGGATGAGAAGGGACTGGGCAAGGTTAGAGGAATGGTCAAATGTATGGCAGCTTAGATTCAATGCTAAGAAGTGCAAGGTAATGCACCTGGGAAACAAAAACCCAGGGGAAAAGTACACAATGGGGGGTGAGATACTAACAACAACAAAAATGGAAAGGGACCTGAGGGTAGTCATATTAGATTACCTAAAAGTGGGCAAGCAATGTGAGAGGGCAGCAAGGAGGGCTGGGGGGATATTGGGATGCATAGGAAGAGGCATCACCAGTAGAAAACAGGAAGTTATTATCCCTCTGTACACACAGCTAGTGAGACCCCTTCTGGAGTACTGTGTGCAGTTCTGGAGACCCAATCTCCGCAAAGACATAGACAGGATGGAAGCTGTCCAGTGGAGGGCAACTAAAATGGTACAGGGTCTGCACCGGAAGCCATATGAAGAGAGACTTAAGGAGCTTAATATGTATAGCCTTGAGGAAAGGAGGGAGAGGGGAGACATGATAGAAACGTTCAAGTACCTCAAGGGAATCAACAAAGTCCAAGAGGATAGCATCTTTCAAAAGAGGTGTGCAAGAACAAGGGGCACAATTTGAAGATAGAGGGCGGCTCAGAGGTAATTTAAGGACGTATTTT
This sequence comes from Neoceratodus forsteri, assembly GCA_016271365.2. Taxonomy (NCBI): domain Eukaryota; kingdom Metazoa; phylum Chordata; order Ceratodontiformes; family Ceratodontidae; genus Neoceratodus; species Neoceratodus forsteri. Next base: position 443,856,843 of record CM057457.1, on the reverse strand, counting down.
TCACAGAGAGGGTTGTGGATGTATGGAACGGCCTTCCAGAGGAGGTTGTGGAGTCAAAAACAGTGGTGGAATTCAAGCATGCATGGGACAGTCATAAGGCAATTCTAGGGGTTGGGGGTAAGAAGAAGTAGGCTGCTGGTTAACTAGGACCTGCAGCTTATCCATCAGGTAGGGAAATGGGCAGACTGGGTGGGCCAAGCAGTCCTTATCTGCCATCAAATTCTATGTTTCTATGTTTCTATCTACAGAAAGGAAGTGTGATGTTAGCTGTTGATCATTGTGGTTTCTGGAGTTGAGGTTGTATTCATAGCCTAGATTATTGATTAGGCTACTTAACGTGTTGAGGGCAAGGCAGAACAGAAGTAACGAGAAAGAGTCACCTTGAAATATCACTTGTTTGATTTTGATGCTTGGGATGGTAACTTGACTTTTCTCATGGTTTAATTGTAGGGTGATTTGAAACTTTCTCATAGTGGTTGTGATGAAGTTTATCAGTATGAGACGTTTCCTGTAGATTTGTAAACACTCAATGATCGAAGAGTGTGAGATGCTGTCAAAGGTTTTTTTTTTGTAGCCGATCCATGCTACACTAAGATTTTGGCATTTTTTGCAGCTCTCCATTTTGGCTTTCTTCTGTAGGAGATGGTCCTTTGTACAATATAATTTTGATACTAAAGGTATAAGGAACAGGGAAAGGCAGTTAGCCCATGCTGGCAACTAGCACATTACCCATAATAAGTCAATACATTTCCTTCTGGAATGTAGGCATCTAGTCTACTCTTTAATTCTTATGTATTCTTACTTACAATTATTTCCATTGGTAATGTATTCCAATGAGTCAAGACCCTTTGGGCATAGAAGCCCATCCTATTATTCTGCGTAACCCCTGGGTGGTGCTATCACAAGGGCTACTACCCTAGCCTGCGTGACTAGTTGCAGGTTAAGGGGCCGGGGTACTAAAAATGGGTGCCTCCACTCCGAGGACAGGGTTGGTGGTAGCATAGCGGACCTGGGTACAGCCATCCAGGACACTGTAACCCCCCTCTTTCCCCATTTAGTGGCCTAAACAATGAACAGAATACACAGGTACAATAGCCCCCAAACCACAAATATATCCCCATTCTGATTGCACTTACCACCAGGGCTGGTTCCACCTGTCTGACCCTGGAGACCCCCTGTAAAATAAGATTAGACACAGCCAGCAACAACAATACAGTGCTATTAGTACAGAGATGCACCACAAACAGTTTAAATGCAAAAAGAGTCAGATCTGATTTATTTAGGGGATTCAACAAGGGAGGAGCATAATCAGGTTGATTGGTCTAACAACTGTTTCAATCAGGCTACAAAGGCATGCACTTTAGAATCCCTTAACACAGTCTCACACACACACACACACACACACACACACACACACACACACTCTGGTACCCAGTTATTGATGCAGGCTAGCCTGATACGTTGCCTGGGGTAGGCCTGCATCACAGCTGGTCGGGGCCCTAATGATGGGAATAGTCATGCACAGTAACCCACAATTTGTAAGATGGCTCAGTAAGTGATAATCAAACAAAACAATCAAATCAGATGACACACACTGATTTAGCTGATGTTGTAGGGAGCTACCCTGGTGTTACTCACGTTACCCAGTACAGGACGCAGGATGGATGAAATGGAGACTGCAGAATGACTTGCTGGTTTGCCAGGAGAAGCAGGGCCCTCATGATTCACCGTGGCATCATTCCTGTTCATGATGCTGAGCAGGGGGCTGATCTCCGGGCGGGTGTCTCATCGATGGTCTTCTCTGCAGTGTGAGTAGCTGGCTGGGCCAAGGTGGCAGAGCCCAGGCCAGAAGAACAATTTGGATGGCAGTCCAGTAGTGCTGGATTCAGCTTACAGGCACAAATGGAAAATGGTGAACCAAATTGTGACCCACTGAGAACATTCAGCACACTTATAGTAAATAAAAAGCAGTACCACAGTTCAGATGACAGTCCGGTCACAATCACAGTGTCTCTGCGCAAACCGTACACTCTGTGGTGGTTTCAGACTCCCTGACAGGCCGATTGCGTGAAGCAAATCTTTGGTCTTCTTTAGGTAACAGGGCAGTCAGAATTCGCTATTTCTGGTCACAAGCCGGTTCGGATTCAGTCCGATTAATTTCACTAGCAGGTCCCTCAGAAGAGAAGATGAAGCAGGCAGGCCAGACACAGCCTTCCCACCAGTTTCCAGTTGCTTGAATATCATGAGCAGTTCACTCTCTCAACTTCAAACTCAGACTGACTCTCTGCTGCAGGCAGCACTGAGACTTCCTTCTGATCCAAAAAGGGTTTGGTTGGTTGATTTGTCTGTCTGTCAAATCAAGGGCTCCCCCTCCAGGACCATTTAGGCACCAAAAAAAAAAAAAACTACAATTCCTACAGAAATTCAATCCCACAAGACCCCTGGGGACAGACTCGATTTTAAGGTCCCCAAAAGGTACTGATTGATGCAATACAAAAATGTCCATGCTGCAAAGAAAGGCAGGTTAGACAAACTATAATACCATTATTGTTAGTGCCGCTAATCAGCAATTACCAGTTCTAACAGAGCTCCCTCTGCACCATTAACGATGGCAGAGCTGAGCAATATTTTTGCAGCTCGGGTGGGACTCGAGCCTGGAAACACTTGGCCCCTACCCAGATTAATTATACACTACAAAAATAATGTCTCTTAAAGGGACAGGCATGAAGGCTAACAGGCACTTGCATGCAAGCACTTTTACACCTGTAAAGACATTGAACGCCCGCCTGGCAGTGGACATTTAAGCACACCCAAGGAAGACTTTTGGGAACCCCCATTTATAGGGGGGGTTACACCTGTATCAAATTTATTTTGTCTTAATTGTAGAGGGTACTTCCTATAGATTTATTTATTATTTTATTTATTGGAACTCGAAATTACAAACCTTTGAGCTAAGAGCTTATTTACAAAGGATCCTCATCAACACCAAAGAGATACATTTTGTTGCGACAGCATAATTACAACAGACAAATTGACACTGGGGTTGTACTACTAACAGAGTTTACATAGGAAGGGGTATCAAATACGTTTACGGTTTACACAAGTCAAAACATGAATGAAGCAGCTGGTAGCATTGTCAATTTCCCAGTGAAGATATGCAATGTACAGCCATCTGAGAGAAGTTAAGTGCACAGAGACATGTTGGGGTTTGGCAAGTGCAGGTAGTTGGGGGGAAGTGGAAGGGGGGAGGAAGAGGTCAGGAAAATGGGCAGGAGGTAGTGTGGGTGTACTGGACAGAGGGCAGGTGGACAGAAGGAGTGGGGCAGAGGAAGTGGACAGGGGACCAGGCAGGAGGTAGTGTGGGTGAACTGGACAGAGGGCAGGTGGGGGAGGTAGTGAGGGGGTACTGGACAAAGGACAAGTGGGGGGGAGTTGGTAGGAAGGGGGAAGGGGGATGGGGGAGTAGGTGCAACCTGGACAGAGCAAGTGGGCAGTTGAGTGGTGGGCAGGATGCTGGGCTTACATTTGACACAGGCAGTGAACTGGAGGAGAGATGGACTTACGGAGTTCGGATTTGAAGTGCCCTAGGCATTGAAGGCTGGTGATTGTGTTTGGAAGCTCATTTACCCAGGTGGGATTTCAAATTTCTTTGTCACATTTGAATTCTATATTTAACTCATCTAACAAGAAGTTGTCTTGCATTATATTATAGCAAAGCAAGTCTCCCCTTATTCTTCTAGCCTCAAGGGATATTAGTAGATTTAATGCTTTAAGGGGATCAGTTTATGGTACAGCCTTTAGGTTATAAATCATTTTGGTGGTATGCCTTTGAATATTTTAGATTTTCTTTATATACCCTTTTATAATAGGGCCCCAGACCAGACTTCCATAACGCAAACGGAGTCTGACACACAGGCCTACATTTTCCAAAGAGATGTGTGGCAGATCTCTGAAACAAATGGAGATAACCCGCCCATCTCAAAAGGTGCTCCAAACTCCCATATTCAAAGGATTTCTTCCTATTCCACTTCCAGTTTTGGGTAAGTTACTTTTTCTATTACTTTCTATTACGTTTGGAAACTTGTTCCAGGAAGCTCTGTGCAGTCACTAGCAAGGATGAAGAAGTACTAGAAAAAGCAATACAACTTACGATTATAGTTACTTATTTCTTTTTATACAAAATCAATACAAAAATAAAGAACTATAACAGATTACATTTTTTGAACGTAATAGGTTAGTTACTAGTTACTTTCAAATAAATGTAATCCATTACAGTTATGTATTTATTTTGCATAAAAAGACATAAGTAATTGTAACTGCAAGGTGTATTTCATTTTCCAGTACTTCTCCATCCATACAAGTGACTGCACAGAGCTTTCTGGAACAAGTTTTCAAAAGTAATAGAAAGTAATAGAAAAAGTAACTTACCCAACACTGTCCACTGCTGATTGCCCATTTTTCCATTAGCAAGTTATACTATACAGCCACTAGAGGGTTACAATCTTTCTCTAAAGTGATCCCTGCCTGTTGTTCATATAGATACCTTCCTAAACTATAACTACTCCCTCCATCTGACCAGCCCCCCCCACATACCCTGCTTTCAAATTCCTTCCTGTTCCTAAATCAATTATTCACTAATTTCTCTGCCTTTATGAACAACACTTCCTGTATTCTCCTCGCTCCCCCTTGTTCTGCTTATATCTCTCTCTTTACCACCTCCACTTGCTCACTACCCATCTACACCTAATCACTCTCCCAGCCCCGTCAGTTACCATCTCCAGTCCCCTGTCCACATCCATGCTATTACTCCATCTACCCCATTTGAAATATGGTCTCACTCTACCACTATTCCTCATGAGGCTTTGAGATGGGTGTCCACTTTCACTGCGGTTGTCTACCTTCTTGTTTCTCACTCATCCACTCCCTTCTCCTCAAAACTCCCAACCTCCTCACTAGACCCTTCTAAATCCCATAAGCTCCACTTTCTCATACTCGCTCTTCTCTTGCTCTCTGGGGAAGATATCCACCCCAACCCAGGCCCTATTGCCCCTAGCTCCTCTGGTGCCTCCTCCTCTACTACCTCCCCCAACTCTCTTCTCTCAGCCCTCCCAAAGGGCTTAAAGATCCTACATCTAAACACCCGTAGCTTGTTGCAAAAAAATAGACCAGATTCAGACAATGGTGTGCACTCTAAAACCAGACATTCTAATCATCTCAGAAACTTGGCTAAACAGCATTATCCCTGACCACTTGGTCTCCATTCCTGGCTACTCACTGCTAAGGCAAGACTGTGCTGGCAGGGGTGGTGGTGTGGCCATTTGTGTCCTAGCATCCATTCAATATTCCATCATCTATTCATCCTCCAATCCTGAGACCCGTGATGCCCTAGCTATCCATGTGACCCTACCCTTCACTCTCTCAATCTTTGCAGCGGGCATATACTGCCACCCAAATGTCAATCCTTCAGTCACGCTAGAGCGCCTAACCTCCATCACTTTCCTTGCTCGCTCTGGGGAACTATTCATCCTAGGTGACTTTAATATAAATTGATTGTCACCTAAAACTACCAAAACTAAAAATGAAATCGGAGCCCTAAACTTCTCCCAACTGATCTCCAAACCCACCTGCCCAAACCACAAGCCACAACAACACTCACTACTTGACTGGGCCCTTACATCCCACCCCCATCACATCATCACCTCTGGCATCCTCCCCATTGCTCTTAGTGACCATAACCCAATATACATAGTTAAGAAAGTCCACAGAACTAAATCACCACACAAAACCATACAGCTACACTCTTTCAAGTCTCTTGACCTTGAAACTGTCATGAGTAACCTTGCCACTTCTGACTGGTCCCCCCTAATGTCCTTCTCCTCAATTGACAAGGCCCTTGCCTACTTCAAAGAAATCTTTCTTGCAAACTGGAACGGCTTTGCCCCACTCAAGCAAACCAGAGTCAGAGGTAACCACTTACCTTGGATAACCCCTGAACTTCTGGCCTGCCTTAGGGCTAGAGATCGAGCCTGGAAGCATCATGAAGCTACCCAGCATCCTAGTAACCTTGCAAACTACCGCATGCTCCGAAATGCTTACACTAGGGCTACAAGGTTATCCAAGTCTGAATATTTCAAATTTGCCTTCATCACCAACATAAATGCCCCATCAAAGTTCAGGAAGGTGGTCCATGCCCTATTTACCCCCTCATCTTGCCCACCCCCTCCGGTACTTAAAGTAAATAGTTCACTAGTGTCTGACCCACCAACCGTACCTGCAGAACTTGACTCCTACTGTACCTCCTGCACCACTGAGCTACTGAAATCACTCCCCTTGTACCCATCTCCCTTCCCAATCTCTACCAGTGTGCCTCCATCATCAGCCTCCCACCTCCCCTTCTCTTTCACTACTGTAACCCCAAATGATGCCCTAAGTGCCCTCCCTTGATGACCTTGATCAAAAACTCCTCTCCCTCTCTGCTTTGGCTATTGCTTACCCCATCTCAATAATCCTAAATCTCTCATTCTCTACTGCCTCAGTCCCCTCCGCATGGAAACATGCAGTGGTCCTCCCTCTACCCAAAGGGGGTGACCCCTCATTCTTGGTAACTATCACCCCATTTCTCTCCTCCTTACCCTTGTCAAGGTTCAAGAACACATTGCTCTCTCCCAACTCAACTCTTTTCTATCTGACACCTCCTTTTTCACCCCTTTCCAGTCCAGTTTCAAGAAAAACCACTCAACCACCACCTCTCTCCTATGGCTCACTGACTCCATCCTAACCAGGATGGACAATGGCCAAATTACCTCTTCCATTTTTATTGACCTAGCCAAGGCCTTCAACACTGTTTCTCACTCCCTTCTCCTCGACTCACTCCCGGCAGCAGGTCTATCTCCCTCCAACACAAACTGGTTCAAGGCCTACCTTATTGGCAGAATCCAATCAGTTAGGATCTTGGATGCCACTTCTCCTCCCCTCCCGATTAGCAATTGAGTCCCCCAGGGCTCTGTATTATGGTCCCTCCTATTCTCCATCTTCTTAAATGACCTTCCCTCTGCTTGCTCCCCATCCTCCGCTATACATATGTATACCGATTATACAGTCCTGTATGCATCTGGCTCCTGTCCTGATATTTACAGCAAGACTATTACAAGGTTCAGCTCTGGTTTGCTAATCATCAACTTTTCCTCAACGCCAAGAATACCATCTCCATGACATATGGCACAAGGCAGAGACTCTCTAGGCTTCTTTCTCTACTCATTTTCCACATCCTTGATGGGACTTTACTTGAGGACACATCCTCCGTCAGGTACTTAGATGTATGGTTGGACCAACACCTAAACTTCTCTGGACATATTAACGCCATCCAGAAAAAACTGCTCCACAAGCTTGGTGCCCTGTTCAGGAACCATAGTTGCATCCCTCCTATGGCTAGGCGTGAACTTGTTCAGAAGATAATACTGCCCATTTCTGACTACTGTGATATAGTCTATGGTGCTGCCCCCAAGTCCTCCCTGGCCAGACTGGACACCCTCTTCAATTCCTTCTGCCACTTTGTCTTGGATGCCCCCCCTTGCACCCACCACTGTGATCTTTATCATGCCCTATCCTTCCCCTCTCTTGCAAACAGGCGACTCTCCCACTGTGTTAAATTCACCTCCAAGCACTGGTTGGGTGAGCTCCCTTCATGTCTCATCTCCTCCTTTATAACCCCCCCATCCTCTCATTCCCATAGATCAACTGACTCTCACACCCTGGTAGTCCCCCGCAGATTCACCCAAATCGGCCAATCCGGCTACTCTCACCATCTCCCAAAAATTCGGAATTCCCTCCCATCTCAAATCTGGCACTCATCCTCTGCCTACTCCATCAGTTCTGCCCTCAATAATTACATTGCGCCTAGCTGCTCCTGCCATGTCCCTTCCTAACTCTCTCCTCTAAGCCCTGAACAAAGCCTACCCCTCTGCCATCACTTTCATTTTACGCTGTACACACCTACCCAAATTCCTAGCTCTCCTCCCCTTCCCCCAATTGCTCCCACTTATTGGCCTCCCTTGATCTATCACAGAATGTAAGGGGCTTGAATGGTCTTCATGGGTCCCTCTCCTACCCCTCAAAGGGAATTGTATCTCTCATCTACTTGTCGTATTATTACTGTTTTGTATGTTTATATGTTCTTTTGTACAATTTTGGACAAGTATTGTAATTTACCCAATGTTCCACTACTGTTTATTGTACAATACCTTGTGTTCTAAATGTTGCACAGTCTTACAATGTTGTATTGTTTGTACTACCCACATACTATTGTAATTGATCATCCTTCACAACCCTATGTAATACCCTTCCCCCAGGTTGCACAGTGAGATGAGCAACTTGTTGTTCAGTGTGCTCTCCTGGTGAAACATTTCAATAAATAAAAAAATAAAGCCTCCCTTGCATCCACTTGGGGTTCATCCCATGCCTTCTGGGACAATATGAAGGAGCTCAATGGAAAGACCCACTCCCCCCTACAATCAATGCTCCCCATAGACAGTACCGTCACTACTGATCCTCCCCACATAGCTGAGTGCCTCAGTATGGCTTTCTCAGATCTAAGCTCTGTCCTCCCCAACTACTTTTTTGATCCTATCCCTGCCTCCACCCCCCCGCCCTGGATAGCCCCCCTTTCTACCTGTGCACCATATCCCCCCTTAAAGCCAGGCCTCATCTGCAAAAACCCCAAGCTAGCACTAACCCCAGCTGTGATCCCCTGGACTCTAGGATCCTCCGATTAGTCTTGGATACTGTACTGGCCCCTCTCACCAACCTCTTAAACCGGTCACTATGCCTTGGTAAGTTCCCAAGTGCTTGGAAAATTGCAGAAATCTCCCCAATCCATAAGAGTGGAGATAGAACCTCCCCTAACAACTTCAGGCCCATCTCCGTTCTTCCCCCACTCTCCAAAGCACTAGAAAAAATAGTACCCATTCAGCTGTCTGAGTACCTAGCCATATACGACCTGATGTGTTTGGAACAGCATGGATTCCACCCTGGGCACAGCACCACTACAGCCCTCCTGGAGTTCTCCCAGCACCTCCACTCTGCTCTCGACTCTGGTCATGTTGTGGATGCAGTGTTCATCGACCTCTCCAAGGCCTTTGACATTGTCTGTCACCCTCTCCTATTTGACTCCCTCCACCAACTTGGCTTCTGCCCTGGCCCCCTTGCCTGGTTTATCAGTTACCTCTCTACCAGATCCAGGCGTGTGAAGGTAAACGGCACCCTGCCTAATACCCTGCCCATTGCTCTGGGGTCCCCCAGGGTTCCATCCTGGGCCCCGTTCTGTTCAGCCTCTTTCTCAACTCTCTCCTCAGCTCCTGCTTGGGCAATATGCTCCTCTATGCTGATGATGCGGTCCTTTTTGCCTCCCACCCTGACCCCGCATCTCTTCAGGAATCCCTGCAGCATACATTCAACCAAGCCGAAAAGTGGTTCCTTGTCCACTGGCTGGTCATTAACCTCAAGAAAACCAAATCTATGCTTGTTGCTCACCACCAGAAAAAGGCTAAAAATGCCCCCCTCTGCATCCCCTCAGTAATCCACACCCTCTCGAGCAGGTGTCATCCTACAAATACTTGTGTGTCACCTTCGACTCAGCTCTTACCTTCCACACCCACATAAATACCCTGTCCTCAGCTATTAATTCTCGGATTGGTCTTCTCTATTGACAAAGAGATTGCCTCCCCTAAACCACCCTCTGACTGGCCATCAACTCTTCCATCCTGTCCTTAGTGGACTATGGCCTACCCATCTATGCCGCGGCCAACAATACTGCCCTCGCCAAAATCCAGACCTCAAAAAACAAGGCCTGCAGGCTCCTGAATGACACATTCCACCACACTCATATTTGCCTGCTCTATTCCACCACCAACCTGCTCACCTTTGAGGAACGCCTGCACTACCAAACCTGCCTACTTGCCAAAAAATCCCTGCTAGGACTCTTCCCTCAAGGGGTCTCTGTGTCCCTGCTGTGGGCATCCCCAACTGTAGCCACCTGTAGCGCAGTTAAGGCTACCTTCCAGGTGCCCCGCACCAAGACCTCTTTAGCCCAAAGGTCTTTCCACTACTGCGCCCCACATGATTCAACTCCCTCCCGCCCTCTGTCACTAATCTTACCAAAATTGGTCCTTTCAAAGTTGTTTTCTGTAACCTCCTCTTTGAAGCCTGAAGCTGTAATTGCCCTAAATAATGTAATATTGGGGTCCCTCTCGCCCGGTCCTTAGCCTTGACAATGTCCATTGGACTGCTACCCCCCCCCATTTTCCCCCCTACCCTCTCACAGGTATTCCGCCCTGGTACGTCCAGGTTTGTACCTTCTATTATAGTAATATTTTATACGAATGTAACTTAATGTATTCAACTTTATCTGTAAACCACTGATGTAAATGTGTGCTTTTTGTTATCTGTATTGCACCTGCATGTTACCACTGTTGTACCTCACACTGTAATCATGTCTACCCTCCCTGCAATGAGGTGCCTTTGCAAATGAGTCCACGACTCAAAGGTTGTACCTCACACTGTAATCATGTCTACCCTCCCTGCGACGAGGTGCCTTTGCAAATGAGTCCACGACTCAAAGGTTGTAAATCCAACTTTCAAATAAATAAATCTACTCCCTTCCCCCCCATTCTGAAGGGGTCTCTCTGGGAGACTTCCTATCTGCTTCGCTCTGGTCCCATCAGCTCCCTTGCAGGATTTCCTCGCATCCTGAAGTGGTATCCAGGGACATGACTCTTCCACCACCCACCTCACCACTGCCTCTCTTTCCCCCCCTTTTCTTTCATGTAAGCACTTGATTACTTATTAACTCAGCACTTATTATTATCATCAACTCTTTCTATCATGTGCAACACTGTTGTAACACTGTTTGTAACATCTGCCTTACAAATGTATGTTAATGTTGAATTTATAACTTGAATGTTTAATGTCTCATCCTTAATGTACCCCTTCTCCCCATGTCGCACCAGGAGATGAGCGACTTGTCACTCAGTGTACCTTCCTGGTGAAACATTTCAGTAAATAAATAAATAAGGCAGGAGATGGGCTGCACAAATAGAGATGGGCTACAGCTCAAAGTTAATGTATGCAGCCCAAGTTGAGGGGGCATGCCCATGAATATCCTGCACATTGGGATATTCAGTGGAGGTGGGCTGCTTAAATGCAGGAGATGAGCAGCGCAAAGTTAGGCATTAAAAAAGCGTGCTTAACTCTTGGCCACCTTCAGGAAGGCTGCAGTACTGCAAACATGGGAACAACAGCCTGTCATTCACCATAGCCCAGTGGTACCCCCAGCCCCCTTTCTTGGTGCCCAGTGTCCATAATGTCACATGTACCACAATACATATACTCCCACCCTGTCCCCGATCTCTATTTCCCATACTGTCCCATGTACAAACCCACAAGACCCCCATGCCTTGTCCCCGATCTCTGTTTCCCACACTGTCCCCATGTCCAAATACACAAGACCCCTGCCCCATCCCCAGTCACCATTTCCCATACTGTCCCCATGTCCAAAAGCATGAGACCCCCTGCCCAGTCCCTGACCCCTGGTTTCTATACTGTGCCCATATCCAAAAACACAAGACACCCTGCCCCGTCAGAGATCCCCAAATGCAACAGACACCCTGGATAAACCATGCTGCAATTTTCCATAGTGTAGCACCCCCCACCCTGGTAGGCAGGATCCCTATACTGCACCCCCCAACTTAACCTGAACCAGCGATAGGAAAAAACCCTCCACACCCGTCCATGGCCATCTGCCAACTGATTGGGGCATGAACTATACTATACATATGAGGAACTCATTGGCTCACCAATGAGCTCATCATTTGTACAGCAGAGCTTGTGACACAGTCAGTTGGTGGCTGGCCATGGACGGGTGTGAAGGGGGTTTCCAGTGACTGGCTCTGGTCAGTTGGAGGGGTGCAGGGTGGGGGTACTGCCTACCACGATGAGGGCCACTACACTATGGAAAATTGTGGCATGGTTTATCCAGGGCATCTGTTGCAGCTGGTGTTTGGGGATCAGGGATGGGGCGGTGTGTCTTGTGTTTTTGGACATGCGGATAGTATGGAAACCAGGGATCAGGGGTGGAGCAGGGGATCTTGTGTTTTTGGACATGGGGATAGTATGGAAACTGGCGCTTGAGGATGGGGCAGGGGGTCTTGTGTTTTTGGATGTGGGGACAGTATAGAAACCAGAGATCAGTGATGGGGTGGGGGGGTTTCACTGCTATGGGACATCAGTTACTGTGCCATACATGGGCAGAAGTCAATGGGCATTGGCGGGGGGCAGGCTGTCCTGGTGCATCCTGTCTGGCACAGGCATGCAAATGAGCCAATAATGGGCATGCAAATAGCCCATTTGTGCCTTGCATGCCTAATGGGTTCATTGGCATTTCCCAGCTGAATATCACCTTTGGGGACACAGTGCATCTGGGGTGTGCTGATGCATCCCCCATCGGTGGGATTTAGCTAATGCCCCGGGATGCACCGGCACATTGTCCATTGCACCTCTCTGCATTTCCAGTGCAAGTTGCCATATTCAATTGGGATGTGCAATCTGTTGGAATTGTGCATCCTGTTTGGATGTAGCATTTAAATGTGCCGGTGTAACATTCTGGGTGGTGCATCTAGATGTGCTGCTTATCCCTGGACCTTTGAATATCCTGGTGAAGATTTATAAAGTGGAATAATAACATGTTCAGTTCTACTTCTAAACTTTTGTTTTATTTTATTTATTTATTTGTTTATGTAGGTATGTCTTTGTTAACTGGGTAAGTGTGCTGATCCAATGGACCATTTTCAGACTCGACTCGGGCCACAAGGTGGCACCAACATAGTTCAACAGCCATAAATTTATATAGACATTAGTAGCTATTACACAGTGATGAACACTAGATAAAGACTATGAAGTGAATTGTATTATTTAGTAACATTTAGAGGAGAATGTTTATCTGATAAGCTAAAAAGGAAAATTAGGGGAAACAAATGAAGCTTTGCATGTAACTGCATCAGATGCTAGAAGCACATGGCACTAGAGAACTGATTTAGGTTTGTTTTGTGCACACATGGTTTAAATAGGCTAAATCTGAATTTCAAAGGAAATGAAAGAACATTACATTAAGTACTAAGCTTTTAAGGAATTTGAGTAGAGGTGGATTGAAATATATATAAAAAAATGGGTTGGTTTTTGAACACATAATTTAACACTTATGTAGGTAAATAAAAAAGTATTTGCTTTTTTGTTCTCAACCCCCCTCCCAGCTTTCCGTGGTGCACATTGCCTAGTAGACATGAGACATGAAGAAAACATGTTAAAAAGCAAAGTACCATATAAAAAAGTGAATATTTAAAATCGAGTGTATGAACATATTAGAAATACTGTATAATGCATGCAAACAACTTTAACGAAACATAGAAACATAGAAGTTGTCGGCAGATAAGGACCGCAAGGCCCATCCAGTCTGCCCATTCCTTTTTCTACCTTATAAATGTGCCATCGGCCTTTGCTCTGGCAGTGACCTATCTATTCATAGTCATTTGTATTGCTCCCTTATGCCTATCCATGCCTGTTTGAAGCCCTGCACTGTATTCATAGCCACCACTTCTTGTGGTAAGCCATTCCATGCATCCACCACCCTTTCTGTGAAAAGAATTTCCTCACATTCCCCTTAATCGGTCTCCCTCTAATCTCATGCTGTGTCCTCTTGTCCTGCTTTTTCTTATATTTAAACATGTTAGACTCTTTCACCTTATTTATGCCCTTAAGGTGTTTGAATGCCTCGATCATCACCTCTCCTCCTTTGCTCAAGGGTATACATGTTGAGCTCCATTAATCTGTCTCATATGTCTTCTGATGCAGTCCCTGCACCATTTTGGTTGCCCTTCTCTGGACTGCCTCAATTTTGGTTAATGTCCTTGTGAAGGTGTGGCTCCAATACTGCGCAGTACCCAGATGGGGCCTCAACTAGTGTCCTGTACAGAGGGATTATTACCTCCTCTTATGACTTGTGATACCCCTACTAATACACCCTAACACCCCCTAGCCTTACCTACTGCTTTAGAGGTCTGCTTGGATGATTTTAGGTCATCAGTGGTGATGATGATGCCCAAGTCTCTTTCTTCCTTTGTGACTGCTAGCAACTCCCCTCCCAGCCTATAGGTGGCTTCAGGGTTTCTCTTCCCTATGTGCATGATTTTGCACTTCTGCTAGTTTATCCAGATCTCTTCTCATTCTGCCCACCCCATCTGGATCATCTACTCTGTTGCAGATCTTGGTGTCATCTGCGAACAGACAAGCCTTACCCTCTAGCCCATCTGCAAGGTCACTAATGAAGATGTTGAAGAGGACTGGCCCCAGAACTGATCCCTGAGGTACCCCACTTGTGACTTGCATCTCTTCTGACTGTATACCATTTACCACCACTCTCTGTTTTCTGCCTGTCAACCAGTTTGCCACCCAGTTGACCAACTTCACAATACCCAGAGCCTACCCAGTTTATTTATCAATCTTCTATGTGGAACAGTGTCAAAAGCTTTGCTGAAGTCAAGGTAGGTGACATCAACTGCTCCCCCTTGGTCCACCACTCTGGTTACCCAGTCAAAGAAATCTATGAGATTAGTTTGACAGGACCTTTCTTTTGTAAACCCATGCTGTCTTAGATCTGTGCCCCTATGTATTCCAGGTGTTGCACTATCCTTGCCTTAAGGAGTGCCTCCATAATCTTGCCCACTACTGAGGTAAGACTGACCAGTCTGTAGTTCCCCACCTCCTCCCTGCTACCACTCTTGTGGAGCGAGATCATATAGGCCCTTCTCCAGTCTTCTGGGACCTCTCCTGTGCTCAGAGACTCACTGAACAATTCTGCTAATGGCTCTGCTAGTTCCTCCTTTAGCTCCATAAGTACCCTGGGATGTAGCCATCAGGTCCCATTGCCTTATCCACCCTGAGCTTAGTAAGCTCTTTGTAGGACCCTTTCTTTGTGGAAAGAAGTAGTGCTCACCTCCTCCCCTGTGTCCATGATGTTGAGCTGTGGGCCCTGCCCTACCTTCTCTTCAGTAAATACTAAGCAAATGTATCTATTTAGGATAGATGCCTTTACAGGGTCCTCCTCCTCACATGCTCCCTTTTCTCATAAGCTTAGCAATACCCCTCTGGACTTTCTACTTTCACTAATGTATCTATAGAAAGTCTTGTCACCTTCTTTTACTGTTCGTGCTAGTGTTTCCTCAGTTTGGGACTTTGCCTGCCTTACTGCCTTCCCTGCTTCCCTTAGGGCAGTTTGGTATGCCTCCCTATCTTCATCCCGCTGTGTTCCTTATATTTCCTGAAGGCCAGCCTTTTGGCTCTGACCTTTTCTGCTACTGTATTTGAGAACCAAAGTGGTTTCCTTCTTCTTTGCACTTCCTTTTCTGTCTAACACAATGGGATGTTGCTTCAAGTATTGCATCCTTAATGCTTGCCCACTTTGCCTGTACCCTCACCTGTGTGTTTCTTTTGCCAGGGCTAGCTTAACTCTGTTGGCCATCTTATCAAAGTCAGCTCCTCTGAAGTCCCATATTTTTGCCTTGGTATGGGATGATTTAGATGTAGTAGCCAAATTGAACCATACCATGTGATGGTCACTGGCCCCAGGTGACCTTCTACCTGGAGATCTGTGATCCTTCTTTGTTAGTCAGTACTAGATCTAGGATAGCCCTGTCTCTTGTGGGTTGCTGTACCAGTTGCTTGAGGCCCTCCCCCTGCAGGGAATCCACTATGAGTCTAGTTCTGGCAGATGTTCCTGCTGATATTGACCAATCTGTATCTGGCATGTTGAAGTCTCCCATTATCAGAACCTCCCCTTTAGCTGTCATGTTTTGTATATCTTCTAACAGTAGTGTGTCTGTGTCCTCCCTCTGGTCTGGGGGCCTGTAGACAACCCCAGTTCTTATGGCTGTCCCATTCCCTGTTTCCAGGGTGACCCACAGTTCTTGTAGCTCCTTATGTGTATTCTGAATTTCTGTAGCTTTGATATTTTCATTAACATGCAGGGCCACTCCTCCCCCCCTTTTTGCACCTCGGTCTCTTCTGAACAATACATAGCCAGGTACTGAAGTCTCCCAAGTGTGGTTACTGGTAAACCACATCTCACTAATTGCTACTATGTCCAGTTTAGCCTCTGACATTATTGCCTGCAAGTCTGGGATCTTATTTCCCAGGCTGTGAGCATTTGTGTACATGATTTTCCATTGGCCAGATTTTGGTGTGTTAGTTGTTGGGTGAAGTTTGGCATTACCCTGTGCATCATATGGGGAGACAAACCTTTTTCTTACCTGGTGATACAAATGAATGGCAAAACGCTGAATTCCTGTTTGACCACTAGCTGAGGGGAGGGGTGTTCTTCCCATTCGACGTATGGGTGCTGCACCTCTCCCCATTTGCTAGTTTAAATATTCTGCAAAGACGCCAAACTTCTGCCCCAATGCACTGACTCCCTCTTTAGTCAGATGCAGTCCATCAAATTTAAAGAACTTTCGCTCCCAGAACTGTTGCCAGTTCCCTACAAATCTGTGTCCTTTTTCCTGGCACCAGTCCTTGAGCCACATGTTTAGCTCCCCTATGTCCTCTTCTCTGACCTTCCATCCATCTGCTCCCCTCTCCCAGACTGGCAGGATCTCAGAGAAGGAGATGCCAGATGAAATAGATGATAGTTTGTCACCCAGCCTAGTCAGGTGTTCCTTGGTCTCCACAACTGACCGGCTGGCGAGATCAATAGTCCCTATGTGTACTAGGACATCAATGTTCTCTCCTGCTTTGTGAACAATTTTAGCAATGCAGTCAAAGTCTCTCCATGCTGATGTACCTGGGAGACATCTGACCATCACCCCTGGCTGGAGATGGGTATCAACTCCCCGAATCATGGAGTCTCCTATGATCAGAAGTTTTTTGGATTTCCTTTGTGCTTGTTTAGTTTTGGTTCCTGATTTGGGTGAGTTTTATTGTGCTAGCTCCAGTGCCGCAGTGTCCTGCTCTGCAGTGTCTTCTGCCTCTTTATTTGATTTCAGAGATAGAGGCAGATACCTGTTTGTAGTGTTTATATGGTTTTTGGAGGTAATGTGTTGGAGAGCAGAGAGTGATGGGGCACCTGATTTGCTCCTCCTAACCACCTGCCAACCTCCTGGACCAACTACCCTCTGCGGCTGAGGTTTTTCTGTTGGATGCTGGGGAAATGGCGGGTGGTTTTATAATGTATTTCCTCTTCAATATGAAATTTGAGGCATGCAATCTCTGCCCATGCTGCCTGGAGCTGAGCCCTAAGATCTCCAAAGGCCAACATGTAGGACAGTGTCCTAAATCCTGTAAGACTGTCCTTCTGAAAATTGTTCCACAGTACCTGCAGTTAATGAAATCCATTACAAATAAGTTGCTGGGTTTGTAACCTAGTCAGAGTAATTAGAAGGAAAAAAAAGGAAAAAATGCAAGTAATGGTTTAATTGTGCTTTGTTTAACTTGTTATAACAAGTTAAATTACTAGTGTCCCTGTAAATGAGATCACCTTGTGGAGGCCCCACTGATCCGCCCCTTCCTGCTGTGCCACAGGAAATGTCACAACTGTGGTACCCTATAAAAGGAGTGTAGCGTGGGGTGGTTGGGGATGGGGGTGGGTGGCTGGGCCCTTCCCCTGCCTAAAAAGAAGAACCACGGATGAAAGAACAAGGAGGTAAAAGCAGAAACAAATGCAGTAATCCTGAAAGCTTATCCTAATGTTAGATAAAACTGTAAAACCTGTAAAGCACCACCTGGAATAATTTCAGAGAAGATATACCCTGTAAGAAACACTTTGCTCCAGAGAAAAATAAAGCAGTAACAGAAGATATACCTTGCAAAAGACAATTTGAATCAGAAGATTACAGCAGTAATCTGTTAGCACACACCTGTAGGCACACCTTGTAATAATGCAGAAGAAGATATACCAGCAACAACAATTTGAATCAGAGAAAAAATAAAGCAATGAAATGTTAGCAACAAACAGTAGCAATCCCTGTGAGTAAAAAATAAAAACACCACCACACAGTAAATCTGCTTAGCCAAACTAAGTCGTAATCCTTCTCCCTTGCTCTGGTAAGTTTCTCTACTCTGCCTTTCAAGCAGTCTTAGAAGGAAAGAGCTCAGGTGAAGCTAGGTGCTTTGGCCAGCAAACCAAGTTTTCTACTAATTAACAACTGATGTTCTTTATTATAACTTTTTTCTGTCCCCTTTTATTTATTTATCAGTTAAATGGTTGAAGAAAAATATCTGAAATCAAAAAGTAGAAAAAATAAAAAAGTGAATATTGAGAACTTAAACTATAAATGATAAAGCAGCATTGTTTGTTGCAATTTGGAGTATGTAGCACTTGACCTAAGTGTTTTATTTATTTTTAAAGTGAACATAAACAGGAGGCAATTCTTGAGGAGACTTGGCAGATGTTTGGCTTTTGCTGACATTGTTAAAAAGTAAGGCAATGAATTTTTCATGCATTTATATTGGTGGCATCTAGTTGGGCAAAATGTATAAGAATTTTATAACTGTTAATGAATGTAAAGGATACCCAGGTGGTTAAAATATCATTTTGGTTTTAATATTGCTTTAGTAACTACAATTGAAAGTTGGTACATCCAGTCATTTATGACTAGCATGGTCTAATATGGAAAGATATTAAAAATTGAAAATTAAAAAATTAAATATTTTCAAATGTGAAATACAGTAAATATTTGTTTATAAATCTTTTTACAGTTCCCC
Organism: Neoceratodus forsteri; assembly: GCA_016271365.2. Lineage (NCBI taxonomy): Eukaryota > Metazoa > Chordata > Ceratodontiformes > Ceratodontidae > Neoceratodus > Neoceratodus forsteri. Next base: position 443,838,042 of record CM057457.1, on the reverse strand, counting down.
AGAAGAAGCCTAATACTAGGTGAAACGTTGGGACTTTATAAAATTAAAATAACGAACTTTAAAAAGACTTCGTGTGTAGTAGCATTCATTGCTCGAGCAGGCCAGAACTTTGCTGTTGGATTTGAATGTACCAGAAACTTGGCAAGCTCCACCAGATACCTTACTGAATCATTTGTACAAGACTGGTGATGTCCCTGGGCACACAAACCTTTTGCAAAACATGAGTCAAACATATCTGTACAAAACCTCAATATGAGGTCAATAGATGTACAATGTAAACTGAGCTGAGGCAGTGGTAACAATTCAGATTACAGAGGATAAATAGTACAAAAATAACAAGCAGTAACTTTATAATTAGAAGCAAAACATCCATTTCTCCTGAACTGGCTGACAGACTAAGAGGCAGACTTGACAAGAAGACCATGTAGAATAAGGAGAAAGGAAACCATACACATCTAGGAGGTTAAGATGGGATAGGACAGAGATACATAGCACCTGGGGCAGTTTGTGGGCACTACTTGTTGTCCAGAACACATTTGCATAGGGATTCAGACAGGAGCCAGGCTCTTAGGTTCATTTTGAAGGACAGCTGGGAGGGAGACAAGCGAATATGCCATGGTAGACTGTTCCATAGGGTGGGGGCGGAGACTGAGAAAGCTTTAGTTCCCATTAAAGTGGAGACATGTGGTACTTCCAGGGGAGGGACCGAGGATATCCTGAGGCACCTGCAGGCAGTTCTATGAGTGAGAAATGGAGAATAGGGGGACACCTGGCTGCACCCAAGTGCATTGTCCACAACACAATCCATCGCATACTCAAAGCGACCTTGCAGAGGGAGCCACCCTAGGGACTGGTAGAGTGAATAATGGTGGGTGAAGTAGGGGACTTGAAGAACAAAAGTGACAGATGGAGTTGTAAGTTGTGATTAGTCAAGAACATAGGGCGGAGGACACAGGGGATTAGATAGGGGAGCAGTAGTCAAGAAGGGGCAATAGGTTACCTTGCGCAATAGCAAGACAAGCTTCAGGGGACAGAAGCTGCTTAATACATTAAGCAGCACCTAGTTTTTGGTGTATTTTCTGCACAGTGTTGTTTATGTGGTCAGAGAAGGTTAGTGAGGGGTCAAGAGTAACACCTAGGTACTTGAAAGAGGGGACATTTTTGAGGGGAGGGGCCCACTGGGGCACATACCAGGAAGGAGGAAGAGATTTTAGTGACCTTGGCAAGGAAAGGTTTTGAACTGAAGAGCCTAGCCTTTGTCTTTTTTTCATTGACTAGGAACCCACCAGAAAGGAACCAATGATGTACAAAGGCATAGTTACGTGAGAGGGTGAATGAGATGGAATCAAGTGACTTATCACTATGATAGAGGACTAAGTCATCTGCATAAAGAAGGGCATGACAGTTTAGGCTGTCAGCAGGGAGAGCATTGATGAACATGGAAAAAAATAGCAGGCCAAATATAGAACCCTGGGGAGTTCCCATATGGATAGGTAGGGTAGCAGAAAAGTCTTTATCTATTTGGACAACCTAAGATCTGCCAGAGAGAAAACTGTGGAACCACTCCATAGAATTAGGGGAGCAGCCAAACTGAAGTATGTGGAATGTAGAAGATGGTGGTCAACAAGATTAAAGGCCTTAGATAGGTCCACAAACACCACTCCAGTGGCCTTGCCCTCATCCATATTAGTTAGGATGTGATCAGAGAAGAGGGCTAGTGCCGAGGAGGTACTGTGATGCTTCCAGAAACCATGCTAGAGGGGACATAGGAGGTTATATTTCTGTAGATGTTCCAATAGCTGGTTGTGGATGATTGTTTCCAATAATTTGCTGAGGTGTGGGAGGAGTGAGATGGCTGTATAGTTTTGTGGGGAGAGGGAATCACCTGCCTTGAAGACAGGTACCATGTGTGCAACTTTCCATGCATCGAGCACAGTGGATGACGAGAGGGCCAGGCTAAAGATAAAGGTAAGTGGATTAACAATGGTTGGGGAGATAATCATTAGAAAAATGGGGTAGAGTCCTTCACTGCTAGGGCTGCCTCCCGCTGGTAAACTCTTTAGGAGTTTAGTAGTGACTCTCTGCCCAATGGCCCTGAAATAGAAAGGGAGTGGCAGGGTTGTCATTTAAAGCACTGAGGACTCAGTCTGGTTGCTTCATTAGGTCAGGGGAGGCTGAGGGGGAAGCTTATTGAGGTAAAGAAAGTTCGGTGAACATTTTATTGAAGATATCTGCAATCATAACCAGGTGAGAAACAAGACCCAAGGGGGATGAAAACTGAGAAATGTGCTTGCTTTCCTTGGGGTTTAGGAGCAACCCTAAGGAGGCCCAGAAAGTATGAGGATTACTAAGGGAAGCTTGTTGCTGGCCATGGTAAAATGTGCGCTTTAGGGAATTTGCTGCCTGTTTGCAGGAATTGCACAGTTTTCTATATACATTCCAGGGTTCTGGGGAGGGGGATGATTTAAAGGCTTTCCATTTATGATCCCTGTCCTTCATTTATGGCAGGAGTTCCTTTGATAGACAATGGTTTCTGCCCCCCAATCCTTCTGGTTGTGATGGGAAAATGTTTGTCCTGCAGTTTTCAGACATTTACAGAGAGATAAGCAACTGCAGCTGAGATGTCCTTGTGCAGATAGAGATCACATCAGTTAATAGTCTCTGCATACTTGAGGACAGGTGCAAGACCAGAATAGTTGGAATTTCTAAATGACAGATATTTAGGTGGGGGATGATTTGTTTTGGAGCCCAAAACAATGTACATTGTGGTGTAGTCACTAATAGAGCAGCCATAGTGCCCGCCTGGAGGATCATGTCTACCTGGTTAGTGGCAATCCAGTCAATTGTGGTGTGATTTAAGGAGTGGGAGTTGTGGCTTGTTGGGGAGGAAATGACTTGCTCCAAGAGATGCATTTTTAGTAAGTTCACATATTCAGTCTGAGGAGCACATAACCAGTTAAGATTAAAACACTGAGAATGATAGTTTCTCTGGAATGAGAGAGATCACACAAGCCATTGAGGAAGTTAGTTAGGCCTGGGATGCCTCCTGAGGGGAGGGTTATAACAGCACCCAATATGTATTTTTTTGGATTCACCTAGGAGAATCTCAGCCAGGAGTCATTCATTTGGGGAGGAGGGAGTAAAGCAGCTGATGGAGGTGGCAGAGATATGGTCTTGAACATACAATGCAACTCCTCCTCCTCCCCACTTTCTTCCTGGTCTGTCCAGTCAAAGGAGAGAGTAATCAGGGAGTTTATAGGCAGCATCAGTGTGGTAAGGTTTTAACCAGGTCTTGGGGAGACATAGCACATGAGGCTGATACAGGGACACCCAGGCCTCAAGCTCTGGGAGCTTAGATGGGAGACTACAGATATTTAGGTGAGTGACCCTGAGTCCAGCTTGCTTTACCCAGATGTTGTCAGAGTGGTCAATATGTATATTTGTGGGGCCCAGGTTTGTTTCTTCATCACTGGCAAGGAGCAAGAGGGAAAAGAGGGACAGGGAAGGGGAGGAGGAGGGGTAGGGCCAATAGGGGAATTGTATAGAGATGGAGTGAACAAATAGGCCAAGCAAATGACACTCATAGTTTGACAATGGAATAAGCATGACTGAGGGTGAGAATGTTGGTACGTGGCTGATCACTGTATGTGGGGTGTCGGAGGGATTCAGGTTGGTAGAGGAGTAAGACAGGCTTTACTGATTGATAGCGAGTATAGAGGCAGAGAAATCAGTTACCAATAGCAGGCCAACCATGGAGGTGATTAAGAGAGTAGTCAGGAGTAGATTCATTTTTGTACTATCCTAGCAAGAGGTGACAGAAGAGGAAGTGTTTCCTGGTCTAGCAGCTTGGTTTAAAGTGCCAGTCGAGCAGGCAGCAGCTGGTTTAAACTGCTTGGCAAACAGGGCAGATGAGGGAGTACTGTTTATGATCACCTTGTCCTGGGTAAACAAAGTACCCAAGGTGGTATGAGATATTTAAGAAGTAAGGTGATTGTAGGCACAGGCAAGCCGCAGGAGAAAAAATATTATGGCAGCTAGGAAGCAGGGACTTAAATCACCATAGTGATATCAGGGGAAATATTTAGACAGCAAGGTTAAAGAGCTTAAAATTACAGCACTTAGTGCAGGGAAAAGGAGTTAAGGGGAGGGAAGAAGGGAAAATGGCACAGTAGCAGAAATATATTTAAAATGGATTATATCACTTTAAGAGGTGTGGACAAATTGGGAGAGGCTCAGACAGAGGCAGGGGGCAGGCTAAGCAAGAGCATTTAAATGGTGTTGAGGTGGGGAGGATGGGTGGGAGCAGGAAGTCAGTAGGCAGCTTTGAAGAGCTCTACAAAATCAGCACTCCTAAGCTCAGTGTGCCTGAGGTGGAACCGACTGACCCCAAGCACCCAGTTCACTGAAGGGTGACCAATCAGGAGAAGAGCATGGTCAAGCGCCGAAAGTTCCAGTTTTGAAAAAAGCAGCAGAGGATTTGGCGATTACCTTTTCCCCAGACAAGAGCTTCAGGACCGGGAGGGAGGGGGTAGTGGCCAAAGGACAGCAAGCCATGCCGCCCGCAGCAAGCTTTATAGCCCACAATACTTTTTTTTGCCTTCAACATTTGCTTATTACAGTGAGTATCATATGTGAGATTATCATTCATTATTATACTGAGGTCCCTTTCTTCATTGGATTCTCTAAGTGGGTGACCATTCAAAAAATAAATTCCTTTAAAGTTCTGTCTTCCTAGATGTATAGCACAGCATTTATCAGTATTAAAACTCATTCCTCTCTGAATGGCCCATTTTGGGATGTTATTCAGATTTTATATAGTATTATATTGCCCTTATTACACACTATCCCTGCTAGCTTTGTATCACTGGCAAATTTACTTATCTACTTAGCTATTTGTTGTCCCATACGAGACATAAATCTTTGGAATAAGACGGGCCCCAGCTCATTTTCTTTTATTGCCTTTTTGTTCTCTTGCCATGAGCTTGTTGCAGTCAAAATGATTGTAAACTTTGCATCTATTCCAGTGCATAGTTTATATGTTGTTGGCAAACAGGTTATTGAGTGATAGTTTCTGGGGAGATTGGCAGGGCAGGTGTATGGTCTGGACGGTTGAAGTAGTTTTAATGTTGGGGGGGCTCTAGAATAAAGGTCAGGGGTCTAGGTGTCGCTTAGGATCCCAAAGAATGTTACAATTTTTGCAGTGTTTTTGTGCCTTTTTTGTTGTCACACAGTGTTTATTCCCCGTAAATAACTTTTGCAATATAAGACTTTGCTATGGAATAATCAGATTGAACGCATTATCTTGAGTTGAGCTGTGCAGTACATTCCTTGTTACCTTAAGCAAACTTGTATTATTTCACTCTCAACAGTTCTGCTGCTAGGTATATATTCAGAAAAGCAGTATGTGCGTAAGTAATGAAATATAATGAAATCAAAGACAAAATTTTATTGTGCTAGACATAATTATTTTTATTTTACAGTGATATATCAATAATAATAAATTCATTTGGAGTTCTCCGTCAGTTTCACGTATTTAATAAAAATTCATCATTTGCTTCAAGTAAATTCCTGTGCAGCATTTTATAATAAATAAATGTAAATTGTTATCTTGTCACTCTAACTACATTTATATATCACACACACACACATATATACATATGGGCCCCAATATTCAGACATGCACCTGGTAAGCACGCAAGTGGGTGCTCAGTGCAACTGTGTTGCGTTGGAGCAACCCAGGGAAATATTCAAAGGAGATGACTCATGGCGCATCTCTTATGAATATAGCAGGGAATGCACATTTCTGCAACTAGGATGGCTGGCGCATCCCACCCAGACACGGCAGAATACCAGGAATAGGAGCTGCGCTAATGCAATAGAGTTATGCCGTGTGCAAATTCCTGATATTCAGACGTCTGTATGCAAATGGGGCCATAATGTATGCAAGGTGCAAATGGGGCCATTAGCATGTCATTATGGCTCCATTTGCACGAGTTGTGTAGGGCTAGCTAGCACAATGCATGTGGCACCCTGCACAGCATGTGGTGCTGCCAGAGGGGATCTAGAGGTACCCCCATTTATCCCTGTAGCCACGCTCAGTGAAAGCAGTGTAAACCCAGCCTTGGTAGTCTAGTGGCACCCCCACCCCACCTGTAGCCGTGATCAATGGTAAATTCCCATTAAAAAGGTCTCCGGAGGTCCAGTGGCACCCCTCCACCCACACAGGACCGCCTGTCCTCCCAGCTCCTCCCCATCATCGGCGGGCAGCACAAACCCACCCACATACCGCCTGGCTGCCTACCAATGACAGCTTATAGTAGCAGCCATATGCCTATTGGTCCACACTGTGGCTTGCAGTGCATACTGTAATAGTTATTCACACATCTGTGAATGAATGACTTCATTCATGGTTTTTTGACTATTACAGTATGCGCTGCAAACCCGTAATCACGCTGTTGACCAATAGGCTTACAGCTGCAACTGTAAGCTGTCCTTGGTGGGCAGCGGGCGGTATGCAGGTGGGTTTGTGTTTCCCCTCTGATGATGGGGGAAAAGCACTGGGTGGGCAGGGGTCCTGTGTGGTGGAAGCCACTGGACCACTGGACATTTTAGTGGGAATTTACTGGTGATCGCTATGGGTGGGGTGGGGGTGCCACTAGACTACCAGGGAGGCTTTATCATTTATTTTGGTGATTGCAGCTACGGGCGGGGTGGGGGGTGCCACTAGACTACCAGGGATGTGGTTACCTTTATTTTGGTGATCGTGGCTACGGGGAGGGAGGGGGGTACCACTAGATCACCAGGGACATATGTGGGAGCTTTTTTACGGTGTTGGGGGGAGGTTTGCCACCCACAGCTGGTGGCTGCTGTGTTGCACATTGAACTACGGCAGCCTGCCTGTGGGTGGCTGGATCTTGAGCCTTTTTTTTGGGTTCAACTTTGAGCTCTGGTGTGTGGCACATCTCAGAGTTGTGTCTGCATATGCGCCACACATCCCAGGCTGAATATCTGGTTGTGCCACATATGTATGGGCACACCCCCTGGAGATGCTCTGCATACCATTATCTGTCCACCCCGGTGCATTGGGACTTGTGCTACACAAGTCCCTCTTCTGAATATATCACCAGGATGCATTTCTAGGGTTGCACTGGTGCCACTCAGGTGCACCAGGCACAATCCCTTTGAATATCTGAGCCATACTGTACACATATATACATACACACACGCACCACACCATTGGTAAATTGATTGGGTACATAAATCATGTTATTTGAGTATAGATATTTATTTCACATAGAGCACAATTTATTTCACTTATAACATGTTATTTCCACTTAGAATCTGTAAATAGAACACAGAGAGCAATGAACTAGGTAGAAATATTACATGGAAAGAAAGGCAGTTTTAAGCTAAAACAAGGTAAGACACCAGTAAAAACATTACATATGGTGTGGTATATATCAAACGCATAATGAGTTACAGTAGAATAACATTTATTTCCACACATGAGTTGCAAGACCCTTATAACTAACTTCCTGCTCTACCACTCGTGAGTAATGGGTCTTACTGCTCACTAGTGGAGATACATGCGTTATTCCACTGCAATGCATGTGAAACTGGTGATGTGCAATGGTCCTAGATAGGTGTCGTGGCAGCAAATTCCTCTGTGAAATTGTATTCCACAGCTTCAGTAACACCCTCCACATCTTGCAGAAAGAATTGGGATGGTAGACTCTGTTGACCTGGTTATGAGTCTCACAACCAATCACTACATATTTTATGACCTTGAGCAAGTCTCTCAACCTCACTGTGTTCCCAGGACACAGCAGAGAAGAAGAAGCATCTGCTCAGTGTGCCTTTCCCAACTAAAATATCTAAAACAAATGCAGAGCAGCCTCCATTAGGATTTCTGAAGAAACAGTTGTGCTGTGTTTAAAATTGGTATCTGTTGCACTACTTCTGAATAAAGGTAACATGGCCTTTTGGGTGTGCAGCATCATGTGCAACAGCTGCAGCATCACTGGTACCATGTATAGAATGACCGTTGTGCAAATAGGCGTACATTACTTATCAGAGTAATGTATGTATCTAGACAGTAAACTTAGGTGCAAATCACCTAGGAGACACAACTTCCTTCTGGCCACACTTCATGCTGGAAATTATCAACCAATCCAGAAAAGATATATATGTCAGTGGTAATATCAGTGCACTTAAAGGGTGGGAGTGGGGTCAACAGCTAGTCTGATGCTGCTCCAACCATGAAACTGGTGGTGTGAATGGCACTTAAATGGAGGACATCATATCAAGATCATCCTTTCAGCTTGCAGCATGAGCTTGCGTAGCTTCTGGAGAGGATAATAGTTATTTAGTGAGGATGAGAGATGGTAAAGGAAGGGGCTGTACATTGACATTCTCAATTGGCCACAGAATAAGCCCCCCTGGCATTCACTGGCAGAGCCAGATATGGGAGCCAGGAGGGCAAGTCAGTCATCTGTGGGCTCCAACTACCAAGATGCTGCTTATTTTCAGTAGGGTCATTTACCCTGTTTTACAATGAATTTATCCTGAACAGCCACACTAAGAACAGTATATTTCTCAGTGGGGTACTGCTTCTACCAGCTTTCACCCATAAACACCCATCTGAGAACATCTCAGTTTCAATGGGGTCTGGCTTTTTTTTGTTAACACACACACACACACACACACACACACACACACACACACACTAACCCAGAATAACCAATAACCCAACCAAAGGTTCTGCATTTACCTATTTAAATCCAGTGCACTGAGAGTTAAATGACATGCTCAAGGCCACACTGTGTATTGGCTCTAGTGGGGTTTGAACCCATACTCTCCTGGTTGCCCTGTCTACTAGACTGCATGGTCTTATAGTAGTCACCCAAGCCATGTTGGTTTGGGTGGCCAGAACTTTTCCACTGAACAAACAAATCCCCTCAGCACTGTAGTGACAGGCAAATAAGGGGAAGAGGACAACAAGTATCTCTTCAAGTGCCAAGTGAATTATATGACTGCATTCTCTGGCAGCAGGGGAACCATGCACAGTGGCCAGATTCTTTACTAACATCCTGTACTCCATTCACATTTAAGAGTGCAAGTGAGTGAGATAAAAAAATATGCCAATAGGTGGATCTCAGACCAGCAGATATTTATTCACGGGTCCCAATCTGAAGTAATGATATCCAGTAACCCCTCCCCCCTCCAGTAAAGCACTTAATTCAAACTCCAATGGTCCTAGCCCACATTTCCAGGGGTTAACTCAGGGTAAAGTAATGGGAATTTCTATTATATTGTAAATAATAACAGTCCAGGGTTCTTATCTGTTCAAAGCACTGCCAAAATGTATTTTAACTTCTAGAACATGCTCCACGGCAAACAACGTAATGAAACACAATTTCACAAAACTGAATTTTTTATATTTTCTCATATGCTGATTTTTTCCCCTTTTTAACAAAATATGGCAAAACCTCTTCTCCACCCCACCCCTCCTCTGTCTTAACCCTGGAAACACACACACACACACATATGCACTCTAATTTACCTGCACTTTGTCAAACTCACACATAGGAGCCTGAGCTGCCTGTGCCTGCTGGTTTAAGTTACTAGTGCTGTGGAGTGCTTGACTTGTGGTCACAAGAAGAGCAAGTCAGAAATGACTGGGGCCTGGGCAACAGCAGTGAACAGATAGATTTAGCACCACAGACAGATGAGATACACGTCAAGAATGTTCTCTGTTCCCTTTCCCAAGCTCTCTCTCATCACTGCCTGCCTTAAATTCAATCATACACTCACCACGCCATCCTGATCCTTCCTCCTACAGACAGTGCTATGTATGAGTTGGTAAGGGGAAGAAGGGGGGACAAAGCAGTCAACAAAACATGACCTGCATGCCACGGCTGACACTATCTACAACAGCCATGTGTAAAGCTGCCCCTTCCCCTTGTGGTGTGGATAACATGCTCTGTCCAGTCTCTTCGGGGACCATCTGTTTGTCCATATCATCCCCATCTGACTCAACTATATCTTGCAGGCTCATCAGGCAGGCTGCCAGGCAATTCAGCCTTTTAAGGTTAAAAAAAATATATTTTGATCTGGTCATGGAAAAAAGTGAAGGTGGGGAGCATGTTCCAGATAGCTCTGCCACTCTGTTAAGGGAATATATTTTATATTAGGACATTTTGTTATATGGAGCCCCTGACTCAGTGCCAGCACTTCCAGGTCACATCTGGTATTTAATCTAGCCATGCTGCAAGTGGGAGAGTTAGTACTTACTGAGGACTGTGCATGAGCAGTCCCTCATCCTTGTCTGAAACTGTGATTTTAAAATAATACCTTTTGACTTTATTGCCCACTCGCTGAGCACTTTGAAGCCCTGCCCACTTGAGACAGGAAGCAGGAGGAGGAGTGGGCAGTTTGGAGTTCAGCTCAAACTACCACTCAGATTTTGGGGGATATTTTCACTGTTAGAACACAAAGCTGGGATAAATAAATTCTAAAACCAAGGATGACCAGTTTCACCTGTGAATAAGTAGATACATAAACAATGTCGGCAGATAAGGGTCTACGGCACACCCAGTCTGCCCATTTGAGCATGTAAGTTCACTGTATGTTTTCCTATAAGTCTGTTGCCCCTTACCCCTCACCACCAGAATTCCCTTATGTCTATCTCATGCATATACTTTATTTTAGGGCATTTTGTTATGTGGAGCCCCTGACCCAGTCCCAGCAGTTCCAGGTCACATCTGATATTTAATCTAGCCCTGCTGTGGGCAGGGCAAATTTGGCGATGTGCGCAGACACACGTGTGCATGTCTGACAAGGAGGGTAGGCCGTACCAATAAGAGTGTATACAAGTGGAAACAAAAGGTAGGCAGAAGCCACTAAAATAAGCTGGAAAATGTGCTTCAATGTGGATTAGCTAGAAATACTACTTATGCAGACTCTTCTGTGTCTCCCTGTGTGTCATTTGTATACCCCTGCTGATGAGTCTGTCCTAGTCTGTCTCAGGGCACACCTAGACATAATCCTGCACCACTAGCTGCATGAGGCATTAATGTACCTCAGTGAAGGGAAGATTGTATTAAGGGCACAATGGAAGAAGCATATGTAATGTTACCTAATGGAAGAATAGGCTTAGTATGCAAGTCATCTACTAGGATAAGAATTAGGGATACAGACTTCACACAAACCCTTTTGTATGCAATGTATGGAAATAGATGAACTAAAAACATGTACATTAGGACAGGAACTCCAGATAAAGAACTTAGTACACACACAGCAAAATGTATTACTAGAAAAAAGAGGGTAATATCCCAAATAGTAGGAAACAACAAGGAAAAAGATCAAGAGACATTGAAGAGTGTTCAGAGAATGACATACATACACGCTCCATCAAGAAAGGTCACAGGGCCATGAACCCAAACAGTAGGAAACAACAAAGAGAAAGCTCTGGAGGCAATGAGGAGTGTGTAGAGAATGGCACATACACACTCCTTCAAGAAAGGTCACAGGGCCATGAACTTTAATAAAGTAATAAAGAACAGAGAGGAGAATGGAGGGCAGGAAGAAGGCTGTAATAAGTTTGCATGCAAGGGGAGCAAGATTAAATTGTGAACAACTTAGCAAGCAATATAACTGCACAACAATGAGATAGTTGATAGGAAGATTAATATAGAGAACAAAATGGCTGCTAATAATAGATATGCCCCACTACTCACACTAATGAGTATAGTCAAAGATGAAACTAATACTTTGCTGGAGTTAGTTAACGATACTGTTGGGAACACCAATATTACAATGGAAAGAGATACAGTGGTGAGAACAATGAACCTGCACGGGAAGAGGCAGCAACATCCACGGAGCAGATAAAAACAAGTGATAACTCCTGAACGTATATATGTCATAGGTTATTCTATTATTAAGTATACCAATACAATTTTGACTTTAAATAGGAAAGAGATGGTTACAAGTATTTAATTACCAGGAGCTTGACTGCAGGACATCCAGAGGATGCTACCAAGAATAGTAAATACAGACAGAGGTAACTTAATATTATTAGACACTGGCACTAATGATCTTCTCAAATACTCAAAAGTAGACATCCTTGAAAAATACAAGGAGATATGTAAAGACATAAGAGGCCACAAAATGTTTATTGATACTGGCTGAAATATTACCAGTTCTAAAGGCAAGATATGCTTTTAATAGAAAAATTATTAGAATAAACAATGAGACAAGAAAATGGTGTCTGGAAAATAACATTCTGTTGATCAAGACCTGGGAAATGTTTGGTGGAACCAAAATTAGCTGCACTGCAAAGATTGCCTGCACCTAAATAAGAATGAAGTACATTACTGGGAAGTATATTTAATACAGCAATTAATAACCATTTAAACTGAATGGCTAGGAGAGAAGTGCCATAGAAAAACAAGGAATTCAGAAAAACAGTAGAGACACATTGAGTGCGACTGGGGGGGGCAGTGTTGTGCATAAAGAGAAAATCCATATCTTTAAAGTAGGAAGCTACTAGTATTAAATGCCAGAAGCCTGAATATAAAAAACTGAAGACCTGCAGTGTGTAATACAAAAGGATAATATAAATATTTGCACAGGACCAAATTGTGGTACCAAGACAATGATTGGAATACAAATATAGAGGGGAGTCTGACATTTTGAAGTGACAGAACAACTGGTAGAGGGGGAAGAGTTGCACTCTATGTACAGGATGGCATTCAGGCACTGGAAAAAAAACCTTAATATAAATGATAACCTACACAGCGAGCAAATTTGGGCAAACATACTACTAGATAGCCATCTAGTTATGCTAGGAGTAATTTAGAGACCACCAGGACAGAACACAGAAGAACAGGATACATTTATAGAAGTATTAGAGAATCAGGAGTTGGAACAAGACTCTATCCTGGTTGGGGACTTTAGTTATCCCAACACAAACTGGGACGAACAGACAAGCCCACTGAACATGAAAAATAAGTTTATTGAATTCACATGACAAGAAAATTTACAACAATTAAAGGACCAATTAGGAAGGATAATATATTGGATCTGATCCTGACTAATGTTCCAGGTATTGTGGAAACAGTCAGTATCTTGAAACTTCTTTCTGATAGTGACCATAATATGACTGCAATTATCATGTGTATGGGTATTACAGAATATGGGGGAATTATGGTACTTAAGTACTACAGCAAAGCAGAATAGGATGAGGGAGTACTTAGAGGAATGAAACTGGCAACAAGAACTCGTAGGTGAAGGGATATCAACAATATGGGACAAAAAGTACAAAATAGATACTTGTATTAACAGATTATATCCCTGAGCTAAACAAATACGCCTCCAAAAAAAGGATACCTAAATGGTTCTTTAAAAAAATTAAGATTAACCAACAAAAAAGGGCTTTAAAAAATACAAACAGCACTCTACAAATGAAAATTGGGCCAACTATAGACAACTCACCAGGAATTGTAAGATAGAGCTTAGGAAGGCAAAATCTAATAATGAACTTACAATGGCAATCTCTGCCCTTGACAACAAAAAATCCTTTTTTAATTATACTGGAAGCTTAAAAGGAGCGCAAAATACAATAGGATCAAGTACGGTGGACGGCACTGTAATCACTGAAGAAAGAATAATGGCCAACCATTTTAGTAAATATTTTGTGGCGAACTTTAAAAATAAAAAAGTACGCAAACATCGGTAATACAGAAGCGGCTAAACAAATAAAGGAAGTAACTGCTGATGATGTATGCATAAAATTAAAAGCGTTGAAGGTGACCAAATTGCCAGGTCCTGATGGTGTACAAGAGAAAAATGTAGCAACATGGCTCAGGAGACAAAATGCTGGAGCTGTGCCAAACCTGAAACCCAAACAAAAAGTAAAACAAGCGGGCTCAATGGCAAGCACAGGAAGGTCCAACACTGTAAATTAGGTTAAACAAGTATTTATTTAATAAATAAGGCAGATAAGAACAGTAGCACCCCTGTGCAAAAAGTGTCAACGTGTTACACCGCCACCCTGCTGCTTTTTCAAGACGTCAGCAGCGTGTGAACTCACAATATTTATAGTGTGTCAGTCATACTCCTATTTAAAGGCACATACTTCAAAGAAACGGATCAATGAACACACACGGTAACAATAAAAGCCCTAATAGCTAAGACATATAAGCAAAATTTTCCTCAATAACTGCGTACTACATATATCAGTCCTACTTCTTAAAGTGTGACTTCTAAAGTGCTCTACAACACTTTAGACCTACATAAAGTGCATGCTACATGTTTTGTAGCCCGAGACTTATGTGCAGAGATTTCTAACAGAACTACTATTCAAAATTCATCATTATTTGTTAACCTCTAGAATGCTATACAATTATAAGGTGCAATATGTATTAAAAATAAACTCTCCTACACAATCCCTGTGCATACCTAGATTTTTACCGTAGGGCTACTAAAACATTAACAACTGATACACTACTGCAGTCCCAAAGTATATTCCATACCAACTTCAACTTTTTGCTTTTGGACTGTCTCCCTATTTGAAAAGATGAAGATAGGGAGGTGTCAGCCTCTTTTTTCTTGACCCTTGTAACAGATGTATTCTATATGAAACAAGAGTTAAAGTTGAAGTTGGTATGGAATGTACTTTGGGACTGCAGTAGTGTATCAGATGTTAATGTTTCCGTAACCCTACTGTAAAAATCTAGGGGTATATAGGGATTGTGTAGGAGAGTTTGTTTTTAATATATGTTGCACCTTATAATTTTATAGCTCTCTAGATGTTAACAAATGATGACTTTTGAATAGTAGTTCTGTTAGAAATCTCTGTACATAAGACATGGGCTGAAAAACATGTAGCATGCACTTTATATACTGTAGGTCTAAAGTGTTGTAGAGCACTTTAGAAGTCACACTTTAAGAAGTAGAACTGATTTATATAGTACGCAGATATTGGGGAAAATTGTGTTTATATGAATTAGCCATTAGGGCTTTTATTGTTACCACGTGTGTGCTCTTTGTTAGTATGTGCACTGATCCGCCTAACACTCACTGCCTCCAACCTCTGTGACTGTTGTGGCTAAACATGTCCTTTGGTTCCATAGCTGAAGATGCCCTTTTGGATTCACATCTACTCCTGCTCTTTGCCAGCACCCCCCCATCTTCACCTCCCCTGCTGGCCCATGACAAATGCCACCCAGCTGCACTACCTCTATTCTTACCCGCCTTCCACCTCTCCTCTCTCTGTTCCCCCATCTACCTCCCCTTTTCTCCCATCCACTTAGTCTCTCTGATTTCACCCTCCTCTCCATTTCCCCTCCCCAAAGTTTCACTTTATTGTTCTTTTTTCCTCTACAAGACTATGTTTTTTTTTATTTTATAAACTGTTATCTTTGCTTATGTTTGTCTCAATTGTACCAGTGACGTGGAACCTTTGTAAAAGAGCCTTGGCTCAAAGGTATTTGTAATCCTAGAACAAATAAATAAATTGATTTGCTTCTTTGAAGTGTGTGCCTTTAAATAGGAGGATGGATGGCAAACTATAAATATTGTGAGCTCACACACTGCTGACATCTTGAAAAAGCACCAGGGTGGCATGAAACATTGACGTTGTTTGCATGGGGGGGGGTGCTACTGTTCTTATCTGCCTTATTTATTAAATAAATACTTTTTTAACTGATTTTATGGTGTTGGGTCTTCTGGTGCTAGGCATTGAGCCCACTTGTTTTACCTTCTGTTTCAGGTTACTGATGGCGTACACCCTAGATTACTCCAGAAGCTGGCTGAACAGTTAGCAGGGCCGCAGGCTGTGCTTTTTAATAAATCATGAGCAGAGGGAAAGACCCTGTCTGAATGGAGGTGTGCTACTGTGATGCCAATATATAAAAAGGGGGATAAAAAGGATATAACTAATTATCTGCCGATCAGCCTGACCTCTATCATAGGAAAGGCAATGGAAGGGTTTACAAAAGATGCTATACAGGATCGTATCCAGTACAAAGGTTTAATTAATGAAACACAACATGGTTTCAATCAAAGGCAATCTTTCTTGACAAATATGCTTAACTTCTTTGAGCACGCAAGTGCCGTGTTGGATAAGGGACTGCTAGTTGATATAGTAGTCTTAGATTTTTCTAAGGCATTCAACTCTGTCCCACACCACAAGATTATTGAAGAACTAGGTACATTAGAGCTACATCCGCTCATCATAACCTGGGCTACATCATGGCTGGGTGGAAGAACAGAGTTATGATTAGAGGGCATACATTCAGAATAGATGGAGGTGACCAGTGGTGTCCTCCAGGGCTTGGCCCAGGGACTTGTGTTATGCATCATCCTGGTGACAATTATGAAAACATCTAACAGTGCTTGGATATGTAAATATGCTGATGATGCCAAGGTTGGAGCAATAATTAATAAAAGGAAAGCAGCATCAATGCTCCAAGAAGATTTGGATAATCTGGTGGTGTGGACAGAGGAGCATGGGCTAGATTTTAATTTGGATAAGTGTAAAGTGGTACACCTGGGCTCTAAAAACATCATTGTCTAATATACTATGAAGAATACAGAACTGAAAAATACATAAGTGGAGATCTGGGTGTGTATATATATATATATATATATGGGGAGAGATATCCAATAATATAACATTTAATGTCCATACCAGGGCAATGGTCAAAAGGGGAACAGGTTACTTGAAAATACAAAATCACACATGCCCCCACAATGCAAAGCATCATGGGCTACATATGCAAATCACCACAGAATGTTATGCTGGTCCAACTTTAAGCAGAATTGCATGGTGCCGAAAGGCCTCTCACACAGTTTGCAAAGGGTGCTAACAGAAGACATAGACACGTGTTTTGTCCTACCAGGACTCATCAGTATGCCTCGTCTGTTTGACACCCCAGTGGAATGGACCAGCTACCCTTAAGGCAGTGTGCCTTGGATATATTGATGGTGAACCCATTAAAATAAAAAACTATTTAAAAGACAAAGAACCTCTTACGCAAACACTGAGGCAAGGGTTACCCCAAAGGGCATTTGGCTGGGAAGCCAAGTTTCAAGAAAATAAAAATCACACATGCCCCACAATGCAAAGCATCATGGGCTACATATGCAAATCACCACAGAATGTTGCTGTGGTCCAACTTTAAGCAGAATTGCATGGTGCGAAAGGCCTCTCACACAGTTTGCAAAGGGTGCTAACAGAGAAGACATAGACACGTGTTTCGTCCTACCAAGACTCATCAGTATGCCTCGTCTGTTTGACACCCCAGTAGAATGGACCAGCTACCCTTAAGGCAGTGTGCCTTGGATATATTATGGTGAACCCATTAAAATAAAAACTATTTAAAAGACAAAGAACCTCTAGTGGTAAACACTGAGGCAAGGGTTACCCTAAAGGGCATTTGGCTGGGAAGCCAAGTTTCAAGAAAATACAAAATCACACATGCCCCACAATGCAAAGCATCATGGGCTACATATGCAAATCACCACAGAATGTTATGCTGGTCCAACTTTAAGCAGAATTGCATGGTGCCGAAAGGCCTCTCACACAGTTTGCAAAGGGTGCTAACAGAAGACATAGACACGTGTTTCGTCCTACCAGGACTCATCAGTATGCCTCGTCTGTTTGACACCCCAGTGGAATGGACCAGCTACCCTTAAAGCAGTGTGCCTTGGATATATTGTGGTGAACCCATTAAAATAAAAAACTATTTAAAAGACAAAGAACCTCTGTGCACAAACACTGAGGCAAGGGTTACCTCAAAGGGCATTTGGCTGGGAAGCCAAGTTTCAAGAAAATACAAAATCACACATGCCCCACAATGCAAGCATCATGGGCTACATATGCAAATCACCACAGAATGTTATGCTGGTCCAACTTTAAGCAGAATTGCATGGTGCCGAAAGGCCTCTCACACAGTTTGCAAGGGTGCTAACAGAAGACATAGACACGTGTTTTGTCCTACCAGGACTCATCAGTATGCCTCGTCTGTTTGACACCCCAGTGGAATGGACCAGCTACCCTTAAGGCAGTGTGCCTTGGATATATTGTGGTGAACCCATTAAAATAAAAAACTATTTAAAAGACAAAGAACCTCTGTGCGCAAACACTGAGGCAAGGGTTACCCCAAAGGGCATTTGGCTGGGAAGCCAAGTTTCAAGAAAATACAAAATCACAGGTTACTTGGATGCATTCTAAGACATGTCAAAAGCAGATGTAGAGAAGTGATGGTCAGACTGTATACATTCCTTATTAGACTGCACAGAGTACTGCACACCAATTATTTCACCAAACAGTATTAATAATATGAAACAAATTGAAGTAGTCCTAACAAAAGATATATATAAGAGATTATGAACATTTGGAGAGATTGCAAGCTCTGGACTGCTATTCAATGAGATATAGAAAAATCAGAGGCAATTTATGTATGGTGTTCAAAGCATTTAAAGATGAGCAATTATGGGAGGCAGTGGGATTAGGCATTGCTAGAAATTTGACAATTACTAGATCTCACAAGATGCAACTAAAAGGAGAGATATGTAGAACCACCATAGGGCAGCAATGGTTCAGCCAAAGGATGGCAAAATATGGAACTCCTTCCCTGAAGATTTAATAACATGTGGTACATTAAATGCTTTCAAAAACAGACTGGACATTTGTATGAGTATAGAGAAAACTCAGTATTATTTATAAAACAAGACATTAAGGGCATAAGTCCATAGATTTGTAATCATACTATGAAATTATGATCTTGGCAAATAAAAAAGAAACACTAGCATATGCGGCACTGCAACTGATATTACCTCCTATGGCCCCTCCACAAAACACAGGGTCTTACGCACATTATACTAGTAAATACGGGTCGGTGGCCCTAGTCAGAAAATCAACAATGATCACTGGCTGAAATGCAGCAAACCTATAAAATAGGGCACAATCACCTCAGAATTTCCTCAGGATACTGTGCTGTGCAGACCACTGTCAATTGCCTGTGCCCAGCTGCACAGAAATGTAAATGACGTTCCACTTAGACTAGCCTCTTGATCAGCTCCTGCACAAAGACATGGCTTTCACACTCTAATTGGTCTACAGATTCAACTCTTCTCATTGGTTCTCCTCTCCCTTCCCAGTATTACTATGGTGATGAGTGCATTCTGCTGAAGTCACCATAGTAACACTAAAAGTAACTACGAGACTCAATGGAGGAGGAATTCTTTTTCAGGTGTCCCTTTCATAGCAAGGAGACAGACTAGCAGGCAAACTGTATTACTCAGTATTAGATCACATTTTTTCTGCGGCACAATCTAGCCAAATAAAAATTCATTATACATTGATAGACAGCAGAGAATGAATTATAAAGTACACTTTGAGCATCCCTACATTATATATTACAAAAAATATATATATTAAAAAAGGGGCAGTGAAATCCCTATGTGGCCCCCCTTTAATCAAAGTATGAGGGGCCATGGCTGGTCACCCCCATTTTAACTGCCACTGAGTATGCTATTCATTGTTCTTAGCCAGGTGGGTGTCAACTCAAGATGTGCGTAGAAATGTTTTTTACAGATGGTTAAGTCATGGTGTAAGGATGTTAATACTTTTAGCCAGTTACATCAGGCCACTACATATCCCTGGCAGTGACATTTTTAAGCCTTTTCTTCCTGTATCCACTTTGCATCTCTATTATGTTCAACTGGGTGTTCATGGATGCATCTCCAGAATTCCTCAATTTATTTCTTTTCAGATGGTGTTACTTCTCTTTAAGAGTGATTTTGCAGATGTTTATCAGGTTACTCTGCTGGCCAAAACTCTTGTCACATTCCCACATTTATACAGTCTCTCTTGGGTTTAGTGTTTCCAAACGTTCAGGGATTTCTAGTACTGTGACAAGAATGGACCCCCATTCTTAAGCCAGGGCATGTTCAAAGCTCAGGAAATCAGAACTGATTAGTCTTTGATGTTTGTCAAGAGCACTCTTCTCATCACATGCATTGCCCCCAGGATGGCTTCCTTTTACAGTTAATTAGGTGTCACAAATATTGGTAGCATATTTAGATGTGCCAGAAAGTTCTTTTTGATTAGCCCCATTACTCCAAGCACCACTGGAATGATTAGTGAGTCTGTATTCCACATCAATTTGGTTTCTGATTGCATAATCTGGTATTTCTTGTTTTTCTGTGTTTCTGTACGCAGGACACTATAGTCACTAGGGTGGCTATTTCTATAATCAATGCTACATTTGTTTTTTTCTTGCATTACAATATTTTTTCTCATTTCCACTTTCTTGGCAGTTGGTATTGTGTGGGCCCATGCAATCATTACTTCTTCATTCTCTGGGCTTCATGTTTCCAGTGTTTCTCTACTACCTGTATGTTATAATGTCTGTAGTTTCCAGTGGATCAACATTGCTACGTTGTTGTGTCTTTCAGTATATAGGCCTTCTGCCATGAGTACTTAACATCCAGCCACAAGATGCACAACTGTTTCCAATTCTTTACAACAGAATCTACACTTGACTGTTTGTCCCATTTGTTTTCCTATGGATTTTGCAAAACGTGTGTGTAGTCTGCTATCTTGGACTGCCATTAGCAATCTCTTATCACATGACTTAAATTCACCTCTTTTAACCACTCATAAGTCAGGTCCTGATTGACTCTCTCAGGGTCAGTGTCTCCAAATGTTCAGGGATTTCTAGTACCATAATGAGAATGGATCCATTCTTAAGCCAGGGAATACTAAACAAATAAAAAAAATTAAAACTCAGGAAATCAATACTGTATTAGTCATTGATGTTTGCTGAAAGCACTCTTCTCAGCACATGCAACATCCCCAGGATGACTTCCTTTTGCAATTCATAAGGTGTTACAAATATTGGTAGCACATTTAGATGTGCCTGGGATTTCTTTTTAATTAGCCTTATTGCTCCAAGCACTACTGGAATGATTTGTGTGTTTGTATTCCACATCAGTTTGGCTTCTAATTGCATAGCTTGGTATTTTATGATGTTATGTCTCTGTATGCAGGAGTGGCTATTTCAATCAGCAATGCTACCTTCGTTATTTTTTCTTGTAATACAATATTTGATTTTCTCACTTACACGTTCTTGGCAGTTGATATTGGTAATCCCATGTAATGATTATTTCTTCATTCTCTGTGATTCTTTGTGGTTCATAGAGTGAATTTTCTAATGTCTTATTAGGTCACACTTCTGGGCAAAACTCTTGTTGCATACAACCCATGTATATGGTCTCTCTCCACAGTGCAATCACTGATGTTTTATAAGGGTACCACTCTGGACAAAACTCTTTGCGCATTCAGCACATTTATATGGTCATTCTCCAGAGTGAATTTGGTAATGTTTTGTTAAGCTACTCTTATCACCAAAACTCTTCTTGCATTCAATACATTTATGTGGTCTCTTTTGGGTTTAGTGTCTCCACATGTTTAGGGATTTCTAATACTGTGACGAGAATGGACCCCATTCTTTAGCCAGGACATATTTAAAATGCAAGAAATTAGTACTGTATTAGTCTTTGATGTTTGCTGAGAGCACTCTTCTCAGCACACACAATGTCCCCAAGATGGCTTCCTTTTGAAGTTCATAAGGTATCACAAGTATTGGTAGCATATTTAAATGTGCCTGAAAGTTCTTTTTGATTAGTCCCATTGCTCCAAGCACTACTGGAACAATCTGTGTGTCCTTATTCCACATCAGTTTAGTTTCTGACTGCATATCTTGATATTTCATGATATTGTGTCTCTCTGTATGCAGGACACTAGTCACTAAGGGTGGCTATTTCAATCAGCAATGCTACCTTTGCTCTCTTTTCTTGTATTACAATATCAGGATTTCTTGCTTCTACTTTCTTGGCTGTTGGCATTGGGTGATCCCATGTGATCATTACTTCTTCATTCTCTGTAATTCTTTGTGGTTCATGTTTCCAGTGTTTCTCTGCTACCTGCATGTAATAATGTCTACACAGTTTCCAGTGGATCAATCTTGCTACATTGTTGTGTCTTTCGGTATACAGGCCTTCTGCCATGAGTACTTCACATTCAGCCATGAGATGTGCAACTGTTTCTAATTCTGTACTACAGAACCTGCACTTGTCTGATTCTCCTGTTTTTTCTATGGATTTTGTGAACCATCTTATGCATAGCCCACTATCTTGGGCTGCCATTATCAGTCTCTCATCTCGTGACCTAAATTCACCTCTTTTTAACCACTCATGGGTCAGGGCTTCATCAACCTATGGTTGTTCCAGTAGCTCCCTGTATTTTCCACTATAATTATGGGCTTTCCAATTGTTTTTTCTTTTCTGTTGGTCTTTGTCCTTATACTCTCTCTCCAGAGTGAATTCTCTGATGAATTACCAGGCTACTCTTATAACCAAAACTCTTGTTGCATTCAGCACATTTATATGGTTTCTCTCCAGAGTGAAATAGCTGATGTTTTTTCAGGGTACCATTCTGGATAAAACTCTTTGTGCATTCAGCACATTTATATGGTCTTTCTCCAGAGTGAATTCGGTAATGTTTTGTCAAGCTACTCTTATCACCAAAACTCTTGCTGCATTCAATACATGTATACGGTCTCTCTCCAGAGTGAATTCGTTGATGAATTATCAGGCTACTCTTATCACCAAAACTCTTGTTACAATCAACACATTTATATGGTCTCTCTCCAGAATGAATTCGCTGATGTTTTATCATGTCACTCTTCTGAATAAAACTCTTGTCACATTCAGCACATTTATATGGTTTCTGTCCAGAGTGTATTCTCTGATGTGTTATCAAATTACTCTTCTGGACAAAACTCTTACCACATTCAGCACATTTATATGGGCTGTCTCCAGAGTGAGTTCGCTGATGTCTTGTCAAGTCACCCTTACAGACAAAACTCCTGTCACATTCAGCACATTTATATGGTCTCTCTCCAAAGTGCAGTCGCTGATGTTTTATCTGGTCATTCTTCTGGGCAAAGCACTTGTCACATTCAGCACATTTAAATGGTTTCTCTCCAGAGTGAATTTTCTGATGTGCTATCAGGCCACCCTTGTGGCGAAAATGTTTGTCACAATCAACACATTTATATGGTTTCTCTCCAGAGTGAATTCTCTGATGTATTACCAGATGTACCTTCTGGTGAAAACTCTTGTTGCAGTCAACACATTTATATGGTTTCTCTCCAGAGTGAATTCGTTGATGTTTTATCAGGTCACTCTTCTGGGCAAAACTCTTGTCGCATTCATCACATTTATATGATCTCTCTCCAGAGTGAATTTGTTGATGTAGTTTTAGGTGAAACTTCTTTCCAAAACTCTTGTCGCATTCATTACATTTATATGGCCTCTCTCCAGAATGGATTTGCTGATGCCTTATCAGTTTACTCTTTTTGTCAACACTCTTGTCACGTTCAGCACAGTTACATGGTTTCTCTCCACAGTGACTATTCTGAGCTGCAAAACTCTTATTACATTGAGCACATTTATATGGTATCTTGTGAATTTGGTGTATTATAGTTTTATGCTGCACAGTAAAACTATTGTCAGTGCATTTAACTGCATTTAGCTTGTTTAAACTCCTCTGATATTTGGTACATTTTAATTGCCCCTCTTCTTCATGAATCTGTTGTACACTGACGAGATGTAGGTCACAGAAGCTCTTCCTGCACTGAGGACACTGATGGGATTTGTCTGTTGTGTGACTCAGCTGGTAATTCTTAAGGAAAGATTGCTGGCTCCAGCTCTCGTTGCACTCAAACATCCTGCTAACTGAAAACAGATATTTAATTAGTATTTTCTTACAATAAACAAATGTGCCAGCTGTTTTTATCTTACTCTTTTTGAGATCTCCAACTTTCCTGAAAATTAACCAAAAAAATGTGTTTTTCAGACTTTCCCACTTTAAAATTCTGTACTTTAAGATATATGATATTTTATGCAACAAATCACTTTATTGTTTTTTTATTGATAATATTCATAGAATGGGTCTGATCAATTATGGCTTCTCACTGGTCAACACCTGGTCTGAAGGAGTATGTTGGCAGGCAATAAAACATGGCAGGGGGTATGCTAGTCAAACAACAGTAATGATACAGGACAAAATATTATTAAACAAACAGAGAAACATGGAAAATTTCCAGCAGAAAGAAATTTAAATTACTTTTCAAGATGCAGACAGCAGCCAGATTCAGAGTAGGACTGAGTAAAATATCAATTTGCAGCTACCCACATCCTAACCTCCTTACCTGAGTGAAAAACTAAAATCACATTTTTAAATGCAGGTTGTCATGATAGCCAGTCAGAATACAAAGCAACTGCAGCTTCCCCAAGTAAAACAAACACATTCTTAAAATGTAGACTGCCATCTAAGTCAGGCAGAATACAATAAACTGATGCTAGCTCCTCCCTTGAATAAAAAAATACTCAATTTTTTTTGTAATGCAGACTGACACCACAGCCAGTCACAATACAATGCAATGCAACTAAAGCTACCCCACTTCTGAGTAAAAAGCAAGAATCACATTTCTGTAATATATAGTCACCAGAGCCAGTCACAATAGAATGCACATGTGTTTTGCTTGGTTCTGGTGTCAGTATTTACTATAAAAATGTGATTCCCCTAAGTAAACAACAAAACCACATTTTTATAATGCAGATAGTCACCAAAGGTAGTCACAGCAGAATGCAAATGTATTCTGACTCTGGTGACTATCTGCATTATAAAACTGTGATTTCCCAAACAGCTAAATTGCATTGTTAAAATGAAGACCATTACCAATGTCAAACAGAATAATAAAACAAAAATATTCTTTATTTTATTTGAAATTACTCCAAGTGGGATATCCTTATAATATACAAAATCTCATTTTCATGGGTTCCCGGGGACATTATCAGCAGTCCTCAGGTTAACATAGTCCAGCAGGAATAGTTACCCAAGGGCTAACGTATATACAGTAAAAGGAAACAAGTTCCAATTGTAAATACTGTTCATCCAAACAGTAATCAAAACAAGCACACAAAGTGGGTTCAATGCTTTTTTATAATACAATTAACAAGTCATTGAAACCAGACAATATAACTGCAAATATCCACTTAACTAAACTAGCATTTACTGATGTCAAACATGTTTGCTTACATGATGTTACTAATTCCAGTAGCCACTGTCTTTTGGACTTTGGGTTCTACCAAGCTAGTGGTATAGGTCTACCCTATTCACCGCCAGTCATGTGTGTTGCACTGACAGAAGCACTGTATGGCAATTGGCACACAGCCAGCATATGGTAAATATTCAGACAATTAGTGCACTCCAAGAAGAGTGCGTTTGAATATGGGGCTAAGTTGGCACAGTGCATCATGATTATGCATTGCAGTGACACAGCCCCAGACAGACTATGTCCCACAGGAGCCTGATGAGAATAATACAGCACAAACAGGATAGTGTTGGTTCCTGTGGGCTGTATTCAGCCCTAATATGCTAATGAGACACTTGAGTGTGCAAAGATCTAAGAGCCATTTGCATGCCTATTATGCACTTAGTTTTTCAAAAAATGTACTGGAAATGTGTTTTTTTTAAAGCTTATAAAAATTATTTTGAGAGATAATTTGCTTCTTTCTTATGGCCATACTAAGGCCATTCAAATGAGGATTTTGGACTGGTTCTTTTTTTTTACATTCTTCTCTCTTTATAGTTACGGGTGTTATTATCGTTCATATTTATTGTCCTTGTTTGTATATTTTAATAGTTCTGATGAGTACTATTGGGGTCTTTTGCCCTTTTTTCCCAGCAAGCTCACAAAAAAAATCTCAGAAAAGATGCCTTTATATGAAAGAATTTGAATTTAATTTATACACATTATCGTTGTCTAAAAACCAATCCTCTTTTATGAGCGTATAAAAAAATTCCTGAAAGATCAGCCCATATGAAAGATTCTTTTTACATTTCAAAATTTAAAAGCCACAATTCCATGAATATTTGGAGTTATATGACAATCTACATAGCAAATAAAAGTTGTTAATGAGTACTAAAAGACAGACACATAATACACCCCCACAAAAAAAATATATGGGCCATATAAAAAATATAAAGATTAATATTTACCAGAAGATAAAACTGCAACTTTAAAAGGCATAACTCTGTCACCATTTGGAGTTAAGGGAAAACATATATATCAAAATAAAAGATCTCAATGAGTGCTACAAGATTAGCACATAACATCACCAAACATTCATGGGATATGCACAGCACCCCAAAATTACCTCCAGACTTCTCCATGGTGCCAAATTCACAGTAAACATTGGATCATCAAAAATGCAACATGGGTGTATCTCCCTTTGGAAAACAATATCAAATTTGATACCAAACCAATTAAAATTTACCTAGTTATGGGTACAAAAATCCAAAACACATGTTTCACCCATATACAATCAACCACCATGAGTTAAAAGGCACACTTATATTTTTCTCTTTGAAGTGAGACCCACAAAAAGAAAAAAGAATTACAAGAAAGCAAATGAGTTGCTTTCTAAAAGCATGGGAGCTGGGCCCCCTGCATCCGCACCCACACAGATGTCTGCATCTATGGAAACACAGAAATGCAGGGCGTACAGTGTCCTACACTTCTGCAGTGATATGGATGTATCCACACTGGTCCAACTGACAATACAATTCTACCTTCTAAAAAGTAAGGACATTCTTTGCAAAACCGTATGTTAATTCACAAGTTAGGATTCACATTAAAAGGAACAAAAGTAGGGAAATGGGGTGTTAGTATTTCCAACCCTAACTTCTGAACCACTACCCCCAAGCAACGAAAGGAAAAAAAATGTTCAGATGTACCGAGTCTTGGTGAATTAGGGCAGGGCTCTTCCCTAAAGATCTCAGTCCTAATACTCACCCCATACTGGCATTTTCAAACATATAGAACTGTGTCTCCCCACATACTACCAACAAATTGTAGGCCCTGCCTGAAGAATATAGATCACATCTGATGGTATTTGATTATGCAATAGGGTGAGCATCAGGGTTGAGAGCCCCAAAGAAGAAAACACCCCTGATTCACCAAGATTCAGGAAAGCTGATACTGTCATTTATTTTCCTTTTGCTGCTATGGAGGGTAGAGGGTGGGGAGTTATGGTTGGAAAGCCCAAAACTACCGTTCCCTACTTTTGTTGCTTTAAACTGAACCCTAACTGATGCATTAACACAGTTTTTTTTTTTGCAAAGAATATTGAATAGGTGTCTGCAGAATGGCCACAGTCTGCAAGATACTCTGCCAGGGAGACACAGGAACAGGTAAGATGAATAGAGAATAATGGATAGGTAAGTGTATTATGGATTTTATTTGCACACACCAAGGGTGTGTAAATACACAATTGCCTAGTCTTTAGTTTTTACAATTGCTGGTGCCTGGATTTGTGGCTTTACTTGCCTGTACCTTTCCTGCGATACCTGTAGCATGACAGAGTGGTATCTGGGGTCGTAAACAATGCTGAATTTATTCAAAAGCACCAGTGCTGAGTGTAAAAAAACATGTCAGATATAGTAGCTTACTTCACTTTTCTGAGTTTTCAAGAAAGAAAAAGTTGCTGCATGTAGAGACTGCAAAGTGAGTCACTTGGTGGCTTGCAAAGATTCAACACAAGCATTAACAAGTGTTGCTATGGGTACGCTCAAAATACTTGCGTTGAAGCTGCTGAGCGACTTGCCCTGCTGTCTCTACAAGCAGTGGCTTTTTCTTTCTTAAAAAAATCAGAAAAGGGAAATAAGCCACTAAACCTGACATGTTTTTTACACTCAGCACTGGAGTTATTGAATAAATTCAGCATTATTGTTTATGACCCCAGACACCACTCAGTCACACTACAGGCACTGGAGAAAAGTAAAAGAACACCATAATAAGTGGATTTTGGGTTATTATGGCTTCTCTTAGAGTGTAATAACCTGAAAACTGGTTATTATGACATTTGACCAGTACTGTAATCTGGTTGATATTTGGTGTGACCAATAATTATAACACAGTACTGTACAGACTTATCCTATATAGAACAACAGGACTTAAAGGAAAACTACACCCAAAACCTGAAAAAATATATGTTGTGTAGAGTGTTTTAATTTGTATGTGAAGTTCTAGTGTTTCCTTCCCTCTGACTGGTATTAGGAGTTTTTCACAAATTAGCCTGCTAGCTTTATGCTAGGTTTACGACCCCTGGGGTTCTCCATACCTGACAGTGTAATTGTATTTCTGGTTCCCACAGTGCATCTTGTCTCACGTGACTGTGATGTAAGAGAGACCCAACATTCAGCACATGCATGCCAAACAAACTAAATATCTTGGAAGCTTTACAAGCCTCACAAAAATTATCAGCAGCAAAGTTTTCAGGAAAGTAAAAACTTTAGGATGAGGGTGGTCACCAAGCTGAATTCTACAGATTTTAAAATATAGCCATCTCTGTTGTTGTGAACTGATTGTAACGCAATGCTTTCTGCTGGATTTACGGTCTCTTCTACATCACCATTACATGAAACAAGGTGTACTGTAGGACAAAGAAGTGCAATAAAACTATTTGATATGATGATCTCCAGGGGTCGTAAAACTACCCTAAAGCTAGCAGGCTAATTTAGGAAAAACTCCTAATACCAGTCAGAGGGAAGGAAACACTAGAACTTCACATACAAATTAAAACATTCTGTACAACATATATTTTTTTCAAGTTTTGGGTGTAGTTTTCCTTTAAGTACAGGTAGTTGCAAGCAGATGGAAAGCAGGAGACACCCTTTCTAGGGTAAGGTGCTAAATCCATTTTAAGGAGAATGACGAAGATAAGAACATAATCAGGCATAAAAAAGAGGCAGCAGAGTACTGGGGAGATGTAACTAATATTGGTAGAGGGAAAATAGGAAACATCCTAGCTTGGGAAAGGTAATAAATTGATCTCTATGCTTAAAAACTACAAACATGGGGGGACCAAATAGAAGAGGCTGCAAATGCAAATCCCACAGGCCCTAACTTACATGAAAAGGCAAAAAATATCTGGGAAGAATTCAGGAAAAAAGATTTTTTTCAGCAACCACCTCCTTTGCAATGAAGGAAAGCTGTAAGGATACAATATCTAGGGGGATTTGAAATATTGCCAGACAGAGTATTTGTGGGCCGAAAATTAATAAAAGAATCCTTTTTTTTTTTTTACTAATGAAATTCATGCATTAATACATGTGTCTGGAGACTCACTCTTTGATATAAGCTTCAAGACCCCCCCCCCAGGGTCTGGACATGTTTTGGTCCAAGTATGATGCGCAGCATTATTCTGAATACTAGTTACCATTCAGAGCAATTCCCCTCACTAAACCATCTATCAAGCTAGTGACAATATTATTTCAGAATGAAAATGTATTATTGCACAATATAACCCATTGACTGCAGCAACCATGTGAACTGCTGGGCTTGCCTCAACCAATATTTGATGAGAAACATTTTTGGACAGGGGGATGGAAATACAGAGTGCATTCAAGAAACAATGCTTCAGGCCCAGTTCATCTACCCAGTAGCATGTTTTTAGGAAGAGAGAGAGATGCCATTGTTTTTATATAGGGCAGCCTAAAACATGCTTTAAGTGTGGCTGATTATTGCATCCAAGTTGTGTGTGTGATAGGGTAAAATATAATTTATGTTTGGAGTCTGGGCACACCAGTACTGACTGTAACAATGATTTTAAATGTAACTTGTGCGATGAATCAGGACATGCATATCGCACCTGTCTATGGGCAGCACACAATATGACAGATAGGCCAGATCAGGATGTACTTTTGGTTAATGCTAAAAAAAAAGATATTACGGCATGAAAGGAACAAAATGCAAGGAATAGTGCAAAACCTAGTGAAAGTATACAGGACCCCCCCAGCCTTCCCGGGGGCCCCTACTCCAGCTACATTTCTTGAGCCTAATATTGAGATGCCTCCTAGTGAAAACACAGCACATGTTCAAGCTCTACCTACTGGCCTAAAAGAACCTCCCCACTGGAATGATGATCCCAGGTGAGATTAGCCCTACAGCAAAGAGAGAACAGAGCAGAGTGTGATGCCCCCCCATTACTGCTATATCTAGGATGTCAAAAAAAAAAAAGAGCTTTAAGACAGAAAAAAAAACAGATCTGAAATAGCCAAAGTCCCCCGACGCGTCCACTTAGAAATAAATATTACCTGCTTGCTCTTGAAACTCAGAAATCAGAGCAAGGAGGAGAATCGGAAACCTTTTCACAACCTGCAATCTCTTCAGACTCTGAAGGAGATACCTTAGCTAGTACACAGGCACAAGGTAAACAGAAATGCTTAAGGGGTAAGGCCTAGGAGAAGTACAAGAAGTGGGAAATGAGACACTAAAGAAATGACTGAGCCACTGTTCCTATCCCCGTATGGCTGATAATTTGACATTAAAGGTAGCAACTTTAAATGTCAATAGTATAAAGAACCCAAGATGGAGATTAATAGCCCTTTCATTTTTAAAACAAGGTAATTATGATATCTGTTTTCTTCAAGACACTAGACTGAATCTCACCTCTTTGGTTCATACAGCAAAACAAATGTGGTATCGGGCCCATCATATTACTCTTGGATTAGAGACATGTGATGGGGTAGGAATACTAATTCAAGGGGATGGGTATAAGGTAACAAGGATAAATGAAATTGTGGAAGGAAGGGCTTTATTAATTGATTTTCTGGTGAACAACGCAGAATGGAGAGCAATAAATATTTATGTTCACACTTCCAAAAAGGAAAGGGTGGATTTGTTTAATACCATAAAACCTTTTCTTTTTATGACAACAAATGTGATATGGAGGAGGGAATTTTAATTGTGTAGTAGCAAAACAGGACAGAGAAGCTAAAATGGATAAACTCTACTGTGATACAATGTGTTTGACAAGCATTAAAGCACTAGGATTACAAGATATGTATAGGGTGTTACACGAAAAAGGTGATCATACTTTCTTTAAGGAAACGTTAGCCACAAGAATAGATTTTCTTTTTCTCTCTAAATTTATAAGAATCCAAGAATCACAGACAGTACATGTAGAAACTTCAGATCATGTATTACTGATAGGCAAAATAGGATTACAGGATAGTATTAAAATTGGGAGAGGCTATTGGAAATTAAATAATGTACCAATGGAAGAAACAATAATTGATGAACAAATAAAAGAGCCGTTTAAAGCCAGAATGTCAATGGCAGGACTTACTGATAATCTCAGTACACGGTGGAGAGATACAAACATGATTTTAAAAGTTTTTATTCAATCCTTCAAACAAAGTAGTACAAATAAATATAAAAAAATACTTAACATTACGGAACCAACTGAGAAGATTATATTTCTATAGTAAATGCACAGGGGAACAATTTATTATGCAAATTCAGAAAATCAAAAAGGAGATGGTAAATCTACAATATTTTAGGGCAACATCAATGTTGTAACAGCACAACCTATGTACACCAGGGAAAATAACCATTGGAGATACCTTTGAAAACTGTACTAAGAGAGCCAGTGCTTAATAAATGAATTCTGTTTACACTAGTAAAGGTAATGAAGTCTTCCACACACAGGATATCTTAAAAGTAGTACAGAAATATCTAAAGAATAAGTAAGCAGCACCACATTTAGAAGAACAGGAAGTAATAAAGATGCTTAAGGGTACAAATTTTCCAATCCCTCCCCAAAATGAGATACAGAACTTAATTCATCCAATCACTAAAGAGGAGATAGTGCAAACTATAGAACAACTTAAGAATGATGTAGCTCCAGGATTAGATGGGCTAACATCTGAATTTTATAAAAAAAATATGTCATAGAGTTAGGAGACATCTTGCAGGAGGTTTTTAATTGGATATTAGAAACAGGAACTATGGATTGCCATCTTAACACCACTATACAACTTTTGTCTGCACAAAAAACAAGATAGATGAAATTTACAAAATTGGAGACCACTGAGTCTCATGAATATGGATTTAAAAATCCTGATGAAAATTCTGGTTAAAAGATTGATTAAACTAGCTCCCTATCTTATCACCATTACACAAACATGTTCAGTGTTAGACTGATCCATAAATTAAAATTTGTTGATATACAGGGAATTAATAGAACAGGGTAAGGAAGACACATTCATTGGATACCTTATATCCATAGATCAAGAAAAAGAATTTGATAAAATATCACATAGTTACATGGTACAAGTTGTGTTAGCATATGGGATACCACAAACATTTTGTGACTGGATAACCACTTTATATAAGAGAGTCACAACCACCCCCCTAGTGAATGGGCATCTTGGATCGTACATTCCAATACAAAGAGGTGTCAGACAAGGATGTCCAATGAGTCCTTTATTGTATATTTTCTATTTGGATCCATCGTTGTGAATGAGTCAACAAAACAATTTGATCAGGGCAGTACAGCCAGCACAGAGTAGAACTGAAATCAAGACTACAGCCTATGCGGATGATGTGTGTGTTTTTTATAAAAGATTTAGATTGGGGGGAGTAATGGATATCATACAGAGGTTTTCAAAAACCACAGGGGCATCTACAAATACTTCAAAGAGTATAATATATATACACTTAGTCCCACTACACCTCTGGTAAATAACCTATGAGGTATCAAAGGCTCAACTGAGCAATTTAAATGACTGGGGATTACTTGTGGGCGGGGGGATAATAGTGCCAGAAATTTTATGGAAAAAATAGAATATGCTAAAGATAAAGTGAAAATATGGAAAAGTTGGCAGCAAACAAAGAAAAAAAAGGTATTAATAGCAAAAACATTTCTCTTCCCTATCTTTACATATTTAAGTGCAATCTATCCTATCATTCATTTGGAAACTACAATATTAAGCCCAGTGTTTTAAGTCATTTGGGAGAGTAGACTAACCCCTGTTAAAAGAGAAGTCTTATACCTCCCGGTAAAACAAGGTGGTTTGACTATGTTAAACCCTATAGCTTTTTTTGACAGTATGTATTTGTTTTATAATCTAAAAGATCCTAGAATACCTGGAATGTCAATATGGGGCCTGTTTGCTCAAGAATGGTTGAACACTGTATTTGAAGCATGGACAGGGCCAACTGGAATGCCTAACTCTTTTAGGACTGGTCCTGAATATTTTAGGCCAGTATTAAAGAAACTGAGGAAATGGCACTAAGAGCCACCACATATAGCAGATAAACAAAGGAAACAAATTTATGATATCATTCAGGAGAAAGCATTTACTGTTACCCCAGTATTTAAGGGAATACCAGAGGAAAAAACTGGGGAAGTTAAGAGTATGTTGTGTGATCCAAGAACTCCTCCAAAAATATGGGACGTGGTTTGGTTATATTCACATGGAAGACTAACTGTTAAAGCAAACACCAAGCATAAAAGTCAAGCAGAAAGAATTTGTCCGAGACAAACATGCATTGCTGTAGAGGAAACTATGGAACATTTCTTATTACTATGTCCCTATGCTAAAGCCTTTTAGCAGTTAGTAGAGCAAAATTGGAAAAATTATCTATGGGGAGTGTGGTCATATGAAGAAATAGTAGGAAGATTTTCTCACAAATCTTTGCAGATAGAGAAAAGTACTGTGAGAGTGATATTAACATGCATAAACTATTCATTATGGCAGGCTAGATGCAAATTTGTACTGCAACAATATTATGTAGAACCAGATCATTTGTTAAGAATGATAGAGCATGAAATTAAGCAATAAGGCACAACAGGGTGTGGGTTATTGGGGATTTACCCATGACTTGTTTGGTGTGTCACAAGGTGCAACCAAGTGACTTACCCACACAAGAAGTGGGTAAATCACCCAATACCTCACACCCCGGAGTGCCTTATTGCAATTATACAATGGACTTACGTGTAAAATACATTTAAAATGTGCTTAATTATGTATTTTATAAATGCCATTCCTCAGCTGTGGGTTATGCAGGATTTACCCATGGTCATGTGACATGTTTTGACCAATGAGTTTACAGGATTTTCTCACACCATTGTATAATAAACAATATTTGCTATCAAGAAAAAAATGAAGTTACCTAAAATGTATGGATTGGAAGGTGGCAAAATGTCCCAT
The DNA here is from genome assembly GCA_016271365.2 of Neoceratodus forsteri. Classification (NCBI taxonomy): domain Eukaryota; kingdom Metazoa; phylum Chordata; order Ceratodontiformes; family Ceratodontidae; genus Neoceratodus; species Neoceratodus forsteri. The sequence continues at coordinate 443,803,901 of CM057457.1, read as the reverse complement.
TCCTGAAGGATAAAATTGGTTAAAGCCATTTGAAAGTATAGATAAAACTATCAGCTCAGAGCCCTAGAAAGAGTTTTATCTTTGTATTTTATTCTTATCCTTTTGATTTCTTGACTAATTTAAGAAATATATTGTTTATATTTTGTTGTATATTATGATAATTAATACAAAAGAAGATGTGATTATTATTGTATGTATTGTATCGTAGTACTGTATTTTTTATTTTCAATAAATATTCCCCTACTCTTCTCGAGAAGTGCCATGGGATCTTTAACATCCACCTGAACTACCACCAGAACAGGCAGATGGGATCTCAGTTTAATGTCTCGTCCAAAAGACGGCACCTCCTGAGTGCAGCACCCCCCTCATGCTGCACTACAGTGTCAGTACTGGGATATTAACCCAAGTGACTGGTGTGGGGATAGAACCCACAGCCTTCTGATCTCCTGGACTCAGCGGCAAGTGTGCTACCTGCTGAGCCACTGACACTGCTAATTTATTTGTGAGCAACTCACAATTTTGTCACTGTATGTAAAAACATTCATTTTGTAATATCATATGTATAGTTATGTACAAGTATGTTTGTAACTGTCAGTTATTTCCATGTAATTAACCCTGGATTACCCCTGAAAAGAGACTGCTTAGTCTCAGTGTTTAATCTCTCTCCTGCATTTTCGCAAATCAGGTGTGGGGTGTGCCTTAGGGTTGTTAACCCTTACACTCACTCCATTCCATCAATAAATAAGCTAAAATGGGGTTGGGGGGGGACTGTGGAGCCTGAGCAAGATGGAGGCAGATTGAAAACGCTTCACTATTATGCATCATTTAAATCTTAAAATATACCATTATTGGTTAAGGCATTTTGGCTTTTCAGTGAATTATCTGCAGCTGATACCGCACTAAACAATATGGGCAACCCTCATAAGGACAAGGCACTGGGAGAAGGTGCTAAACAGAAAACAGTTCATGGGCCTCCCACCACAAGGACAACGCAAATCCGTGATCTGGAATCAGAGGAGGGTACAAAAGAGGAAACCTTGCAAACTTTAGAAGCCAAGCTTAATTGGCTCCTCTCATCAGTGACAGATCTCTCAAATAAATTTGATACGCTAACTAATCAGGTGGCTACTGTTGAAAACTCTGTAGAGCAGGTCCAAGTAGCTCTTATGTAGAGGGTGGTGGATTCATTGAAAGGCCTTTCTGAGGAGGTTGTATGGTCAAAAACAGTGGAAGAAATAAAAAATGCATGTGACAGACATAAGGCACTTTGGTGGGGGTAGGAAGAAGTAGACTGTTGGTTAATTAGGATCTGCAGCTTATCTAATAGGTAGGGAAATGGGCTGACTGGGTGGGCCAAGTGTTCCTTATCTGCCATCAAAGTCTATGCTTCTATGTTTCTATGCCTACTGTCATATTGTATCCCAAACAGTGAGAAAGGCTTTCTATTAAGCTTGTGTTTAAAACAGAAATGTTTTTTAATTCTGTAGCTATTACTGAAGCAGTTGCCAGTGCATGGTGTGACACTTAGACAGCTGATTCTGATTAATCTATGCTTTCTGTAATATAAAAATGTGTTATTGAATGTCTCTTTTGAGACATGCCGTGTTCCTGGAATGACCCCCCCCCCCAGGTTTCAACTACAAGCTGTTAACCTATAATCCAGGAGATAATTACAGGCTAGAAGAGACAAAAAATAAAGGATCTCCTGTTTATCTGGCTTAATTGTAGCTGCCAGCTGCTAGGATGGAAATCATAAACTTTTATGATGTTTAGAGGAAGAAACCAGGTTATGTCACTTTGGTGCTAAGTCATAAATGGTTCTTTGATGTCTGTGAAGGGCAAAAAGACACACTAGATCAAATGGTTATGGGGAAGTGAGTTTTTGCTGATGACACCTATTTCTTCTGAATGATAAGACATACTGGTTGTATAATTTTTGATAAACAGAGGAGGAGCTCGGTGACATCATGGAGAAGGCAGGTTCAAGACAGTGTTTTAATTATGCTGTGACTGACCTTTAGAGTGATATATACATGTTTGGACTCTGAAGAAGAAACATCTATCAGCACTATTAGAAGATATACATTAGATAGACCAGTCTAAGTGTATGGTTGGTAGGAATTTGCACTTTTAAACCTTGTTCTTTTAAGTGATTGTATGGTTTTGTGATATATTGTTCTGTATTTACAGTTTACATATTTTTTCTATTTTGAAGTAAAACCTGTATTGTAAGAGACTATTTGGTGTGCCTCCAAAATTCTTTATTTGACAAGTGAAGCATATATGGTTAAAGCTGACTCTGTGCAAAAGCTTACTGGTTTACCAAACTGGGAAAAGGTAAAAGTTTATCTGAGGTCTTTAACAGAGTTTTAAGGGTTCATTTTTGTACACCAGGTTAGGTGCCTATAGGCAAAAGATATCTGGCATTTCCCCGAAGAGCAGAATTATCTGAGCCTGTATATTTGGGTACGCTAGCAAGAGGTTCACAGTTTGAATCCCTCCAGAACTTGAGACCAAAGGTTGATTCGAACCCTCAAAACAGATAGGACGGTTACCCTGTTTTTGTTCCTGTTCACAATACTGCGCCCGGTGGTTGGCACTGTGGGAGCAGAGGGCCTGACCTGCTGAGTGGAATTGTGACACATGGTAGTTATTGGGAGTGTGGGTACAGATTTTAAATATGGCGGGGTTTTATGTTTTGAGGGGGCAGATTGATTGGAGCCATCATTAATGAAGCTAACTGGATTTTCATCCATGTGTTTTATTGAGATTTACTCATGCATAAAAGACCCAGTCAGCCAATCAGGTTTCTAGATTTAAAAGTGCCATTTTATAATTAAGCAAAAATGCATGACAGGGTGTGGTATATCATGGGATATCGTCACACCTTGGGTAAGCCAGTAGTATCTGTACACGTACCAAATTTCGTGTTAATTGGACTGTACTTTTAAAATAAGACAAAATAATTGAAATTGAAAATCTGGCAAAATACCACAAAATTGTCACACACAGTGCAGGAAATTCTGTGGAATTTGAACAGCAATTCTGTGTGCATTCTGAGGCCAAAATATACAGGTTACTCACCTGTAACAGGAGTTCTAGGAATGGTATATGTTGTTCATCCACACTATCTAGCAGGTTCCTTGCCGCTTTAAATCTTGCCGGAAGGTCTTCAAGCTAGCTCCTCCCACCCACCCGGGTGGTAAAACTCTCAGCTCCGCCCCATGACACCAGATCTGGCCCGCTGGAAGCTCAGGTTGCGCGTCAAGCCGAGGTCAGGAAATTGGTAGGGATGAACATATACCATTCCAGAACTCCCGTTACAGGTGAGTAACCTGTATTTAGGGACATGGATATGTTGTTCATCCACACTATCTGGCAGACTCCTAGCAGTTCTCCGGGAGGAGGGAGGCAAAAGCACCTATATATGCCTTGGGAACGAGATTGGAGAACCGAGGCCTCAAAACCAGCATCCCGACGTGACTCAAGGTCGATGTGGTAGTGGGTAATGAAGGTGTTTGCTGACTTCCAGGTAGCAGCCCTGCAGATTTCCTGGATAGGGACGTCCCTGGAAGCAGCCACCGTTGCAGAAGTATGGCGGGTAGAATGAGCTCTTATCCCTCTGGGAGGCTCCATGCCTGCCAACTCATAGCAGAGATTTATGCAGGAGGTGACCCATCTGCCTATCGTCCGCTTGGCTGCAGGTCTGCCAGGTGCGGCTTCAGCGTAGGTGACAAACAGCTGGCGAACCTCTCCCCGAATTTCAGCCGTGCGCTCCTTATAATAAGCGAGCGCCCTTCTAGGGTCCAAAGTATGGAGCCTATATTTGGCCTCCGAGGTGTGATTGGGGTAGAACACCGGCAGAGTCAACACCTGATTAAGGTGAAACTCCGACACCACCTTCGGAAGGAATTTCGGGTGGGGGCGCAGGACAACCTTGTCCCTGTGGAAGACCAGGTAAGGAGACTAGATGCTGAGCGCCTGGAGTTCTCCCATCCTTCTGGCTGGCGTGATAGCCACCAAGAAGGCGGTCTTCCACGACAGGTGGGGAGACCACACCTGTGCATTGGTTCGAATGGCTTGCCCATGAGCTTTGCCAGTACCAGCAGTAAATCCCACGGAGGTGGGGGTTCCCGCACTGGAGGGGAAATGTGATCAAGGCCTTTAAAGAAGTGCCCGACCACTTTCTCCTGCGCCACTGACTGCTGACCGGCCCACGCCCGTAAGCAGAAATGGCTGCCAGGTGCACCTTAAGGGTCGTCGACCTAAGCCCTTGACTAGATAGGGACCATAGATAGTCCAAAATGCTTGCCACAGGACACGAGAAAGGGTCCAACCCTTTATCCTGACACCAAATGGAGAACCTCTTCCATTTGAAGGCATAGCATTTTCTGGTCGACTCCTTACGGGATGCCTCAACGACGTTGAGGACCTCATCGGAAAGACCCAAGGCCTGGAACTCTAGCCGCTCAGGAACCAGGCCGTCAGGTGCAGGGATTGAAGGTCCGGATGGAACACCTTCCCCTGATTGACTGAGAGCAGGTCCGGGCGAGCTGGAAGCTGCCTCGTATCCTGGAGCTGAGACTGAGGAGATCTGGGTACCAGAACTGGCGAGGCCAGTCTGGGGCTATCAGAATCACCTGCGCCTTGTTCCTCCTCGCTTTCAGCAGGACCCTGTGAATCAGGGGAACAGGGAAAGGCGTAAAGAGGCCGGGGTCCACAGCCTCGAGAAGGCATCCCCTGCAGCGAGCCCTGCTGAGGCGGGCATGGAACAGCCTCAGCTTCGCGTTCTCCCTGGAGGCAAACAGGTCCACAAGAGGTGTGCTCCAGCGGGAGAACAGGACTTGTACTATCTCCGGCAGGAGAGACCACTCGTGCGATGCAGCCCCTATCCGGCTCAGGGCATCGGCCAGGGTGTTGGAGGCTCCTGCCACATGAATGGCCAGGAGATCCGCCTCCAGGCTGCGCACTAGTGACCAGATGCGGAGAGCTTCCTTGCATAAGAGCATGGAGCGTGTCCCGCCCTGGCGGTTTAGATAGTACATGGTCGTGGTGTTGTCCGTCTGGACCCGGACCACTTGACCCCGGAGAAACGGAGCAAAGGCGGTGAGAGCTAGGCAGACCGCACGGAGCTCCAGCAGGTTGATATGGCATCGGGACTCCCGCGGGGACCAGAGGCCGTGCACTCAGTGTTCCCCCAGATGGGCACCCCAACCCATCAAAGAGGCGTCGGTCGTTAGAGAGACCGTCGGCTCGGGGCGGACAAACGGGATACCCTCCCGCAGATCGGACGGAACGGTCCACCACTGGAGAGCGTTCCACATCTCCTGGGTCGTCCACACACGCTGGTCCAAAGGATCGCAGTGCTGTGACCACTGGCTGGCCAGTCCCCACTGGAGGGGAAGCATGTGCCAGCGTGCCCAACGGACTACACTGGTACAGGCCTCCATGAGACCCAGGAGTCGCAGGAAGTCCCGGGAAGGTCGCGATTGCCCAACCAGAAATGATTGGGCAAAGGAGGTAAGAACCTCGGCCCTGTCGGCCGGGAGCCGTGCTCTGGCTCGAAGAGAGTCGAGCTCTGCCCGATGAAAGATATCACCTGCTTCGCTCGAGTTCTGACTTGGCCTCGTTGACTAGGAGGCCGAGTTGAGCAAACCGGAGGGCCAGATCCCTGGACCGCTCCACCTCCGACCTGGAGGGGCTGCTTCATGCCAAGTCCAGGTAAGGGTACACCGACCCCTCGGCGCTGCAGGAATGCTGTCACCACTGCCATGCACTTGGTGAAGACCCTGGGAGCTGGAGAGAGGCCGAAGGGCATGGCCTGGAACTGGAGGGATCCCTCCGCCTGAAGCGGAGGAATCTCTGATGAGATGGACGGATAGGGACGTGAAAGAACGCTGCCCTGAAAGTCCAGAGAACAGAACCACGCCGTGTTCCAGAGATGGTATTATCTGAGCCAGAGTGACCATTCTGAAGGTTCGAGACCTAGGAACTTGTTCAGGTCGTGGTAGTTAGAATGGGTGCCAGCCCCGTCCGTTCGGGACCAGGAAGTACCTGGACACGAACCCTGGTTCTGATGGAGGGTCCTCTATCTCTTTTATCACCCCTTTCTGAAGGAGGAGGGTGATGTCGGCTCGACGAGCCTCTAGAGAGTCTGGGGACCCTGAAGCCCCCCTTGGGGTGACGGCTCTGAAGGGTGGAGCCCTCTCGAATTCCAGAGGCAGGCCTCTTCCCACCACCTCCAGAACCCACCTGTCCCTGGTAACAGCGGACCAGGCGGAAAGGAAGTGCCAGAGCCGTCCCCCCATGGGGGAACCAGGGGCGAGGTGACGGGGATGGGGCGACACCCCTCAGCCCGTCACTGTGCAGGCTTGGAGGAAGGACTGGCCGAGGGACCACCAGGGCCTTTTCCTCCTTGCTTCCTATTAGAGGAAGCTGACGGCTTGGGCTTGGAATACCAAGGTCTAGCCTGCTGGCCCTGACGTTGTTGGGCCGGGCACGCAGCAGGAGCAGAGGGGCGAAAGGGCTTAGGCTGAGGCTTACGGCCCTTGTCCTTCTGCGTGGACGAGACCGAGTCCAAGGTGGCATTGGACTTTTCGATCCTCTGGAGGTGGCCTTCCACTCCAGGGCCGAAGAGGTCAGTTCCCAGGAAGGGAACATCTGCAAGCTTGTGCTGGGTATCTGAGGTGAAAGTGGATATCCTCAGCCACGCCCGCCGGCGCATAGCCACTGCAGCCGCCACTGACCGGGCACAAGAATCCCCAATATCCAGCGCAGTCTGGAGCTGCTGCTTAGCTACTGCCCTGCTCTGGTCCCGCACCTGCTTTACTGTGGTCTGCAGGTCCGCGGGAAGATGAGGGCGACTCATCCAGGGAGCCCAACAGGGCATGGGAAAATGTGCTATCAAGACGGCGAACTGGCCTGGACGGGCAGGGGAGGAGGCAGCATACACTTCCGCCCGCATAGTCCAGTTTCTTGGACTCTTTGTCGGGCGGTTTGTCCACGTCCTGGCATTTCCGCACGCGGAAAACACTGTCCGTGACCAACCCCTCGGCGAAGGGTGTTGGAAAAGCGGACAGAGAGCTGCAGGACTGCATACTTCCTGGCCATCCTGGCCGAAGGTGCAGGACAGGAAGCCGGACGCTGCCACAATTCCAGGGCCGGACCAACAATGGCTTCGGCCACCGGAAAGGCCTCCGTAGGAGAATCCCTTCGGTCCAGAATCTCAGTGAGGGGATATCTAGCCCATTTGGACACTGGTTCGAGCTTCATCCCAGTGGATTCTGAGATGAGCCTGAGTAGTCCAAGGAAGGATGAAGGGCTATCGTCCATCGACTGCCCCCCAGAGGACTCCAAGTCCAGGCACTTGGAAAACAGGGAGGAGTCATCGTCCGACTCCGACGAGTCGCTGAATAGCTGCCTAGAGCCTGCGCCACCCTCCACGTGCCGAGGCTTATCGGGAGTGAGGGTGACCAACAGCCTATGGGGAAGGCCATGAGCCGACCACGAATTTTTTGTCGGGGCCCCGACTGTTGGTTGAGGCGGAGACGGTTCCACCAGTATTGGTGGGGCAGCAGGAATAGACCAAACAACCGGCCTGGAAACAGGCTCCTCGACCACCGCGAGAGGTTGTTTCGGCCATTCCGGTGACAACCATTTTATGGCCGGAGAAGAGGCCTGAGCCGGCTTATTTCCAGCCAGAATTAGTTGTTGCCACATAAGTTCCTCATATTTTCAAGCGCAATTTCGCATGGCCTCCCTAGGTCAAGGAGGAGGAAGATGAGGAAGAAGCGGCGACGCGCTTACCACCGGTGCCGAGACCGAGACCGCCTGTGTCGAACGGATCGGCAGGACCGCCAAGATGTCCGAGACCGACCGAATTTAGCCAGGCCGAGGTCGGCGCGGCGGGGAGCCGGATCGCAATCCTCGCTCGGTCGACAAATCCGACGGCTCCGGAACCGGAGGCGCAGATGAGCCGACGGTATCCACAGTCCTCGCTGGGGGAACCAGGAAGGAGGGATTTTCGGCTTCTCCAGCCGACAACCCGTCTGACGGGTCAAGAAAGATCTCGACCACGTCGGCGGGTGTCTCGGTCACCTGACCTGACGGGGGCACCGTGAAGCCAGTGGCTGAAGCCGATAATTCGACCGAAGTCGACTGTCGACAAGGGGAGGGAGATCTTTCCCGCTCCCAAGAGCATCGACGATGGGACTTACCCTTACTTTTCTTTGACCGATGAAACTGTCCAGAAGAAGTTGGACCATCACCTTTGGTTGAGAGGGTCAAGCAAAGCTCCTTAAAAGAAGCCGAATAGGAGGCCCCGTGAGACAGGGCGAATGCCGCGGCCGAAGATGTAGCGGCATGAGCCGCCTCCTCCTCGAGGGCGATCATCTGCTCAAGTTGTTCTGCGGAGCCCGCAGCTGCGGACACCGCCAGTCGGGCCTCCTTGGATTTAACCGGAGGAAATCTCCTTCCGGGGCACCCAAGTTGGAGACGGGCAGCGCGATCCTCAAGGACGTAGACCGAAAAGATGAGCACAGTTCGCAGGCTTGCGGGTCGTGCTCTTGGCCTAGGCAGTAAACGCACGTGGAGTGCGGATCCGTCCGAGACATCTTCTGCCCACAGGGGCATCTCCAAAACCGAGTCGATTTGTCCATCACAGCCGCGAGGGATGAAGACCGTGAAGGTGTAGAAAAGTTTTGAAGAAATTTTCAAAATCGAAGTTTTTAGGCCCAAAGCTTAATCGCAGAGCGTTAAGGAGGGAACCTGAGCTTCCAAGCGGTAAGGAAGATCTGGCGTCATGGGGCGGAGCCGAGAGTTTTACCACCCGGGTGGGTGGGAGGAGCTAGCTTGAAGACCTTCCGGCAAGATTTAAAGCGGCAAGGAACCTGCCAGATAGTGTGGATGAACAACATATCCATGTCCCTAGAAGTTATATTCCCACATTGCTCCAAGCCATAACCACATGCACTGCCACCTGTGAGTCATGGCTTTAAGAATCAACTCAGGTTTCCCTCCCTGTGTTATATGAATGATAGTAGTAGCTGTAAACTAGGGAAATGGGCAGACTGGGTGGGCCAAGTGTTCCATATCTGCCATCAAAGTCTATACTTCTATGTTTCTATGCACCCTTTGCAGACTGTGTGAGAGGCCTTTCAGCGCCATGCATTCCTGCTTAGAGTTGAACCAGCATAATACAGTCCATGATGCTTTGCATTATGGGGGTATGTGTGATTTTGTATTCCTCTGAAACTTGACTTCCTGGCCAATGCCCAATGCTCACTGCCTCAATGCTTATGCACTAAGGTTCTTTGTCTTTTAGTTTTTTTTTTTAGTTTTTATTGAGCTCACCACAGCCCAAACCCAATAGACCAACTTAGGATATCTGGTTCATTTCACTGGAGTGTCATACAGATGAGGCACACTGATAAGTCCTGGTAGGATAAAACACGTGTATGTGTCTTTATGGGGGTGTGTGTGATTTTTTGTATTTCTTTGAAACTTGCTTTCCTGGCCAGAGCTCTTTGTGGAAACCATTGCCACAGTGCTCGCACGCTGAGGTTCTTTGTCTTGAAACACGTGTCTGTGTCTTCTGCTGGCACCCTTTGCAGACTGTGTGAGAGGCCTCTTGGCATCATGCATTCCTGCATAAAGTTGAGCCAACATAACATTTTGTGGTGATTTGCATATTTTGACTTATTATTTATATAGTGCCCAATCCCAGGGGCTCTGAGCATTGAACAAAAATTCCTACATTATAAAAATAGAATATTTCAGAATATACAACAAATAAAGAAAATTATAAATACATATAAAAGCTAATAATGCAATGCTGGTCAGCAGGTGAATTTCCAGCTTGAAGATTAAACAGTGCCAAACATCTCCTAAAAGAGGAAGGATTTCAGGTCCCTCTTGAAAGCCTCCAGTGAGGGGGCTTCTCTGAAAGTCCTGGGAAGCCTGTTCCAAAGGGCAGAACTGGCAGATGAAATGCCCTTATTGCTAGAGGATTTCAGCCTTACCCTTGGAATGGCTAGGAGGCCTCTTCAGAGGTGTAGAGGGGCAAGAGGTCTGATAAAGAGTCAGTAGGTCATACACATAACCCGGGACCCAGACTGCACAGGGCCTTATAGATCAGCAAGCTGACCTGGAAGGTGCTACACCACTTCACTAGTAGCTACTGCAGTTCATGATCAGGGTTATATGAAATGACCTCAGAAGGCCCATCATCAACAGGGCTACTGTGTTTTGCACCAGCTACAGATATCATAGGACACTTCCCCTCACTCCGAGTTATAAACTGTTGCAGTAATCAAGTCTCAAGTCTTCTGGTAGGATAAAGGTTTTAATCCAGGAGACATTCCTAACATGATAAAACCCACTCCAGACTACCTTCAACACCTGAAACTCAAGTGACAACTTCTCATCCAGAATGACCCCCAGATTCTTAACCTTAGCAAAGGCCATAAACTCAGAGGAACCCAATCATAGGCCAGTCCCTTATATCATTGGCCCCCACACCCCCTTCTGATCAGGCTCAATAACCAGTACCTCTGACTTGTCTGGACTGAGTCACAACCAGCTTTATAACATCCAATCCTGGATTTCGGTCAGGCACAAACGTATAACCTTGATTGCACCAGGTGTCCCGGGCACAAAACACAGATACAGCTGGGTATCATCAGCATAACAATGAAACACAAACTAATAATAATGTAATAATCCCTCACAGGGGCAGCACATACACTGCAGACAACATGGGAGAGAGACTGACCTATGGGGCACTGCACACAGTGGGAGTACAGGCAGTGAAGAGAAACTCCCAATCACTGCTCTCTGCATCCTGTCGCCAATATGTCTCCTCTCTCAAACCAGTGGATGACAATGCCGTGACTCTATGGTACTCCCTGAGATGATCCAACAACAACCCATGGCCCACAGTGTAAAAAACACTAAAGAGAGATCAAGGAGCTAGTTTTGGAACCTACTCATGAAGGAGCAATCTTAGACCTCGTACTCTCAAATGGGGAAAGTGAGAGGATCTCAGATCTAGAAATGTGTAGCCATTTGGGAACAAGTGACCACCAAACAGTGTGGTTCATGATAAAGTCAGCTACAGAGTTAAGCCATACAAAAGTGAGGGTTCTGGACTTCAGGAGGGCTGACTTTGGCAAGATGGGAGAGTGCCTTAGAAAAGCACTAGCAAACAGTCTAGAAGGAGGGATGGAGCAACAATGGGGAAATATCAAAACTGCCATCACAGAGGCAACAAGCCTTTGTGTGAAGCAAATAAACAAATCAAAATGAAAGAAAAAGCCACTATGGTTCTCAAAAGAGGTGGCGGTGAAAGTTAGGGAGAAAAAGATAGCAATTTGGAAGTGTAAGGAAACACAGAAGGAGCAGGACAGAGAACTGTACCAGTTAAGGCAGAAGGAAGCAGGGAGGGTAGTCAGAATAGCAAAGGCCCAAACTGAGGAAAAGATAGCCAACTTGGTTAAGAAGGGGGATAAAACCTTTTATAGGTATATCAAGGAGCGTAGAAAGACAAAGGGAGGGATAGTGAGGCTGAATAGAATAGATGGTGGGTGGGCAGAGAGTGACAGTGAAAAAGCAGGGATACTGAATGAATGCTTCTGTTCAGTATTCACAAAAAAAGGAAGTGGGGGAGGTGCCTAATCGAATTAAAAGAAGCACTCTGGAGAGGGGGGTCGATCCCAGTCTTTTCACAGAAGAATGGGTTCTGAAAGAACTCCTAAAACTGAAGGTGGACAAAGCAGTGGGGCCAGATGGAATTCACCCCAGAATTCTAAAAGAATTAAGCAGAGAACTAGTGACACCACTGACTACTCTTTTCAACAAATCATGGGAGAATGGTGTGGTACCTGAGGACTGGAAGAAGACTGATGTGATTCCCCTTCACAAAAGTGGGACCAAGACAGAGGCAGGAAATGACAGACCTGTCAGTTTGACCTCTGTGGTAGGGAAAGTGATGGAATCACTTCTGAAGGACAGAACTGTTGAGTACCTAGAGGTCTGTGGGGCACAGGACCCAAGGCAGCATGGGTTCTCAGCGGGAAGGTCATGTCAGATGAATCTAATTGATTTCTTTGACTGGGTGACCAAAGTAGTAGACCAGGGAGGGGCTGTGGACATGGCTTACCTAGACTTTAGCAAGGCATTTGACACAGTCCCACACAAAAGATTAATAGTCAAATTAACCAGCCTGGGAGTGAGTCCCAGGGTGGCAACCTGGGTAAAACATTGGCTGGACAATAGGACACAGAAGGTAATTGTAAAGGGAGTCCACGCTGAAGAAAGAGGAGTTACTAGTGGGTTACAGCAGGGTTCAGTACTGGGTCCAGTCCTTTTTAATGTCTTTATAAGTGACGTGGCAGAGGGACTGGAAGGAAAAGTATGCCTCTTTGCAGATGACACAAAGATCTGCAACAGGGTTGATACACAAGGAGGCGTAGAAAGGATGAGAAGGACTTGGCAAGGTTGGAGGAATGGTCAGAAGTATGGCAGCTTGATTCAATGCAAAGAAGTGCAAAATAATGCACCTGGGAAACAAAAACCCAGGCGAAGATTACACAATGGGGGGGTAGTAACAACAACAAAAATGGAAAGGGACCTGGAAGTAATCATATCAGATGACCTTAAGGTTGGCAAGCAATGTGAGAAGGTGGTAGGGAGGGCTGGGGGGATACTGGGATATATAGGGAGAGGCATCACCAGCAGAGAAGAGGAAGTTGTTATCCCCGGTACAGACAGTTGGTGAGACCCCATCTGGAGTACTGCGTCCAGTTCTGGAGACCCCATCTCTGCAAGGACATAGACAGGATGGAGGCAGTTCAGAGGAGAGCAACTAAAATGGTGCAAGGTCTGCAAGAGAAGCCATATGAGGAGACATTAAAGGAGCTTAATATGTATACCCTTGAGGAAAGGAGGGATGGGGGGACATGATAGAAATGTTTAAGTACCTCAGTGGAATCAACAAAGTCCAAGAGGGTAGCATCTTTCAGAAAAAGAGATGTGCAAGAACAAGGGGACACAATTTGAAGATAGAGGGGTGACAGCTCAGGGGCAATGTGAGGAAGTATTTTTCAAAGAGAGGGTGGTGGACACATGGAACAGCCTTTCTGAGGAGGTTGTGGGGTCTAAAACTGTGGGAGAATTCAAGAATGCATGGGACAGACATACGGCAATTTTTGTTGGGGGTAGGAAGAAATAGGCTGTTGGTTAAATAGGATCTGCAGCTTATCCTCTAGGCAGGGAAATGGACAGACTAGGTGGGCCAAGTGGTCCTTATCTGCCATCAAAGTCTATGTTTCTATGTTAAGGAGCGTGAGAACTGAGCACTCTCCTCGATCTGTACACCTGAGAAGATCATTCTGCAACCTGACCAGTGCAGTCTCGGTACTTTGCCTTGACCTAAATCCAGACTGGGGTGGGTCACAAATGTCAAAGGCCATGAGGTGTTCCTCAAGCTGTACAGCCACCACCTTCTCTATAAACTCACCCATAAAGGGGAGGTTAGAGCCGGATCTATAATTCACTAAGCAGTCTGAGTCCAGAGTTGGCTTTTTAAGAAGGGGTCTAACCAAAGCTGCTTTTAGCACCCCAGCAAAGACCCCCTCTGAAAGGGGACACCAGTTCAGTTTGGTGAACATCAGATCCAGAAACCACATACACCCAGCTATTAGGTGGTCAGGAATGGGTTCCACTCACAGTAGGTGGGGCCACAAGTCTGACACTGTCCCACAGACCTCTCATCAAAACTGGTCTAAACTTGTTCCAGGATTGTGTCCCTTTCCTCACCATCTCAGTACTGCTGGATCAAGATGGTCCAAATGAAGAGATCCCTGATGAAATCAAGAACATCCTTAGAGAAAAAAACCAAGCAAACATTTTACACTGACTGACTGAATTAGTTCTTGCTGGTAGCAGACAGACCAGATTAAAAAATCTGTCTGCCACCCAGAAGAGCTAAGCCAGTCAGTTTCTTCCAGTAACAATCTCCTCAGACAGAAATACTGCTTTTTTTGGGATAGCAACCTTTGCTGTTCACCTGGATCTTTTCCAACAGTGCTTCAACCTCTAACACTTAACTTAAGCTCCCTGAGCTCCCCATAAAACCATGGGGATCACAAGCGCCAAGTCAGGGGGCATGTACAGACTGGTGCAACTGCACTGAATGCTGAGGCAATGGACTAATTATAGGCAATCACTACCTCCTGCCATCCAACTGTGCAAGCAGCCAGCATGCTTGAGAGATCCACTACATCTGGAGTTCTTCTGTGGACAACCCATTTAAAAGGACTATAGTGAACCACATCTTTAAGGGATGGACTCCGGGGGACCCAGAAAGAAAAACTCACTGTGAAATTACCTGACCAACTAACCAGATCAATCCTGAGGTTATGAACCTCGAGCCCCAGAAAGGACACTAAGTCCAAGGCATTACCATGTTGATGAGTCATAAAGGCAGCCATCCGTACAAGGCAAAGTGAATCTATTAACTGGAACAAATTGTGGCCAAACCGTGAGAGTTCATTGTTAATCCAAAAATGGAAATCACCAAGAATTACCCATCTGGGTTACTCCACTCCCACCTTGGCAATGAAGTCTGTGAGTTCCTGCAGGAAAATGCTCTTACCCCCCCCCCCCAGTCTGGTGAATGAGAAGGACCCTGGATCCTGTACCCTGCACCTGGCCCGCCAGCACCACCATGCAGTCAAACAACACAGTAGTTCCAACCAGGTGCATAGTGAAATTCAACTCAGATCTAAAACAGATGGCCACTCCCTACCATGATTCCTCCATGGGCAGTGCGCCACCACCCCTCTAAAACAGGACTGGCATCATCACCCTGCAAGGTCTTTGTTATGCAAGCCAGATTGATTGAAGATTCAGACATTAAATCTGCCATAATGGCGGTCTTGCTCCCCATCAACACACGGATACTGCTGTGCACTGCCACCCAGGAGTCTTGGGACTGATAAACGGACTCAGGTTTCCCCACTCTGGTACTATACCAATTACACACACATAAACCCCTGCACTGCTACCTACAACCCCATCTTTTGAGAATGGACTTATGTTTCCCACTCGTGTATAATACCAATGATACATGCATAACACTGTGCACTGACACGTGTGAGTCCCAGTTCTGAGAACAGATTCAGGTTCCCCGCTTACGGATTATTAGGTCTTCTCAACATCTATCCTACAAATAACATTTACCAAGCCATTGACTTACTGTTGATGGTGCTTTCTTCAGGAGGCTGCTGGTTTAGGGCCTCATTCCCATTCCTTGACTCCAATATTGAGGGTTCTTCATCTTCCAGAATCAGTGTCACATAGTTTTCTGGGACTGGAGATTCTACTTCTGTTAAGAGAACAAAGGTAGCCCAGTGATACAGACACAACCTCTTACACTGCAACTGGAGAGCTGAGATTTGAGAATGGACTTAGTTTTCCAACCCTGGTATTACCCCAATGAAACAATCATAACGCCCAGCATTGCCACCTCAGGGTCTTATTTTGAAAATGGACTCAGGTTTTCCACATTGCTATTATGCCAATAATACAGATGTAACTAGGGCTGCAAGTTTGGTTCTACAAAAAACAAACAAAAAAACTCACTCCCAGCACTTTGAGTATTTGATTCTTTCAGACAGTGGTGAACTTTTAGGGAAGATAGGCAGACTTTTGGTCTGACTGATTCACTGTGGTCTGAAGGGGGTGAACTGGTTGAACCACAGACCTCAGTTCACACCCATCACCATATGTGTACAGCTTCTTTTGAGTTCATGTTTCTTGTAGCCTGACTTGGGGGGGGGCCGTCCAAGGTGCTGCCTGTTCTCTGGGGAGAGAGTTGCCCCCATCTAATGTGCCTTCCTCACCACCCAACAACCCAACAGGTTACTAGGTAGATAAGAGCAAAATAATCAGCAGTGTCAGTGGCTCAGTAGGTAGCACACTCGCCTCTGAGGCTGAGAGATCAGAGGGCTGTGGGTTCAGTTCCCACATCTGGCACTTGGGTTAATATCCCAGTATTGACACTATAGTGCAGCATGAGAGGGGTGCTGCACTTCTGAGGTGCCGTCTTTTGGATGAGTCGTTAAAACAAGGTCCAATCTGCCTGGATTGGTGGTAGTTCCGGTGGATGTTAAAGATCCCATGGCACTTATCGAGAAGAGTAGGGGAATTTCCCCAGTGTCCTGGCCAAATTTTCCTCATTCACTGAAAATACCACCAACAGCTTAATCTGGTTCAATTTCAGTTGCTTACAATCTGTATCCCTCCACCCCCGGTTGCCCCTGAAAAAGGGACTTCTAGGCCCAGTAGGCTTACCGGGTCAACAAAATTCAACAAACAAACAAAAGAAGGCACTAAGCCCATCAAGATTGCTCTCCACGTGAGTGGAAAACTTAAACCAGTAATTGCTTACAATAAAACTGTTTGTCTATAGCATTTTTAAAGCTATTGAAGTTATCCAAGTCAATAATGTATTGAGGTAAGTTATTTCAATGTTTGGTGACACTAATAGTGAAGCAATTGTCTCTACTATTAGTTTGGAACATAGGCACCATAACTTTTTTGTTGTGAGACCTCATATCACTACTGTTAAATGTATACTGAAATCCACATTCTGCAAACAAATCAGGTGAATGAAATATTTTTTGCAGGAGTAACAAGTCACCCCTTTGACGCCTACACTGTAATGTAAAAAGTCCAGTATCATTAAGTCTCTAAAGGTAGAACTTGTTTTGAATCTCAGAATAATTTTGGTAGCATTTCTTTGTACTCTCTAAATTTGTTTGATATCCTTAATGTAATGCAGAGACCATGCTTGTCAGCCTTAGTCTAAGGGAGGTCGCATATACGTTCTCTATAAAGACACAATGCAATGTTCTGTTCTAGTTGTAAAAGAACACCTAATCTTATTTAGCATTACCGAAGCTTTTTACAAAGCAAAAATGCAATGGTCACTAGCAGATAATTTATTGTTAACAAGAATATCCAAATCTCGTTCAATAACGGATTTTGTGATAATGGTCTGATTCAATATGTATGACTACTCAGGGTTATTATGCCCAAGATGAAGTACAACACACTTATTAGTGTTAAAATCAATTTCATTTTTAACAGCCCAGATCTCAGTTTTACCTAAATCCCTGACGAGGGATAAAGTGACTGCTCCCCCCAGGTTTAGTATCATTGGCAAACATTATGATATGATTCTCGAGGTCTTTATTTAAATCACTGATAAAGAGATTCAAAAGAGTAGGACCCAAAACTGAGCCCTGTGGTATACCACTGCTAACATTTACATCTTGTGATATGATATCTTGTTGTTTTACATGTTGTGTTCTCCCTTCTAACTATTTATCAATCCATTTTACAATAATAAGATTAAGACCCATGGCCGAGAATTCAGAGATTACATTGACAGGTAGAACCTTATCAAAAGCTTTTGAAAAGTCTAGCAAGATGATGTCGGACGGGACACCATCATCCAGAGTTTTACTGATATGGTTGCAGAAATGAATGAGATTAGTGGTGCAGAAAATCTAGGTTTGGTTTGATCAATCATATCTGTACTAGCAACGTATGCATCTATTTGCCTCTTAATTCGTTTTTCTACTAGTTTACTGCAATGGGATGTCAGATTAATCATTCAATAGTTTTCCATATTCCCTCTGCCCCCTTTTTGAAAATGGGGACTATAGTTGCTTTTTGTCATTCACTCGGTGCTGATCCCTCGATAGATAGATTAAATATTATTGATAATGGGTATGCCAGAAAATGGGCTGCTTTTTGAGTATGATAGGACGTATTTTATCTGGTCCTGGACTAGAATTAATGTTTAATTTTAATAATTCAAAATGAACATCCTCAGGTGATGAGCAATTAGGGTCATTATTTTCAGGGATTGTGATGGGTGGATGTGAAGCTTTAAAAGAAAAAACAGAAGAAACATAATTGTTAAAACTATTATCTCTTATAGTTTCATTATTCATAAGGTTTCCTTTTGCCTCAATAGGGCCTAGATTATTACTATGTGTTCTACAGTTCAAGTTAATATAGGAATACAATAACTTATTTTTACAGTGGACTAGCTTAAACTCAATATCTCCCTTAGTTTTCCCAATTAAATATTTTAGATGTTTAATTTCTCTGTAGAATGTCACTTTATTTGCTTCAGTCTTCGTACGTGTAACTTTTCTAAAAGCTGTAAGCTTAGTTTTGATTTTTGTTTTTAACTTCAGCTGTGAGCCATATTGGTAGTTTACCCTTATTGTTGCATTTATTTTTCAAAGGAATAAACTGATATTCCAGGAATAGAATTAGGTTTTTAACAATATTCCACCCATTGTTGGAATTAGCGTCTTTAAACAGTATGTCCCAATCAATTTTGGAGAGATGCAAAAATATAGAATAAAAGTCAGCTTTGTTATAATCCCTAATTTTAATTTTAGAGTATGACTTGTTGAGACAGGTAACTAAAGTACTAAGGACCATATTATGGTCACTGTTACCTAGTGGGTTGATGACAGTTACATCAGTAAAATTGTTATAAGTATTTGTAAGGATTAAATCAAGGATCCTATTGTCACAAACCCACTCAGCAGGTCAGGCCCTCTACTCCCAAAGTGCCCTCTGAACGCAGTCTTGTAAACAGTTTAACAGAACAAAGTAACCCTCTTGTCTGTTTTGTGAGTTCGGATCAACCTGTGGTCTCAAGTCATGGAGGGATTCAAACTGTGAACCTCTTAATAGTGTACCCAATGCACAGGCTCAGATATTTCTGTCTTCAGGGGGCCAGATATCTTTGCCTATGGGCACCTAACCAGGTATACAGAGATGAACCCTTAAAAACTTTAATAAAGACCTCAGACTTAAAATGCTTCTCTTTCCAGTTTACATCACCATTCAAGCTTATGCCTCGTGTCTACTATAACCATATATGTTTTTCTTACAAATGAAAATAAACCAAAGACAGACCAAGTATGCTCTAAAAAAGAATTTTACTAAAATAGATAAAAATATGTAAAACACAAAATACAGAACTATTATATCACAAGACATACACATCTTTTAAAAGAACAAGGTTTAAACTGTGCAAATTCCTATAAATATTGTTGTATTTATCTCTCTTTCTAAATACCTGTTTAAAGTGCTCACAGATGTTTCATTGTCAGAGTCTAGATAAAAAGTGTCTCTGAAGTAAAACAGAACATTCCTTAAAGCAAACTGTATTTGCCAACCCCTTTTTGTGTGAGGTCACCTAGCTCCTCCTCTGTCATAACATATAAAAAAAATATCTAATAAAAAAACAGGATGTCTTTTTCAAGAATTAAATTCTGCAATCCTCAGCATTACTTATATGTTCTTCAAATGATATCTTTTTTGATCTCATGATAAGCTTCTTCCTTCCAGGACATGAAAGCATCTTTATGATTTCACACTAATACATCACAACCTGCTTTTCTTCCTCTGGAAGAGTCATAAAATGGATATGCTCAACTCAAGCTACTTCCACCCTGTAATTAGCTTCAGGCCTTCCACATAACACCTGGTATCTAAAACCAGTGTGTGTGTGTGATCTCACATGCTGTTTCAGCATTTTCCCATGGCTTTTATCTTTCAGCTGAAACCTGGGGGTGGGTGCGAGGTCACTCCTAAAGAACCAGATTTTCAGCACAGACAGTCAGTAATATATTTTATATTAAAAATAATGATACAGCACTCAGAACTGGCTGTCCACGTCACACCTATCATTTCTGGTAGGCTCATTACCTAATTGTCCTAAATCATTAGGAAAAATTATCCACAAATACATTTTCCAATGGAGTATCACTGGTCATGTTATCCCAGTTAGCACCAGGTAAGTTAAAGTCATTCAATATTATGACAGCTCCCATACTAGATACCTCTGGCATTTCTTTTAGAAGGGAGCTGTTGTAATAGCCCACAGAATTAAGAGGGCTATAACAACAGCCCAACAGTACAGAATATCTTTTGGAAAAGGTCAGTTTCACCTATAAGGTCTCAATGAGACTTTCATGGTTAAATGGAAACTGATGTAAGTGAGATGTGATACAATAATTGACATAGAGGCAGACTACACCACCAATACTACAGTCTCTATTCTTATATTACAATGTATATCCTGAAATTTCTCTAGCTCAATCAGATACAGAATCCCACCAGGTTTCACTAATTCCGATTAAAATCAACTTTATGCAGTTTAATAAAAGCTTCCAACTCTACCTTTTTGACACTGTTAACGCTTCTTGCATTAGCCATCAAAATTGTATAGCTGTATTCCCTTGTGTTTGAGGAAATGTTGATCTACTATTTCTGTGACTGGTGCTGACACCCTCCCCCACTGCAGTCAGTTTCAATGGTTACTAATAAAGACCTCAGTCATTCTTCATAATAATGTACTGCCATGCTTACTTAAGTGGAGACTATCCCAGCAATAAAGATTGGGCCTTTCATGAAAATTCTCCCAGTGCAGCAGGCAGTAAAAGCTATTGCACAAGCACCAACCAGTTAACCAATTATTTAGAGCACTGATCTTAGTAGTAACGGCACTAGTGACTCTGGGAACAGGAAGTATTTCAGTAAAGCAAACTTGACAATTTTTAGCTTTAAGAAATTCCCAAAGTATGATGTAATCTTTTTAATGTCTTCAATACAACTTCTATTTATGTTATTGGTTCCAACGTGGATTACTACTAAAGAATATTTACCTTCATTATCAAGAATAGTGTTAAGCATGGAGTTGATATCCAAAATTACTGCTCCCCTGTAGCTGCTGCATGTCCTGTTAAATATGTCTGGATTACAGACAATTCGATCAATATGTTTAATTATGGAATCCCTAGGATAAATGCTTGATATCTTGGCGTCTCAACTGGCATACTATTAGCATTAATGATACCAATGTCTATTGTAAGCAAATTACTGTTAGAATCATCTGATGTTTGTATTGATGCAAGCGGGTTGGTGTCAGCACCCTTGACAGTTGTAGACTGATTGGTTTGTATATTTGGTATATTAACTGTACTTTCAGATGGAGATATGGTTTTAGAAGGTACAACATCCATATCAACTGATGCAACTGATTCAGCTTGTACCATATCAGTTCTGCAGATAACAGAGATACCAGGAGGCTCAACTGCCTCATTACTCACTAGTGGCTGTGACCCATTGTTTCTAGGTTCTGTGTTAGTATAGAGCCTGTCTTCCACTGAATGAGGTGGGGCTATGCAGGCCTCAGAACTTTGTCAGTTATTTAATGGGGTAAGCATGAGTAACAATTTTGAAGTGGCACAGTAAAATCCATGGCTCTAAGGCCTTTTTTCTATTATTGCCAGAGATTGTCACCCACTCACCCTCCTCGCACTCTCTGGCTCTTTTGTTAAATAGCCCCATTGCTAGCTGGTGCCTGAAGAATGTCAGTAGAGATATAGGAGCAAATACCTTAGGTACTATGAGGAGGTAGTACACGCAAGGGATTTATTGCAGGGGTACCATTTGAGGCCTCAATGTTTTAATAGATTTTTGAATATCTTGCTGATTATTAAAACATAATTGGTATTTGGTCCTGAAGTTATATATCTCATTTTCTAAGGCTGAGATGTGTAGGCATTTATCACAAGTAAAGCCTTCTACAAAGTCTGTTCCAGGTCATAGTGTGTACATCGAGCAAGCCAGACATGTATATGCCCAGTCCCCAATCTAGTGTCTTGATTCTATCAGTCATGGTCAGAATACACTAAGGAATGGCTATTAAGTGAAGGTATTGTCTGTATTTATTGAGGGGAGAGACACTTATTTCCTGTCACTATGTTTAAGTAATGATTTTGACTGATCAGAAGGACACCACAAATTGATACTCAAGTGTTGGCTGTTGTCCAAAGGAGTTTTTAACCATCGAAAAAATATTGCCTGGATCCATTCCTTGGCACTGCCTGATGATCTTGCCAGCCTGATACATGCCTTTGTCATGTTGAGGTTGGACTACTATAATTCCTCGTACCTGGGTCTTTTGAGAGGTAACTTCCACTGTCTGCAGATGGTGCACAACACAGCAGCCAGGCTACTGATGGGTGTATCTAGATCTGAATAATTATGCTGGTTCTCTGTGACTGCACTGGCTGTTGATAAGGTAGAGGATTGTCTTCAGGGTTGGATTACTGACCTATTAAGCCCTAAACAAGGTTGGCCTGGTGGTGCTGAGAGTGGAGGTGCTGTACACCACACCTCACGCCATGCTGGTGACCTGGATTTCAGAGCGAGCTTAGGCTGCTGGGGGGGGGCAGGATTGTACAGCTGCTAGACAAGCTCTCCACTCCCAAGAAGAGATCTTGAAGTTCCTGGTGCCGCAGCAGCATCTTGTGGTGACTGAGTGCCTCTGCAGCTGGGACCACTTCAGATGGGCACGGAGGAGGCAGATTCCTATGTAGGCCAAATGGGAACATGCAACTTGACATCCTGGCATCATCGCACATTCTCCTCCTGGTGGACCACACAGGAAAAAACCCTGAAGCATGCAGTATGAGGCCTGACTGACCCATGCTCTCCTGGCACAAATGAAGCCTGGCAGTGAGCGAGGGCTCAAGGGTGATCCGGTCTGTTCCCCTGTCCCCCTGGGGGCCTCTCTGTGAGGGGTAAGTCATGGTCTTCCCTGTCCCATCATCAAGATGGAGTCTGGGTCAGGGGGCAGCAAATCAGGCCAATAGGGGGTCAAGTGTTTCCCCACAACTCTGAGGAGCATAAAGAAAGCTGAAAAAAAAGAAACCCTACATGATCAGGACCAAACTCTCTGCAAAACCTCCTGGTTCTCCACTGCCCAGCTCTCCCTCTTCATTTCTCTGAGGGTGGCCTCTTGGTGATTCCCAGGGTGAGGCTGTGGCTTTCAGGAGAGCATGCTTTCTCCATGGGTTTGCCTGCCCTGTATAGCTCATTCCTGGGGTATTTTAAAGAGGCCCCCTCAGTGAAAACCTTCAAGAGGGGGCTCAAGACATTTTTATTTGAACAAGTGTTTAACTTGCTATAACACAAAACACTTATGAATTATAGGCTGTCCTTTTATTTATTAATACTGTGATTTGTATTTGAATTACAGTATGTTTATGCTCTGTAATGTTGTGATTTTATGCATGTTAAGATGAATGTTTGATTGTTGTATTAGATTTTATGGACTGTACAGTGCCCAGAGCCCCCAGGAAGGGGCGCTTTATAAATAAAGTTTATGTATTTATCCATCTACCGCTTGCTGCTGCCAGGGGTAGTAATGGGAAACCCCTGTTAATCAAAAAAAGGCTGCAGTTGCTGCAGAAATGCCTAATTAAGACTTTTGGCATTAAAATAAATTTTTTTAAGTAGAAGTACCTGCTTCAATTTCAGTCATCAGATATTGCCTTTCTTAGTTTGTTACTATTTTGAAAGACCCGCACCAACCACCATGTCACCAAACTGCCTGCTTCCATCTTGCACACACCAGACAGCTTCCAGCATGTGGGGTATGCTAAAGGGTGAGTTGGTAGTACAGCTGTGCAGAATGGAAAAATTCTGAGTTTGTTAAGTTTCTGAGTACTCTGGTCATATAATCCAGCCATCGTTTCAGCTAAAGCTCTGAAATTTGTGTACGTGCATTCTGTGGGTCATGTGCCGCTCACACACCAAACATCATGACATTCAGACAATTAGTTTCAAATTTATAGTTGCTCAAAGTCTGTCATTTTATTTTTTGTGTGAAATTTCATGAACATTTTTATCTGCATATGACCCAGCCTTCTATTAGGTCAGAGATCTTAAATTTGGCATGATTCCTTGATGACAGATGTTCTAACAATATGCCATACTAACATACTAAAATGTCAGCAGAATAGGCCTAACAGTCTTTCATGTCTGCTCATTTGTTCAGCCCCCACCCTGGGAGCTGACCTTGCTGCCCCCCTCTCCCTCTCTGGCTTCTCCCGTCCCAGTCCCGGATATTCTCGCTGCGCTGGATTTTGCTTCCAGAACCCTTCCCCTATACCTGTCCAACCCCCTCTTGAACCCCTCCACTGTCTCTGCCTCCACCAGCCCCCTGGGCAGCGCATTCCATGGCTCCACCACCCTCTCAGTGAAGTAGCACCTCCTCCTTTCTCCCCTGAATCTCCCTCCTCCAGCTCCCACCCATGCCCTCTATTTGCCCCCCTCCTTCCTTCGGAGCACCCTGACTGCTCCTCCCCTATTTACCCCCTTCATGTACCTGAAGACCTCAATCATGTCCCTTCTCTCTTCCAATGTGTACATATTTAGCTCTTCGAGCCTCTCTCCATAAGTCCTGTCCCCCAAGCCACAAATCATGTTGGTTGCCCTCCTCTGGACCCTCTCCAGGAGTTAAATGTCCCTCTTTAAATGTGACCTCCAAAACTGCACACAGTACTCGAGGTGTGGCCTCACCAAGCAGTTATACAGTGGGGGTATCACTTCCCTCCTTCTGGAGGTGATCCCCCTAACGATGCATCCCAGCATCCTGTTGGCCTTTGCCGCTGCCCGCCTACAAGTCTCTGAGTTGTTCATCTTGACATCCACCACCACCCCAGGTCCCTCTCAGCCATCAAGACTTGTAGCATCCCCACCCCGGGTGTAAACTTGGCCCGGGTTTCTGGCTCCCAGGTGCAGTACCTTGCATTTCCCTGCATTTAACCTCAGCTTCCGCTTTCTAGACCACCTTTCCAGCACCTCCAGGTCCCCCTGTAGGGTCACCCTCCCCTTCTCCCCATCCACCACTGCCCTCAGTATTGAGTCATCCACAAAGAGACTTATTTCACTCCTGATACCCTTCCTTATGTCAGAGACGTAGGCGTTGAACACGAGGGGCCCAAGGACTGATCCCTGAGGGACCCCACTAATGACCCTCCTTGGGGATGAGACTATCCCACCAACCATGACCAAGGCCACTGTTTTTCGGTTTTTACCAGAAAATCCGGTAATATTCCGGAATTAGTGCTGCCTAAAAACCGGTAAAAATGAAGATTTCATGGAATCTGGCAATTTCTATCAGATCAGTAAATCTATAAAAAAGTGTGTTTTTCTTTTCATTCCTTCCTGTACTATTTTCATTTGTTTTATTTAATGCTCTGTATATTAAGCCTTCTTTAGTTCTGATTATTTATGCACATACTAAAAGAATGATAACAGAATCCCGGTAAAATCCAGAAATTAGAGTAACAATCACCGGTGAAATTCCGGAATCTTAAGTCTTGAAAACGGAATTTAATTGTTTTAATCACCGTAAATCAGTGGCCTTGACCATGACCCTTTGGGTCTGGTCCTGGAGCCAACTGCCTATCCATCTGATCATCTGGTTCACCACCCCCATTTCTCCCAGCTTATCCAACAGGCCCCCGTGAGGAACAGAGTCAAACACCTTGCTGAAGTCGAGAAAGAGGATGTCCGCTGGTCTACCCAGGTCGAAGGCACTCATCACCCAGTCAAAGAATTTCAAGACAATATAATGTATCATCTCAGAATGGTATGTTCTCAAAATCTGTCACTTTACCTTTTGTATTTTTATTTTTTGTGGGACATTTAGTGGAAAAAAATTCATCTGCCTATAGCTCCGGCACTTTTGGAGCTAGACATGTGTAAGTTAGCATGAATAACCTTTCTGAAATGCCTAGAGAACTGGATTAAAGACTTCTAAGTTACAGGGGTTCAACTTTTACTATGTAAACATTTGCAACATTTAGTGAAAACTCAAAAATGTGTATGTTTGTAACTTCTCTGCCCTTGCAAGCATAGACTTAACATTTGACGTGCATATCACAGTCAGTGTATCTTGGTGTCTAGCACAACTTGTTGAATTGGTTTAGCAGTTATTAATTTGCAGTAGAAAAAAAATAACAGCAACAGTTTCTCATGTATTTATGGTAGCATATAGATGATGCGCATCCAGAATCCTTTTTGTGGAATTTAACATTAACAATGCACATACAGTATCACTACTTCATTTGATAAACTGGACTGAGCTTTTTGCAGACCTGCTGTTCCTTTCTGGGTGACTATCCCCCCTTTCTCTTTTGGCATAACGAGATTGACTCAGTAGAACTACTGATACCACTGATTTCCTCTTTGTTCTTTACAGTGACAAACTCTTTAAAAATGTGAGTCACCAGCTCCTTTCCTATCAACCTACCCTGTTGAAATAGCCAGATTTCTTCCTTCCTGCTGCCCCAGGCATTGCCTACCCCACTATATATTTTTGAGTACCTCTAAGTCCCAGACTTGAATGTACATCAGGCTCCTCGGATCATGTATTTACTGGATATGATCTTTAAATATCCTGCATTCAGGCTCGAATTGTTGACACTGTGCTTCCTTGCTCCAACCTGGGGATCTACCACTGTTGTGCTACCCAGCTCAGCTCTCCATTTCTTGGTGAAACTGTACATCTATCTTCTCAACCTTGTGACCCACTGCATTACCTGCATCTCATACCACTATGCTTAAATTAGAATCACCCAAATAAGGTTAAGTGAAATTAGCAAATTCCAGTTTTCTGGACTTTTTCATGGAAATACTATAATTTTCACATATTTATTTTTTAATTATTTAAACTTTTGGTGACCAGAAAACGAACACTGAGGCAAAATTCTTCTCCAGGTGTGAAGACTCATGGGATTTGACTTTAAGTACAAATGTTATTTTGACATTTTTTGGCAGTAAGCCATCGATTGGCACACAGTCTCATTGTAAAGTGTAAGAACCTGCCAAATATAATATGGTATTGCATTCTCTAGCTTTAAAGTTTCAGGGGTTTATACATTTGGGCCCAGATATTCAAACTGCGCTCAAAACGAGCGCAACAGCAGGAGCAAGTGCAAACCAGTTGCGCAAATGCGCAACAGGTGCGATATTCAAACATGGAGCAGAGCAAATTGCGCAAGCAACCAACGTCTGAATATCGCACATACTGCGCCATCAGCGTTAACCAGGAAGGAGAAGTTGAGCCGAAATGTTGTGCTATGGAGCAACCAGGGAAGCTCAGCTGAGCATTCCAGAGCTGCCATAGCGCAAGCAGAGCCCCCCCAGAGCAATGGAACTGCACATCCAGGGAGGCAGGCTGGGGCCCACCGCCAGCCATGCCACACATGGGCACAGGAACACACTGCAGAACCCACACCACATCTGCACACCCCAAGCACAGCATCACTGAGGGTGTGATGGATGATCTACTGGCCCATGGGGACAAGCCAACACAGCATAGCGGAGCTATGACACCCCAACACAACCACTGGCATGCTGGGGGCACCACACACAGGGGTTGACAATCACAGTGCACAGCAGCCTCTGCACGCACAGCACACCCCTGCACCACCCAAGACACCACCTATGTGCAGTGACTGGCACTGCAGGAAACCATGCATCCCCCCAGCACACGCCAACCCCGTGCAGCACAGAAGCCTCCAAGCCAGACACACCCTGTGCACCCAGCAGTGGGTGGCAGCAGATGGCAAGACCAACAGAAAGTCACTGCCATGCTGGAGATACCTCCCCATGCACACACGCACAAACGCCCAGGACCAGACCACCCCAGATGGCATGTACACCCCTGCAACTGAGCACCCATAGTCAGCTGCAAATCAGAGACCAACACAGTATTCATATATCAAAATAGAAATGTATATTGAACATATTATAACAACAACAATAGAAACTATTTACAAGGGGGACTGGTACAAGGAAGGGGTGTTCAAGGGAAGGATTAAAACTTGGAGAGGGAAGGCAGGGTGGTAGGGATGGGAGAAGTGGGAAGGGTAATGTCGCTATGGCCCAGCTGGCTCCTGGTCCTCCCCTGCTGGCGCACCGTCCTGTGCTGCCTCTGCTGGCGGCCATGTCGCGGATGGCTTGCAGGATCTCCTGGTTCTCGATGCTGACTTGTGTGAGGCGCCTAACATCACGCGCCAACCTCCTGAGAACCTCGAGGCCTAGGAAAATGGGAACACAGTCAATTTGACAAGTGGAACACCCTGCCAGAGGAAGTGGTGGGGGCTGAAACAATCACGGGATTTAAGAATGCATGGGATAGACATAAAGGAATTCTAGAGGTCAGGGGTAAGGGGAAACAGACTTCTCGGAAAACAAACTGAACTTAAAGCTCAAATGGGCAGATTGGGTGGGCTATAGGCCCTTATCTGCCAACACTGTCTATGTATCTATGTATCTAATGGCTGTGACTGACCACAACCCTGAACACCACCCAACCTGCAAGCCATATAGCCCAATGTCCCGCACCTGTGATGGCATGCACCCACCCACAGTGAACATGCACATGGCCATCACAAACAGGCGGCACCAGCTATACGCACCACTGCCCACACACACTGCCCGTCCATCACAGGTACAAACCAGGCTGGCAAGTGGCGTGGCAGCGTGGTGCGATGCCAGTTACACAGCTATGTGCCCAGTGCATGCATGGGCCACCAGTGACACATACACAGGCGTGCTGTGATACCACAGTGATGCATGTCACCTGTGTCATGCATACAGACATAGACACATAGACAGTGTCGGCGATAACGGCCTAAGGCAAGGCCAGTCTGTGCATTTGAGCTGTAAGTTCACTTGTTTACCTAGGAGTCTGTTGCCCCTTACCCCTAACCTCCGGAATTCTGTTTTGTCTATCCCGTGCATTCTGAAATCCCATGATTGTTTCAGCCCCCACCACCTCCTCTGGCAGGGTGTTCCACTTGTCCACCACCCGTTCTGTGAAGACAGTCCTTCCATGTGTCCTCTGAATTGTCCACCCTCCAACAGCATCCCATTGCCTGTAGTCCTGGAACATCTTTTTCAATTCAAAATAGTGTTTCTCTGCACCCTGTTCCACCCTGTAAGATACTTGTATGTCTCTACCATATCCCTTCTCCTCCTCCCCTCCAGGGAGTACATGTTCAGTTCCTTCAACCTGTCTCCATAGGACTTGTGATGCAAGCCATGCACCATCTTTGGTGCCCTCCTCTGAACCTTCCCTGCCCACTGTATGTCCTTACGTAGGGATGGTCTCCGGAAATGTGCACTGTAGTCCAGGTGGGGCCTCACTAGTTCCTGTATAGTGGAATTATGACCTCCTTTCCTGCATGGTTGTATTGTGCAGGGCTACTGGTCTCCCCAGCATGCAATAGCATCGATGAAGTCATGATACTCACACTGCTCAAGCAGCTCTGTCGTCGCCGACGTTGCTGCCGCTGTTGCTCCCGCTGCTGCTGCTGTGGGGGTGCCACCCTGCTGGCACCGGTCCCTGGCCTGCCCTCCTCAGGTGGTGCTTGCCTCCTGACATCCCGGCCTGTGGGAGACATATGTTGAGACAAACATCAGTGTGACTCAAAGCAGAGTGCCCCTGCCCCAGTGAGAGTGCCTGCCCACACAGCCATAACCATCCAGCACAGCTGCACACACTGACACAGCCAACCGTGGCCGAGCCGTCACCTATGCACAGCCACCAAAGCACACACACATCCCTACAGAGAATATGAAGTTGCATAGATGGTACACTCACCTGGCCTAGGGCACCACTCCCCACCTGGCACGCGTGAACGCAGTCAAGGCTAACAACTCTGGTTTCCTTCAAGCGTGGAGGTCACTGTACCGTGCCGCACTGCTCACAGACCGGCACTGTCCAGTGACCCCACCAGGTCACAGTGGCCACCTGCTGCCACACCCTTGTTCTGGCTATGGTGAGGTGTGCCCGCCATAGAGTGCCTCATAGTGGGGCTCCACTAGGGCCACCAGGTTTGCCACTTCCAGCTGGCTCCAACACACAGCCCTCCTCCTAGCTATGTTGGTAGCTTTACGGCAGGCAATATGGGCTCCAGCTAACGCCGTAACCCCGCGTGGAGATGTTGCGCAATAGACCACCACAGACTCAATCGCGCTGTTCGAACGGCGCCATCATTCACATGGCGCTGTCACCAGACAGCGCCAATAGGGACGCATACACGGCATGCGAACAGCGCCAGGGGCAAAGGGCATACACAAGGTCATGGCAATGACGTAAGGCTACGCACAGCACCATCGGATGTATAGGCATCCCTCGCCGACCGCCAAGCTGCGTACTCAGTGCCACAGTGGACTATTGGCGCAGTAGTGCCACAGCGCCATATAGTGCCCAGTGCTGTAGCGCCACTGGCACAATGGTGGCCATGGCCTGAATTGCCGACGCGCCAGCACGTCTGCAGCGCGACAGACGCATGCGTAAGCTATCTGGGCATGCGCAATGCAGTGTACCACGCAGGCACAAATCTGCGCCATTGGCTCAGCTGACTCTTCCGTATTACGCAAAGCGCAAATTCGCGATATTCAGCCAACACATGCAGATCATCTGATCAGCCATTCAAAGGCGCAGTGGCGCGATTTGCATGTCATTAAAGTTGCGCCACTCCTCATTTGCATGTGTTGCCCTATAAAAATGCGACAGTGGGTTGTGCTGGCCAGATTCGGTTACTGCAGGTGAGAGGTGAGTTACATGCTGTGTGATGCTCAGGACAATGCTCATGGGCAGGGGTGCCGGAGGATGATAAAGGCTGAGGGGGCTGAGCATGAAAAGGGCACTTAGAAAGGGACAAAGGGCACCCTTTCTATCAGTATCTGCCATGCGGAGAGGAAACGGGGGGGGGCTTCTGCACCCCCCCCGGGCCGGCAGCTATGCTCATGGGGAAATGCTGTAGACTGCACAGTGACAGGTGTCCACTTCCACCCATACAGAGCACCATGACCGAGCAAGGCCAAGGTGAAGGTGAGGACGGTGGGCGTAGGAGGAGGCCCAACTTCACAGTGGCAGAGACGGAGGCCCTCTTCCAGGCTTACCTGGAAGATGAGCCACTACTGAGTGGGAGAGGGCACCTCGTCCCGGCGCGGCTGCATGGGAGGGGGTAGCTCGGGCCGTTAACCTGCACGGAAGCCACCAGCGCCCATGCAGGAATGCAAGAAAAGATGGGGACTGACCGCAGGAGGCTGAAGGAGAAGGTGGCAGCCTTCAGGGCGGCATGCGCTGGCACTGTAGGGGCCCGCCAGTGGTGCTGCGCAGCTGACCCCAACTGAGGAGACACTGGTCGCAGCCATGCAGCCGAGCACCATTGAGGGCATACCAGGCGGAGGATTCCAGACAGGTGGAAGCCCATCACTGCACGGTATGACATGGTGGTGGTGTTTGGGGGCGGTGGCAGTTGTTCACATGCACTCACATGTACTCTCTTTCTGTTACAGATCCTGTTCATCTTCAGGAGACGGCGGTGGTGGGTCCAGACAGTGATGCGGACCTGCTGGACATGGAGGAAGGACCATCCACCTCCACCACCAGCCAGCAGGCACTGCAGCAGCATGCACGCTGGGCCAACAACTCTGGTGTCAGTGATACGGGTGCGGGGGGTGCACAGCCTGTGTCTCAGCAGTCTGGCATGCAAGCATGCCAGCATGCTGTGACCATGGCAGTAGCACATACCTGCACCATTGATGATAGCAGGCCTGCAATGGGCAGTGATAGGTGTGTGTCCCATGAGGGGCACACAGCAGGCCAGCACGTGCCCCTGGGCCTTTCTGGTTCACACATGTGTACCAGCATGCTGGCACAGTCCCAGGCTGTGCCTGTCAACACCGGTGGGGCAGCACCGGTGGCTGTGCAGGTGTCTGGCACTGTTGCCAGCATGGCGGTGGAACAGGTGGACCTGGGGGCACAGCGGTTGGAGGGGCGGCAGCAGCAGTCGCACACCAGGTCTGGGGGTACAGTGTCAAGCAGTGGCACATGTCCACCACCCTTTGATCCGCCCATACCTGGTCCTGGCGAACAGCGCCCACCCTCAAGGGGTGCTGTGCACCAGGACCGTCCACACCCTGGGGGTCACGATGCCATTGGGGCACAGTACCCATTGGATGTGCACACCCGCCTGCTGCAGGAATCAGTACAGCTGCAGGGGCGGGTTGCAAGGTCCGTGGAGGCACTGTCTGTGTCCGTGGAACGCACAGCAGGGAGTGTGCTCGGACCGAGCCGAGCTGGTCCTATGCGGATGGATGTGACCGCCGCCATTGACAGGCTGACCCAGGCAGTGGTCTCTGTGTCCGGATGCATTGGGCACACAGTCAGGTGCCCCTGCCACACCCACACAGTGCACTTCCACTCCTGTTCCCGGCCGCGTGCGATTATCGGGTTTGCACACGCCGGGTTCTGCTGTGGCATCCCGAGCACCCCTGGTGCACGTTTGTTCAGCATGCTGCAGACCCCTGTGCGGGCAAGGTCACGTTCACGCAGTGGGACCCCTGGTGGTGCAATAGTGCCACCCCATGTGGCCCCTGCTCAGCCTGCCCGTGCTGTTGAGTCACGGCGGGACTGCCCACGCATCCGTGGTGGCCGTGGGACAGTGCTACATGACTGAGCTGTCTCCCAGTGCGGGCCCTGTCTGGTGCTGCCCTGTGTGCAATGTGTGTCATGGTGGGCAGTGCACTGCTGGGTGCTCTGCTCACCACGCCGACACTTGAGACCACCTGCACACCCTCCCAACTGCTGTCCACAGGTGCGCAGCATGATGATGCCTGCATTGCACTGTACACCAAGGTGCAAGGGTGCCCAGGTTCTGACACACGTACTTGGACGGTACAGGTGGTGGGGGTGGTCGGTGGTGCTGTGTGTTAGCAATGTCGTTTCTGCAGTGCTGTGCATCTGCCCATGTACGCTCTGTGCCTGGTGTGTGTGTGTGTGTGTCCATATGAGTGCTCACCCCTTCCTGATGGTGTGTTGATATGCCTGGACCCTTCCACTCCCCTGACCTTCATGTACACCTGGTGTGTTCCCCTGTGTGCCTGTAGTTTGTGCATGGACAGTGTTGCTTGCACATGTCCCCTTGACTTACCTGTGTTGGGCATAGTGCTCTTCTGCAATGGTGTCCCGGTGCAGCTGGGCCTGCCGGATCAGTCGGGGGTCCCTCCGTCCTAGGGGGGGCTGCTCATCACCATCATCACCGGCGCCACTGGCGTCCCCATCGCTGTCCCCCTCTTCGACCTGTACGGCTATCCCATGGTCTTTGGCCATGCTGTGCAGGATGCAACAGGCCAGGAATATCCCACAGGCCTTTTGGGGGCTGTACTGTAGGGCACTGCCGGAGGTGTCTAGGCATCGGAAGCGTGCCTTGAGCATCCCAAACACCCGCTCTATGATGTTACGTGTTGCGGCATGTGCCTCATTGTAGCATAGCTGCGCTGGGGTCATGGGGCGCCGGTACGGTGTGAGCAGCCAGGGACAGAGTGGGTATCCGCAGTCACCTGTGTGGAGATAGTGGAGAGCAGTGTCATGTCAGGTCCATATTGGCCATCTCTCTGTGTGCCACTACGATGGCACCTGTGTCATTCCCACCCTTGCCCAGAGTTTGCATTCCCATGTGTACTCACCCACTAGATGACCTGTGGGGATGTCCCCACTCTCGAATCGATGGCACAGTGCAGACTGGTACCATATGAAGGCATCATGTGCTCCGCCAGGGTGTGTGGCACAGACATTGATTATGCGCCCAGTGGCATCACACACCACCTGGCAGTTGACACTGGCGAATCCCTTTCGGTTCCGATATGCATGGCCATTGGGGCCAGGTGGCATGCGGATGGCCACATGGGTGCAGTCTATGTCCCCTAGCACACCAGGCATACGTGCTACCCTGTGGAACTCCTGCATGTTTGCTGTATGCTCTGCCGCGGTGCTGGGGAAATGGATGTACTCCGCAGCATGTGGCAGCAGTGCGCTGAGGAATTGGGTGAGGATGCGTGACGTGGCCGACTGCGTGATACCTGTGGTGTCCCCTGTCGGCCTCTGGAAGGTGCCCGTGGCGAGCAGGCACATGCAGGCTGTCACCTTGGTCTCCACCGACAGAGCGTGACTCCGTCGTGAGGGTGCCTGCATCACATCACTGCACAGCTCACAGAGCCGTCTCAGTATTGCCCTGTTCAGGCGGTACCGGCCCACGATCTCAACATCTGTGTACAGCTTGAAGCTGATGCAGGCATGGTACCGCCTGTCGGGGGCATACCGCCGACGGGCCCCTCCGCGGCCACGTCCCCCTGCAGCATGGAGTCTCACCCCCCTCATTACGGCTTCCATGTGGAAGCTGGCACTGTCCATCTCCCTGGCTTCTGCCCCCCGGCTGCTGTTGCTGTGTTACCCCCGCTGTCCTCACTGCTGCTTCCACTGCACTGGGCACCCCCCGCTGGCCTCTACCTCCTAGAGGACACACTGTCCTTGCCTGCCCTTTCGGCTCTGTCTCCTGTCTGTCTGTCTCTCTCTCTCCCACTTTGCGGCCTGCTAGCGTTCTTGCGCCGCTTCCTTGAGCCTTTTTATTTTGGCTCATTTCTGCTAGTGCGCAACTTCCGGCTGCGCCGCTCTTGCGCATTGCGCAATTGTTTGAATATCACATTGTGCACTTTATGCATGGACCCGCCCCTTTCGGTTGCGCATGCCTTCATTTTCATTGCACTGTTGCTCAGCATGTTTTCGGTGGCGCAACTGCCTCCTTCTGAATATCGCAGAATGGCGCATTTTTGGACTTGCGCACGCGCAACCCTGTTGTGCATGGCGCAAACCTTTTGAATATCTGGGCCCTGTAGTCTACATTCTTTTTAAATGTTGTGAACATTTGACTGCTTTAAACTCCATCACATTTAAAGCTGCAAATATGAACTTTTTAAGACATTACCATGTGGTACAGTAGTTTAAATGCTTCAATTCCAATTTAATTAGGATCCGTTGTTTTAAAACTAGATGGAAATAAGTGAAATTCAAACTCTGGCAATATTTATTTATTTACAGTATTTATTTACGAGTTTACGAGTATGTTTGCAAGGCTGTAACACAGTCCCACTTGAAGCTAGAAATCTAAAATTATGAACATATACAAAAGTGATAACCTGTATACCTGTCATATTATATAACATTTCAATGAACACTATTAACATTATGCTAAAATTACAGAAATCTAAATTTTGGCAAAATATCTGGCTACCTATAACTCAGCCCCCATCAAAGCTTGAGACTTAAAACATGGTGAATATACCCATGCTGGATGCTTCTCTAAATCCTGACATTATGTAGAGATTTGAATAAGAAATTAAAAACAAAATACCTCAAAATAAATGAAAATTAAATGTTGAGTAAATGTTTTGCCACCCAGAATTCGTCCCTTTTCAAGCTATGACTCTGAAATTTGTTACACTTTTGTAAGGCATTAGGGACCGTCTATGTTCATTAGGTACTATATATGTTCTAAATTTGGTGTTATCTGGATACATACTTTTAAAATTTTATTGACATAACTGAACTTTAAAATCTGGCAAAATTCCACAGAATTTTCATGGAAAGTCCATGAAATTCTACAAAATCAGAATGGCCATTCTGTAGGCAGAATTTTATATTCTGCACAGCTTCAGTTGGTGGCCCTTTTTCATTAAATATATATTTTTTTCATTTGGGCACAAAAAAGAAAGTTGTAAAAAGTTAATTGGTACATACACGTGTTTAAAAGTACAAGCAAATACATGAATATGCATTTGACAGAGACCAAGTAAATACCATTGAATAATTCCATGAAAAGTTTAAACAATACAGTATATGAACTAGCAAAACATAGTTCAAAGTTATAATCTGTTATATTAGTATTGTAATTTGTAATGGTTGGAATAAGCACTGGTCAAAATGGAAAGTTGTAACCTTGAACATTCTTTATCAGGAAATTTTAAGCCTTTGGTATTTTCTTTCCAGTACTTTAAAATGATGTGTTTAGTGGCCAGAATTGTAGCTAACATTATTATTTGTGATTTAGAAAAAATGTTGTGTGAAAAGTTTCTGGTATCACACTTGTGGAATCTATATTTTGTAAGTATATCTACTTTCCTGAGAGTTGCCAGCATCTTTTCCCACCACTGCCTGACTAATTCACATTCCCAAAACATATGGTGGGCATATGCCAATTCTGCATAACAATGCCAACATTTGGAATGAGTAGCTAACTTAATATTATACAGTCTATAAGTAGTGTGATGTGCTCTATTGATAATTTTATACTGAACAGTCTTGTCTGTAGAAGTTTTATAATGTAAAATTCCAGACCATCATGTCACCAAACTGCCTGCTGCCATCTAAACTGTAAGCCACTGACTGTTTGACTGAGCTACGAGTGCATCTGTGTTCCACTTTACTCATAACATTTTGCACACGTTTAAGGATCTGTTGACTAAAATGGTAAGCTGGGCAACACTTTTTACTCACTTTATGAGTTCCTCCTCCAGTTTTTGATTTTTGGTCTGGGGCCCTCTCCCAACATTTAAAATCTTTTTCAGAAATACTCATTGCCTGTAGATATTTACAGTGGTCTGATATGGACAAGTCACATTTAATGTGAATATTGTGCCAGGGTTATTGTCTTTGTCCATCAGTTATGTGCTTCAACTTGAGTATCCCATTCTTTTTTTTTTTTTTTTAACCAGGAGAGACACACTAAGCTAAAGCTTGTTTATAGGTGTGACCTGGGAGCACAGGGAAGTTAAATGACTTGTTTAGGGTCACAGTGTACAAGTGCGGGCTGTGGGATTCAAACCCAGGTCTCCAGGCTTGCAGCTCAAAGCCTTACACCACTGCACCATACTGCCTCCTCCTTTCTTTTTCCATTGTTTATAATGAATACATTTACCATTAATTTCCACATTGGGATTATTCCACATTGAATTAGAAAGGAAAGCCTTCATATTCCAAAATACTGTATTAATGCATTTTTTGATCGCTTTACTAAAATTGGCTATAAATCAGATTCTTGCACTTAGTGAAGTAATCTGGATTAAACCAAATGTTGTCCATGTGATATATTTGACTTTTGTTTATGTTAGCACAGTTGTTTTCTATTGCTAAAGTTATAATCAGAAGGCCCAATTTAAGGCTACTTTAATTTTATAAAACTAGTTCATAATAGGCAATATCTAGGCATGACAGCCCCCCTTCTTTTTTGACTAGTTATAGTGTTGTCCAGGAAATTCATTTTTTTTTATGATTATTTTTAAACAGCTTACTGATTTTATTGTACCAGTCTTTAGAGATTGGTAATAATATTGTCTGCAATATGTAAGACAGTGATGGAATTGCTAGCATCTTGATTATTTGTTCCTTTCCCCATAAAGACAGAGGCATTTTTTCCAGATTTCACATTTCAGCTTCATAAGTTCCAACAGTGGCACACATACGTTTTCAGTTTTTTTGGTTAATTCCTAGATATTCCATATATTCTGTTTGAATTTTGGGATTGCTTATACCTATATAAATGGGCTTTATCAAAGTCACTTGATATAGCCTGTTTACATAGGTGAAATGTCAGCCTTTTTTGTTTCTGTACCTGCTTTGCTTACTTTGCACATTAAAACGGCATAATCCTTGCTTCTAGGAATGAACATTCTGTTACTTGCTGGGGTGAGTGTTCTGTGACTTGTAAACACAGATTGGTTATTTTGTCACTGTGAACCCATCCTTGTGAGTGGCTCTGAACCAGGAAGTGAAATCTTGTGCTACATGTAACATTTACAAGGCCATCTACTTACTGTTGATGGTGATTTCTTCAGGAGACTGCTGACGCACAGTCCCATTCTTGTTCACTGACTCCAGTTCTGAGAGTTCTTCATCTTTCACTATCACTGTCACATAGTCTTCTGGGACTGGAAATTCTGCTACTGTTAACAGAACAAAGGTAAGGGCACAACCACTGCAATAAGCCCTGTGATGCAGACATAACCCCTGAACTGCAACCAGGGAGATCAGAGTTTTGGCATGAACTCAGATTTCCCACAATGATACCAATGATACAAACATAACCTCTGGAACTGCCACCTAGGAATTCCAGGTTTGAGGATGGACTCAGGTTACCCACCCTTATACCAGTGATACACATGTAGCATAATTAGAGCAGATTCAAATTTTCCACTCTGCTATTATACCAATTATACAGACATAACTTCCTGCACTGCCACCTGGGAGCCCTGTGTTTGAGAACATATTCAGGTTTCCAACCATGCAGTACAACAATGAAACACCTAGTCCCATGCACTGTCACTAGAGTCCCAAGGGTGAGCACGGACTCAGGTTTCCTACCCTGGTATTATACTAATGATACAGCCATAACCCACTACACTGCCACCTGAGAGTCCTGGGTTTGAGAATGAACTCAGGTTTCCCACTCTGGTATTACAAGATATACACACATAAGCCCCTGCATGGCCACCTGGGGGTCCCAGGTTTAAGAATTAACTTAGGTTTCCCACTCTGGGATGATCATGGCTTCTTAGCATCTGTCTTACAATACATTTAACAGGCCATCTACTTACCAC
The DNA here is from genome assembly GCA_016271365.2 of Neoceratodus forsteri. Classification (NCBI taxonomy): domain Eukaryota; kingdom Metazoa; phylum Chordata; order Ceratodontiformes; family Ceratodontidae; genus Neoceratodus; species Neoceratodus forsteri. The sequence goes on along the minus strand of CM057457.1, from coordinate 443,765,495 downwards.
TGACTGTGCTTTCTTCAGGAGGATTCTTATATACAGTCTCATTCCTGTTCCAGGACTCTGATACTGAGGGTTCTTCATCTTTCACAATCACTGTCACATAGTTCTCTGGGATTGGAAATTCTGCTTCTGAGATAAAAGGTAAATCAGAGGTAAGGGCACAACCACTGGCATTAGCCCTGTGATACAGACATAACCCTCTCCACTAGAACTGGGGAGATCAGAGTCTAAGAACAGATTCAGGTTTTCCCACCCTGCTATTATACCAGTGATATAGACATAAACCCAGGACTCCCAGATGGCAGTGCAGGAAGTTGAGAATGGACTCAGGTTTCCCACCCTGCTGTTATACCAGTGATACAGACATAACCCCCTGCACTGCCATCTGGGAGTCATGGTTTTGAGAATGGACTCAGGTTTCCCACTCTACTATTCTACTAGTGATACAGACATAACCACCAGCTCTGCCATCTGGGAGTCCTGAGTTTCTGAGAATGGACCCAAGTTCGGCCCCCTCCCTCAAGGTTTTATACCAGTGATACACACATCACACCTTGCACGGCCGCCAGGAGTCCCAGTTCTTAGAACAGACTCAGGTTCCCCGCTCTGGGATCAGCAGTGCTTCTCAGCATCTGTCCTACATATAACATTTAGCAGGCCATGAACAGACTGATGATGGTGCTTTCTGTTGGAGACTGCTTGTGTACCATCTTATTCCTGTTCCCTGACTTTAATACTGAGGGCTCTTCACCTTTCACAATCAATGTCACATAGTTTTCTGGGACTGGAAATCTTGCTTCTTTTAAGAGATGATAATTAGACTTTGTATAGAATGTTTAGAGATTTATTCGCTGAACAGAGTTTCTGCGTTTGACAATATAAACAGCAACTCCCAAATGGGAGTCAACTGAAAAAAAAAACAGCACAGATGTAACTGTAACCCATTACAGAATGACTTTGTCTCCACATTTTGTGTCGTGTAGATGCAATAAACCATTTATTTAGTGTATCAACACCGGGAACAGAGTAGACTCCTCAATATTAATGTAACCCCTAGGTGGTGCTATCCCAAGGGCTACTAGCCCTGCCTGCTTGGCTAGTAGCAGGTTAAGGGGCCTAGATTCAGTGATGGGTGCCTCCACCCAAAGGTCAGGGTTGGTATGGGTCAAACTAACCAGGCCACAGCCCTCTGGGACACTGTGACCCCCCTTGTCTCCTACCAGTGGCTTACACAATACACAATGTTTACCTTCAGAATACCCCTGATATGTTTTGTACATACACATAAATTTGGCACTTACCCCAAGGACAGATTTCTTCAGCTTAGCTCTGGGGACCCCCTTCAAAACAAGGTCAGGCACGACAAAACGCAACAGTACAATACCATAAACTGACACCACAGTCAATGTAAATTGCAGAAAAAAAGTAGGTCTGATTTATTCAGGGGGTAGTAACACTGGAGGGGCACAATCAGGGTAATTGGTTGGAATAATCTATCATTTACTCTATAGTGTGAGCATTTAAAGTCCCTGAAACACTTACACTCTCTGGGTACCCAGGGGGATGGGAGATGGGCTAGCCAGGGCCGTTGCTCGGGGTAGGCCGGCATTGCAGCTGGTTGGGGCCCAGTGAAGAAAAGAAATAACAAGCACCACACCCTAATTGTAATCCGGAGCTGGGGGGGGGGGCTCAGTTTGTGCAAAAGAAAAGAAATAACAAGCAATCAGGTGACACACTTTTGATTTAGCTATATGTTGCAGGGAGTTACCCTGATGATTACTCATGATACCCAAAAACTGGACATAGGATGGACGATGGTAGAGACAGCAGATGATGATTCAGGATTGCCAGGAAAAGCAGGGCCCACACGATGCACTGCAGTGTCGTTCCTGTTCAGGCATGGAGCCAAGGGCTGATCCCCTGGCAGGTCTCTCTTCAATGGTTCTTCACTGTGCAGCAGGGTAGGATGACAGAGCCCTCATGACAGGGCTCAGCTGCATTAAGCAGCAGCAGATTCAGTCCGATTCAAGCTGGGCACAGCTTCCAGCCCTCAGCACATTTATATGTAAAGAAAAGATTACTTTACCAGGCAAATGGCTCCTCGATCCTGATCGCAAAGTCACTGCTAAAACCCGGGAGCTCTGAGGTAGATGAAGTTCCTGACAGGCCGATCGCATTTAGCAAAATCTTTGGTCTTTTACAGGTGCAGCCTGACCTCTTTCCAGTTACTTGCTGGGTTTCTCCAAAAGCGGATTCAGTCCAAAACGTGCTCTTTCCCTCTCACTCTCTCCATACAGCGAGACAAAATGCAGGCTGCTAAATAGGCCCTCGCACAGTTCTCCCTCTCGAGCTATGACACGCTTGCTCGGCTCATCGCAAGCTGTTTCACCCCCTCGATTCCCAACTTCAATCTGGCTTGCCAGCAGACAGAGCAGAGGTTTTTCCTTGGATCCAAAAGGTCCGATTAGTGGGTCCAGCTGTCAGCCACATTAAGAGCTCCCCCCTTTCTGTTCAAACAACGCCAACAGTCCAAAACTACAGGTCCCAACTGGTAATCCACACAGTCCCACGTTAGCAGGCTGCATTTTAGAGTCCTCATGTACTGATTGGTCCAACTTGGCAGTTCAGGATCAAAATGGTGGCGCTAACTGAACAGTCCTTGCTGCAAATAAGGCAGCTTAGAACAAACCACATTATTATTACTACTACTCTAAATGATTACCAGCAATTAGTCACATCTTTTAGCAAGTCTCCCTCTGCACAGTTAGCGATGGCAGAAATGCAGCGAGTATTCAGCAGCCTGGGTGGGACTCAGGCATGGAAATACAGTCCCCCCCTTTTGATTAATTATGACTGCAAACAGGCAGCCCTTAAAGGGACAGTACACCGAGGCCACACAGGCACTCACGGGCAAGACTTTTAAATGCTAAACGCAGGACACCAGCCTGGCAACGAGCATTTGGGCAAGCTCATAGAAGCCTTTGGGGAAACCCCCATTTATATGGGGGTTACACCCTTCCTTACCTGAAAAAACTTGGCATCTGTGTCAAGTAGGTACCATCACAATAATTTCAAATGCAAATTATCCTACACATCTATACCATTAGCAGATTAGGCCTATAACTTCTAAAGCATTAGTCAACATATTAAACCTTTACAGTACACATTCTCTGTATTTCACAGTACATTACTTTTCTTAAATTACATCACACATATGTTGCACAGATTACTCACATATACACTGCAGTTGGGAATTAGGTTATTACTTCCTGCACATGGAACAATGAGAACGGGGGTCCTTTCCTATCAGCTACCTTGTAGCTAGACATGGCAGGGGCACCATACCTGGAGGGCAGAACAATCAACTGGGAATTAGCACTTAAACTCAGTTTGGGCAGTGAACTCTGGGACACATAAACTCCCTTGTAGACTACATTGAGAGGCAAATCCACTGGCCTTCCAGGGAAATCATAGCTGAGGTGCTCTATTGGTTTGACAGCTCATCCAGTCTTCCTGGGGGGAACAACCACAGTCTCTGTGCCTTTCACCTCAATCTCTGCACTTTCCTTACTTGCAAGGGGGACCTCTGTCTAAGTGGAAAAATTCGGACTTGGGGCACTGTCAGCCCCTGGCTCTGTAAATTCTGGTTCTACAACACTTTGCTCACCAGGACAATGCTCTGGCACTGGAAGGAAACTATCATCACACTCAAAATATTCTTCATGAGGTCACGTGATGCAGGGCACCTAGAGGCAGCACTGAGCCGAAGCTCCCGCCTATCAACCTCATTAAAAGGTTTATTTTCCTTCATTTAAGGTGCAGAAATAGTTGCAGACCTTAGATATACGCTGTACTAGAGATCGGAACACTAGCGATTGCCAAAAGGAGTGTTTTCTAGACGAGAGATTCGGTATTAAACAACGGGATGGAAGCCGAGATGAAACAGGCCTCCATCAAGCATACTCCTCCAGCTACCCCAGAGAAAACTGCTAAAAAATCGAAACATCAGAGCTCCGGGGGTACCCCTAAGTCAAGTGCTTCCAGCTCCTCGATGAATCCTCTAACGGAGAAATGTTTTTTGCAAGAATTGCTCCCTTTCAGAGAGACTCCCAAGGTTATATCGGCAGAGTTAAAATCGCTCCGTAGTGACCTAAGCTCCCTGTCACAAAGAATGGGAGATGCGGAAGTGAGAACCACCTCTCTAGAGAGGTGGAAGGAGAGAATGGATCCTGAAATTGTTCAGCTCCAACTACAGCTTAAGAAGCTGCAATTGAAAACCGAGGATTTGGAGGGGAGAAGTCGAAGGAACAACGTCCTGATACTAGGCCTACCTGAAACAGAAGAGGGCCCTGATACTATTGGTTTCCATCAGAAATTCCTGGTCAAGATTGTGGGCCCATCTCCATTAAGCCCACAGTACCATATAGAATGGGCCCATCGTTCTCTCAAGCCAAAACCCCCACCTGGATCACCACCACGTCCAATAATAGTGTAATTCCTTAGCTATCTAGAGAGGCAGCATGTCATTTCCAAATCTAAGGAGCTCCAATCTATCCTATGGAGTAATGTGAAGCTGAGGATTATTCAAGATCTCCCTTTTGAAACTCGCCAAAAGCGATCAGCATTCCATCCCACAGTCAGCAAGTTAATAGCAGCAGGAATCCGTTTCAAGATGGTTTACCTGGCTAAACTGCAAGTGGCTATTGAAGGAGTCTGGCATTCTTATGAATCTCTGGAGCAGCCAACTGCAGATCTTACAATCAAGCTACCTAACCTATTTAAGACTGGCTGAACTGTCACTTCAGATATCTCAGGCTTTTAAGCCTTGGTCTCGTTGGAGTGGATTGCATACCTGTTTGGTGTCCCTTCTCTCTGTCTCTTTCTTCTCTCTTCCCTCTCTCATTTATTTTTCTCGGGCTGATTTTGGGGGCTGCCGGGAGTCCTGAGGCTTAGCAGGCGGTGTATGTGTGATGCTGGGGGTTTCCAGTGGGGGAGAACAGTTTGGTCAGCGTTTCCCAGCGCCGCTGAAGGGGACAGTTCTGGTGTTAATCCCATCAGTTTCAGGTCCCCTGTTTACTTCCCCACTCCTGAGAATGTGAGAATGTTCTCATTTCCATTAACTTTATTAAGTTAAGCTACAAGGGGGTTTTGTTCTCTGTGTGTCTTTTTTTTTGGGGGGGGGATCTCTAACCCTGGAGATCTGCTTCATGAGTTTTCTGGATATATTTAATCTCATTTGGGGTAATTTTCTCGATCTCATGTAGGATGATTAGCCTACATCCAGATGGTCTCATTTTCAATTTCCCCGAATTATTTCTGCACTTTCTTCAATCGCTTTCCTGATCCAGATTAATCTACATTTTTTTTTTTGCCTGGAATTGATGGGAGAAGATTATAGCCAGGGGGTGAGGTATCTGTGGAGATGAATTATAGGGTAGTGAATTGCCATGTTATGATGGCTGCCTGAGAGGGGGAAGGATAGAACTACGAATAGACTAGAATTTGTGGAAGCAATTGCATTTTTCAGGGAAGAGACTTAGATATAGATGGTTGAAGGATGCTAAAGATACAAGGTTGATCAGCTTCAGGGTCTTCTGAATCATGTTCCATGATATAGCTAGAGTATAGCTGATAGCAGATCTCCCATGCCGGGTGTTGACTCTAGGCACTTTGAGCATAATGAAGTTGTGCTTCTTAGGGCATAGGTACTAGCTGTGGCTTGTGCAAAGCAGCCTAATATATAGTTTGGAAGCATATTAGCCAAAACTCTGTATGTCCACACTGCAGCATTTCTGTTTCTTCTGAGGTGTAGAGATGTTCAACTGACTGCAGCATAGAGAGAGCAATGGTGAGTGTTAAATGGTAGATCTGTTATGAACCTCAGAGCTCTGTGGTATAGTGTATTCAATTTGCTTAGGTAGGAGATAGCGCAGTGACTATAAAGGAAATCAGCATAGTCAATTACTGAGAGAAATGTGGCCTGGACCAACCTCATCTTGGAGTCTCTGTTTAAAAAGTGCCTTATTCTAAAAAATAGACCAAGCCTCTGGCGAAGCTTTTTTAGAAGTTCTTCAATGTGAACGGTGTAGTCAAGTTTGCTATCTATCCACACCCCCAAATACTTGAATTTTTCTACATAATCAAGGCTTTCACCAAGGATAGTGGATAGCTGGGGGAGATTGATTAGTGATGAGGGACTTGTATGGCTTTGGGTGGAGAAAAACATTGCTTTTGTTTTCTTTGCATTTAAAAGCAGCTTTTTTTCCATTAGTTGATGTTGTAGTATAAAGAATTCCACTTGTAGAACTTCACAAGCTGTAGCAGGTGATGGGTTGCTGACATACAAAACAGTATAATCTGCAAACAAGTGTACAGTGGCTTTGGTAAGATTAGAATCAATATTATTAATATAAATGGCAAAAAGGATAGGGCCCAGAATAGATCCTTGAGGAACTCCTCTTAGAAGTGGTTTTAATGGAGCTAGGTCTTCTTCAGCTTTCACTTGTTGTGTCCTTCCCGTGAGGTAACACCTGAACCATGTAAGGGAGGATGGATCCAAACCTATGGAGTGCAAGGAAGAGAGTAGCAGTTCATGGTCCACCGCATCAAATGCCTTGCTTAGATCAAGGAATACAGCACAGACACTATTCTTTTTATCTAGTTCGGTTTGCCAATCGTTTGTAACTTTAGCCAGTGCAGAAATAGTACTGTGTTTAGATCTAAACCCGGATTGTGCTGGGTTTAAAAGATTAAATTCTTCAAGATATTCTCTTAATTGGATGCTCACTAGTTTTTCTAGCAGCTTGGATAGCACTGGAAGGATAGAGATTGGCCTATAGTTGTTAAGGTCCATGAGGTCCCCTGATTTCAGTAGAGGGAAAACTTCGGCTGTTTTCCAGGTTGCAGGAATAGAATCAGATATTAAAGACAGGTTAAAAATGTGTGTTAAAGGAATTGCAAGTGCATGCATTGCAATCTTTAGAAAGTAAGGGTCAAGGGAGTCAGCACCTGCACTTTTTTTGATATTCATCTGCGAGGTTAGATCCTCCACTTGTTTCAACAAAATCGGTTTGAAGGAGAAGGAGGATTCAGTTAACCGAGTTCTGATATATTTTACTGAGGCAGTCTTTGGCACCAATGCTCAGACCTGGTATTTATATGGAGCTATAGCTTCCCAGGGGAAGGTCGCCTATTGGGCTGGTTCCTCTATGCTGGAGATTTATATACTGAGAATTATTTTCAAAGAGGGACCTTTTGTACATAGTTTGAGTGGGTTGTGGGGGAAGGGCGAATTCTCAAGGCTGATTACTTTTCTGGATACAGTAATGTTGGAAGTTAAAAGGACACAATTATATTATCTCATTTCTTCAGTTTTGCTAACATACACTGACAAATATTGGGAAGGGTTTTCTGGTTTGGGCTCCATCTTTGTTCAAGGGGGGAAGGGTAGGGGAGGGGACTGGAGTGTGCTTCTTGGGGTTATGTTCTTACTTACTGACTCGAGATTATTATTTCTTTCAAAAAGTTGGTGATGACTGCAGTAACAATTAAAATTGCCACATGGAATGTTAGAGGAGTAAGAGACATGACTAAAAGATATCAAGTTCTCAAGAATTGCGTTCTCCTAAACATAGACATCCTCTTGATACAGGAAACCCACCTTCTTGCTGCCGAAACAAATGGGCTACGTAGACAGGGGTTCTCCCAAGTCTTTACTACCTGTGGTTCATCTGCGAGCAGGGGGGTAGCAATTCTGGTCAAGAAGCATGTTTCGTTTGTAGCGGAGGAAACTCTCTCGGATCCAGAAGGCAGATTTATTCTAGTCAAAGGCACGCTGTATAACAATACAGTCATTCTAGGTGCAGTCTATGGCCCAGTGGGAGGTAATCCAGAGTTCCTTATGTGTCTGGCAGATAAGCTGAGTAGATTTTTGCCTTCCAAGTTAATCATAGGGGGAGATTGGAATATACCCCCCATGCAAGACTTAGATAGAACATATAGGCCACTAAAACCCCTATCCCCTCCACAGCAAGCCCTAAGGGATTTTATGGGATTACTGGGACTGTTCGATCCATGGCACCTGTTCAATCCCTCTGGTCAGGTCTTCTCGTTTCATTCCCAGGTTCATCAGTCGTGATCTAGGCTGGACTATATCCTAACTAGCTCTTCACTTTTAGCCAGCCTTCAACAGACTGGTATGGAACCGATTGCCATATCAGATCACTCGATTGCATGGATAGTGATTTCTCCTGACCCATGTAGTCAATGGGATACTACCTGGAAATTGAACACACAACTTCTAAAAGAGGAGCACACAATCTCTCACATAAAAGATGTGATTTCATTTTTTATGGAAACTAATAAAGGTTCTATTAGAAGGGCTGATCAACTATGGTGTTCCTTTAAATGTTATATTGGGGGGAATTCATTAAGTTAACTTCCAAGTGGAAAAAGCAAAGGGAGGCAAGAATTATTTTTTTGTCAAACCAAATCAAGGAGGCCGAAAACATCTTATCTATCTCTTTCCCTTCGGGTCTCTTGGAAGCCGTGTTGAAACGTAGGAACAAATATGCAGATTTATTAAAAGAAAAGGCGGAATACACCATCCTGAAAACTAAAGCTCGCTACTTTGATCAAGGTGAGAAGCCAGGAAGAATGCTGGCCCTTCGGTTACGGGCACTGGAGAGCTCACGGCTCATCCCCTCTATTCTGGCCTCAAATGGCTCTATTAAGACTTCCCCACGTGATATCTCTCAGGTTTTGAAAGATGTTATAAAAATTTGTACAGTAAAATTCCTGCACAGGCCACACCCCCAAGCATAGAGCAATATCTGGATCGCCTGGGCCTCCCGTCCCTTCAGGCACAACATTGCTCAGCTCTGTCTTCCCCAATCACTTTGAGGGAGGTGATTACGGAGCTTGCATTGGATAAATCGCCAGGACCAGACGGCTTTCCTTCCAATTTCTATAAAACCTTTTCCACTGAATTAGTCCCCCTCCTCTTAAATTTATTTGAATATATATTCATTTTAGATACTCTGGACCCTTCCTTGCTGGAACCACAATAGTTCTCATCCTGAAGCCCGACAAACCGCATGATGATCCTGCCAGTTATCGTCCAATCTCGCTTTTAAACTATAATATCAAAATCCTAACAAAAATCTTGTCTCTCAGAATTAAGAGGGTATGGTCTCATCTGCTGAGCCCTGAGCAGGTGGGATTTGTTCGGGTCAATCTTCAGCTGATCACCTACGGACCCTTTTCCATATTTTTCAGGCTGCCCAGGACTCCCAGATTCACATGGCTTTAATCTTGTTAGATGCAGAAAAAGCCTTTGACAGAGTAAACTGGGGTTTCTCTGGGCTACTCTCAAAAATATGGGCTTTCCAACAGTTTTCATTCGATGGATACAGACGGTTTATCACGCTCCCTCCGCTAAAATTTATTGTAATGGTGTATTTTCACCAAAGTTCTCTTTATCTACAGGCACCAGGCAAGGCTTCCCCTTATCTCCCTTTCTTTTCAATTTATATTTGGAACCCCTTCTATGTAGTCTCAAGTGCGCTTCTCAGGTTAAGGGCTGTACAATATATCAACAGTCCTTAACCCTCTCAGTATATGCAGATGACATCCTACTCCATTTGGCCTATCCCGATAAATCATTATCACATGCATTACAAATTATTAGACAGTTCGGACTCGCATCCAATTATAAGTTAAATCTGTTGAAAACCATAATTTTTCCTCTAAATGCTCTTACCCACCAAGCTAACGTTGCTGATTTAGGCATGAAGTGGTCCCCTCACTCTATTAAATATCTGGGAATTCATCTCACTAAAGACCTAGAGACTTTTAGGAAGCTTAATTTAGATGACTTAATAACGAATATTTAACAGGACCTTCAAAGATGGGAGAGCCTCCCCCTCTCAATATGGGGTCATATCAGTATTGTTAAAATGAATGTCCTCCCTCGTCTCTTTTATCCCCTAAATTTATTAAATCTCTGGCTCCCATTGTCCTATTTTCATCAATTCCACTCTGTCCTTTCCAAATTTATCTGGCGGGGTAAATTTCCCAGGTACTCTTTCACCAAACTTAGCCTCCCTAAGGAATTAGGGGGGCTCCGTCTCCCTAATTTGAACTTTTATTATTGGGTGAGCCATCTGTCAAAAATGGGAAGATGGTTCTCAGACACAAGTGATGGTTACTTACCTATCTGGCTACAATTAGAAAGGAAACTTCTCGCTCTTCACGGCTTTAATTCCACAGGAATATTTTTCTCTCCTTGTTCCGCATTACCAAACTCCATACAAGATTCAGTGGTGGGAGTTTCCATTAAAGTTTTAGAGCAATGCTGGAATTTTTTAAATATTTCACATAAAAAAGATATGGCTCAACCCCTTTTTCAGAATCCAAATATTAAAATTGAGGGCTCTTTACTTTTTCCGGATTGGCTTCCTCAGTTGCAGGAAGTCTCAGTAGAGGACCTATATTGTCAAACTGCTCTCCTGTCATCCCCAGACATAATAGCTAAATTCAACATCCCTCAGAAATTTATTTTCAAAATGTTTCAGTTGAGACACCTTATGGTGTCCAATTTTGGAATCACACTATCACAATCTCGAGTTAAGCCCTTTTTGGAACAGGTACAGAGATACGCCAGTAAACCCCATGGTATATCGGCTATTTATTCTTTTCTTTTGGGAATCAATTTCCAGAATGCTCTTCTGGGTTCTAAAGTTTGGGCTTCCCTTCTGACTGATGTTAGTCCCAACTGGAGTCAGGTTTGGAAGGACCTACATAGGTATCATACCCAAGATAGACACAGACTTATTCAGTACCATATTTTAAATAATATGTATTACACTCCGATTAAGCTAGCCAAGCTGGGTAGGCTTCCTGTGGCAACCTGTACCAGATGTGGTTTATCTGACGGGAACCTGATTCACATTTTCTGGCATTGTAACAAAGTGGCTCCACTCTGGAATGCTATTCAATCTAACCTAGACCCTTTATTGGGATTAGGGGACCTATTTACTACAGAGATATGTATCCTTGGGATGCTCTCGACCATTAATATTAAAGAACGTAGATTTCACATGGCCTTAATTTCTATTGTGATTAAAAGATTAGTTCTCAAGCATTGGGTGGATCAATCAGTTATAACACATGAAGAATGGTTGAAGGAGATGTCACTTTGCTTCAATACCGACAGATTGATAGCAAGCTCCCGGAATTGTATGACTGTATTCAATCGCAAATGGGGTAAATTATACGCCCTATACTTAAATTGAAATATGGAAGGTACATGTCTCTGTTTATCCTAATTGGTTGGTCTTATTCATCTCTGGTAAATGCCGACTGTTATTCTCTAATTCATGAATTTCTTTTGTGCTGTTATGTTTTTAGAGGCACACTCCAGGGGAAGGGTGGGGAGTAAGAGGGGAGGGAGGATTTATAGGGGTATTGGTATTGTTTTGGTTTTACTGGATCCGGAAACAGTCTGATGTATGCTACTCTGTATCAATCCTGGCCAATATTGTGTACAGTCAATCCTGTAGATTCCTTTCTGGATATGTGGAATGTAAAATCAATAAAATATTGAATTTCAAAAAAAAAAAATATTCTTCATGTTCTGGCGTGTCACCAGTCTGCCTCAGATTATCTGTCTCTTCCTCAGGTAAATCACACAGTTCCACCATACACAGTGACTCAACATCATCAGACTTGACACTTTGAACTTCACTCTCAGGAAGCATTGGTTCCAAGGACAAAGCTGGGGGGTTAGGCAGTCCAGAAGGCCCAGCTTCATCCTCACAACTGACCATGGGGTTACCCCACAACTGACCATGGGGTTACCCCAAAAAAGCTAACTCAGTTCATAAGAGGGGTAATAAGCATAGTTACACTCACTCTTGTCTGAAGTGGACTGACAATCATTATCATTTTGGGTTTGCTGTGGAGAGAACCTTAAGTCAGTGATCACTGGGGCAAGCTTACTCTGTCTTTGTTTCGCAGCAGCCCGAGTCACTGGTCTCAATCACAATCTCTGGGGGCTTAGCTTCAATCATGATTTGGCCAATGGGCAACAAATGGTTACGGTGCATGGTCTTGACATCTTTTGAGTTATTTTCAGGCAGCACCTTGTACACAGGTAAATCATTCAATTTGCCTACTACTATGTGGGGAAGATGGTGCCACCGATCAGCAATTTTGTCTTTGCCATGCAATCCTAGATTTCTCAACAACACATGGTCTCCAGCTCGAAGCTCTTGGGCCTTTACTTTTTTATCATATCTTTTCTTTATTGGCTAAGTTTCTCTTTGCAGCCATTGTCTGCGTTAGTTGGTATGCATAGTTCAATTGAGCTTTCAGTTTTTGTACGTACTGTAGGTAATTCTCAGCTCGGACCCCATCAGGAGACACCCCAAAACAAACATCCACTGGCAGCCGAGCCTCTCTCCCAAACATAAGTCGGTAGGGAGAGAACCCAGTAGCATCATTTCTCATGCAGTTATAGGAGTGTACCAAGGTGCTAATCTGCTGGCTACATTTGGGTTTGTCTTTCAAGTGGAGAGTACCTAGCATGTCAAGCAGGGTGCAATTAAAGTGTTCTGGCTGTGGATCCCCCTGCGGGTGATAAGAGGTGATTCTAGACTTCTGCACTCCCCATAAAGACAGCATTTCCTTGATTAAGCGACTCTCAAAGTCTCTACCTTGATCAGAATGAATCCTCTGGGGGGCTCCATAGTGAACAAAGAAATTCTCTATCACCACCTTAGCCACGGTGGGTGCCTTTTGGTCATTGGTGGGGAATGCTTGGGCATACTTTGTAAAGTGATCAGTGACCACCAACACATTACTAATATTCCGTTGATCAGACTCCAAACTTAAAAAGTCAATTCAGACTAACTCCATAGGTGTGCTGGTGGTGATGTTAACAAGGGGGGCAGCCCTTTGGGGCAGGGCCTTTCTCTCTAGGCAGCGACTACAAGTCCGTACACGATGCTCAACATCAGCCACCATCTTAGGCCAGTAGAATCGAGACCACACTAGGTCAAGAATTCAGCCGATACCGAGGTGGCCCATGTGGTTGTGCAGGGACCTCAGCACCAAGTCTCTGAAGGCTGTGGGCAAGACCAAGTGTTGCTTGCCTACTTGACCCCCCCATCTACTGTCTCTCTGTACAGCAACTGATTAATCAGTTTCAACTCAGGGCCTTCCTTAAACAATAAAGCAGTTCGCAAATCAGAGGAGTGCAACTTGGACACATCTTTCCCTGCGTAGAGGGCTTCAAGTGCTGATCTGATCATAAGATCTTGGGATTGAACCCACTGAGTCCTGTCATTATCAAATTGAGGCAGTGCACTAATATCTAGTGCAGAGAAGCGACAGTACGCAGCTGGTATTCAAATGTCAGAGGGGCCCAAGCAATCTACCAAGCAGTCCACTGGGTCTGTGGACATCTGTTCATCTTTGCCAAACTTCTGACACAGTGCTTGAATGTCGGGTTCGGACAGCCTGACCCAATCACCTCTGGAAATGAGCCTCCGGGAGAGGGCATCAGCATCTATGTGATTCAGGTCCAATCTGTATTCAACAGCATAATCATAGGCACAGCCCTGATTTTTCTGCGGCACTTTGGAGCAAAGTTCTGTGGCAGGGTTCCCATTTGCCACAGAACTTCTGCGGCGGTGGATGGGTATTTCTGCGGCAATTCAGCGGCACAAATCTGTTGCACTATTCCCCTTATTTTTATACTTCATTGCTATTTTTCTTCATATTAGACATTTTCTTTGTAGAGTCAAGTGATTATATTGTGACATTCACCATTAACATTCAATACATAAAGACATGAGCCCAAAGGACTAGTGGTTTTACAGAAGACAAAGCAAGCCTCAGCATACATTTGTATGGTTATGGAATTTTTCATCACAATACTATATGCTGTGAAATTTTTTTGTTTTTTTTGTTATTTTTGGGGTGTAATGTGACATACATATTATACTGTATATATATTTTTTCTCTTAAACTACTTTCATGCCCCTCACCAACAGGACGCATCTGGAAACAAGCTGTTTCAGATCAGTATTCCTGGCAATAGTTTTGGAAGATGTTTGACAGATATATAGATAGACAGATAGTTTGACAGACAGACAGATAATATAGATAAGATAGACACACAGACAGGCAGGCAGACTTATTTGTGTATGTATATGTTAATATGTGTCAGTGTACATGTTATGTCACTTTCGGTAAGACAAAATGTTTTCATCTGCTAACAAATCCTTTTCACAACTATGTGTGTCTTTGTTTTATTTGTACTGTGAAATTAAAGATGTGAGATTCACTGCACACCACCTTCACATACCTTCATGTGGTTCACGATGTTTCATGCATGCCACATAAAACATAATATCAATACTGCATTTCTTAGAACACCAGACAAGCCTTACACACAGCAAGAGCATGTTTTTTGGCTAGAATTTGACACACACACACACACACACACACCTGACGAATAAATATTTTTGTATGTTTCATAGCTTTATTTTTACATCACAGCAGGGGTTCAGTTGATTAATTTAGAATAGATTTGTTTTTTGTTCATTTGTTTTTTGGTTATTGTAGCATGGTGTGCAGTGGGTTGGAGGCCAGAAGAGCCACAGAGGCTTCAGTTAAAATTTAAATCCTAGTTCTGAGCAGGACTTAGCCCTGGAGGATATGAGATCCATGCTTCTGTGCAATTTACTCTGGCCGGGTGCCAGCCAGGACAGGGACACAACAACTCTTCAGACTGTGTATATAACCTAAATTAAGTCAGGAAAAGCAAGTGTTAGAAAACTCATTTTGGTTACACAGTGTGCAGCTTTATTTTGTCCCTGACCTGGTTGCCACCCAGAAAACATTATTCATTTATTTTTATTTTAAAGAGAACATAAAATATTAAAGGGGGGTGTTAATTACCACATCATGAAAAAGAGGTATGGCAGTTTGTAGCACATTTATTTTAGTTCAAAGTTTTTAAAGATTCATTTTTTTATTTTTTTTTATTTTAATGAAGACTATTAAATTCACATTGCTGAAAGAAACTAGATGTAAACAGAACCTACTCACACAAATACAGATAGCACTCACACTTGTTCAGATCATGACAAGTTTATAAAATAAATTTCTATCTAAGCACAATAGAAACATAGAAACATAGACTTTGACGGCAGATAAGGACCGCTTGGCCCATCTAGTCTGCCCATTTCCCTACCTACAGGATAGGCCGCAGATCCTAGTTAACCAACAGCCTATTATTTCCTACCCCCCACAAGAATTGCCTTATGTCTGTCCCATGCATTCTTGAATTCTCCCACAGTTTTAGACCCCACAACCTCCTCAGGAAGGCTGTTCCATGCATCCACTACCCTCTCTGTGAAAAAATACTTCCTCACATTGCCCCTGAACTGCCCCTCTATCTTTAAATTGTGTCCCCCTTGTTCTTGCACATCTCTTTTTCCGAAAGATGCTACCCTCTTGGACTTTGTTGATTCCACTGAGGTACTTAAAGTTTCTATCATGTCCCCTCTCCCTTCTTTCCTCAAGGGTATACATATTAAGCTCCTTTAGTCTCTCCTCATACGGCTTCTCTTGCAGACCCTGTACCATTTTAGTTGCCCTCCTCTGATTTCCTCTATCCTGTCTATGTCCTTGCGGAGATGGGGTCTCAGAACTGGATGCAGTACTCCAGATGGGGTCTCACCAACTGTCTGTACAGAGGATAACAACTTCCTGTTTCTGCTGCTGATGCCTCTCCTATGCATCCCAGTATACCCCAGCCCTCCCTACTGCCTTCTCACATTGCTTGCTAACCTTAAGGTCATCTGATATGATCACCCCCAGGTCCCTTTCCTTTTTGTTGTTATTTACTCTTCCCCCCACTGTGTATTCTTCCCCTGGGTTCTTGTTTCCCAGGTGCATTATTTTGCACTTCTTGCATTGAATCCTAGCTGCCATACTCTGACCATTCTCCAACCTTGCCAAGTCTCTTCTCATCCTTTCCATGCCTCCTTGTTATCAACCTTGTTGCAGATCTTGTGTCATCTGCAAAGAGGTAAAAATTGGCTGGAGAATAGGACACAGAGAGTAATAGTAAATGGAGTCCACTCTGAAGAAAGGGGTTACTAGTGGGGTACATGAGGGTTCAGTATTAGGACGGTCCTCTTCAATGTCTTTATAAGTGACATTGCAGAGGGACTGGAAGGAAAAGTATGTCTCTTGCAGATGACACAAAGATCTGCAACACAGTTGATGCACAAGGTGGGGTGGAAAGGATGAGAAGGGACTTGGCAAGGTTAGAGGAATGGTCAAATGTATGGCAGCTTAGATTCAATGCTAAGAAGTGCAAGGTAATGCACCTGGGAAACAAAAACCCAGGGGAAGAGTACACAATGGGGGGTGAGATACTAACAGCAACAAAAATGGAAAGGGACCTGGGGGTAGTCATATCAGATGACCTAAAGGTGGGCAAGCAATGTGAGAGGGCAGCAAGGAGGGCTGGGGGGATACTGGGATGCATAGGGAGAGGCATCACCAGTAGAAAACAGGAAGTTATTATCCTCTGTACAGACAGCTGGTGAGACCCCATCTGGAGTACTGCGTGCAGTTCTGGAGACCCAATCTCTGCAAGGACATAGACAGGATGGAGGCTGTCCAGAGGAGGGCAACTAAAATGGTGCAGGGTCTGCACCGGAAGACATATGAAGAGAGACTTAAGAAGCTTAATATGTATAGCCTCGAGGAAAGGAGGGAGAGGGGGGACATGATAGAAACTTTCAAGTATCTCAAGGGAACCAACAAAGTCCAAGTGGGTAGCATCTTTCAAAAAAAGAGGTGTGCAAGAACAAGGGGGCACAATTTGAAGATAGAAGGGGGGTGGCTCAGAGGTAATTTAAGGAAGTATTTTTTCACAGAGAGGGTTGTGGATGCATGGAACGGCCTTCCGGAGGAGGTTGTGGAGTCAAAAACAGTGGTGGAATTCAAGCATGCATGGGACAGTCATAAGGCATGGGGGTGGGGGTAGGAAGAAGTAGGCTGCTGGTTAACTAGGATCTGCAGCTTATCCAATAGGTAGGGAAATGGGCAGACTGGGTGGGCCGAGCGGTCCTTATCTGCCGTCAAAATCTATGTTTCTATGTTACTTTTCCTTCCAGTCGCTCTGCAATGTCACTTATGAAGACATTAAAAAGGACTGGACCCAATACTGAACCCTGCGGTACCCCACTAGTAACCCCTCTTTCTTCAGAGTGGACTCCATTTACAATTACCTTCTGTGTTCTGTTGTCCAGCCAATGTTTTACCCAGGCTACCACCCCGGGACCCACTCCAGGCTGGTTAATTTGACTATTAATCTTTGTGTGGGACTGTGTCAAATGCCTTGCTAAAGTCTAGGTAGCCACGTCCACAGCCCCTCCCTGGTCTACTACTTTGGTCACCCAGTCAAAGAAATCTATTAGCCTCGGCCTGACATGACCTTCCCACCGTGGAACCCATGCTGCCTTGGGTCCCAGCCCCACTGGCCTCTAGGTACTCAACTATTCTTTCCTTCAGAAGTGACTCCATCACTTTCCCTACCACAGAGGTCAGACTGACAGGTCTGTAGTTTCCTGCCTCTGTCTTGGTCCCACTTTGTGAAGGGAATCACATCCACCTTCCTCCAGTCCTCGGTACCACACCATCCTCCCATGATTTATTAAAAGAGTAGCCAGTGGTTTCACTAGTTCCCCTTAATTCTTTTAGAATTCTGGGGTGAATTCCATCAGGGCCCATTGCTTTGTCCACCTTCACTTTTAGGAGTTCTTGCAGAACCCTTTCTTCTGTGAAAGGACTGGGATCGACCCCCTATCAAGAGTGCTTCTGTTAATTGGATTAGGCACTTCCTCTCCTCTTTTGTGAATACTGAGCAGAAATTTGTTCAGTATCCCTGCTTTTTCACTGTCCCCCTCTGCCCACCCACCATTCATTCTATTCAGCCTCACTATCCCTCCCTTTGTCTTTCTACCGCTGATGTACCTATAAAAGGTTTTATCCCTTCTTAACTGAGTTGGCTATCTTTTCCTCAGTTTGGGCCTTTGCTATTCTGACTTCCCTCCCTGCTTCCTTCTGCCTTAACTGGTACAGCTCTCTGTCCTGCTCCTTCTGTGTTTCCTTATACTTCTGGAATGCTATCTTTTTCTTCCTGACTTTCACAGCCACCTCTTTTGAGAACCATAGTGGCTTTTTCTTTCGTTTTGATTTATCTGCTTCACACAAAGGCTTGTTGCTTCTGTGATGGCAGTGTTGATGATTCCCCATTGTTGCTCCACACCTCCTTCTAGCCTGTTTGCTAGTGCTTTTCTGAGGCACTCTTCCATCTCGCCAAAGTCAGCTCTCCTAAAGTCCAGTACCCTCACTTTTGTATGGCTTGACTCTGTAGCTGAGTTTAACGTGAACCACACTGTTTGATGGTCACTTGTTCCCAGATGGCAACCCACTTCTAGATCTGAGATCCTCTCACTGCCCCCGTTTGAGAGTACAAGGTCTAAGATTGCTCCCTCACGAGTGGGTTCCGAAACTAGCTGTCTGAGGCCTGCCACCTGTAGGGCATCAAGAATGGCCCTGCTCTTGGATGTGGCTGCAGCAAATGTGCTCCAGTTAACATCTGGCATATTCAGGTCTCCCATCAACAGTATCTCCCTTTCTCTGCCATTCTAAGAATGCCTTCCATCATATCCTTGTCCATTCCTCCCCTGACATGGGGGTCTGTACACAACCCCTGTGCGGATTGTGGTGCCTTTCCAGTCTCCAGGTGACCCACAGTGCCTCCTCTCCTCCCTGTTTACTCTTATGTTCAGTTGCTTTTATCCCTTCCTTTACATAGAGCTACTCCTCCCCTCTTCTCCCCTGCCTGTCTCTCCTGTAGGTTATGTACCCTGGTATGTTAACATCCCAGTCATGGTTCTCTGTGTACCATGTTTCTGTGACTGCTACGATATCCAGGCATCCCTCTTCCATCAAGGTCACCAGCTCAGGCTGCTTGTTGCCCAGACTACGGGCATTGGTACTCATTACCCTCCATTTCCTGATGGTCTTACTCCTTTTTGCCCCATCCCTGTCCTTCTTGCCTTTGTCATTTTCTCCATTTACCCCTGCCCTTCTCCCTATCAACACCTCTATGTTGGTGTTTACCGCACTTACTACCGAGATTTTTTTTGGGGGGCTAGAATTTCCCTGCTCCTTTCCAGTGCCTCCCCCCTTGGCTAGTTTAAATGCTTGCCAATGAAGCATTTAAACCTATCACCTAGGATCCTGGTTCCCCTCCTGGACAGATGCAGCCCATCATAAACATATATATAAACATCTTTTGAGAAATTGATTTTATTTATTAGTTGGCTTGCATGGTTCTGGTGGTCCTGGGTTGGTGTCTCACACAGTGGAGGGGAGTGGGGTTGGCTGGAAGGCTGGTCCTTAATCTTCCCTCCTCTACACTTGGCTGGGCTGGCGGTTGTCCTCCCCCAGAGTAGAAGTAGTGGGCCACCCGATCCTTTTGACTGGCCGGTTCCTGCGGCCTGCTGGCGGCTCTTATCTTTTGTTCAGCCTAGGTGGATGATGAATGTTGGTCCATTGTATTTTTGAATTTTATTTATTGTGTTATTTTATATTCTATAGGATATGTGTTGTTTAGTTATTTTTGAGGGATAATTTAAGCAGTGAGAGTGCTTGTTTCCATCTTATATTCCACCTTCTCCGGTTCCGTGAGAGAGTCCCGGAGGGTGGTCTTTAAATTATTCCCTTTATTTATTTATTTATTTATTTATTTATTATTTATTTAGTTATTAGTTTTGTTTTATTATTTTATTGTCCCCTGGCTGTGAGAGGGCTTGTGGATATAAAATAACTTTAATTGCATTTATTAGTTGTCATATTAGAATATTGGTTTATTTTTTCATTTTTTGTTTTAGTGGTGGATGGTGGTGGTGTTTTATTTATTGTTCTATTTATTTTATTTGTTGTTTTAACTTTTTTGAGCAGCCTGATGTGCTTGCCAGCTCCACCTGTTGTTCGTTACTCGGCCTCCGCTCTTCATGCCCTCCGCCCCTTTTTCTTGTCCCCCTTGCCAGCTCATGTTTACCATCGTTGTCCGGCACTAGGGATTGTGCGAAGGGGGAGGGGGAATTGGGAGGATGCGGGGGGTTGTGGACAGCGGAGTGAGCGGTGCTCTCCCATAGGGGTTTAGGCCTCAAGACTCTGGGGCGAAATGGCCTCTGGAGCGTGGTAGTCCTGTTCTGGTTCCCATACCCAAGGGCACCTCCTGTTCTGGAGGGCAAGTGGTTGGGACAACTCATCAACCTTGTCCAACACAGGGTGCTGTTGTGCAATGCCAGATCTGTCTGCAATAAGACTGGTCTTATTGCGGACTTTGTCGCGAAGGCGATCTGGCCAGCTACCGAGACCTGGTTGATGGGAATGCGGCCCCGTTTTTAGAGGCCGCTGTTTCCACCGGGTTCTCGGTTATACACCGCCTGAGATTGGATCGCGGGGGGGGGTGGTGGTCTGTTTTAAGACCGAATTGGGCCTAACTGGTGTTCCAGTTGAGGAGGACAGATCATTTGAGTGTACGGTGGTAGCTGGTGTGGGGTGCAGGATGGCTCTCATTTACCATCCACCAGGGAATGAGAAGCTTTTCCTGCAGGAAACAGCAGATTTCGCCGCCGACACGGCCTTGGAATCGCCCAGATTGATGGTGCTGGGTGATTTCAATGCGTGGGTCGACGACGAATCTTCGCTTTTTGGTCAACATTTCCTCCAGGTGATGACATCACTGGGCTTCACACAGGTTGTTTCCACAGCTACTCACAAAGGAGTTCACTCCCTTGATCTGGTTTTCCTCCTGGGGATTGAGGCGTCTGATTTGGTGGTGGAACCAGTCAGTTGGTCTGATCATTACTCAGTTGGGTTCAATTTTGAGGCCCCTCTGGGTAGGTTGGCCCCTGTGGAGTTGGTCAAGTACTGCCCATTGCGGGACGTTGTCCCTGAAGACCTGATGGCGGTTATTGACCTCTCGTTGTTTGACGAATTGTGCTCTGATCCTGAGCAGCTGGTGGTGGCCTATAATGGGGCCATCTCGGCTGCTCTTGATCAGATTGCACCAACCCGTGTTTGCCCTTCCACGCCGTCCCATTGCCCCTTGGTTTGATGGGGCACTGAGAGGGTTGCAGAGGTTGGGGCATAGGTTGGAGCATCGTTGGACGAAGAATGCCTCTGAGGCCGACCATCTTATTATGCTAGAGCATTATAAGCTCTACCAAACAGAAATTTCCCATAAGAAGGCAGAATTCCTGTCCAGGGAAATCTCTGTTGCTCGGAATCGACCGGCTCAGCTCTTCAGAACTGTTGACAGACTGTGAAACCCAGTCTGTCAGCAGATCCGTCGAGTTTTTATGCAGAATGATTGCGAGGAGATCGCTTGATTCTTTGTGAATAAGGTGGAAGACATTCGGAGGCAGTGTCCCCGACCCCACTCTAAGGTTGTTGCAGTTGATCAGTGTTTTGTCGCAGAGCCCGGAGTTTCCTGGAGTTCCTTTAATCTACCGGATTTGGAGACACTATGAGGATTGTCCGTGAGATGCGCCCAACATGCTGTAGTTTGGATCCGGGTCCTACTTCCTGATTATGGGATGTAGTGAGTCTATCGGCCCGGTCCTGCTCGGATTATCCGGGTGCTCTTTAGAGATGGGAGTTTTCCTAGTCTCTCTGAAGGAAGGTGGTGACTCCTCTGAAGAAAGCTTTTAGACCAATGACCTAGCAACTATCAGCTCGATCTCTAACCTCCTTTTGTGGGGAAGGTTACTGAAAGTTGTATGGCTCAATTGATAACCATTTGACCATCCATAGTTTATACGACCTCTCCAGTCCGGTTTTCGCAAGAGGCATAGCACTGAGACTGCTCTGGTTCGGTTGCTCAATGATCTCCTGATGGCGAGAGATCAGAGATACCGCTCTATTTTGGTTCTCCTTGATCCGTCATCAGCTTTTGATACTGTGGATCATGGGGTTTTGCTTGAACGTCTGAGGTCCATTTCGGACTTTCAGGTGTGGTCCTCAGATGGTTTTCATCTTACCTCGGGGAGAACACAGAGAGTGGTCTCTGGATTACATTCATCCGGGCCTTCTCTCTGCCTTGTAGGGTACCTCCAGGGTTGGTGCTTTCCCCATGTTATAGCAGTATACATGCACCCCTCGGAGACATTGTAAGATGGTATGAGCTGAGGTTTCACTGCTATGCTGATGATACCCAGCTCTACCTGTCTTTTGCACCTGACCAGGTTAGTGCTATCTCGGTGCTGAATAACTGCCTTGCAGATATCCAAGACTGGATGAATACCAGTGGTTTGAAGTTGAATCCGGGAAAGACTGAGGTTATGGTGGTGGACTCCGGTCACAGGGTTGAGGGTTCAGGGGCAGGTTCCCCCTCAAGATTAATTGTAGGGGTGGACCAGATCCCTACCTCTGAACGGGTGCGTAACCTGGGTGTGGAGCCTGACACTGGTTTGACCCTTCGTTATCAGGTGTCTGCAGTTGTCAGAACTGCATTTTTTCATCTTAGAAACATCGCCAGGATTAGGCACCTGGTTCCACCTGGTGACTTGCCGGTTTTGGTCAACGCCTTTGTGACATCCCGTCTTGATTATTGTAACTCCCTGTACCTAGGGCTTGCTGGGGTTGATATCCGCCACTTGCAGCTAGTGCAGAGTGCAGCAGCACGTTTGTTGACCGGGGCGTCAAGAAAGTCTCATATTACCCCAGTGCTGCGCACTCTGCACTGGCTGCCAATACAGTGTCGGATCACCTTTAAAGTGGGTCTTTTGACCTACAAAGTCCTACACGGGCTTGGTCCTGACTATTTGAAAGAGCTTATGGTGCCCTACACCCCTCTGAGATAGCTTTGCTCGGCTGACGAGGGGTTGCTGGAGATTCCGAGGGTAAATTCATCTGGAGCCCGTGCCTTTGGTTTCATGGCTCCTTCCCTCTGGAATTCTCTGCCCAGTTAGCTCCGAGAGAGTACAACGGTGGAAAGTTTTAAAAGGGCCTTAAAGTCGTTTTTGTGGGATAAGGCATTCCCTGTTATACCGTAATTGGTTATTTTGAATATGTTATATTTGCTGTATTGTTTTATTGTATGCATTGATATGCTGGTGTTTTTATGCTTTATGTGCAGCGTCTTGAAAATCTGAAAGGCGCTTAACTAAATAAATTTTATTATTATTATTATTATTGTTGCCATGCCAGTATAGGCTTGCATCACTCCAGGTGGACCCCCAGTCCCCAATGAAGCCAAATCCCTGAGCTCCACACCAGTTTTTCAACCACTGATTGAATCCCATGGTGCAGAACACCCTAGCCTCTCCTACGCCATAGATGGGCAGCACCTCTGAGAAGGTTACCGTGCATGCTACTTGTCTAAGGCCCCTCCCCAATTCCACAAACTCTTCCTGCACTTCTCTAATCCCTTTCTTAGCCAGGTCATTTGTCCCTAGGTGGACAATGACATCCAGCTCCCTCCCCTGGGCAGCTGCTCCGGCAATCTTGAGGATTCGCTCCCTGTCCCTCCAAGCCATGACGCCAGGCAGGCACCTTACCTCCCTCTCCCCTTCCTCCCCCAGTTCTACCTTCCTAACAATGGAGTCCCCCACCAGGAGTTGTTTCCTTCCCTGTGGGGTCCCATGCCACCCTTTGTGGGGTCTCCTTTGTGGAGGTTCCCAGCATCCTCCTTGGTTCCCCATCATGGTGCCTCCATAGAGGAACCGCACTTTGCCAGAGTGGCATAGGAATTGGAGAGGTACAACTGGAGGGATGCGCCTCTGTTCCACCACCCTTACCCTCCCTGAGCCCACTGTGATCCAACCACTCCTCTTTCTTGGCAACCTCTGAGGCAACGGCAGTGGCACTGGTGGTCCCTGGATGAAAGAGGAGGTCCCACAAATCCTGGCCGACTCAGCCTGGAGATGAGCAACCTCCTCCCTCAGAGTCCGCAGAGAGGTGCCTGCAGATGGGACAACACCGCATCCTCCAGAACGTCTCCCGGAAGACTGCTGCTCCACAGCCACTGCACTGCACCACTCCCATAATCTCTTATTTCTGGCCCCTTAACTGTTTGCAATCCTTACTCTTTCCTCTGTTTTTTTTTCTCTTTCTCTCTCTCTCTCCTTACTTCCTGCCTGTGTGCCTTTTAAGCTCCTGATTGTCCTGTTCTGAGACAAGAATATCCTATATTTCTCAGTAGACCCCTTACTTGCTCAGAGGCAGACCTCCAGCAGCTAGAGGGGGCCGAAGAGCTACTCTTGCCCTTCCAGGATGGTGACTTTTGTGGCTCTGTGATCAGACACTCACTTTCTGCTCCCAAACAGGAAGTTCCTGATATCAGTCAAATCCTGTACCTATAAAAGTAGAACTAGCTTTGGGTGGGAGGGGAGGGGAGGGAAGGAGGGCAATATAGTCCCAGTAGAGAAGTCCAGTCACACAGCAGTCCTTTCTCCTGGTGTCTTCTGCCAAGCTACTAACAGAATCTTTCTAAGGCAGTCTTTAAATGTAGCTTCCTTCTAGCTAAGCCCCTCCCCCTACTTACTAGATCTTTCTACAAGTAATTTAAACCTCACAGCTACCAAGTCCTTTCAATCACCTGAGATTTACACCTAGATAACTGTTCAGATAACCATTCAGTTCAGTTAACTCAGACAAACACACACTTTTTTTTGTTTTGTTTGTTAGTTTTTTTTATCCTAAATTAAAGGTCCAAGTACAAGAGTTCTGTTTCTTTAGTCCCAGTAGAGAAGTCCAGTCACACAGCAGTCCTTACTCCTGGTGTCTTCTGCCAAGCTATTAGCAGAATCTTTCTAAGGCAGTCTTTAAATGTAGCCTCCTTCTAGCTAAGCCACTCCCCCTACTTACAGGATCTTTCTACAAGTAATTTAAACCTCACAGTTTTCAAGTCCTTTCAATCACCTGAGATTTACACCCAGATAACTGTTCAGATAACCATTCAGTTCAGTTAACTCAGACAAACACACACTTTTTTTTTGTTTTGTTTGTTAGTTTTTTTTTTTTACCCTAAATTAAAGGTCCAAGTACAAGAGTTCTACTTCTTTAGTCCCAGTAGAGAAGTCCAGTCACACAGCAGTCCTTTCTCCTGGTGTCTTCTGCTAAGCTGCCTATAGCACTTTCAAACTAGATCATGCCATAAACAAATACTTAAAAGACACTTATTTCACTATTATTTACACAATAGGGGTAGAGATAAATGCAGTGTGAAACACAAGCATTTTAAAATAAAGAACTCATCAAAAATACAACAAATAATCATATGGAGCACCAAATAGTGTCTGGAACAGGATGTAGACCAAAGGGGGATAAGGATGGGAAAGTGCTTCAAACCAGTTCAGAAGCAGTGCAGGAATACATGTTGCAAAAAAGGGGATGAAAGTCAAAATAAAAGGAAGACTAAGAAGTATGTATAACGTAAGGCAGAGGTAGCTATGAAAGGGTGGTGCAAGTAATCAGAAGGGAGTACTGGAGATTAGTGGGAAAAAATGATGTACAGTTGACAGTTTTTAGATTTGTTTTTGGACTAAGTAATAAAAATTGCTTAAATGCAGCCTGAGTCCTGTCATTATTTCACTTAAAGTACATAGGCTGGCATGTTTCAGGGACTACTCACTGACTCAGTTGCTGTCTTCTGCTTTTAAACTGTAATCACATGCATGGGAAAAAGCAATTCAGTTACATCCATTGTCTTTGCTGTAATCCATAGTAAAAAGTGCAACTTTATTTTAAATGCAGTGCAAAAATTCACAACATACTCAATTCTGTTCCATCAAGCCTCTGTGCCTTGTATATGGTAACCACGGTCACCCTGCATCATCCACAATAAAAAATAGTCAAACCTTATTCTGAAAAGTAAATACATTTGACAGACGAAAAACAGATTTGCTGTACAGGTTTCCCTATAGGAGAAAAGCAAAACCTACACTAAAACAGAAGGTGCCTTTGGTTAGGGAGACGAGTCTGCGGCTATAAAAAAAGAAAGTCATGCAGATAGGGAGTTCATTCATTAAAAGTCTGCCACAATAAAACAAAAATCAAATAATAAGACGGCAGTTGAGGGGAATGACTTAAGCAAGGGGGTACTGGGAAGTCTATGGCACTGCTTCTCTTTTTCTTATATAGCCTTCTGCTTAGCAGATTTTCAATACAGTAATTCGGGAAGACTTGACAGGTCCTGAAATTGCATGCGATCCACTTTGTCAACCACTGGTTAAAACATGATCCCTCTATCTCACACTGCATTTGTTATCTATCTTGGCATTGCAAAAAAAAAAAAATGTAATTGCTGAGAGGAGGTGGAAAGAACAGAAGAAACAAAAAGTAGTGGTCATCCCCCCTCCCCCGAGTTTTTTTTGCAAGTCAGGAAAACTGCATGCCAATGAACCCCTCTCAACAAAAAAAATGCAAGTTTAACAAAAAGTAATGGTTTCGTTTTGTTATTATTACCTCTGTCATGTGGATCTCCTGGGTCAAATCATTCTAAGCAGTGATATACAGTGCAGGAAAGCTCTTACTGTGTGCAAGCCATCAAAAAGATTTCCACAGTGAGTTATGTGGGTGTCAGCCAGTTCTGCGGCTGGAAAGGAAATCCTCGGGTGGAGCAAAATTCTGCAGTGCACTAAATCTGTACTGTTTCTGTATACAGCAGGGGTTGCTGTGGAGGAGCAGCTTTGTTCCATTGCTACTTCAGTGATGGACTGATTTTTTTCATGACCGTCTGCCTTTCAGTCTTCTCTTAACTACAACTGCCGATAAAATCCAGTCCAGAAAATATCCCACATATAAACTAGATTGCACACTGCTGGAGAGCCTTGGGGTTAAAAGATTTTATTTATTTATTGTATTTTTTTAAACTAAAGCCTCCCTGTCTCTCGAACCTGAGACAGCAGAAACGTAAGAAATCACGTTCCGCTCCTTCCTGGCATAAGCTGCCCATGCCATGTTGGAGACATATTTGGTAAATTCAGTGTTTGCCATAGAGCTATTGCTCTCTTGGGATGAACTATTTTAAAAAAAGGAGTGCCCTCCTGGCAAGCGAACAGCTACAAGAGGCCATCAGTTAATTAAATGTAAGAACCTCCCTTGGTTCTATGGGCTCAGTTCCAGGTTTTTTCACAGTGTGGAGGGGGGTGCCAGAACAGGTATGAGAGTAGAAGGGACGCGTGTCTGAGAGCAGAATATTTGCCCACAGAATTGCAGCTCTAAGAGGAAAACCATTTTTGCATTCTTAAAATGGTAGCCTGGGGCTCGATCAGCTGTATCTGCCATGGTCTGCCACTGCAAATTCTGTGGTTGGCTGAGAATTTCATGGGCGTCTATGATTTCCACGGGTGGCTCCAAATTCCACGGCTAGTTCCATGGTCAGGTGCTTGGAGATAGGCTGTGGCCAACTGTAAATTCCGTGGTCTGCAGCCTAAAATTCCATGGGCAGACATGAATTCTGCAGGCAGCCACTAATTCTGCGGGTGCCCAAAAATTCCATGGTTAATTCCGCGGGTGGCTGCATCTTCGGAACTGTGGAAAACTCGGGGCCTTGATCATAGGTAGACAATGCAGAAAGCCACCGATGCCCAGTAACATCCAATTTAGCTGAAGTCTGCACATAGGTCAATGGATTATTATCTGTCCTTACCAGTATCTTGGCTCCATACAAGTATTCATGGAACTGATCAATGATGGCCCACTTCAACACCAAGAACTCCAATTTATGCACAGGATAATTTTTCTCTGATGGGGTCAGACTTCTACTGGCAAAGGCCACTGGTCTCAAGCCATTCTCATGTTCCTGATATAACACAGCCCCCAACCCTTGGAGGCTAGTGTCGGTGTGCAACACATAGGGTTTAGCAGGGTCAGCATAGGCAAGGACAGAAGCATGGGTGAGCTGGTATATTATTTCATGGAACGCAGCTTCGCAGTCAGGTGTCCAGCGGGACCCAAAAAGTTCACCCGGGTGGAAGTATACTCTTTCCGTTCCTGTGGGGACCACTTTCTTGTACCTTTGGTTCATAGAAGGGTAACCCTGGGTTAGATTTAGGAGTGGATGTATCACCCTTGAGTAGTCCTTTATGAATTGCTGGTAATAGCCACAAGATCTTAGAAAGCACTGTAATTCTTTCAGGTTGTGGGGCTGAGGCCAGGTGGTCCAGGCCTCAACTTTACTAGGATCAGTCTCTGTCCCCTCAGTGGACACTATATGCCCCACATACTTCACTGATGTCTGAAAAAAAATGGCATTTGTTGATGGACAGCTTGAGGCCGAAATCTTCCTGTCAGTCTAACACTTTGAATAGGTGACTCATGTTCCTCCAATGAACTTCCGAACACAATAACATTGTCCAAGTATACCAGGCACTCCAACAAGTTCATATCCCCCACTGCACGTTCCACCAGTTGCTGAAAAGTGTCTGGAGTGCCCGATTATCCCCTGGGGCATCCTCATAAACTCATAGAACCCAAGTGGACAGATGAAGGCTGTTTTCTCACGATCCTCTGGGGCCATGGGGATCTGGAAGGTCCAACACCGAGAACCACTTGCTTCCATTCAGACAGTCCAAAGCATCTTGAATACAGGGCATGGTATACTGATCTGGCATAGTATGTTGGTTAAGGGTTCGATAATCCACACACATTCTTACTGTCCCGTTCTTTTTCCGCACTACCACAATAGGCAAAGCAAAAGGGCTTCTGGATTCTTGCATCACACCAGCCGCAAGCATTTCCTGCAGGTGCCTTCTTACATCATCTATGTCGACGGGTGCTAGGTGACGAGACCTCTCACGAACTGGTCGTTCATCATGCAGGCGTATGTGATGCTCTGCTCCTTGGACACATCCCACATCCCACTCTTTCAAGGAAAACACTTGGTCTCTCTGGTCAAGTCTCTTGCTGATAGTCTTCCATTTGTCTGGCAACGGGGAGTCACAAAAGTCAAACAAGTTGAGGGTCACTCTATCAGTCACTCCAGAATACTTGTTACTGGGTAACACTGCAGTGTCTGCACAGTGTACGGTAGCTAGGGTACAGCCTCTATTCACCCGAATTTCTCGATCTGATACATTGTGGACCTGGACCATTACCCCATCGAGCATAGGCATGAGCATGAGCAGGTAACATACTGGGCACAACCAACAACTCTTCTGGCAATTTTCCATTGCCTGGTGCAACCAGCACGAGTATCTTGTTCTTGACATCTTTCTGTAAGCAGACCTCCCCTTGTAGAGTACACTGAGTGTTGGGGGACAGGATCATCGACTCAGGATCCTTCTTCCATACAATCCCGACTAGTTCATCCTGATCCACCTCCTTGGCATTCTGCCGTGACTCATATACCCTCTTAATCAATGCAGGAATCCTCAGAGCCCTACCGGTCCATTGCCCCTGTTTCTCATAGCATAGTTGCGCCAGTCTCCCGAACATATGAGCGTTGGTTCCAATTAGTAGGGGAACCCCATCATACAATCCAGCAGGGGAACACACCAGGGCTAAGGTCTCTACTTGTTCCACCACTCCAGCCACTGAAGTAGGGAAAGACAACCAAATCCAGATATAACCAGAGTAGGGGTATGCCTTTTCACTCAACCCCCAAATGTGCAGTCTTTCCAAAGGCTGTAAGGGCACATCAGGCAAGTTCTTCCGATACCAGTCTTGAAACATTATCGTTACTTGGAAGCCACTGTCAAGCACAGCCCTGGTAGACACTCCATTCACCTTCACTGTTGTCTCCATGAAGGGACCCAACACCTCAGACCACTCAGGCAGTGCTGATGTTGGTGTCGATCTGGCATTGGCCTTGGTAGCATAACGTTTCTGAACAGTTCCCCCTGGTGGCCTGTTGCTGTTTGGGTGAATCAAAGCTAATAGTCTGGCACGGACCCTCCTCAGATTTTCTGGTGAACAGCAGAAGAAATGGGTATGTCCATCCTCCCCGCATTGATAGCAAAAAGTAGGCTCTCTAGACTCCTGGGGGGTATGCGGGCCAACTCCCGGTTTGGGTATCATAGCAGTACTGGGTGGCTCATCTTTGGCTTGTGCTCTGAGTCCTTGATCCTCGGGACCTCCACCAGGGTGAGGATTTGGTGTGGTTCACAGCAAGTCCCCCACTAGAGCTCTCAGCTCTCACACTTCTTCCAGTAGGTTACCCTCAGCCCGGGGCTCCGGAGAAACAACATGCACTCCCACTCCTCTTTTAGTCTCTGGGGGTGCCTGATACAGGTCAGGTTCTCTGGCTGCTTCGGTCAATTCTTTAATCAGCCCTCTCAGCTGTTGTGCCTCATCCAAGTCACTCCTCTCCAGGATCGGTCAGGTACCGACCATCCCAGCATAAGGCTCCCAGCCCTCTTCATCAGTCTCGCTCTCACAAATTTCTTTCATAAGATTACAGTACTCGGGAGGGTTAGCCTTCCTGTCATGTAGCTGGAGTTTCAATATCTTCACACTAGAGTGTCTGGCTGACTTTAGGATATGGTCCAGTCTGACCTGGTTCAGTTCCTTTGTGGGCACTTCCCCTTTCCTGTGGGCCCTCTGCAGAGCCCTCTCAATCCTGGTAATAAATGTGGACAACTTCTCATTTTTCCACTGCTTAGCTGACTTGAACTTTCACAACAAGTTGTCCCCCGATTCAGTACTGCCAAACACTCCTTCCAGTGCAGAGAGGTATTCAGCTGCCATAGCCTCTGGGCTAGTTGCTCACAAGAAGCGGATGGCCTCCAGGGCTGGGCCTCTCAAACTCTCCATCAGTCTCTTTCTCTTTTCCCCCTCTGAGCACTGACATTCTTGTACCAAGGGAGTAGTATAGTCCATCCAAGTTTCCAAATCATCCTCCCCGTAGGCACTGGGACTGTGCCTGAAAAAAGTCTAAACTTTCAGTAACAGTCTAACTGTATCGAGGGAATTATTATGGGGGAGACGGCCACAGGAGAACTCTTGGAAGAAGGGGGGACGTGGCTGGGGAGTGCAGGGGTGTGTATTCCTCAGAAAGGTCTAGCACCTTTATGAGCTCTTGAGCAGTTCATCCTTCAGAAGCTAATAATTTGAGTAACTTGTCCTTGAACCCTTCTATACTGTGGGACCCACCCGGGCTAGCCAGGTCACTATGCAGGTGAATGACCCTCCACCCCTTCTGGGTACCTTCTGGCAGAATAACAGGGGGTACCTTCTCTGGATCTATTGCAGAGCTACAGGAAGGCAACACAATCATAGTCTGCTCAAACAAATCTGAATCTCTTCCCTTTACTTCAACCTTGCCCAAACCCTTAACATGTTCCACAGCTGTTACGATATCAGCATTAGCAGTCCCTAACAGGACATCCAGTAACAGGAGAGCCTGTCAGGGGGTCTAACCCCTCAGCCTCACTCCACCCCATCATTCAGTACACTAACAGTTTGTGGGGGGCAATTTTAAGCTTGGGCGTAGTAAGACCCTCCACCCCCCCCCAAACTAAACATATCAGGGTAGTTTCCTCCCTTTGCCACTAGAGGACGCTAATTCCAGCGGTGCCTCCAAGATGTAACCCCTAGGTGGCACTATCCCAAGGGCTACTACCCCTGCCTGCTTGGCTAGTAGCAGGTTAAAGGGTCTAGGTTCGGTGAGGGTGCCTCCACTCAAAGGTCAGGGTTGGTATGGGTCAAACTAACCAGGCCATAGCCCTCTGGGACACTGTGACCCCCCCTTGTCTCCTACTAGTGGCCCACACAATACACAATGTTTACCTTCACAATACCCCTGATATGTTTTGCACATACACATATATTTGGCAGTACCCCCAGGACTAATTTCTTCAGCTAGGCTCTGGGGACCCTCTGCAGAACAAGGTCAGGCAAGACAAAAAGCAACAGTGCAATACCTTAAGCATAAACTGACACCACAGTCAATGTAAATTGCAGAAAAAAAGTAGATCTGATTTATCCAGGGGGTAGTAACACGGGAAGGGCACAATCAGGGTAATTGGTTGGAATAATCTATCATTTACTCTACAGCGTGGGCATTTAAAGTCCCTGAAACAGTTACACTCTCTGGGTACCCAGGGGGATGGGAGATGGGCTAGCCAGGATCGTTGCTCAGGGCAGGCCGGCATTACAGCTGGTTGGGGCCCTGTGAAGAAAAGAAATAACATGCACCACACCCCAATTGTAATCCGAAGCCGGGGGGGGGGGCTCAGTTCGTGCAAAAGAAAAGAAATAACAAGCAATCAGGTGACACACTTTTGATTTAACTACATGTTGCAGGAAGCTACCCTGATGATTACTCACAATACCCAAAAACTGGACACAGGATGGACGAGGGTAGAGACAGTAGATGATGATTCTGGACTGCCAGGAAAAGCAGGGCCCACATGATGCGCCGCAGCATCGTTCCTGTTCAGGCATGGAGCTGAGGGCTGATCCCCTGGCAGGTCTCTCATCAGTGGTTCTTCACTGTGCAGCAGGGTAGAATGACAGAGCCCTCGTGGCAGGGCCCAGCTGCATTAAGCGGCATCAGATTCAGTCCGATTCGAGCTGGGCACAGCTTCCAGCCCTCAGCACATTTATACGTAAAGAAAAGATTACTTTACCAGGCAAACTGCTCCTCAATCCTGATTGCAAAGTCACTGCCAAAACCCCGGAGCTCTGAGGTAGATGAAGTTCCTGATAGGCCAATCGCATTTAGCAAAATCTTCGGTCTTCTACAGGTGCAGCCTGGCCTCTTTCCAGTTACTTGCTGGGTTTCTCCAAAAGCGGATTCTGTCCAAAATGTGCTCTTTCCCTCTCACTCTTTCCACACGACGAGTCGAAATGCAGGCCGCTAAATAAGCCCTCACACAGTTCTCCTGCTCGAACTACAACACGCTTGCTTGGCTTATCATGACCTGTCTCTCCCCCTCGATTCCCAACTTCAGTCTGGCTTACCAGCAGACACCTCTGAGGTTTTCCCTTGGATCCAAAAGGTCCAATTGGTGGGTCCAGCTGTCAGTCACAGTAAGAGCTCACCCCTTTTGGTTCAAAAGGTGCCAACAGTCCAAAACTACAAGTCCCAACTGGTAATCCACACAGTCCCACGTTAACAGGCTCCATTTTAGAGTCCTCACGTACTGATTGATCCAACTTGGCAGTTCGGGACCAAAATGGTGGCGCTAACTGAACAGTCCTTGCTGCAAATAAGGCAGGTTAGAACAAACCACATTATTATTACTACTGTAAATGATTACCAGCAATTAGTCACATCTTTTAGCAGGGCTTCCTCTGCACAATTACTGATGACAGAAATGGAGTGAGTATTCAGCAGCCCGGGTGGGACTCTGGCATGGAAACACACAGTACCCCCTTTTGATTAATTATGACTGCAAACAGGCAGCCCTTAAAGGGGCAGTACACGGAGGCCACACAGGCACTTTTAAACACTAAACACAGGACATCAGCCTGGCAACGAGCATTTGGGCAAGCTCACGGAAGCCTTTTGGGAGACCCCCATTTGTAGGGGGGGTTACATTAAGACTTGTGCTTTAGATGGGAACAATGACTCAGGGTCTGCTCCTCATCCAAGCCAAAAGTTCATGCGAACACTGTGGGGCAGTACTGGAGGATGTGATCCTACTGGAGGGTGGATTCATGTCACACAGTAGAGATTTCAGCTTATACCATGACCAACACAGCAGGAAGTACTTGAGGATGGGTTGCTGCCCTGTTGGAGGTTAGCTTCAAGGACCACAGCAGAGATGTTGCTACTTCCATTACTGATACTGCAGGACAGTACTGAGGGAGGGTTTGCTGCCCAGTTGGAGGGTATGTTCAAGTCCTACAGCAGATACTTTGGCTCATCTGTCACTGACTCGCAGGGCAGTACTTGGGGAGGTGTTATTGCACTACTGGAGGTTGTGTTTAAGCCCTGAAGAGTAACCTTCAGCTCATCCATCACACACTCTGCAGGGCAGAACTGGGGGAGAGGTTAATGCACTACTGGAGGTTGTATTTAAGCCCCACAGTATAACCTTGAGCTCATCCATCACAGACACTGCAGGTCAGTACTAAGGGGGAGGTTGCTGCACTATTAGAGGCTGGGTTATAGTCCCACAGCAGAGACATGGACTTGTACATCACTGACACTATACGGCAGTACTAGGGGAGGTGTTGCTGCTCGAATGAAGGCTGGGTTCAAGTCCCTAAATAGAGATTAAGGCTCATCCGTCACAGACCCTGCAAGGCAGTACTGGGGAGGTGTTGCTGCTCTATTGGAGGCTGCATTCAAGTCCCAAGGTCAATTGTCACATGCACATCACTGTCAAGTACAGGGTGGTACTGGGGAGGGTTTGCTGCATTATTAGATGTGGGGGTCAAGTACCATATGAGAGATACTGAATCATCAACCGTTTACATGCTGGGGAGTACTGGGGAGGGGTTACTGCTGTACTGGAGGCTGGATTCAATTCCCACAACAGAGACTTTGGCTCATTCATCACTGACACTGCAGGACAGTACTGGGGGAGGGGTTACTGCTCTATTGTAGGATGGACAAGTCCCACAAAAGAGATTTTGGCTCAGCCATCACTGAAACTGCAGGGCAGTACTGGAGGTGTCACTATTCTACTGGAGGATGTATCCAAGTCCCTCAACAAAAGCTTTGGCTCACGCATCACTGATGTTGCAGGGCAGTACTGGGGCAGGTGTTATTGAATGACTGGAGGCTGAGTTCAAGTCCCACAGCAGACTTTGACTCATCCATCACTGACATGGCAGGGCAGTACTGGAGGAGGGGTTACTGCTGCATTGGGGGCTGGATTAAAGTCTCAAAACAGTTTGGCTCATCCATCACTGACTCTGTATGACCATACTGGGAAGGGGTTCCTGCCTGATTGGAGGCTGGGTTCAAGTCCCACAGCAGACACCTTGGCTCTTCCATTGCTGACATAGCAAGGCAGTAGTGGGGAAGATATCTGCCCATTTGTAGGCTGGGAACATGTCCCACAACAAATACTTTGGCTCTTCCATTACAAACATTGCAAGACAATACTGGAGGAAGTTTGCTGCCCATTTGGAGGCTGGGAACAAGTCCCACAGCAAATACTTTGGCTATTCCATCACGAACATTGCAGGCAATACTGGGGGAGGGTTGCTGCCGATTTGGAGGCTGGGAACAAGTCCCACAGCAGATACTTTGGCTCATGTACATCACAATAGGTACAGGGCAATACTGGGGGAGTGTTGCTGCCCTACTAGAGGATGAGTTCTAGTACCATAACAGAGACTTTGGTTCTTTCATCACCATCACTGCATGGCAAGGATTGGGGTGAAGGGTTACTGCTTTATTGGAGGTTGGGTTCAAGTCTCAAAGCTTGTTTCTTCCATCACTGACACTGCAGGGGAGTTCTGGGGAGGGTTGGTACCCCACTTAAGGTTGGGTCCACACCCTACAACAGAGACTTTGGCTCATCAATCATGTGACAGGACTGAATAAGACCCTGCCCCATTTGTTATGCAGAAATAGTTAAAAGCAAAGATCTTTTCTAGGGACATGGATATGTTGTTCATCCACACTCATTGGCAGTATCCTTGCCGCTTTAAATCTTGCCGGAAGGTCTTCAAGCTTGCTCCTCCCACCCACCCGGGTGGTATAACTCTCGGCTCCGCCCCATGACGCCAGATCTTCCTTACCGCTTGGAAGCTCAGGTTCCCTCCTTAACGCTCTTCGTTTGCGACTGGTTCCTATTTCTCCGGTTGCGGATTAAAATAAAATTTTGCAAAAGACTTCAGTCTTCGATCCCTCGCGGCCAGCGATGGACAACATCGACTCTCGATTTCGGAGATGCCCACATGGGCAGAAGATGTCTCGGACGGATCCACACTCCACGCGGTGTCTACTGCTTAGGCCTTGAGCACGACCCGCAGGCTTGCGACCTGTGCTCATCTTTCTCCGGCCTCGCCCCCGAAGACCGTGCGTCGATTGCAACTGGGCGCGCCGCCGCGATGCCTCCGTGAAGTCCAAGGAGGCCTCGTTGGGTGTCCGGGCGGGGATTCGGGCGGATCAGCTCGAGCGGATGGTCGCCTCAAGAGGAGGCGGCGCGGCTGATTCCTCGACGCCGCATTTATCCCGCTCTGCGTTCTTCCTACACGGCTTCCTTTAAGAGCTTTGTCTGTCCCTCTCCACTAAAGGAGAAGGGCCTCGCGCCTGCTGGACCTTATTCTCGGTCCAAAAGAGGACAAGGTAAGTCCTCCGTCCGACTCTTGGGGCCGGGAAGGTCCCCCTCGGGCGTCGCGACCGCCGGCTTCGCTCGACCGGCCGGCTGCGCCACTGGCCTCACGGTGTCCCGTCAGGTCAGTTGACCGAGACTCCACTGATTAAGTCGAGATTTTCTCGACCATTAGACAGGCTATGCGCCTTTAACGGCGAATTCCCCTCTACGGTTCCCGGGAGGAGTTGAGGATCCCGTGGGCTCGCCTGTGCTCGGTTCCGGAGCCCTGGATGGACCTTCCGAGCCGAGAGGAGTGCGGTTCGGCCCGACACCTCCGCGCTGACCCGAAATTCGGGACTCTCGGTCTCGGTCTCGGACCTCTTCGGCGGTCCAGCCGATCCCACCGTCATGGCGGTCCCGGTCTCGGCACACGCGGTAAGCGGCGTCGCCCGCTCATCCTCGTCCTCCTCCTCGGATGGGGAGGCCCGGCGTAAGTGCATTCGGCCGATGCGAGACCTTATGTTGCACGACAGCCTCCTGGCCGGGAATAAGCCGACTCCGGGCGCCTTCCCGGCCATTAAATGGCTGTCACCGAACGGCCGACACAACCTCGACTTGTCCGAGAGCCTATACCCAGGCGCGTTGTTCACAAAACCAGCTGCTCCACCGATTCGGTGGAACCTCCGCCTCCACAGCCACCAGTTGGGGCTCCGACCAAGGATTCTCGGTCGGCTAAGGGTTTCCCCATCGGCTGTCAGTTACCCTCACTCCCGACCGACCTCGGCAGGTGAAGGGGTGGCTCAGGCCAGAGGCAGCTTTCGAGGACTCTTCAGTCGAAGATGATTCCTCCTTCTTCCAAGCAACTGGACTTGGAGTCTTCAGGAGGTCAGTCAATGGAGCGATAGCCCGTCGTCCTTCCTAGGACTGCTTCGCTCATCTGGAGTCTACGGGATGGAGCCGAACCCGTTCCAAAGCGGGCCAGGTATCCCCTCACGGAGATTCTGGACGAGGGGTTCTCCGACAGAGGCCTTTCCGGTGGCCGAGCGCAAGTGGGTCGGCACTGGAACTTTAGCAGCGCCTGCTTCCTGCCCTGCGCCTCGGCCAGGATGGCCAGGAAGTATCGCGGTCCCTACGGTTCCTTGTCCGGGCTGGACACCCTCTGCTGAGGGTTGGATTACCGACAGCTTTTCGGTAGCGCCATGCAACGCCAGGGATGTGGACAAACCCTCCTGACAAGAGTCCAAGAAATTGGACTATGTCGGGCGAAAGTCTAGCTGTCGCTCTCTCGGCCGTCGAGGCCAGTTCCGCCGTCCTCATGGCACATTTTCTCATGCCCTGTTGGGCTCCTGGATGAGGTCATCCCTCATCTTCCCGCCGATCTGCAGACTACGGTTAGCAGGTGCGGGACCAGGGCAGGGCAGTGGCCAAACAGCAGCTCCAGACTGCTTGGATGGGGACTCATGTGCCAGATCGGTGGCGCCGCAGTGGCAGCGGCCGGCGGGTTGGCTGAGGATATCCACCTTTACTTCGGATACCCAGCACAAGTTGGCAGATGTTCCTTTTGGGACTGACCCTTCGGCCCTGGGGTGGAAGGTCACCTGCAGAGGATCGAGAAGTCCAATGCCACCTTGACTCGGTCTCTTCGCCAGAAGGACAAAGGCCGCAACCACAGCCTAAGCCCTTTCGTCCTTCTGTGCCCCCGCGCCCGCCCAGCAACGCAGGGCCAGCAGGCTCGGCCTTGGCATCCCAAACCCAAGCCACTGCTTCCTCTAACAGGAGGCAGGGAGGAAGGGCCCAGGAGGTCCCTCGCCGGTCCCTCCTCCAAGCCTGCCCAGTGACGGTCTGAAGGAAGTCGCCCCATCCCCACTCATTCCCTGGGTCCCCTGGGGACGGCCCGCACTTCTGCTCCGCCTGGTCCGCTGTTACCACGGACAGGTGGGTCTTGGAGGTGGGAAGAGGCCTGTCTCTGGAATTCGAGCAGGCACCACCTTCAGAGCCGTGCCCCTCGGGCTTCGGATCCCCAGCCTCACTGGCGGCTCGTCGAGCCGACATCGCCTCCTCCTCCAGAAGGAGGTGGTAAGAGAGGTGGTGGACCCTCCTTCAGACCCAGGGTTTGTGTCCAGGTACTTCCTGGTTCCGAACGGACGGGGCTGGCGCCCATTCTCATCTACACGACCTAAACAAGTTCCTAAGGTCTCGAACCTTCAGGATGGTCACTCTGGCTCAGATAATACCATCCTTGGAGCAGCGCGTGTGTGGTTCTGCTCTCTGGACTTGCAGGACCGCGTTTTTCCGCGTCCCTATCCGTCTGTCTCACCAGAGATTCCTTCGGCTTCGAGCGGAAGGATCTCTCTTCGAGTTCCAAGCCATGCCCTTTGGCTTGTCTCCAGCTCCCAGGGTCTTCACCAAATGCATGGCAGTGGTGACAGCATCCCTCATGGCGCGAGGGGTCCGGGTGTACCCTTACCTGGACGACTGGCTGATAGCAGCTCCTCCAGGAAGGAGGCGGAGTGGTCCAGAGATCTGGCCCTCCAGGTCTGCTCTCAACTGGGCCTCCTTATCAACGAGGCCAAGTCGGAACTCGAGCCGAAGCAGGTGATTTTATTCATCGGGGCGCAGCTCGACTCTCTTCGAGCCAGAGCGCGGCTCCCGGCGGACAGGGCCGAGGTTCTTTCCTCCTTTGCCCGATCATTTCTGGTTGGGCAATTGCACCCTGCCCGGGACTTATTGCGCCTCCTGGGTCTCATGGCGGCCTGTACCAGCGTGGTCCGTTGGGCCCGCTGGAACATGCGTCCCCTTCAGTGGGGACTGGCCAGCCAGTGGTCACAACGCTGCGATCCTTTGGACCAGCTTGTGTCGGTGACACAGGGGATGTGGAACGCTCTCCAGTGGACCGTTCCAGATCATTTGCAGGAGGGCATCCCGTTCGTCCGCCCCGAGCCGACGGTCTCTCTGTCGACCGATGCCTCTCTGATGGGTTGGGGTGCCCATCTGGGGGAACACCGGGCTCATGGCCTCTGGTCCCCGCGGGAGTCCCGATGCCACATCAACCTGCTGGAGCTCCGAGCGGTCCGCCTAGCTCTCACCGCCTTTGCTCCGTTCCTCCGGGGTCAAGTGGTCCGAGTCCAGACGGACAATACCACGACCATGTACTATCTAAACGCGCCAGGGGCGGGACGCGCCCATGCTTCTATGCAAGGAAGCCTCCCGATTTGGTCACTCGTACGAGCCTGAGGCGGATCTCCTAGCCATTCACGTGGCAGGAGCCTCCAACACCTGGCCGATGCCTGAGCCGGATAGGGGCTGCATCCACGAGTGGTCTCTCCTGCCGGAGGTAGTAC
Organism: Neoceratodus forsteri; assembly: GCA_016271365.2. Taxonomy (NCBI): domain Eukaryota; kingdom Metazoa; phylum Chordata; order Ceratodontiformes; family Ceratodontidae; genus Neoceratodus; species Neoceratodus forsteri. The sequence continues at coordinate 443,725,885 of CM057457.1, read as the reverse complement.
AGCATCTGTTCTCCCTTTGGGGCACACCTCAGGTGGACCTGTTTGCCTCCATGGAGAAGCGAAGCTGAGTCTGTTCCATGCCCCCCCCTCAGCAGGGCTCGCTGCAGGGGATGCCTTCTCGAGGCAGTGGACCCCGGCCTCTTTACGCCTTTCCCCATTTCCCTTGATCCACAAGGTGCTTCTCAAGGCGAGGAGGGACAAGGCAGGTGATTCTGATAGCCCCAGACTGGCCTCGCCAGTTCTGGTACCCAGATCTCCTCAGTCTCAGCTCCAGGACTCCGCTGCAGCTTCCAGCTCGCCCGGACCTGCTCTCAGTCAATCAGGGAAGGTGTTCCATCCGGACCTTCAATCCCTGCACCTGACGGCCTGGTTCCTGAGCGGCTAGAGTTCCAGGCTTTGGGTCTTTTCCGACCAGGTCCTCAATGTAGTTGAGGCGTCCCCGTATGAGTCGACCCAGAAAATGCTATGCCTTCAAATGGAAAAGGTTTTCCATTTGGTGTCAAGAGCAAGGGCTTGGACCCTTCCTCCTGTTCCTTGGCAAGCATCTTGGACTATTTATGGTCCCTTTCTAGTCAAAGCTAGGTCGAGCGACCCTAAGGGTGCACCTGGCAGCCATCTCTGCTTACTGGCGGGCCGGGAAGCAGTCGTGGTGCAGGAGAAGGTGGTCTGGCGCTTTTTCAAAGGCCTTGATCACATTTCCTCCAGTCGGGAACCCCACCTCCGTGGGATCTACTGCTGGTACTGGCAAAGCTCATGGGCAAGCCTATTCGAACCTATGCACAGGTGTGCTCTCTCTCACCTGTCGTGGAAGACCGCCTTCTTGGTGGCTATCACGTCAGCCAGAAGGATGGGAGAGCTCCAGGCGCTTCCATCAAGGTCTCCTTACCTGGTCTTCCACAGGGACAAGGTTGTCCTGCGCCTCACCAAATTCCTTCCGAAGGTGGTGTCGGAGTTTCACCTAACCAGGTGTTGACTCTGCCGGTGTTCTACCCCAATCACACTGAGTACGAATATAGGCTCCATACTCTGGACCTTGAAGTGGCGCCGCTATTATAAGGAGCGCACGGTTGAAATTGGGAGAGGTTCGCCAGCTGTTTGTCACCACGCTGAAGCCGCATCTGGCAGACCTGCAGCCAAGCGGACGATAAGCAGGTGGGTAACCTCCTGCATAGACTCTCTATAAGTTAGCGGGCATGGAGCCTCCCAGAGGATAAGAGCTCATTCTACCCGCCATACTGCTGCAACGGTGGCTGCTTCCAGGACGTCCCTATCCAGGAAATCTGCAGGCTGCTACCTGGAAGTCAGCAAACACCTTCATTACCCACTACCACATCGACCTTGAGTCACGCCCGGGATGCTGGTTTTGGGGCCTCGGTTCTCCAGTCTCTCTTCCCAAGTAAGTATATGGGGTGTGCGTCTTGCCTCCTCCTCCCGGAGAACTGCTAGAGTCTGCCAATGAGTGTGGATGAACAACATATCCATGTCCTAGAAATACAGGTTACTCACCTGTAACAGGAGTTCTAGGAATGGTATATGTTGTTCATCCACACGACCCACTCGACTTCTCCCGGCTTGACGCACAACCTAAGCTTCCAGCGGGCCAGATCTGGCGTCATGGGGCGAAGCCGAGAGTTATACCACCCGGGTGGGTGGGAGGAGCAAGCTTGAAGACCTTCCGGCAAGATTTAAAGCGGCAAGGATACTGCCAATGAGTGTGGATGAACAACATATACCATTCCTAGAACTCCTGTTACAGGTGAGTAACCTGTATTTCTCCCCTCTCCTTTTCTGTCACTTGTCTATCTCTTTCCTGTCTGACTGCACAATCAAATTTTCATTGTGGATTCTAGGAACTGGCCACTCCAACAGTCCTTCAATGTCCCGTTATTTTCCTTCCTTATCTTGCTGTTTCTATTCTTTCTCTCTCTGTTTCTCTGTGGTTAGAAAAAAAATTCTGACTACAGTGTTGAAATTATAGTATGAAAGCTATTTGAAACTTAGGAGGTTAAACTTGAGATGCCATTTGACCTCCTCAAGCTAATTTACAGAGCTGTCAGTAAGAACTCTGCCCTGGGACAGAATGTCTTAATTGGTGGCACCTGTTAAAAAGATTAATGTACTCCTCAGGCTGGTCACTGGAAGGCCAATGAAACAAAAATCTTGTTGCATTTTGTGAAAAACAGGAGTAACTTACAGGATGCATAGGAGGTTAAACTGCCAGGCAAATACTTCTTATGAAAAATGCACTGTTTCTGTTGGGAGAGACAGGCCTGGATATTTTCAAGAGACTCTCACATGAAGGGCATTTTGCTTGAACTGCCTTATGAAAGATTTCCTGCTCAAGTTTATTTACTTTATTGTTACTGAGAATTATAAATTGCTACTTGTTAATTTTATAACTTTTCTTAGCCTGCCTTTGTTTCCTGACCTAAGCCTCTATGACACATCACTGACTGCATGGCAGTCCTGCGAAGGGGTTACTGCAGTAATTGAAGCTGGACTCAAGTCCCACAACACAGACCAGCTCAGCCATCACTGAAACTGCAGGGCAGTATTAGTGAGGGGTTAATGCTCTACTGTAAGCTAGGTTCAAGTCCCACAGCAGAACCTTGGCTCTTCCATCACTTATACTGCATGGCAATTCTGGGGAGAGGCTGATAACACTATTAGAGGCTGGGTTCAAGTCCCACAGCAGAGACTTTGGCTCTTCCATCGCTACACTGCAGGGCAGTATTAGGGTAGGGGATACTGCTCAATTGGAAGCTAGGTTCAAATCCCACAGCAAATACTCTATCTCATTCATCACTGACACTGAGGGCAGTACTGGTGAGGGGCTGATATGCTATTAGGGGTTAGATTCCAGTCCCATGGCAAAGACATTGGCTCCTCCATCACTGACGCTGCAGGGCAGTACTGAGGGAGAGGCTGCTGCACTATGAGAGGCCGGGCTCAAGTACCACACGAGATGTTGACTTCTCCACAACTGACACAGAGAGCAGTAATGGGGAGGGGCTGTTGCTCTACTGGAGGTTGGGATCAAGTCTAACATCACAGACTTTGGCTTTTCCATCACTGACACTGCATTGTGGACAAATGGTACAACCTGCCAAAGAGATGGTGGGACAGAAACGATTACAGGATTTAAGAATGCATGTGATAGGCATAAGGAGATCCTGGTAGGCAGGGAAAGAGGACAACTTACTTCCAGGAAGCTTGAAGAAGTACAGTTGCTTGGGTTCATGGGCAGACTAGGTGGACTAAAGGCCCTTATCTGCTGACAACATCTATGTATCTATGTACTGCAGGGCAGTATTGGTGGAGAGATCTCTGCTTGAATGGAGGCTGGGATCATGTCTCACAGCAGAGACATTGGTTCATCCATTTCAGATACTGCAGGCAGTGCTGTGGAGGTGTTGCTGCCCAGCTGGAGGCTGGTACAAGTCCCACAACAGATACTATGGCTCATCCATCACTGACACTGTACAGCAGTACTTTGGGAGGGGCTGCTGCTCAGCTGGAGCCTGGGTTCAAGTCCTGCAGCAGAGATAGTGGCTCACCCATCACTGATGCAGCAGAACTGTAATTGAGGAAGGGGTTACTGCTCTACTGGAGGCTGGGTTCAAGTCCCACTGCAGACACTTTGGTTCCTCTATCTCCCACACTGCAGGCCAGTACCAAGGAGCAACAGATGCCCTGCTGGAGGCTTTGTTCAAGTCTGACACCAGCAACACTGGCTAATATATCAATGTGACTACAGGACAGTACTGTGGGAGGCAGTGTTGCCCAAGGGGGGGGCTGGACTTAAGTCCTACAGGAGATACTTTGGCTCCTCCATCAGTGGCACTACAGGGCAGTACTGGGGAAGGGGTTGCTGCCTGATTGGAGGCTGGACTCAAGTACCATAGCAGAGACACTGGCTCATCCATCACTAATATTGCAGAACAATACTGGGGGAGGGCTTGCTGCTCTACTGAAGGTTGAGATCATGACTCACAGTCAATACTTTGGCTGATACATCGCTTACGCTGCATGCCAATAATGGGTGAGGGTTGCTGCTGTACTGCAGATTGGAGTCAGCTCCCACAATAGACACATTGACTCATCCATCACTGACACTGCAGGTTAGTACTGGAGGAGGGGTTTCTGCTCTACTGCAGGTTGATGACTGACAGCAGATACTCTGGATGATCCACTGCTGACACTGCATGGCAGTAAAGGGGAAGGGGTTGTTGCCTGACTATAGGCTGGGTTTAAGTTATACAACAGAGACTTTCACTCATCCATGACAGACACTGCAGGGCAGTGCTAGGGGAGGGGTTGCTGTTGAATTATATATGGAAAGATGACCTCAGAGTATTGTATCATCAAGCTGTGGAACTCACTCATCCCTTACATTGGGTTCCAAACTGCCATTAAACAAGGAACTGTCTTAAACATGTGACTTCTTTTAAACTAAGGCTACTTTTCCCATAAAGCAGTACAGTAATTGCGTACTCACAAATACATGCATACTACCACTGTATCACTCTACCTTCACATACTGGATGTCACCAAACCAACAATAGCTGAGGCAATTCTTCATCTGGTGCTCATGAATGGGAAACATGTACATCAAAAAATGGTCAGGGAGCCACTGGGTGGAAGTGACCATTGCACTGTGTGGTTATAGCTGGATATGGGCAGTGAAAGCATCCTCACTAAGGCCAAAATCTTGGATTTCAGGAGGTTGGACTTCAGGAAAATGGGCAAAGTGCTAAGGAGCAATCAGGTGGGCATCAGAGTAGATATGGGAGTGCAACAAACATAGTCCCATCATTAAGAAAGGCATACTGGTTGCCACAGATGAGTGTGTTAGGCTCAGGGGAAAGAACACAAGGGTCAAAATGTCCAGCTGATTCAGTTCTGGGGTTGCCCAGGCAGTAACAGAAAAAAGGCTGACCTATAGAAAATTCAGGAAGACCGAGAGAGGTAGATAGAGAAAATTACCTAAGGTTGGCTAGTGAGGCAAGTAAGGAAGTTCAGTGAGCAAAGGCACAGAAGGAGCTGCAGACAGCTGAAGTAATTAAGAAGGGTACAAAGGCTTTCTTTCGCTATATAAGCAAGAAAGGGGACACAAAGGAAGGGATTGTTAGGCTTATGAAAGGGTGGAGTGGGTGGAGGATAATGGAGGAAAACAGAGATACTAAATGAATATTTCTATAGTGTATGGTGGAACGCTGTTCCGCATGGAAATCCATGCCTGGAACAGCGTTGTTGTCCTTCACTGCGCGCCACGATCTTTGTTGTGTTGTGCACCCAGTGCGCCACCGTGCAGCACAACAAGATCGAATACATTCGACAAGATCGCATAGAGCGACAAGACGGCAACACGGAAGGCGGCACTTTGGCGGCAGACACAGAAGTAAGCTCTCCAGTGTTCACTAGTGGTATTTATGGTTGCCCATATGACTATAAAGATTGTGTATGAGCAACTATACACAAACAAGACAGTTTTGCGATTCTTGAGGTTTCCGTGGTAACGGACCCTCCCGAGCTATGCTCTCGAGGTCTCAGGTTACCACGGAAACCTCTCGATCGCAACTGTCTTGTTGTGTATGCTTGCGCATACACAATCCTCTATGTTCTGTCTTCACTAGGGAGAAGGACAGACCAGTTAGTGCCTTCAGGACAGAAAAGAGGTGCAGGGAAGGGGAACACAAATGTAGTGATAGAGGAGGATAGAGTGAGGGAGGGGCTGCTGGCACTGAAGGTGGAAATATCACCAGCCCCAGACAGAGTGCATCCACGGGTACTAAAGGAACTTGCTGAGGAGCTGGCATGGCCACTGGCAGACCTATTTAATAGTTCACTAGAGTCAGGCATGATACAGCAGGACTGGAGAACAGCATGTCACATGATAAATCCTCTAATTATTATATTGTATAATATTTGTGTTCTAAATAAATGTGTATATGAATGTCTGCTTAGAGATAGTAGCCAGTGAGTAAGGAGGCTTGACCCTTTGACCTCAGCATAGCACTAATGTAGCAGATGTTTTCCTGCTCTGTGTTAACACGTAGGGCTTCCTTCCACATGCCAGATGATAACCCATCGTAAATTATTCCTACTTTGATCTGCGGGGGGACAAGGCATTCATTTTATAATCCTGGAGGAAAATGGGACCTTTTAACAGGTTCCTGTTAGCTCTCTAGCCTAGAATAGAACTGTAGTCAGGATGTGGGTTCTGAGCCATCAAAGGAATTGCTTTGATCAAACAGAATGTCATATTTTTTTTTAATTGGTAACTGCTGGTTTCCAGCCAGCAGTAAAATAACATCCTTTTGCATTCCTACTCAGGTTGAAGTTTATTGCAGGACTAACAGTGACCTCATGGGTGTTGTGACATCACAAGGAGGTGGAGAGACTGACTTTGAATATCGCCAGCATTTGAGGGGACGTGAGACGCCCTCTCTGAATTCAGGGACACACTTCATTTACTGGACTGAAAGCAAGGCACTTTTTGTAAACAAGTAACACAGCTAGAACTTTAAGTCATCAGGCATTTTGCTCTGTAAAATTATAAATTATTTCTGGATTGCACGTACAGGTTATAGGCTCTATATGTGTTTTGTATTTTGTCTATTTTTTTAATCTTAGTAAACCTTTATTTTGATTCTCCTAAATCTTGCTTGAGTCTTTCTTTTGCATGTGTAGGCTGAAACTGTAATGGGAAATTCTGAAACTGTTAAGTGCTCAAGAAAAGGGTGTGATACTATCTTGCAAAAGGTAAGAATATAGCTAGGTCTCATATTGAGTCATAAGGGTACACTTGGGAACCTGGCTGGATGCCACTGGGTGAAGGACTGTACTGCATTCCCCAAAGAGGGTACATATCTGAGCCTGTTAACTGGGTGTGCTAGCAGAAAGGTTCACATTTGACCCCCCAGGGCTCGAGGCTAGTTGGCGATTCAGATCCAAAACAGACTGGAGGGTTATCCTGTTTGTCTCCTGGTCACATACTGCACTTTGTGGTTTGGCACTGTGGGAGCAGAGGGCCTGACCCGCGGAGTGCAGCTAGACACAGCATGAAAAGCCCCCTCCACAAAAGTGGTCCCAAGGATGACCCAGGGAATTGCACACCAGTCAGTCTGACTTCCACTGTGGGCAAGTTCATGGAGACCATACTAAAGAAAAGGTTGGTGGAATATCTAGAGGAGCATGGTCTCCAGGATGCAAGGCAACATGGGTTAATGGGGGCAGATTGTCTCAAACAACTCTGACTTCTTCGACTGTATCACTAAGACAGTAGGAAGGGGCCAAGCAGTAGATATTCTCTATCTTGATTTCAGGAAGGCCTTTGACTCTGTGCCCCACAAAAGGTTGATCAGGAAGCTGGTGGATCTCAGAGTTGAGGAAAAGATAGCTAGATGGGTGGAAAACTGGCAGAGGGACAGAACCTAGAGGGTGGTTGTGGGAGGAGAGCTATCCTGCACCAGAGAGGTAGCAAGCGGTGTCCTATAGGGCTCAGTGCTGGGGCCAATGTTGTTCAATGTCTTCATCAATGACACTGGGTAAGGCATTAAGGACAAAATACGCCCATTCACAAATGACATCAAGCTTTGTGGGAGAGTGGACACAGTTGAAGGGATACAGGACCTACAGAAACATCTGGAAGATCTGGAAAATCTGGGGAGGTGGTCCAGAATCTGGCAGATTGGCTTCAATGCCAATAAATGAAAAGTTATACATACTAGAGCCAAGAATCCCAGGAAACAGTACTACCTGAGTGGAGTCTGCATATCTGCATCAGATGAGGAGGAGAAGGACCAGGGAGTGATAATCACTAGTGACCTGAAGCACAGTAGAAGAAAGTAGCAGCAAAGGCAAACAAGATGCTGGGATGCATATCTAGGGGTATCAGTAGTAGAAGAGAGGAGTTTATACTGCCCTTGTACAAGTCACTGGTAAGGCTGCATCTAGAGTATGGAGTTCAGTTCTGGTGCCCACACCTCAGAAAGGACATTAACCTGCTGGAGAAGGTCCAGAGGAGGGCTGCAAAGATGATAGTGGGTCAGCAGAGTAAGGTAAATGAGGAGAGGTTGAGGGCACTGAACATGTACTTCCTAGAAGACAGGAGAGAGAGAGAGAGAGAGAAAGGGGGAGAGAGAGAGAGAGAGAGAGAGAGAACATGATTGGGATGTTCAAGTATTTGAAAGGGATAAATAAGGTGGATAAGGAGTCTCTTTAAGCTGAGTGGCAACCATAACACGAGGGGGCACAGTCTTAAGCTGGAGGGTGGGAGGTTTAGGAGGAAGGTTACTAAAAACTTCTTCACAGAGAGGGTGGTGGGCACTTGGAATGCACTGCTGGAAGAGGTCATCTCATTGAAGACAGTGGGTAGCTTTAAGAGAGGTTGAGACAGGCATGGGAGAAGGGAAGGGAAGGATCATGGGTAGGGACGATGAGCATAATGTGGAGGGAGGGCAGGGACATTAGCTCAAACTGTGGACCTGCAATACGAGCAGACCTGATTGACCAAGTGGCCTTCTTCTGCTGGTTTCTTCATATGTTCACACATATACTGTCTGGGTGTTGCTTGGACTTACATAAATTCTAATTGCGTACCTCTTATAAGATTTATGCAACAGTGCCACTGTGGCAGGGCAACTTTATAAACAGGGATTCCAGCCCTACAGTTATATCCTGTATAAAAACAAACTCTGGTTACAGCCAACACAACTGCAGTAGCACTGTAAGGAACTGAGACAAAGAGTGTATGCAGTCTCTAAATTTGTTTGATATCCTTAACGTAATGCAGAGACCACACTTGTGAGCCTTAGTCTAAAAGAGGATGCACATATGTTCTCTATAAAGACACAATACAATGTTCTGTTCTAGTTGTTCAACAGCCCATTGTCAGGGACACTGGTTTACCGGGATTGAGAAAGGGTAAATTCCATTTTGCACATTGTAAAAAACAGTACTGTCACCGGTGTCTGCTAAGCCAAAATCCGGTTTTACCAGTGTTTGGGTTTGTGCACTTTATTTAACAATTTTTAACTCTGCTAACATGCATTTTAGCAGTTTTGACCTCCACTATTACACATCCTTCCATCCTTGTACCAATTTAAAGTTGTTTTAGGTACACAATATGATAGCAGCAACAGCACTACAGCCCCCATCCCTGAGGTGTGATGGAAGTAGCACTACGGCCCTCATCCTTCAGGTGCAATGGCAGCACCAACAACACTACAGACCCATCCCTCTGGTGTGATGGCAGCAGCAACAGCACTATGACCTCCCTCCCTCAGGTGTGACAGAAGTAGCAGCACTGTGGCCCCCATCCCTCTGGTGTGATGGCAGCAGCAACAGCACTACAGACCCATCCCTCTGGTGTGATGGCAGCAGCAACAGCACTGTGTCTTCCCTCCCTCAGGTGTGATGGAAGCAGCAGCGCTGCGGTCCCTATCCATTAGGTGTGATGGCAGCAGTACCACGTTCCGCATTCCTCAGGTGTGATGGCAGTATCAGCACTATGGCCCCCATCCCTCAGGTGGAACAGCAGCAGTACAACATTCCCCATCCCTCAGTGGTTGCATAACAGAAGCTACTCACGCCCACGCCTCTCGGTGTGTGATGGCAGTAGCAACAATGCAGTCCACATCCCTCAGGGGTGGCAGCAGTAGTGACAACACTACGATCCCCTTTCTTCAACACCCACACCCCACATTCACAAGGTACAAATTACTTAGTCTCTTTGCTTGTTAGAACTCAGATGTGAATTAATCTGAACCACCACCACTACTAAGGTGAACCACATTTGTTTTTTCCTATCATTTAACTGCCTGAATTGGATTTCTGCCAGTGACACCACTGACCAGGGTTTGGGAACAGGTCTGAGTGCTGGAAGACAGGCCGGGGGCTGAAGGCTGAGTGTCCAATAACCACTCGCCTTTCTTGGGAGAGAGGGTATATTCACAGCTCAGCATTTGCTGGCTCAGGTGGAGGCTGGAGGCATGGCAAATACATTGGCCCCCATTGCAGAAGAGGAGCATGATGGACATCAGCTTGTGCTCCTGTCATCACGTTGGCCTGTCACGCTTCCCACAAAATGGAAAACACTGCTGCTACCTGAGGATGCCTTCTGGTCCCTCCATAAGCATGAAGTCCCAGACACATGTGTCTGTTCTGACCCCTGCCATGCCTGGGATATACAGGAAGCTCTTTGGGTGATTGTCTTCCTTGTTAGCCTCCACAGGATAGGGGCCCACCGATGAAGGGGTTAATTCGGGTTACCTGGTAGCGTGGCCATAAGGGGCAGTGGCTGGTGGGGGGGACTCAGCAGCAGTGGTAGGGGGACTTGGCAGGCCTGAAGGAGTGGATGGTCAGGGGGTAGGAGGAACAACAAAAAAACTGCCTGAATTTGCTTCTTTGAAATAGTGTCTTCACCTAAAAATAAATTCACAAGTGATTAGTGGAGGACCTTCTAATGCATCTCACAAACATGTGGATTCCTTTTTTTCCCTTGGTCTCCATGAAAAGGATGTCTCTCAGTTTTCATGTCTGAGCTCAGATGAATTGAGCACCCTCTGCTACCAGCACATCCTTACAGCCCTGGTCTTACCTTCCATGTGTCACTGAATGTGCTTTCAAATCCACTGGCCAAGCCGTAGTACACTTAAACACGTAATATTTGCTTTTTATGTTTGCTTGCACGCATGTGCAAGAAACATAGTGCCATCATCCGAGTTTTCGGAGGTGTGTCACCCCCTCTTCCAATTCAGTCAGTGTGTTGGCAGGCACGGCCCCAGTCCGCCAGTGCATGCTGGAATTGTCTATGACAGCTCCAAAATGCAGTGGCATACAGTTGAAAGGGGGAGTCTACGCTCGGTGAGCAGTGATAAGATATCGCCTGCTCATGCGTGCTCCCCCCACACACACTGTATAGCGACGGGGTGCCCAATCCCGTCGGCTGTGCTGCGCTCCCCTCAAAGCTTCCACATGCCACACTGGTGCCCACCTCAGCGCGGCAACCCATGGTATAGCCGACAGGGTGCCCAATCCCCATCGGCTCCACTGTCCCCCAGTACTAGGGTGCCATGCTGAGAACCCACCCCAGCATGGCAAAGTTCTATGGCGATGGGGTGCCCAATCCCCGTCGGCTCCCGACTAACCAGCCATCCTTGTGCCACGCTGGGAGCCCACCCCAAGCGTGGCAAGCGATTCCAGCGTCATGAAATAAAAAAAACCTGTAAAGAAAAAATGATCTCACGCGGTCTCTACCCCCACAACCTGCATCCACCCACTGCGCACCTGCCTCCAACACACCACCCTCACCCCTATACTTACCTCCCGAGTCCGCACGATTTATCTTTTGTGGACCGGGAACACGCCTGCACTTTCAAAGCCGACCGAAACTGAGGAAATGCGGTAAGCTGTATAATGGGATAGATAGGGTTTTTCAACTTTGTTGCATATCTCAGGCATTTTTTTTTATTTTTGCACCAAATTTTCAACATGTGGGTTTGGGACCCCTTCTCATGAATACTTCAGCTGTCATGGCATTATTCGCCAAGGGTGATTTCACGTCACTGTGCGAAATCACCTTTCAGGACTGAATAACTAAAACAACACTGCCAGTGTTCATAAGGTGGACTCTCAAGAAGCCTATTTTGAAAATTTGGTGGAAAAATTCCAAAATGACTGTTTTACGAGCATGTTGCCGGTTATCTTTCCGCACGCTCGTAGAAGTTCACGACTTCAATATTTTTCCTCAGATTTTCAACATTGCCACTTTTACCACACCTTCTTATGCAGTAGTACAGCTGTCATTTTTCACATCTCACCCAAAACGTGTTTCACTCCATGTAGCGCATAAATGGCACAGTCAGTGTGCAAAATCAATGTATGGGACACATTAAGAAAATCACAGTGACACTGTGCATGAGGAAGATCTTAAAATAGCTATGTTGAATTGTTGAAAATCCTAACAATGACTCATTTCTGACGTCGTGCGTTGCGCAGATCCTATGCATGCTCGTAAGTTTGCAAATTTAATATTTTCACTCCAGATTTTTAACATTGCCATTTTATTACACTTCTTGTAAACAGTACACCTGCCATTTTTCATATGTCGCCCAAAATGTGTTTTCACACATGTAGCGCACAATGGTGCTGTTGGTGTGTGAAAGCAATGTTTGGGACAGATTAAGAAAATCACAGTTACACTGTTCATGAGCAGAGGTCTTAAAATGGCTATGTTGAAAATTTGGTGACAAAGTCCATAAAATGATGACTATTATGAATGAGCATTGTGCAGTTTCCACGCATCCTTGTAAGTTCATGACTTTGTAATATTTTCAGTCCAGATTTTCACCAGTGGCATTTTCCACACTTCCTTATGAAAAGTACAGCTGTCATTTTTCACAACATGGCAGTGTGTTTTCACACTTTCAGCGCCGAGATGCGTGGTCGCTGTGGGAAATCATTGTTCGACAGATAAAGAAAATCACAGTGACACTGTTCATGATTGAGGCACCAAAATGCCTGAGTTGACAATCTGCTGTAAGCGCTGATCAAAACATCGTGTGATTCTGTGTTTCATGAATGTCAGAACACTTCAAGTTTATGGCCCAGTCCTACTACATTATTTTGATATGAGAGGCCGGATGCAGTTTATCATGGAAATGTATAGCATATCACACAGTGAGTGCATGGAATATTTTTGCATGGCTATGAGTGCATGTGCTGCAGCTCCTGATCAAATGACTGACAACCACTACTGGTAGCACCACCAATGTATCCCTATGCATCAGCCCCCACATTGGTGTATTTCATTTATCCCAACCATGCAGTCCTGACGCCAACCTCACTGGACCCAGCAACAGTGATTCTAGATTTCACAGACATTCTTTTTTCTCTTATCAATTGCTAAACTCTGGTAAATGCAATGGGGTTCACATACGCTGGTGCACTTATGTGCCAGCTGCCACCATTTCGTCTGTTTAGCAGTGTTGACCTAATGTATCAAGGTGATAGGGACATATATAGAAATGATGATAGTCACTGTTGTTGTTTGGTTGGGACACCACACAGGGGCTATATTATCACTAAATGATGACTGGGATCCCAGGTATTACAGGGTACTGCTATTAGAATTGCACACTATATTTGTTCTATGCAGTGTATGTTGCTTTTCTTCTGTATTGTGTTTGTCTCTGTGTTTTCACATTAAATACATTATTATTTCAATCTCATTGGTGCAGTCCATGCCATCAGTTCATTGCAGTTCCTGATTTCAAACCCATTTTTGGCTGAGAAATATGTCAGATACTATGACTTTATTCATGTACTGGTTTTTTTTTATGTTCACTACACCATTGTGCAAGTGATCGTTTTGTGCACCTCCCATGCAATACTGCTTGCTATGCCTCAATGCACCAGTGTCCTGATGGATCCAGTCACATCAAGAATGCACTTGCTACGTGCAGTGGCAGGCTCCAGTAATGGCTTGTTGCAGAACCAAACCATTAATGATCAGGATTCATGTCAACACAGATCCTATGGTGACATATTGAAAGCTGGTCAATAATATCAGTAGTATGTTGGTGTTATGGCAGGAGGACGCCAACACTGTGTGTGTTCTTGGAGACAATCATGCATGGCACGATAGTACCTGAACATTGCACACCATCCATCACCAAGATGACAACTTTCATGCTCTATGTGTTATGTAACCACCTCTGTGAGGTTTATGGATGCAAGAACCATGATGTACTGGATGGCTGCATGCAGCCAGCTTGTCTGTGACTCTGTACTTGCTGGTTAGGCAAACACATGTGATCAATTTTAGATTCATAGTAAGATCAATGGTAATCAAACATGTGAATAATCAGTGTGATGTACCTCTCACTTTATATTGCCCAGTGTATGTATGTAACCCTAGATGGCGCTATCCCAGGGGTTACTACTCTCTGCCTGATTTGCTACCACAGGTTGAGGGGTCTGATCCATGGCGGTGCCTCCACCCAGAGGTCAGGTTTGTAATTCAACCATCTTTTCATAGCCTCTGGGACACTGCAACCCCCTTTTTCCCATTAGTGGCCCACACAGATATCAGAATTACTTCACAGTATACATTTACTCCAGGACTGGTTCAGGCACTGGGACCCCTGTAACTAAGAAGATACAGTGCAACAATCACACAATACTTTAACATAGACAATACCAGGCAGTATAACTTGCTGAAACAAGCAGCCTGATTTATTTAGGGGACATGCTTGGGGAAACTGGTTAATTAGCTTATCACTTACTCATTATTTCTATGGCTCTGTGCACAGGGCTATTCCTACCATACTGTCCCTGGGTACCCAAGCCCTAGTGGCTAGTCCAAACTGTGCAGCTGGTAGGGGCCCTTTCACATAGAGAAAAGAAAGTTAGTTAAACAGTCAGCGTACAGTATCCATTTGGATTCAATGTGGGAATTCAACAGGGAGCTTACTTCTGAATTAGTACTCATTTCCAAACAAGATAGGTCTCAACGTCAGCAGGGCTACTCTTTGTTCGCTGAGACTCCTCGTTCACATTTGTATGACAACCTGCAACAGGTAAAAGTCCTTAATGGCAGGATTACTGAGCTACACAAGCCTCCCTCACATTTATATGGTAAACAGTAACAGGCAAAAGTCCTTAATGGCAGCAGGATCACTTGATTGCTGCCTCCTCACACATTTATATGGTAAAATAATTATACCAGGCAGGCTGCTTCTCTATCCACCCATTACTGTAATAATACCGAGAACACATAGCAGATTCAGCCCTGACAGACCAGCATCAGCACTTTCTCCAGCTTCTACAGGGTGAGCCTGGTTTCACTCTTCAGATATCCTTTGATTCTCTTCACAGGATGGATTCAGTCCTACCAAGTAATTATTTGCAGATCTAATCTGGCCTTACACGCTTCTGACTAAACTGCACACTGAAAAGCACAGGGCTCCTTCCTTCTTCACTGCCAGAGCTCAACTGAAACCTATAGACAAACTGGCACTTCCTTTGAGTTCCTCCCAGCTTGGTTGGATTGCTGTCACCACAATAGACTGCCCTGTTGGTCCATGCAGGCCAAGTCCAAACTATCTCCAGAGTCACTGCCCACAATCCTCTTGTGGCTGGCTAGTTTATGAGTCCAAGTTCTGATTCGTCTACACCATTTTAGAGCTACCTTAACCCACACTGATTGTCCAGTTCAGCAGTTCAAAACAGAATGGGGGACTAGGGCAAACATAGTTCTGACTGCAAGAAAGCAGGTTGGACAAACTGTATTTTCATTATTACTTAAATGATTTCTGCAAACAGACATCTTTCAGATAGGTTCCTTTGTACCCTAGTACCGGCAAAATGGATGAATTGGCAGCAGCTCGAGGGTACTTAAGCAGAAACACACAGTCCCCTTATTAATTAATTATGTCTGGTTGCAGACAGCTCTTAAGAGACAGTACCAGAGGCCTAAAACACTTCACAGATAAATTGGCTTAAACGCCAAACACCATTCAGGCTTGGACATTCAGCGTTCTGTGTCTTTTAACCCCATTTGCTGGGGTTACACCTTCCTGGCCTGGGAAAGCTGATCCGGGCCAAGGTACCGCTGGGTTTCAACTGCAACTATATACATTTGCATTAGGTTCACACACAATCATCAGTCAATATATCATTTTACCAAGAACATTTGAAATATTAGTACGCTACTCTTTACAGTATTACACACACATTGTACCATAACTCAGTTATTACTTCTTGTACATGAACCTGAGAGAGGGGGCCTTTCCTTATTGTTACCTTGGCTGACGGGCAGGCACCATACTTAGAGGGCAATACAGTAATTTGGAGTTACACTGACGCCCAGCTTGAATGCTTGGGGACACATACACTTTATGGACAACACTGAGAGGCAAGTCCACTGGCTCCTGTCTGGGAATCATAACTGAGGTGTACCACAGGCTTTACAGCTTGACCAGTCTTTCTAGGGGGATCTGTAAGTTCTGCACCTGAGCCTCATTTTCAACATTGTCTCATTTGTCAGGAGTTCCATGGGGGTAGGGCAACTTGGGGCACTTTCAGCCCAGGAGTTGTGAGTTTTGAGTCCATAAATATTTGGCTCACATGGAGAGCTGGACACTGGTAGTGGACTGTCAGGGCACCTCAAAATACTCTTTCTCTTCTGGTGTATCACCAGTCTGCCCTAATTCATAATTTTCTCCCTGAAAGCTCAAACAGTTCAACCATGCACAATGATTCCATTTCATCTGATCTGATGTTTGCATTACTTTCTGGGAGCATTGCCCAGGGATGAAGGTTGGGGGCTTAGACAGCAGAAGGTCCAGCTTCATCTCCAATATTGACTAGATTGTCTCAAACAATGACTCAGTTCGTAATATGATGGTATTCAGTCACTCACTTTCTTCGATGGACTGATAGTCATGCTCAATGGGACTTGTGGAGGGGAACATTTAACTCTGTTTTAGGTGCAGACTTTCGATCTTTTTTACAGTGGCTTAGTTACTGGTCCAGAAGGCATCTCTGGGGGCTCAGACTTAGTCAAGATTTGTCCAATGGTCAGTAAATGATTTCTATGCATTGTTTTTACATCTTTGAATTATTCTCAGTCTTTACTTTGTACACTTCAGATCATCTAGTTTGCCTACTGCAATGTGAGGGAGATGGTGCATCTGTCTGCAATCTTGTGTTTGCCATGCAGTCCAGATTTTTAGCATACCCGATTCTCCTGGAGTTCCTGTGCCACCTTTATCATACCTTCTTGTTGGCCAGTTTTCTTTTGGCAGCCATGGTTTGAGCCAGTTGGTACGCATGAGTTAGCTGGCCTTTAACTTTGCACATACTGTAAATAGTTGTCATTGAACCCCATCAGAGACCCCAAACACACATCTACCGTAGTCGAGCTTTCCCAAACATCAGGCTGTAGGGGAGACCTCAGTGTCATCACTTTTGGTGCAGTTATACATGTACTAGGGTTCAATTTGTTGGCTCCATCTAGGCTTGTCCTTGGGCAGGTGCCCATCTTATTCAGCAAAGTGCGGTTGAACTTTCAGGCTGTGGGTCCCTGGGGTGGTAAGGAGGGTTTGGACTTTGACTCCCTACAGAGAAAGCATCTTGATCAGACGACTCTCAAAGTCTCCCTTGATCAGAATGGACTTTGTGGAGCCCTATAGGAACAAAAGTTTTATACCAGTATTGGCCACAGTGATACTTTCTGTCTTTGGTGGTGCTGGGCATATCTCATGACTGTCAGTGACCACCACATTACTGCTATTTTGATCTGACTCCAAACTAGAAAATCACTGACCAGTTCATGGGCACTGGTGGTGATGTTAACAAGTGGGCAGCCCCTGGGGTAAGCTTTCTCTGTCAGCGCTACAAGTTCGATTGTATTGCTCCATCAGCCCCTATCTTAGCCAATAGAATCTGGATCTCACCAAGTCAAGCGTTCTGTTATACCAAGGTGCCCCATGTGGTTGTGCAAGGACCTCAATACTGAGTCTCAAAGGGTAAGTGCACTAGTTGTTGTTTGTCTATTTGTCCCCTGTCACTGTTTCTGTATACCAGTTTATTGACTGTTTAACTAGGACCTCTTTGTATAACAGTGTCTTCAAACAGTGAGCTTAATTTGGACACATCTTTCCTGCACAGAGGGTCAGTCTGATTTGATCATGGAATCCTGGGACTGAGCCCTCCCTGTCATTGTCCAGCTGAGGCAGTGCACCAATGTCTATTGCAGAAAAGGGCACAAGGCAGGTGTGTACTTCGAGGGTCCTAAGCATCCACCATGCAGTCCACTGCATCCGTGGACATTTGTTCCTCCCTGTCAAACTTTGCAGAGTGCCTGAATGTTGGGTTCTGCTAATCTGACCCAATCATTCTGGGGAATAGGCCTCCGAGAGAGTATCAGCATCTATGTGGTTCAGACCTGCTCGGTATTCGAGATCATAGTCGTATGTAATGTGTGAAGTCACTTGTGGCTAGTGGCATCTGTCTTAGCTGAGGTCTGCACAGGTCAGGATTATTGTCGTTTACTAGTATTTTAGCCCTATATAAGTACTCATGGAATTGGTCAACAATAGCCTACTAAAGCTAGAACCTTAACTTATGTACAGGATAGTTCTTTTCGATGGGTCAGGCTTGCTGGAAGGCCACTGGTCTCTGGTCATTTTCATGCTCTTGGTCAACACAGCCCCAACCTTTGTGTGTTAGCATCAGTGCAGGACGAAGGTTTTTGATCGCATAGGCAGCACTGAGTATGGGTAAGTTGATATATGATTCATGAAAAGCAGTCTCACAATCAGAGTCCAGTAGGCCCTAAATATTTACCGGATTTAAATACACTTTTCAGTCTTGAGGACGTTGACTTTTGGTATTTTTTGGGTTGGGATACTTATAAGGTTATTGTTGTGATCACTTTGAATAGTCTTGATGAAACGCTTATAATAACCACAATCCCAGGAATCTTTGTAGTTCTTTTAGATTTTTGCTTGGCTAGGTGGTCAAGGCTCAACTTTACTTGGGTCGGTCTCATTCCTGTGGATACTATGTCCCATACTTACTGATGTTTGAAAGAATTACACTATCAATGACAGTTTAAGGTCAAAGACCTCCAGTCTGTCCAATACCTTAAATACCCTCATGTTCCTCCAGTGAGCTGCCAAACACAATAACATCATCTAGTATCAGGCACTCAGTAAGTCTGTCCCCACTGCACGCCTCCATCAATCGCTGGTGGGTTGGGCACCTGAAATCCTTTTGAGGTATCCTCATGAATTATAGCTGCTGACAGATATTGTCTTCACGGTCCTTCTGTCATTGGGATCAGTACCCATCATGGAGATTCAACACAGAGAACCACTTGCTCCCTGCTTAGGCAGTCCAACGATCCTGAATGCGGGGTATTGTGTACGATTGGGATAGTCCAATGTTTGCGGTGCATAACTACGACATCCTATTGTTCCATTTTTTTTCCTCACTACTGCAATGGGGAAGCATAAGGCTTTGATTCTTTATTACACCTGTGCTAACATCTCTTGTAGGTGCCGCCCACATCATCTGTGTCAGCAGGTGCCAGGCTGCGAGTCCTCTCACGAATGGTTCGTCATGCAGTCGATATTGTGCTCAGCCTTGCACGATCCTACATCCCATTCCCTTTAAAGAAAATACCTGGTCTCTGGGCAAGCTTCACTGATCCTCACTGCTCAGCTGGCAACGGGAGTCTCGAATCAAACAAGTCAGGCATTTTGTTGTTCTTCCTAACTCTTGTTGTTGTAGTACTGCAGTGTTCGCACAAAGCACATTAGCCAGGATGTAACTTGTTT
The DNA here is from genome assembly GCA_016271365.2 of Neoceratodus forsteri. Taxonomy (NCBI): domain Eukaryota; kingdom Metazoa; phylum Chordata; order Ceratodontiformes; family Ceratodontidae; genus Neoceratodus; species Neoceratodus forsteri. Next base: position 443,706,533 of record CM057457.1, on the reverse strand, counting down.
ACTTGAATGTCTCTTCGGGTACATATGAATTTGGACCATTACCTCTGGCATAAGCATGGGCTCTAGTGGGCAAAATACTAGCTTGACCAGCAGTCCTCTGGCAATTTTCCATCGCCTGCATCCAACATTAATATTTTTTTCTTAACATCCTTTCGATATGGACCTCTCCTGTAAGGTACACTGGGCATTTGCACAGGATCAGAGACCAGGACCCTTCCATACAATTCCGACTGTTCCTCTGGTTCTATTTTTCAGCATCTCTGTGCCTCATAGGCCTTCTTAATTAAAGTGGAACCTCAAAGCCTACTAGTCTTGACCCGTTTTTCATAACACAACTGTGCCAGCCTTCCTGGCATATGAGCATTTGTTCCACCAACAAAGGGACACCATCACAGTCCAGTGGGGACACACTAAGGCTAGGGTCTCTACTTGTTCGCCACCCAGCCACGGAGGTGGGGAAAGACAGCCAAATTGGATATACCCAGAATAGTGGTCTTCCTTCACTAACCCCCATACATGCAGCCTATGGTTGTAATAGCTGATAAATGTTTTGATGCCAACTTGGAACATAATTGTCACTTGGCCACTGTCACAGCTCTTGTGACCTCCATTCACTTTTTGTGGTTCCATGGAGGGACCACTATTCTTGGACCAGTCTGGAGGCGGTATGGGTGCCTGGCAACTGACCTTGCCACAAGGACGTGGAGTTAGCATTTTGGTGCCTCACTGGGGCTATTTTAGCACCTTCTTTCACTTTTGATTTTCAAGCTCTCCTGTAGCCTATATGCAACTTGTCAGTGTCTTTTGGGACTGCATTCCTCTTCATGTGCCCATCCTTCCCACAATTATAGCAAACATACTTTCGAGTTTGAGCTGGCCGGTGTGCCACACTGGAGCTTGGGCGGGTACTAACTGGAACCTGGGCCATCTCTGTCTGCGACGTGATGTATTTGGAGACATCTCGGCTGTTTTCCTATTTCCATGGTCAAGGAATTGAGTTTGAGCTGTTATCAGCAGGGATATATATGGTGGTACCTCACTCCCCATAGTCGATGCAGTCGGATATAGGTCGGGGCTGTGACTTGCAGGCGTGGCCTTCACAGTGACTGTTTTTGAATTCTGGATCTCTCTCAACAGTTCGCCCATTGTGGCATATCTTTTCTTGTCAGCACTCATTGACTGCCAACTCGCCCTGAACTTCACTTGATGGGCTGCCTCGTCACCGGTCGTAGTCTTGTTATTGGTAGAGGTCCTCCCAGGTCATCTTTTCTCAACTTCTAATTTCATTAACTCATCATAGAGGGTGGATCCAGTGATTTTCGAGGCGAATTGAAGCAACAGTAGTTCTGAGAAGGGGACTTAAGGATCCTGTCCAGCCTGGTTCGTCCAGTTCAATCGCTGGCAACTACCCTTCTGAGGCATTCTGCAATAATTTTTCCAGCCGAGATGCATACATAGACAACAACTCCCTTGTTTCGTTGTGTTTTTCTCTCCACCATAGGTCCTCATCAGAATTGCCCTATACATTTTCTCCAAGGCCTCAAGATAGGCCTGTGTAGTCATCAGGTTACTGGCCCATTTAGCAGATGGTAGCCAGGCAGGACCTCGAGGCCTCACTAACCCTTCGCTGCTTCCGGAGCATGGCATTCTAGCATTTGGGGGCAACATAGTTCATCCAGGTCTCCCAGTCATCCTCCCTTGGGGGTGGGAGGGTGCCAGAGAGATCTCAACCTTCTGCGAGTCGGATTTATGGCAGGCAGAAATAGAGTCTGCATTGGTTCAGCCAATTACGGGTACTGAGCGGGAGAGGTGTTGGGGAGGAACACCAGGTGGCAAGAATAGTTTCTTCAGTCTCCAGCTTTTCCTTCCCCAGCAAACTATTTAGCAAATTCTCTCGAAGGTTTCAGACAGTGGTGCTCATTCTCGGCTTTACTGTCCAGTTATCATTCTCCAGGCAGTAGCCCTCTGGGGTAATGGTCTGTCGCATTTTGAGCTATCTCGGATCCTTAACCTCTACTAGCCAGAAAGTGGGTGAGCGATTAGCCGACGCACCACCACAGGGTTTTATAAACCTTCCACCTGGAAAGTACCTCCTGCTGTCCCAATTGATACCCAGGGGATGTCCAGGATAAGCATAGCATTTTGGGGTCGATTCCTCCCCTACACCACCCACCAGCTGTGCACAGCCACTCTGTCAGGTACCCATTTTTTCTTAATAGTGTTTGTACTATGGCCACTAGAGGACACACACCCAGAGGTGAGCCTCCAAGATGTAACCCCAGATGGCGCTATCCCAGGGCTACTGTCTGCCTGATTGCTACCACCAGGTTGAGGGCCTGGATCCATGGCAGATGCCTCCACCTAGAGGTCAGGGTTTGGCTAGTTAACCAACTTGGTCAGCCCTGGGACACTGCAACCCCCTTTCTTCTGCACTAGTGGCCCACACAGAACAGAATTACCACAGTATACATTTCTCCCCAGGACTGGTTCAGGCACTGGGACCCCTGTAAAATAAGAAGATACAGTGCAACAATCATGTACAATACTTAACATAGATAAATAATTAGTATAACTTGCTGAAATAAGCAGCTCTGATTATTTAGGGATATCACAAGGACAGGGGGAAATCAGGTTATTAGCTTATCGTTTACCATCACTCATGGCCTGTGTACAACCTATCCCTACCAGTTACTGTCCCTGGGTACCTAAGCCCTAGGCTAGTCCAAACTGTAGTTGTAGGGGCCCTTCACACAGAAAAAGAAAAATTAGTTAAACAGTCGGCAGTACAGTAATTCCATTGGGATTCATTGGTAATTAACAGGAGCGAATTCCTGAATTAGTACTCACGACTCAAACAAGATAGGGTCCTTCAACATCAGCAGGGCTACTTGAGCTCCGAGACTCCTCACACATTATATGACAAACTGCAACAGCAAGTCTTAATGGCAGCAGGATTCACTTGAGCTACACAAGCCTCTCACATTTATATGGTAAACAGTAACAGACAAAAGTCCTTAATGGCCAGGATTCTCTGAGCTGCTGTCTCTCACACATTTATATGGTAAACAGTAACAGGCAAAGTCTTTAATGCAGCAGGATTCACTTGAGCTACATGTTTCTCACACATTTAGTATGGTAAAAGAAAGTACTATACCAGGCAGGTTGCTTCTCTATCCCGATCGTACTACGCACAATACCTGGAGAACACACAGCAGATTCAGTTCCTACCAGAGCGTAATTCAGTAATTCTCCAGTCTTCATAGGTGAGCCTGGTTTCTATCAGATATCCTTGATTCTCTTCAGCATGGATTCAGTCCCCGCAAGTGTTATTGTTGCAGACTGGAACTGGGCCTTACACGCGCTTCCTATTAAACTGCACACCGGAAAAGACAGGGCTCCTCTTCACTGCCAGAGCCAACTGAAACTCTAGCAGACAAAACCGCACTTCCTTTGAGTTCTCCCAGTTCTTGGCTGATTGGCTGTCACTCAATAGACTGCCCTGTTGGTCAAAAAGGCTCAAGTCCAAACTATCCCCAGAGTCACTGCCCATACAATCCTCTTTGTGGTTGGCTCAGATTATGGTCCAAGTTCTGATTGTCCAAGGCACCATTTTAGAGCTACTTAACTCCACACTGATTGGTCCAGTTCAGCAGTTCAAAACTAGAATGGGAACTAGGCAAACACAGTTCTGACTGCAAAGAAAGCATGTTAGACAAACTGTATTTTCATTATTATTTCCAATGATTTCTGGCAAACAGTTACATCTTTCAGATAGGTTCCTTTGTACCCTAGTGACTGCAAAATGGAGGACTTCAGCAGCTCGTAGTGGTACTCAAGCAGAGAAGCACACAGTCCCCCATACAGTCTAATTATGTCTGCAAGCAGACAGCTCTTAAAGAGAGTACCAGAGGCTCTAAAAACACTCACAGATAAATGGCTTAAACGCCAAACACCATTCAGGCTTGGAGCATTCAAGCAAGCTCCTGGAAGTCTTTTGGGAACCCCCATTTGTAGGGGGGTTACATGTACATGCCACAGATTACCTTAGCCATTGTACTGTCTACTGAGATGTTGAGCAATAGTATTTCTGATTTGTCTTGTCTGACCCCCTGCTCTGCCCCCTTTGCATGTCTTGCATTTCACCACCTGACAGCTTTTGCATGTCCTCACCATCAGCCCCCTAATCCATTTCAAATTAAAAACATCCCCTTTTGCTCACAAATGTTATGTAGAATGCAGCAAATGAGCACCACAAATGGAACAAAGGAAATTTGCATGTCAGAGTTTTCAGCAGGCATTGCCATCTTCCCTTTAGCTGACCAAAGGCATTCTCCACAACCATACCGCCACTTGACAGACAGTGGTTAGCAAGGTTGCTCAATTGTGAGGTTTCTGATGTCAGGTACTGGCTTCATCAACTATTACATCAATGGTAGGCTAATCACCAAGTAATGAATTGGCACCTGTACCCCACATATTTCACATTGGGGGAAAAGTCCATCCATAGATCTTTGCATACAGTTTGCAAGAATACGGGCATTGTGAACTTTACCATGCCATCTAATGCTAACATCCTGAAAGCAATACTGGTGGTCCATCACTGCCTGCATCACTACAGAGTTGCCAGCCTTACAGCTGAAGAAATCTGTTTTATCGTTCTGCTGGTGCCTGAACTGGTATGTATGTGCCATCTATTGCATCAACAGTCTGCGTATCCCAATTCTTTCCTTCAAAGCCATCCAAGATGTCTTTACCCATGTGCCCATAGGGGTTGTTATCATGTGCATGAAGGTGTCAATGATAGTGTCACAAGCCCTGAGGCACACAACAGAGCAGACCATTGCCCTAGACATGACAAATAAGTGTCCAGTGGTCTGATACTATTTTTTGTGGCCGTTTTCTAAATTGTTGTAGCCAGTCTTATTTCAGATGTAATAGTTTGACACATGTTGGTGCACTGTCTTCCTATTACTGTATGTGTTGTAGTTTGCTCAGTATAGTTAAAGGGTTCACAACTCACACTAGAAGTTTTCAGTCCATTCATATTGATTAAACATTGTTGTCACAAAATTCCAAAACACTGAGGAATGATTTTTATGTTCACTGTACTTTTCATCTGGCTGCTGAGTGTCACAGTCCTAAGCAGTATCTAACAGACCATAATTTTCTCATCCACATTGCAATGTGTATATAGACGGTCGCGCAGAAGGGCCTCATCTATGTCTGCTAGTGGTGACAGGGTTCAATCTCTTGCATGTCCAATGTACTGCCACATTTGAAAGTCCATGTTGATGCTCCTACAAAAAATAGGAAAATGGAAAGTTAGGGCTTTGTGTGACAGACGTATTGTCCTCACATTACGATGCAGTCAATGAGTAAAATTTGTTTTATAAGTAGTGGTCATTGTGGCACATAACTCCAGCAGCACCATCCAGGCAACAAGTTACAGGCCTTTCAGAGAAGACATGTGACATATAGCGCATGTCAAGTTCACTTTTGTAAAAAAAAAAAAAAAAAAAAGGTTCATGTTGACATACAGTAAAATAAATGGTCAAGCCTGAACAAGGGGCAGTGTTGCTGTCTTACTGAGTGGCAGACATCACATTAAGAAAAGAACTTTGAAATTGTGTGTTGCTAACACTGTAAAGTATGCATGGTGTTGTGCACCAAGACAGACCTCATGAAAAGAATACAGCACAGTACTGAACTGACCCACAATCAGTGTGTGTATTGAAAGAACAGTACAGTATGATCAGTAACATGGGAACATCGTTGTTCTCTCCTAACTCATTCTCCTCCTTCCTTGACTCTTCCTCCTTTCTCACCCTCTCTTCCAGTCTGTTTTTTTGCAATCCCACTCATTTCATCTTCCTCCTCAGGCTGGACTGATGTCAGCCTGACTGGTATGGACCAGGGCCTGTTCACCTTTGCTATCTTTGTCAACTGACCAAAGTCTTTGATACAGTTTATCATCTCCTCCTCATAGATCAGCTTTCTATGGCTAGTCTTCGGCCACATGCCACAGATTGGTTCCATTCTTACCTCCAGGACAGAACCTAAACTGTAAAATTAGATTGCATATCCTCATTACCTATCTGTGTAGGGGTTGTGGACAACAGATGGACCAGACACCGACTTCAAGTTCAACATGTCAATTCTGTTTGTTATGTTTATTCAAAATACAACAAATTAGCCTTCAGTAATGGCATATTCCTTCTTCAGTACATCAGTTTATAGCAACAGACTATGAATGTCCTTTTCTGCACTTAGCCAGCACTTACTCGACACCGCATCTCTGATCTAATCATTTTAGTGAAAACCCTTCATCCCTATGTGAGCCTTGTTTGCTTGGGTAGTGGGGGCTCAAAAAGAAAAAAAAAACAAAACAAGCTATAGACAACCTCAATGCAGAATCACTGAAAAAAGGTTACCCCAAGGGGCACTGGCAACAAATCAGGTTTCAAAGAAATACAACATTGTACATCCATAATGCAAAGCATCATGGGATATATACAAATCAGCATGACATTTCAGACTTGTTCAGTTTACAGCAATTTACATGCATTTTAAATAGCACAACTAACTTAATTTCTATAAAAATCACCTAGTAACTTTTTACCATTATCAAAAACACCTAGTGCTGAGATATTTTCAACATTTACAGGTTTCATAAACATAAGGTATATACATCAAGGTACTTTATGACATAGTGCCATTACATACTAAATCCAACGATAAACGCAACCTGTTGTACATACGCTTGAGGTCACCACAATAACCTCCTGTACATAGGACCTGAGAGGAAAAGGAAATTAAAGAGGACACTATTGCATAGTCAAGAAAGGGAAGGAGGTGCTCACAGGTGGCCAACCTTATGGACTAGAAATTGTAAAGGATAGATTAGGCTAAGAAATAGAAGAATTGTTGCAACATATTTAAGGAAAGGTTATTGGTCCTCAAGAGTGGCAGGAGTTCTCTGTCACAATATCCACATTGGCATCCCCAAGGCTCAGTGTTGACTCCATCCTCTTCTCCATCTTTCAAATAGCCTCCTCTGCTTTCTGTTTGTCTGCACCCATACTATGTATCCTGATGATACTGTAATATTTGCCTCCGGGTCCTCCCTTGCTCACCTGACAAATCAACTCTGGCTTGACTTCAACAACATCCAACACTGGTTCCGCTCTAATCAGCTTTCTTTGAATGCAAAGAAGATGGTGTCTATAACTTTTGGGACCAGGCAAAAATTGTGGCGCAGCTGGAGGACCATTTAACAACTCATGTTGTCTACGATCCTCTCCAGTCCGGTTTTAGGAAGAGGCATAGTACTGAGACTGCTCTTGTTCAGGTACTTAATAATCTCCTGATAGCGAGGGATTGGAGAAGTCATTCCATTTTGGTTCTTCTTGATCTCTCTGCAGCATTTGACACTGTAGACCATGGGGTGCTGTTGGAGTACCTGCGGACTCTCTGTGGATTGTCTGGTATAGTCCTCAGGTGTTTTTGATCATACCTAGCTGGCAGGACTTGGAGATTGGTGTTGGAGATTTATTCCACAGCTTTTCTCCCCCTGTAATATGGGGTTCCACAGGGCTCCATACTGTCCCTCAAGTTGTTTGCAGTGTACATGATGCCATTGGGAGACATTATAAGATAGTTTGGGCTGCATTTTCACTGCTATGCAGATGATTCTCAATCAATCAATCAATCAAGTCTTTATCTAACCAGGTGTTCATCGTGAGCAGAAGCTCATTTGCAAGATGGACCTGGGTGGAGCATGAACAACTGTATGTACAGATCAACACAGGTATTTACAAGGCAATACAGATAATACTCTTTACAGAGAGGAAGAAAAAGAAGTTCATATATACATAGAATTATACAGATATTGTACAGATTACACGATATTTACATACAGAAGTAAGTTTACAGGAAGATAAAGCAGGTTATCTAAGGTTGCAGGAGGAAGTATCGTAAGAAAAAAATAAAATATGCTACCAGGTAGAGGTGAAGGTAGGGGAAAGGAGGGAGGTAGGGGAAGAAAGGCCAGGAGGCACGTTGTACAGAGAGGAGTTGGTAAATGGGATGTAGAGAAGGTGGATGGAGAAAGGAGTATGTGTGTGCCCGGGATTGAATGCTATAAAGCACGGGCATGGTAGGATGTCACAACCAGGGTAGTGAGCTCCTATCCGAGGTTGGGAAAAGGAAGAATAAGGGGATGGACGGGCCTAGTGTTGATAAGACAGGGGATAAGAGAGAGAGAGACAATTAGGCTGGTGAGGAGCAAGCTGGGGGTCAGTACTTAAAAATTGGGTCTAGGCGTATATATACAGTGCAGACACCGCATTGGGTCTGAGTGGGTGAAGCAGTTACATACTTTCTGATTTTACGGAAATAAAGCTGCCTTGAAGGCATTTATACCGGATTAGAGTGCTTAATTTGAGGGTTTTGTAGCTCGTCCACAAGATAGGTAGCACAAACTTATGGCTGCCCCTGTCAAGCAGGATTTTGCTTTCTTTGGGTACTTTAAGTGTCATAGCTGAGTAACTTCACCGCATTTCCCAATTATACTAGGGGAAGACAGCAGGAGATGTAGTAAGTTGCTTATTAGAGATGGCTCTATAGGTCCAGAGAGTGGCGCTTCTGTGGTGCCTGAACTTAGTGATGTCCACTCCACTGCTGCATATAGGTGCAGTGATGCGTGTCGAAGGGGAGTCCCGCTATAAACCCCAGTGCTCGATGGTGTAGTGTGTCCAGTTTAGCCATGTAAGAGTTGGGGCATTGGCTGTAGAGGAAATCAGCGTAATCAACTAATGATAGGAAAATGGATTGACCAGTTGTTTCTGGCATCTCTGAGTAGAGAAATTGTTGAGTCTAAAAACGGTCCAAGCCTTTGCCAAAGTCGTTTTTAGCAAGTCCTCGATATGTTCAATGAAGGAGAGTCTTTGGTCTATCCAAACTCCCAGATACTTGAATTTTGTAACAAATTCTAGTTTTTCACCTAGAACTGTGGTACTTTGGGGAACTGTCCCACTGGACACAGAGGGTTAGCTGTACGGATAAAAGGGAGAGGACCATTGTTTTATTTTTTTTGGCATTAAGGAGTAGCTTTTTTGGAGGAGTTGGCTTTGGTAAAGGTTGAATTCTGACTGTAGGTCATTGCAGTGCTTCAGGTGTTGGGCGACTCACATAGAGAACTGTATCATCTGCAAACAGATGGATGTTGGCTTCTTTTTATACAGTAGTCGATGTTATTAATGTAGATTGCAAAAAGTAAGGGCTCTAATATAGAACCTTGAGGTACCCCTCTTGCAGCTTCTTAGAGGACAGGCCTCCTTCAGCTTTTAACTTGTTGAAGGCGCCTTGTAAGATAGTCAGTAAACCAACGCAGAGAGGAGGGGTCCACACCTATGGTTTGAAGGGAGGAGAGGAGCCGACTATGGTCAACGGTGTCAAAAGCCTTGCTTAGATCAAGGAAAACAGCACAAATAAAGTTTTTGCACTCAAGATTACGCTGTCGGGTACGTTAGTAACTTTGGCGAGGGCTGAGATAGTGCTATGTTTAGCTCTGAACTGACTGCATAGGATTTAGTAGTTCCCTAGACTCAAGGTGAGTCCTCAGCTGTGCATTTACAATTTTCTAGGAGCTTGGACAGGACCGGAAGGAGAGGAATTGGCCTGTAGTTATTGAGATCGCCAGGGTCACTCTGATTTGAACAGTGGTATAACATGTGCTGTCTTTCATATAGGTGGTAAGGTAGTTCTGAGACAGGGATAAGTTAAAAGGTGGGTGACTTGGTATTGCTAGTACGTGGTATGCAATTTTATATAGTAGGCGGTCAAGGGTGTCGGCCCCATAATTTTTCTAGTATCCAACTGAAGCTAATAGGTCCTCTACCTCTTTCAGTGGGGCAGGTTGAAGTGAGAAAGGCGGCAAAGCTATCTGAGTTTCAGGCAGTTGGCTGGCAGTCTGGGAGCGAAGTATGTATGCAGGGGAGTTATCAAATACCATGCCTGCAGTAGCAAAGTGGTTATTGAATGCGTCAAGTATATCCATCTTTTCGGTTGTAGTCAAGTTGCCAGAGGTAATCTTGGTCGGGAGTGAATTTCCTGGGGAGTGGCCTAGCAGATCATTGATTGTGTTCCAGAGCTTGATTGGGCTCTTTGTGGCAGAGTCGAGTCTGGATTTGAAGAAGGTGGCCTTCGGTTCTGATTGTTTTGGTACATAATTTCCTTATAGTCTCCCCTGAACTGGTTCTGATCCTCTGCAGTGTTCAGTCTGCATGCTTTTTTCAAGAGCTTATCTCTTTCTAGAAGCAAGGACTTGATCTGAGGGGTGAACCATTTACAGGTTTTGGTCCCAGTTCGACCTTTAATCAGGAGAGCATACTTATTAAGGGCCCTTGATAGAATGTTGTGGAAGATATTGTAAGCTGACGTAATCGTTTTGGCCAGGTAGAAATCTTGCCACTGAAGGGAGTACTTAAGCTCCTTTAGGTAGGCATGTTCATTGAAGCTGGCGCCTGGATCTCTTCATAGAGAACTTGCTGATGGTGCTGGGTTGTTGGTGGATCATACCCCAAGCAATAAACAATGGTCGCTGGCGCCTGAGAAGAAGACATCAGCATGGGAGAAGAGATGAGGTTTGCTCACCATTAGCAATCCAAAAGTGTACTTTACTGTTCTTCACGCTTACGTGTTGGTTCAGTAATAAATTGCATCAGCCCATGTTCATCACAGAAGGATGCAAGGGGCAAGGCTGTGTTACAGAGCCAGTCAAAGTTGAGGTCTCCAAAATAATAGTTTCCGCAGCCCCAGTCCCAACTTGTCACTTAGACATGACACAAGTTGTAGGCCCAGCAGATCGGTGGTCTGTAGCATCCTATTACACAGAGTGCAGTAGTCTGTGTAATTTCCACTTGAGAACTAGGCATTCGAATTGCTGGTGACAGATGCCAAGGATAAGCAGAAGGCAGAAAATTTGTTCCTTAACGATAGCTACCCCTCTCTCCTCTGGCATGCCTATCAGCTCTGAACAAGGCATAGTTGGGTATGTTTACTTCTCTATCAGTGGTGCTGGGTCTAAGCCAAGTTTTGGAAATCACAAGTATGTCAGGAGAGGTATGATTTACCCAGGTTTGTATTAAGGTTATCTTTTTAAGGAGGCTACATACGTTAATGTGCAAGAAGCTTATTCCTTTTAAATTTGCTAGTTCTGCTGGCAAAGCAATAGCTTCTGGGGGGCCAGGGTTGAGTTCTACATTGCCTGAACATAGCAGGAGGATAAGTAGGATTTTTCTAAGAGCGCTAATTATAAGCTTGTAATTCCTGCCTTTCTCCCATCTAGTAGATCTGATGTTTTAGGACTGGAAAGTAGCCACCATAGAAGAGCTGATCTGTTGTAGCAAGAGCTAGTACCCTACCACAATAGGCGGGGAGGAGATAGAAGTCGCGTGGTGGGAGGTGGGCCTTGTGGTGGGGTAGTGTTATAAGTACTACTGGTATGTGTGGTCCAAGAGCAGGTTCGAGGTATTGGTACTTGGAATCACGAGGCAATTAAAGGATAAGTTGCCATGTGGTATACAGCACAAGGTGCCGCTAGAGACCAAACATGATGGTAGTTCAGGTGTCCAATGCTGGGAAGCTGGTATCAGCAGAAAAAAGGGCAGCATATGAGCCATCAGAAGTCTGACATGATGGTACCAAAAAGGAGCCACTCAATTAGCCCAGGGGCCAGTGGGTTGCTGGATTAACCAGTTATCAGTAGCTTTCCAATCCAGGCCTAATTCGATTTTGATAACATTTAAAATACCTAGTGGTGAAGGCACAGCCAAGGAGAGCCTATGCATTTTAGTAAGGCGAGGCCCTGAGAGTTCCGATCCCAGTAGGCTGGACAGAGAAGAGAGGGGATCCATGCTAAGTCTCTATTGGTGGGGCACTGCTTCAGGACGGGACTAATATTTTGGCAGGAGCTACTGTATTTAATAATCAGCGGAGGTGGGAGGGGGGCGGTCGAAAAGTATGTGCAGTTGCCGTACCTTGTAGGGCCTTGGGTCCGTGTCACCGGTCTCGAGCATTGCTAAGGGCAGCCAACCGCCTCGGTAGCTAGGAACTCATGGTTTAGAGCTGGGAGCCTGGGTGACAGTTCGCTAAGGGAGAGAAGGAGAGTGAGGGTAATAAAGGATTCACATAAAGGGTTAGACAGAACATGGGAGTCCAAAATTTGCAGAAAAAGGATGTGTATGGTACCAGCAATGCCAAAGAGGTAGTGAGGAGTAGTAGTAGGTGGTTGCACCCCATGGTAGTTTGTTTGGTGTTGCTGGCCTGCTTAACTGCTAGCTGGTTTAGAGTTGGAAGGGTATATAGTCGAATTAGGGTGAGGTCCCTAACAATAGGGCAGGTAGAGCAGTAATTGAGAGGAGTTAGATGGAGTGGCTGGAGAAAAGGTTGAGAGCAAATGTGTGATCCTGTGGGTGGGACTGCTTTAAAAAGGGGCGGTGAGAAAGTGGGTCAAGTCAGGTATTGAAGACAGGGAGGCCAATAGCATGAAAATGTAGCAGTGGAGTGACCAATCTGCTGCTAGACTGAGGAAGGGGTGAGTAAGGGTCTATTTAATACTGTGAGGAGGAGGAGGAGGAGGAGGAGGGGGAGGGGGTGGGCGAAAAATACAGTCCAGAACAAAGCACAGAAAGAGATTTCCTGAGAGCAGGAAGGCCAGGCGTTGGAAAATCAGCCAAGGAGTAAAGCTGCCAGTCGGTGCCTGGTTCCTCCACTGGGCATCCAGTCAAAACAGTGGCATTCAAAACCACGAGTTTCGGAGGTCCGGTGCGTACCTGAATCTGTCCAGGGGTCAGTCGGGTGGTCTGTTAGCTGTGGCCTGCTCGGAGAGAGCCAAGGCCACAGGAGCAGCTTGGGAAGCCCGCAGTTGGGCTGTCTGTGGAACAAGGAGGGAAACACAGAGGATTAAATACAGCTAGAGTACAATAGCAAGCTCAGTGGGGGGGCAGGCAGTGGGCAGTCAGTGCCTGGTTCCTCCACTGGGCATCCAGTCAAAACAGTGGCATTCAAAACCACGAGTTTCGGAGGGCCGGTGCATACCTGAATCTGTCCGGGGGTCAGTCGGGTGGTCTGTTAGCTGTTGCCTGCTCAGAGAGAGCCAAGGCCACAGGAGCAGCTTGAGAAGCCCGCAGATGGGCTGTCTGTGGAACAAGGAGGGAAACACAGAGGATTAAATACAGCTAGAGTACAATAGCAAGCTCAGTGGGGGGCAGGCAATGGGGAAAGACAAAGCATGAGGTAAGGAGGTGGTAAATGCAGGGCAATTATTTGGAGCTAGAAGAGGAGTTAATGGGGAGGTCTGTGCTTTGGCACGGGATGTCTGAGGAGGAGAGCAGCAGGGGGTGTAGGAAAGGGTTTGTAGGTAAGGCAGAGAAGAAGTAAGGTGTTTAGAGAGACGCATTACAAGTGGGGCAGAGAAATTAATAACTGGCAGAGTGACCAGTGTGGGGAAGGGGCAGAGTTCGTCAGTAGTGCAGAAATGGAAAACTGCAGCAGTCTTGCTCAGTAGCTAGGTCAAGCAGTCAAACATCAGCTACTATACAATACAGTTTGTCAAGCACAAAGTAACACTGAGAGGCTAGACTAGTGGCTTGTAATAGACTAGCTAAGCTGGCAGGTAAAGTAAGACCAATTGATGCATAACATATGTAGATTACATTAACAAAAATTCAGTCCAGAACAAAGCACAGAAAGAGATTTCCCTGAGACCAGGAAGCACCAGGCGTTGGAAAATCAGCCAAGGAGTACAGCTGCCAGTCAGTGCCTGGTTCCTCCACTGGGCATCCAGTCAAAACAGTGGCATTCAAAACCACGAGTTTCGGAGGTCCGGTGCATACCTGAATCTGTCTGGGGGTCAGTCGGGTGGTCTGTTAGCTGTGGCCTGCTCAGAGAGAGCCAAGGCCACAGGAGCAGCTTGGGAAGCCCACAGATGGGCTGTCTGTGGAACAAGGAGGGAAACACAGAGGATTAAATACAGCTAGAGTACAATAGCAAGCTCAGTGGGGGCAGGCAATGGGGAAAGACAAAGCATGAGGTAAAGAGGTGGTAAATGCAGGGCAATTATTTGGAGCTAGAAGAGGAGTTAATGGGGGGTTGTCTGTGCTTTGGCACCGGGATGTCTGAGGAGGACAGCAGCAGCAGGGGAGTGTAAGGAAAGGGTTTGTAGGTAAGGCAGAGAAGAAAGTAAGGTGTTTAGAGAGACAGCATTACAAGTGGGGCAGAGAAATTAATAATTGGCAGAGTGACCAGTGTGGGGAAGGGGCAGAGTTTGTCAGTAGTGCAGAAATGGAAAACTGCAGCAGTCTTGCTCAGTAGCTAGGTCAAGCAGTCAAACATCGGCTACTACACAATACAGTTTGTCCAGCACTAAGTAGCACTGAGAGGCTAGACTAGTGGCTTGTAATAGACTAGCTAAGCTGGCAGGTAAAGTAAGACCAATTGATGCATAACATATGTAGATTACATTAACAAATTCAGTCCAGAACAAAGCACAGAAAGAGATTTTCCTGAGTTCAGGAAGCACCAGGCGTTGGAAAATCAGCCAAGGAGTAAAGCTCAGCTCAGCTCTACATGTCCTTTGTGCCTGAGCGGGGGAGAGACTGTCTCAGTTTATATCAGCTACCTCTCCAAGATCCAGGGCTGGATGTGTGCCAGTTGGCTGAAGCTGAACTTGGACAAAACCGAGGTGTTGGTGGTGGAACCAGTTTGCCAAGATGTGGGGTTGTCAGCAGGTCAACTGTCTCGGCTTTTTTGGCTCTGGAAAGACTAACTGCCTACCTCTGATCGAGCGTGAAATCTGGATGCTGTGTTCGATAGCAGCCTGACATTAAAATCTCAGGTGTCTGCTGTAGTTAAGACCTCTTTTTACCATCTGAGGAACATGGCCTGGATTAAGAGCTTGGTCCCGCCTGCTGATCTTCCAAAGTTGGTTCACGCCTTTGTAGCCTCATGCTTTGATTACTGCAATGCCCTATACCTATGGCTACCGGGGTTGATATTTGTCAATTGCAGCTAGAGTAGAATGCAGTGGCCAGGTTGTTGACTGGTTTACCAATATTTTACCACATTACTCCTGGGCTCCGTGGCCTGCACTGGCTGCCTGTATGTTGGCAAATCACCTTCAAGGTCTGGTTGCTGACCTATAAAGCCCAATATATATACAGGGACCTGGCTACTTGCAAGAGCTTCTCTGTCCCTACTGCCCCATCCGCTCACTCCATTCCTCCAATGAGGAATTGCTAGAGGTTCCCAGGGTTTGAGTGAAGACTTCTGGGGCCCGCTGTTTTGCTTTTGTTTCCCCTACCTTGTGGAATTCTCTGCCTCATCAGATTAGAGAGTGCCTGACCATTGAGAGCTTTAAAACCACTCTAAAAATGCATTTATTTTGCCTAGCTTTTCCAGATGAACTTTAGTGTACTGTCTTCAGCCATATTTAATTTGTTTTAAATTTTGAATTTTAAGTCTTATTCATCATGATTTTATGAATTTTTTGTTTTGATGTACAGTGCTCTGATCAATTTTGGAATTGCGCTAACAAATAAAGTTGATGATGATGATAATGTCAAGCCTTTCAGCCCTGCCCACCTTCCACACTCTGGACAATACTCACCTTGAAGATGTCACCTTGACTTCTCTGTGCATATGGATTCCTTGCACAAAAAGCTCCACCCTAAACTTGGTGTTTTGTATAGGAACTGTAGTTGTATTCCTTTGTTGGCCTGCAGAGCCATTGTTCAGAGAATGATTCTTCCCCTCTTCAGCTATGGTGACACTATCTACAGCAGTGCTCCTAAGTCTACCCTGGCCAGCCTGGACACCTTCTTCACTCCTTCTGCAGGTTTGCTGGATAACCAACCTCCCAGACCCACCACTGCCACCTTTAAACCTCTCTCTCTCTCTCTCTCTCTCTCTCCCTTCTCTGGAAGCCAGACGGCTAGCTCATGGCTCTGCCTTTATTGTTAAACACTGACTGAGCTCCCTCCCATCTTACCTCTTTTCTCTTCTCTCCACTGCTTTTAATGCTACCTATTCCCTCTGTAGCTCTAGTCAATACACTAGCTCTCACCTCTAGAAGGTCCTTAGCTGATCAAGCTGCTTTCACCTACCATCTTCCCAAGCTCTGGAATTCTCTCTCCCCATCTGCTCTGCCATCTCTTTTCCCCTCTTTCACCAGGCTTCTTCGTGCTCACACTCCCCTCCTGCACCTGCCCCTGACCTCTTCCCTTTTCTCCTCCTCCTCCTCCCCTCCCCTCCTCATTTTCTGATCTTACAACCCCCCCTTAACCTCCTCCCCCACCTGCCCTCTGCTTCTTCCTCCCCTGTCCTCCTGTCCCCCTGCCTCTCCCCCTTTACTTCCTCCTTCCTCCTCCCCTCTGATTATTCTCCGCCATGGTGGGTTAGTCCTTCTGGCTACCATGCCCTCCTCTACCCCATTCTTGAAGGCTTCTGCATGTCTGATTATGCATCAACCTGGATGTAACACTTTGTAATTGCCCTGTACCTTTCAGTGCACACCTTGATGTTCATTTTTGGTGTAATGCATTTGTGTTTTATGCTAGCTTGTATAATTTTTGCACAGTTAATGCATGTGTAAAACTTTTGTACTAATTTGCACATGTCGATTTTCCCTTCAACCCTCTCCCCCAGGACACATTTGGAAACAAGCTCTTCTCAGTTCAGTATGTCTCTTCTGGTGAATGCTTTGAAATAAATTAATTAAATTATTGGTCTGCTTTAGCTTTCCTGGGTATACCTCCTATTGCCCACAGATCGATCCTCCTTGCACATTTTCCATGCTACCCTTTTTTACTCTTACTGCTTCTCTAACTTCTCTTGTATACCAAATTGGATTTATTTATTTTGTATTTTTTCTCTTCCTGCTTCAGACAAGCTTTGGTGTCCTCTGTCAGACTCACTTTGATCTCTCTCTCTCTCTCTCTCTCTCTCCCCTTTCCATTCCCTCAGTTTGTCATGCAGGATCTCCCCCTTGTCTTCAAAACTGCTGCCCTGGACTCCAAAAACATTGTCTTTGACTTGTGGTGCTTAGTTTCTAGGGCTATTACTGTACCACACTGAGTTATGATCACTCGTCTCCCGGAGCTGTTTTACTCTAGCCTCTCGTACTTTGTCCTGATTTGACAGTACCAAGTCGAGGATGGCTCCATCTCTAGTTAGTTCTGTTACCCTTTCTACAAGGAAACCATCGTACATTGAATCTACAAGAGTCTGGCCCCTGGCAGTCCTAACCCCCACCCCCCCAACATATCCCCTTCATCACGTCTATGTTTCCATTTTGGTTGCCCTTCTGATGTGGTCCTCTAGTGCCTTGCAGCCCTCCTCAAACTGATCTGGTGATCTTTAGGCCACCACCACCAACACTCTAAGGTTTTTTCCTACTTTATCAGCTGAACCCATATTCATTCTACCCCAGCTCCCCCAAGATTCTTATCCTCTATTGCTTTATACAGTCTTCGTGTATACTGCAACACCTTCTCCTGCCCTTTTTCTTGTTCCTTTAGAATAGGGCACATATTGGGATAGTGAAGTCCAATCTGGGATGTTGTGTCACCTACATTTCCATGATGATGACCACATCCAGCTGGGCTTCCATCACCATTGCCTGTAGGTTCCCCCCATTTTATTCCCAAGATGCCTGATGTTCAGACAGACTGCATTCTACTAGCATTCTACTCTCCTCATTTGACTGATTCCACCACCTCCCTTCCTAATATCCTTATCCCATCTCTGCTTTCCCAGTTGTCTGTCCTACATTACAAGTGTCTCTCTATCTTCACTTGCTGTGGGAGTGTCAGCAAAGCCTCTTAGTCATTTAGACTGTGAATCTTAACCTTGTCCTTCCCCAGCCTGTTTAAAAGTTGCAAATTTCTCAATGTGTGCTATGAAACCAAAAGCAATTAAACATGCCTCATGTCCTTTCAGGTTCCAGAAACCTTTGAAGATGTTGCTGTTGAGTTTTCTGAAGAGGAATGGAAGATGTTAAAAGCAAACAGGAGAAGGAGCTGTACAGGGAAGTGATGGTGCAAAACTATGAAAACATTGTTTCAGTAGGTAAGGATCAACCTAGTCTCAGAGGAGGGATCTTTAATCTGAGGAGGATGGGCTTACTTTTAACAGCTTCGGGTCTGATGGCATGTTGGGTGAAACAATGAAAAGAGTGGCTTAAGGGCTCCATTATAACATTCCTGTACTTTTTTGAAAAATTCAGTATGTGAAGTACATTGATAGACAGAAATATAGAATTTGCTGACCCATAAAGACTGGCTGGTCCACCCAGTCTTCCCAATTTTTTCCTGCCTATAATATCACTGCAGATCCTACTTGATCTCCAGCCCATTCACTCCACCTTCCCATGAGATTCTCTTAATGTCTATCCTATGCATTATTGAACCCCACCACTGTGGAATAAGCCTTCCACCTTCATTTTGGGACACTGTCTATGTTATCAGAGAAGGACTTCACAGGAGATGATAATATAGAACTTGACAGCAGAGCAAGGCTATTTTGTCTAACCGTTTAGCCCTTATGATTGCCTAACTCAGGTAGGGTGGACCAGGAGATGCCCTAGGTTAAGGAGACAGTTGGAGCGATGTCCCTCATCCCTTGTCTCTATACCTAGGGTATCCTCTGAACCGAGAGGACAGGTAGCTGATGAACTGGCCCCAACCTTTTGTCCTCTTTGTGCAGTGCTCTGCAGTGCCAGATCGATGGCTAATAAGACCACTATAATGGCTAGCCTTGTTGGGGCCATTGATCTGGCTTGCATTATGGAGACCTGGCTGGGAGATACCTCTGGCCCTTTGCTGGAGGCATCTGTCCCAGCCAGGTACTCTGTTGTCCACTGCCTGAGGAAGGACTGCAAGAAAGGGGGGTTGCAATCTGTTTTAGATCAGAACTGGGCCTGACGGTGCACCCAGTTGGTGACACCAGTGCTTTTGAGTGTATGGCTGTGCTGGGGAGGGGTTCCTGGCTTGGAGTTTAGAGTGTTCTTGGTCTACCGTCCACCTGGATGGGACTGAGACCGGGAGCTCTTGCAGGAGGTGACGTCCTTTGTCACTGAGAGGGTTTTGAGTCACCAAGATGGATTATTCTTGGCAACTTCAACACCTGAGTGGATGATGTGGTGTCACCTGGGGCTAGAAACCTCTTGCTAACTATGGAGGTTCTGGGCCTGATCCTGCATTCCACGTCCAGAACCCACCAGTACGGCCATGTGCTTGATCTGGTGTTCTCTCTGGGGCTTGGAACTGACACCTTCAAGATTGATCAGGTCACTTGGTCTGATCATTGTACCATTGGGTTCAGCTTTAAAACCCCCTTGAATGTTCCACCCCATGTGGAAATGGTCCAGTTCCGCCCTTTGAGGAGTATTCAACCAGAAGGACCGATGGCGGAACTGGACATTTCATCTGTGTTGGAGGCTTGCAGTAGCAGTCTGAGAGAAGCAGTGATGGCCTACTGTTGCTGGGCTCCTGGACCATCTGGCACTGATCCATGTACGACCCCTTGTCTCACACCTTGACTCCCCTTGGTTTGATGGGGAGCTAAGGAAATTGAAGACAAGGGGGCATAGGTTGGACAGGCGTTGGAGGAAGACTGGGTCTTGGGAGGACAAGCTGGTTCTGATGATTCATTATGATGAGTATCAGAATGCAATCATCCAGAAAAAGGTAGCTTTTATGTTTAGGATGATTGCAGCTGAGAGGAATTGACCTGCTAAGCTCTACTGGGTTGTAGACAGGCTATTACATCCGGCCTGTCTGGAACCTGTTAGAGCTTTCTCAACCCACAAATGTGAGGAATTCACTCGATTCTTCTCAGACAGCGTGTTCTCTGTGAGATCCGGGATTGCTTCAAGCAGAATTAAATCCTCCAGTAGTGGTGTTTCTCATGTGGGTGATTGCACTCAGCCATTCTGGGGTGAGTTCAGGCTGGTGACAATGCAAGAGATCTGTTGGATAGTCCTTGGGATGAAACCAACATTCTGTGACCTATACCTGAGCCCTACATGGCTACAAGTTGGCTGCATCAAAGCCCTAGGCCTGGTCTTTGCCAGGACAGTCAGAGTTCCTTGTTGGCGGGGGGGTTCCGGAGTCTTTAAAACAGACTCTGATTAAACCCCTGCTGAAGAAAACCATCGCTGGACTCCTGACATCCTGGCAAATTACTGGCCTATCTCGAACCTTTCCTTTTTGGGGAAGGTTCTTGAGAAGGTGGTAGCAGGACAGCTAGACGGCCATCTCATAGACTTCCAAATTTATGAACCTTTCCAGTCTGGGTTTAGGGCCTTGCATAGTACAAAGACAGCAATGGTCAGGGTGCTGAATGACCTGCTCAGGGTGAGGGATCAAGGAGAGCGTACAATTCTTGTCCTCCTTGATCTCTCTTCAGTGTTTGACACTGCAGACCATGGAGTGTTGTTGGACAGGCGGAGGGAGTATGTGGGACACACTGGCAAGGTCATCAGCTAGTTTGAGTCCTTTCTTTGGGGCAGGTCTCAGAGAGTAATGATGGGAACTTGTTCCCCAAACCTGAGAAACCTGCCCTGTGGAGTTACCCAAGGTTCTGTCCTGTCCCCCATGTTGTTCGCAATGTATATGCTGTTCCTGGGTGAGGTCATATGATGGTATGGGCTGAGTTTTCATTGTTATGCTGATACCCAGCTCTACCTGTCTTTCACAGCTGGTAGACCTTGCACTGTCAATATGCTAAATAAATATTTGGCTGAGGTCCAGGCTTGGACGGCGTCGAACTGGCTAGGACCAAACCCTGGGAAGACTCAGGTACTGGTGGTAGAGCTGGGTTGGAGGATTGGGCTTGGAGCCTCTAGTGATAGGTTGCGCCTTTGTATAGGCCCAACAGAACTGGAAGCTTCATCAAGGGTGAAGAATTTGGGAGTTTTGTTTGACAGCAAGCTGACATTTAATGCTCAGGTGTCGGTTGTTGTCCTGACTGGATTTTACCATCTCTGGAACATCGTCCGGATTAAGCCCTTTGTCCCACCCGAAGACCTGGCCACACTGGTCCATACTTTCATGACTCGACTACTGCAACACCCTCTACCCTGTGGTTGGAAGTGGTCCGCTGCAGTACCGGCAGCTGTTGCAGAATGCAGCAACAGGGGTGTTGACTGGCCATTCCAGATTGTCATATCACTCCAGTGCTGCGCAAACTGCACTGGCTGCCAGTGTGCTGGTGCATCACCTTCAAGGTAGGTCTTTTGACTTACAAGGCCCTACACAGTTCAGGTCCAGGCTACCTGAAGGATCTCCTGCATCCCTACATCCCATCTCGCCCCCTCAAATCAGCTACCGGTGCTCTCCTGGAGATCCCCAGAGTGAGATTAAAGAGCTGTAGGGACCAAGCATTTGAGGTAACTTTCCCGGCATTGTGGAATTCGTCGCCAGGGCACCTCCAGAAGGCATGGTCTGCTGAAATTTTTATACGACAACTGAAATCATTCTTGTTTGTACAAGCTTTTGGGGTTTGAGGTGGGCTATTTAAGAATTTGAATGGGTTCATTTGTTTTAATCATGTCTGAGAGTTTATATGTATTTGCTTTCATTACTGTTCCTGTTCTGTTATTTATGTATGTATGTCTGTATTTGTAATCCTATTGTAAGGGTGTCCTGAGTGTTCAGGGAAGGGTGCCCAAAACAAATAAAATCTGCTACTACTATTACAACTGCTGCTACTACTACTACTGCCTAATGAGAAAGAGTCCCCCAGTGGTCACTCGTCTTCTCCATCCTCTTTTGATCCATGCCCTCCCCCCCATTACACCCATGTGTCTATACCAGTTATTCTTGAAACCTACCACTGATTTTGAACAGACAACTTCATTGGGCAATCTGTTCTAGCCATCCACCACCCTCTGCGTAAAATGGTACTTCCTGATGTTTTTATTTAACCTGCCTCCTACCAGCTTCTTCACGTTACTGCTTGTAATTGTGTTTACACTGAAGATGAACCATTCACTACTGTCAGTTGTTTTACCCTCTGTTGAAATGTGAATGCTTCTATCATGTCGTCTCACTTGTCTGTCTTTTGCACCTGGTTTGCAGTGGATGCATCTTAAGGTCCATCTGCCTTTCTTTGTAGGCTGTATCTTGATGTCCCTGAATCATCTTGATGGCCTTCCTGTGGACTAACTCAACACTATCCCTATCTGTCCTCATGTAATGATAGCAGAACAGCATGCAGTACTCTAGGTGGATGCCACAGTACGGTTCTCTCACAGAGTTCAGCCTACACTGCTACCAGATTTCACAACAATTCAGACACTTGAATGCAGTTCAGACACCTGAATGGGTTAACTTGGTATGCAGTCACCACCCAGCTGCAGTATCATTTGGGGTATCTCTAGGTCCATATTCCACTGTACTACAGTACAGTGCTCTTTCCCAAAAAGCAAATGACCCACCCCTTTCATCACAGCTGAGAAAACAAAAAACAGAAAAAATGTTAGCAAAAGGAGACCAAAGGTTCATCAAGTCTGCCCATGAGTTCCCAAGATCTATTACGGTCCCAGGACTTAGTCCCCCTTCTACCTGACTACCTCAAACATCTTCTGACTCCCTAATCCCCCAATCACCCTCTCCAATCCACTGACGAGGGATTGCTAGAGATTCCCAGGGTCCATATTAAAACATCTGGAGCGCGTGCTTTTGCTGCATCAACCCTGTGGAATTCTCTACCTCGTTGATTAAGAGAATGCCTGTCTATCACTAATTTTAAATCTATGTTAAAAACATATTTATTTTCTCTGGCCTTCCCAGATTGACTGGAGATAATTAAATTGAACTGAGTAGATTTTAATAGTTTATATTTGTTGTTTTAATGTATTTATAATATGTACAGTGCCTTGGTTTTTGAAAGGTGCTATAAAAATAAAGATTAATTTGATTTGATTCTGTTTTGTGCCCCTTACTTCCCCCTGGGATTTATTTGTGCTTTTTCTCTATCCCACCCCAGTTTGAATGATGTTACAGTTTTTGCCTTCACCACCTTGGTGAGTAGCCTATTCCATGGTTCTACAACCCTTTCCATAAAATTGTGCTTCCTGTGTACCCTCCTGAAGCTCCTCCCCTCAACTTTCACATGTGTCCTCTAGTGTAGGAGTCAGTAACTCTGTTGAACAGATCAGAGGAGGGCACCTTATTTATTCCTCTAAGGAACTTGTATGTTTCAATCATGTCCCCTCTCTCCCTCCTAGTCTCCAGGGAGAACATAGTCAAAGCTTGAAGTCGCCCCTCATACAAAAGTCCTTGGAAGCCCTGGATCATCTTGCTCGCCCTTCTCTGAACAACCTCTTACCTGTTTTTGTTTTTCTTCAGATTTGGATTCCAAAACTGGATGCCATACTCAGATGTGGTCCTACCAGGGACCCATAGATTGGAAGTATTACCTCCTTGTTCCTGCTATCAAATCCTCTCCCAATGCACCCTAGCATTCTGTTGGTCCTACTGTAAGCGTTATTGCATTGGCTGGTCTGTTTAAGGATATTGCAGATGATGACTCCTAGGTTCCTTTCCTCCTGTGAGGCACTGGGCTGGACCCCATCTAGCCAGTATGTAGTCCTTGGGTTCCCTTTACCCAGGTGAAACGCTTTGCACTATTTTGCATTGAACCTCAGCTGCCAGACTTTAGACCATCCTTCCAGTCTCTGCAGATCCTTCTTTAGGTCCATAACTGCCTCCTCAGAGTTCACCCATCTACCTATCTTGGTGTAATCCATGAATAGGGCAATTTATCCCTGAATACCTATACTGATGTCACTGTTAAATGCATTAAACAGGACTGGCCCAAGCACTGAGCATTGGGGCTCACCACTAGTGACCACACTATCTTCTGACCTCTCACCATTATCTACCACTGTCTGTGTTCTGTCATTGAGTCAGTTTCCTATCTACCTGACAATGCTCATTGTTACGCCCAGGTACTCCAATTTTTTCAGCAAGTGGTTGTGCAGGACTGAGTCAACGGCCTTACTAAAATTATAGTAGAGGAGGTCCACTGGGTGCCTCTTGGATACTTCCCTAGTCATCCAGTCAAAAGATGTTATTAAGTTCATCTGGCATACCCTTCCAGCCATGAAGCCATGCTGTCTGTCATCCTGACGTCCATTCTTATCCAAATATTCTACCATATCTTCTTTTTAGGAAGGTTTCCATTAACTTCTCTACTACTAATCTAAGGCTAGCCGGTCTGTAGTTGCCAGCCTTCTCCCAGCTCCCTCCCTTGTGGAGGGCCACCACATCTGCTCTTCTCCAGTCACTTGGCACTGCTCCTGACTCAGATGAACTGTTGAACATACATGTCAAGGGATCTACTGATTCTCCCCCCAATCTTGTAGCACCCTTGGGTGTAAGCCAACTGGCCCTGGTGATTTGTCTTCCCTAAGTTGCTCCAGGGCTTCTCTGACTCTGTCAGTGGTAAATGATGGTGACTCCATTCAAGGAATCCCTTTGTTTGCTGCCTTGATGCCATTTTCTGGAATAGGGTCTATGTGTTCTTTAGTGAACGTGGAGCAGAAAAAGCTATTCAGAACAGTGGCCTTTTATCAATCCTCCTCTACTATTCTGTCTTCCTCCTTAATTCTAACTGTCCCTCCCCTCTGCTTCCTTTTTTCTTTTATGAAAAAAAGTGTTTGTTTATTCCCTGCTTTAACCACCTCCATCAGCTGAAGTTCAGTCTCAGCCTTACCTGTTCTCACGCTACTCTTTGCTTTTTTATTCTTCTGGATGCAAACTGCCCATTCAATGTCTCCCTTGGTTCCTTTATAGTGGTCAAAAGCCTCTCTTTTGGACCTAATCACTTTCTTGATCTGGCTAGTGAACTGTATGGGTCTTTTATCTATGTTCTTTTTTGTCACTGTCCTAACACACATCTCGGTAGCCTCCAATATGGCTAGTTTAACCAGCCTCCATATGTTTTCTACCTTCAGATGCTCATGGATGCTTGATAGTTTTACCCTCATTTCCTTACGTTGTCAAAATTAGCTCTTCTAATGTTTAAAACTTTTGTCCTGGATTGCAGTTTCACTACCTGTAGGCCCATCTCAAATCACACCGAGTTGTAGTCACTGTTGGCCAGCGATTCTCCAATTCCTGCAATCCTTACTACCTCTGAATTTGTGAGGACCGCATCCAGAATGGTGTCCAGCCTAGTTGGAGCATTGACTGGTTGTGTAAGAAGACAGTGTTGTAAGGCATCTACCACCTTCTGACTTCTAGAAGGAACAGTTGCTGGTATGCCCCAGTCCACACCGGGCATGTTCAGTCTCCCACCAGCACTGCCTCCCCCTTCTGTATTATACCTATGATAATAATAATAATAATAATAACTTTATTTTTAAAGTGCTATTCACAAGGTATCAAAGTGCTGTACAGAACATACACAACGGTTCAGTATTTTTAAGCGTTGTGTACAGAACATACACAATGCTTAAAAATACTGAAATTCTAAAAACGGTCATCTACTAAATTATTTAAAAACATAATTACAGTAATCCAACAAAGAACAGGTAAAAGGTGAGCCCAAATAGATACATTTTTAAAGAAGTTTTGAAGCTCTCCACTATCAGGCACTCTTGTATCCGACGAGGCAGAGAGTTCCACAAGGTTGGGTCTGCAAATGAAAATGCCCGCAATCCTGAAGTTTTTAACCATACCCTGGGAATCTCCAGCAATCCCTCATCAGCCGAGCGGAGTGATCTGAGGGGGCTGTAAAGGTGCAGGAGATCTTTCAGGTAGCTCAGTCCCAGTCTGTTTAGGGCTTTGTAGGTCAGCAGACTGACCTTGAAAGTGATCCGCCACTGAACTGGCAGCCAGTGCAGTTCATGCAGCACAGGTGTAATATGACTGGATTAAGATGATCCAGACAACAACCTGGCCGCAGCATTCTGCACCAGCTGCAAGCAGTGGACATTGACCCCTGGAAGCCCTAGATAAAGGGAGTTACAGTAGTCCAGGCAAGAGGTCACAAAGGCGTGGATTAAAGTTGGAAGGTCAGCAGATGGAACTGAATGATTTTCCCTATGAGCTCCCCGTCCCTGCTCTCTGTCTGTTCCGGAAGTCTATATACCATTCTCATGTAGATTCTTTTCCCTTCTGCCAACCTGAGTTGTACCCACAGGGATTCCACGCCCTCCTTTTTGTTGATTGTGATTGAGGGTGGCATTTATCCCATCCCTTTCATATACAGTACAACCCGATTATCCGAATGCCTCGGGAGACATGAAATTTATTCGGATAATCGGGGGTTCGGTTAAACGGAAGAATACACTTTTTAAAAAAAAAATGGAGCATACTGTTTGGTATAAGTTATGTTTTAATACAGTACAGTACAGTTAACGTACATACAATTTAAAAAGCAGTAAATACTGTAATGCAGCAATACAGTAATACCATGCTGAACAGTGCTGAGAATTAAAGTGCATTGCAGTATCGCGGTACAGAGAATAAAGAGCTAATGTCAGATAAATGATATTGCACTGTGAAAGTTGTCAGTCTATATCATTGTAAAACATTGTGTTATGGCACTCTGCTTCTTTGCTTTGTTTAACTTTTCTGCAGCTTGTAATTTCAGTTTTCGGAGTAGCAGAGTGTGTAGGTAGTCAGTGTTGTCTTGGTTTTCAAGCCACAAAATACGTTTTGCAAATGCATTGACCACTTCTGATGTGGTTGGTATCTGAACAGCTGAGTTTCCCTGCTCCCCGGTGTCCTTCTCCTCCTCTGCTGTGGCACCCATGACATCTGGGTTGTTCTGAGCAATTGCAACGATATCTTTGTCGCTCAATTCGCCATAGCCGTCATCTTCAGCATCACATTTCAGCCACTCATGCACTGCCTCTAATGTACAATTTGTTTGCTGTGCGATCTGGAGAAGTGCCTCATTGGCTTCTTGTTCTTGTGGTACAACAAGTTGTTCGGCAGGTTGCACTCTTGGCTCTGTTAAAACTTCTGATTTCTCCCAACAGCGCTTTAGTGTTTCCTGTCTGATCTCTGACCAAGCTTCACCTAAAAGGTAACATGCATCCTTGATTGTTAATTTTTTTATAGCGTCTGTGAGAGTAAGCTGGTTATTTTCATCAGCCAGAACTGTAGCCAGTAGTTTGCCTCTGTATAACTTTTTTAATGTGGCCAATATGCCCTGGTCCATTGGCTGCAGCTTTGATGTTGTGTTTGCAGAGAGGAAAATGCAACGCACGGCTCCATCTGCAGATGTCAGTTGGTCCAGATCGGGATGTGCGCCAGTGTTATCAATGAGTAAAATAGCCCTTTGCTGAAGGTTAAGTGACCATAAGTGCAGTCAGACTGTGGGAACAAAATCTGTGTGGAACCACTGTTTAAATATGGCAGCATTCATCCATGCATTGGATTGAGCTGTATAAGTCACAGGCAGACTCAGAATGTCGGTGTGCTTGAAACATCTTGGTTGCGTAGATTTACCAATCACTAACAACTTTAAACAGTGTGTTCCTGTGGCATTACAGCAGCCCAGGACAGTTAGTCTTTCTTTTTGGTTTTTAAATCCAGGGGCACATTTTTCAGACCATGCAGCTAAAGTCTTCTCTGGCAACATCTTCCAATATGCACCTGTCTCATCTGCATTATAAATCTGGGTTGCAGTAAGTTGTTCAGCAAACATGACATCACACAGTTTCTGTCTGAAAGGGGCAATGCTATCATTTGCAGCAGATAACAGTTCACCAGCCACAGAAAGCTGGCGTATTCCGTGGCACTTTTTAAAGCGATTTAACCAACCTTCGCTGGCACTGAACATATCGTCTTGTCCATTAATATCATTATGGAATGCGATTGCCTTTTGTTTCATAATTGGCCCTGATATCGATTCCTTTCACCTGTTCTGGACCTAACCATAGATAGCTATACGTTGTCCAACACCTCGGCCCCATTCCCTTCATGCTTTTTCGCTTACTGTTTGACTCAGGACAATCCATAGTAGCAGCGTACTCATGTATTTTATCTCATGCAGTCCTGATATCGCACTCAGTAGCATTTCCAATGTTAAACTTTCGGGCGATAGAAACAATCTTTTCGCCACTGTCCAGGCATTCAAGTACGCGGAGCTTTTGTTCGATATGGAGCACACAGCGTTTGCACTTGCCAGCCATCACATGAATGAATGAATGAATGAATGAATGAATGAATGAATGAATGAGCAAAGCAGTTGCCATTACATTAAGAGAACCAGATCGTTACAGAACCAGGTTAGTTCAATTAACTTCAATTGAACGTGGAAAAACAAAGTGCAAATAAGTGTGGAGAATATGGCAAACGAGCACGTTAAACACTGCAATGATTAATTATGCTGATTAATTATGTTGCTTACGTAAACAAGTGAGCAACAATCTTTTGAATGACTGTGTGGAGCCAGAGTAAACGCTACAATATCGCACATAGGGCGGGGGGCATTACCTAATTTCGGATAACCCGGAGATTCGGATAATAGGGTTTCGGATAATCAGGGTTATACTGTAATGCTACCCCTGCCTTCCCTTCTACCCTGTCTGAAGAGGGAGTAACCCAGGATCGAGAGGTCCCAGTCATTTTTCTCTGAGGTGCAAAACTGTGTGATGGGCACTTGGTATACACAGGATGCCACCATCATTGCCTGTAGGTCACTTATTTTGTTACCCAGGCATCTGGCATTCCATTGATTGGTATCTGCTTTTTCTTCCTATTTTTGGTTTTGCCTACTGGTCTGCAACTGCCCTACCTTCTGTCCAGTCTCTTGTCTCCTTGTGCACCCTATGTATTCTCCTCAATTGTAGGAGAGAAGTTCCTGTTTGTGGGGGAATGACAACTCGGTTCCTATCAGGAGTGCAGTCACCTATAGGTTCCCTAGTGTATGACTCCCCCCACCTAGTTTAAATGTTCACTATCCTCCCCGTGCATTCAGTGTCTCACTGCACTGATGCTCCAGAGAAGCTTTTACTTGTCATCTTAGGTGGGACTCGATTTCTCTAATCATTGAGTTTTCCATAACAAAAAGATGCCTACTCCTTCCATCATCACATTTGTTCTTGCCACTTCATGATGCCTTTTCTCATTTCCATCTAGTCTCCTTGCCTGACTCCGTGTCTCTTCTCACCATGTCTGGATCCTGTACCTTCTCCAGTGAGGCAAAGTGGTTTGCCATCGGGATAATATTGGCTTTAGCAGCTCTTGTGTGATCTTTCCTTGCGAATCCCCTTCCCCGACCCACCACCTTCCACCCTCCCCAGGGCAGGTGGGTCTCTGGAGAATGGATGAGGAGTGCTTGAATTCCAGTAATGCTGATGCTGTAGTCTGGTTATTTCTCTCCATGCTGAATCCAGTTGAGTCCTAAGCTCATTATGATTTCTGCAAATAGGACAATGACCCACTCTCCGAAGCAGACTTTGGAAGACAAGTGCCCTGCACCCCTGACAACTTACCACCTCCATTCAGAATAAGAGTTGCCCCTAACCTTTGGGGTAGTGATTATTGATGATAGAGGGAGGGCTAGTCCTCTACCAGTAGTTCCTGCTGAGGGCTATTATTCCGTCACTTCCTCTTCTTGTACAGGAAGTTCCCGCTGTCAGTCAAATTTGATACCTATAAAAATAGGAGTAATCCCTGGTGGGTGGGTGGGGTGGGACGTGTTAGTGACAAGCACCTGCCTGTTCAAGTGTTCTGCTGCCAAATGCATTCAGCTCCTTGACTCAGATGGCTGCGGAAGAGCAGGGTGAAAACAGCTTTCCTCTGATGCTCTCTCTGACAGAGCAGGATGAAATAAACTAACTGGTGGCCTCCAATGCACATGGTTTAAGGACAGCAGAGGAGCTGCCTGTATTTAAAGCTCCCTACCTGATTTACAGTGTTGTGGTTTTGTTAATGCCGCTGCTAGACTGGTTGCTGCTTAGTGTCAAAGTCCTGTTGCCATGGCTGTGATCCCCAATGTTTATGTAATGGATGCAAGTCTGTTGAAAAAAGAAAGACTGCATTTGCCACTTAAGTTATCAGCTGTACAGTCCTGAAAATGGAAAAAAAGAATATGCAGCCCCAAGCTAGTGCCTGCCTCTTCAAGTGTTCTGCTGTCTATTGCAGTCAGCTCCCTGACTCAGATGGCAGTTTGTGGAAGAGCAGGCTGAAAACAGCTTTCATCTGCTGCTCCCTCTACAGAGTAGAATGAAATAAACTAACTCTGATGAATGCCATTTGAAGATAGAGAGATGAGCTGCCGGTATTTATTTGTTTGTTTTTGGTAACCAGGTAGGTGCACTAGACGTAGAAATGTCTATCTTCAGGCACGACCAGGAGGTTACAAGATGGATATACAAGAACAACTGAGGATAAAGCTCCTTATCCGATTTAAAATGTGGTTTTCTTAATGCAGCTTCTTGACTGCTTGCTGCTTAGTGACATGGTCCTGTTGCCACGGCTGTGACCCCTGATGTTTACAGAATGGATGCAAGTCTATTAGAAAAAGAAAGACAGCACTCTCCACTCAAATTCTCTCCTTTACGGTCCTGAAATGGGAAAAGAAAAATATACAGTTCCACACAAGTGCCTCCCTGTTCAAGTGTTCTACTGCATAATGAGTCCTTGACTGAGATGGCAGTTTGTGGATGAGTCGGCTGAAAACAGCTTTTCTCTGGTGCTCCCTCTTACAGAGCGGGATGAGATGAGCTAACCCCAGTGCCCTCTGATGAATGCAATTTGACTTTGTACTAGATGTGGTAACTGCAGCCTCTCTTTTTGGAAATGGAGCACAGACTTGCCAGTTTCGCCCTGATTATCTATCCTTGAAACTACTTAGTCACAGAAAGCGTGAAGTATAAAAATTAAATTTAATACCCCACGGTATATATATATATATATATATATATATATATATATGTTACAGGATAATACAGAGTTGTCACAGACTTCTTCTCTCTCAGAACTCAGGCTGCACTGCTACTAGTTTTCACAATCCTTCAGATGCCTGAAAGGGTTATCAAGGTATGCCGCGGTATACTCGGCACGACCCTCACGCTGGGTATCTGAAGGTACAAATTCCACTAGAGCCACTGCTGCTCACACAGTAAAAGCTATTTCCCAAGGGTCAAGCGACCCTGCCCTTTTTCTAACAGCTGAGAACACTTTGCATTAGATATGGTAACTGTAGCCTGTCTCTTTGGAGACCAATCGCAACTGAGAACACTTTGCATTAGATACAGTAACTGTAGCCTGTCTCTTTGGAGAATGATCGCAGCTGAGAACACTGTGCATTGGATACGGTAACTGTAGCCTGTCTCTTTGGAGACCGATCGCAGCTGAGAACACTTTACATTAGATACGGTAACTGTAGCCTGTCTCTTTGGAGCCTGATCGCAGCTGAGAACACTTTGCATTACATAACTTTAACTGTAGCCTGTCTCTTTGGAGACTGATTGCAGTTGAGAACACTTTGCATTACATAACTTTAACTGTAGCCTGTCTCTTTGGAGACTGATCGCAGCCGAGAACACTTTGCATTAGTTACGGTAACTGTAGCCTGTCTCTTTGGAGCCTGATCGCAGCCGAGAACACTTTGCATTAGATATGGTAACAGTAGCCTCTCTCTTTGGAGGCAGATCACAGCTGAGAACACTTTGCGTTAGACACGGTAACTGTATCCTGTCTCTTTGGAGATGGATCACAGCTGAAAACACTTTGTATTAGATACAGTAGCTGTAGCCTGTCTCTTTGGAGACGGATCACAGCTGAGAACACTTTGCATTAGATACAGTAGCTGTAGCCTGTCTCTTTGGAGCCAGATCACGGCTGAGAACACTTTGCATTAGATACGGTAACTGTAGCCGCTCTCTTTGGAGACCGATCATAGCTGAGAACACTTTGCATTAGATATGGTAACTGTAGCCTGTCTCTTTGGAGACTGATCGCAGCCGAGAACAATTTGCATTAGTTACGGCAACTGTAGCCTGTCTCTTTGGAGCCAGATCACACTTTGCATTAGACATGGTAACTGTAGCCTGTCTCTTTGGAGACCGATCGCAGCTGAGAACAATTTGCATTAGATATGGTAACTATAACCTGTCTCTTTGGAGACCGATTACAGCTGAGAACACTTTGCATTAGATATGGTAACTGTAGCCTGTCTCTTTGGAGATGGATGGCAGCTGAGAACACTTTGCATTAGATACGGTAACTGTAGCCTATCTCTTTGGAGACGGATCGCAGCTGAGAACACTTTGCATTAGATACAGCAACTGTAGCCTGTCTCTTTAGAGCCAGATCGCAGCTGAGAACACTTTGCATTGGATACGGTAACTGTAGCCTGTCTCTTTGGAGACTGATCACAGCTGAGAACACTTTACATTAGATACGGTAACTGTAGCCTCTCTCTTTGGAGACTGATCGCAGCCGAGAACACTTTGCATTAGATATGGTAGCTGTAGCCTGTCTCTTTGGAGACCGATCACAGCCGAAAACACTTTCTATTAGATATGGTAGCTGTAGCCTATTTCTTTGGAAACAAATCACAGCTGAGAACACTTTGCATTTGATATGGTAGCTGTAGCCTGTCTCTTTGGAAACATCTCAGTCTTGCCAGTTTACCCCTAGTTATCTATAGGTGAAATAAGTCAGTCGCATAAAGCATGAGGGGCCAGATATTCAGAGCTCAGTGCCGGGCGCAAAGCCATTGTGCTGGACTAGCGCTGACCTTGCACCTGACTGCAATATTGAAACATACAGGTAGCGTTGGCACTAGGTGTTAGCGCCGATGCTAAACCATAAGGTATGCAGGGGAGGGACAGAGGGGAGTGGCCCTGAATGCCGGCGCACTGGCATATTGAAATGCATAACCCCGCACTACAAGCATTAGCGCAATCTGTAGTGCGGCGCTAGGTACCGCCAACAAAAACCTGCTTTTATTGCCACGCCAACAGCGGCGGTACCCTTCCAGCACGTATCCCGACCCCCGTGCCCCATAGAAAAGCCTCATCTCCCTGATAGTCTGGTGGTTCCCCCTTCCAGTACGTATCCCGACCCCTGTACCCTGTAGAAATTCTTAATATCCCTGGTAGTCTAGTGGTTCCCCCTACCCTCCTGAATGTATTGCAACCCCGTAGAATTTCATAACTGCCCTGGTAGTCTAGTGGTTCCTCCCAACCTCCCGAACATATTCCAACCCCATAGAATTACATAATTTCCCTGGTAGTCCAGTGGTACCTCCAACCCGGCAGCGCCACCCATGCACATCCCATCCATCTGCCATGAATCGAGCTGGTGACTGGCTCAGCCCTCCTCACACCACCACAGCCGGCCGCTGACTGAGGAATGAATGAGCTGTACTGTAATAAATGCAGTACAGCACATTCATCTCAGTCGGCAACCGATCGTAAAATAATGTGAGAGAACTCAAACAATCCTCATCATTCGCAACGAATAGATAGAGATGTGCTGCTGCCGGGTGAAAGTGCCACTGGACTATGCAGAAATCATGTAGTCTATGGGAATGAAATGTCCGAGGAAGGTGAGGCTAGAGACTACCAGGGCAGAATATGAAATTCTACAGGACTGACTACATTCGTCGGGAGGGTGAGGAACCACTAGACCTCTAGCACCCAATATGAAATTCTACAGGGTTGCGATACATTCGGGAGGGTGGGGGAACCACTAGACTACCAGAGAAATTATGTTTTTCTATGGGGTTGGGATATGTTTGGAAGGGTGGGGAAACCACTAGACTACCAGGGAATTATGTAATATTATGGGGAACAGGGGGTCGGGTGAAGTGCTGGGGGGGTGAGGGGAACCACTAGACTACCAGGGTGAATACTAAATATTACATGACACGGGGGTTGGGAACCATTCTAGGGGTAGGGGGAACCACTAGACTACCAGGATGAATACTAAATATTACATGACATGGGAGTCAGGTAACGTGCTGGGGGTTGGGGGACTACTAGACTACCAGGATGAATACTAAATATTACATGACACGGGGGTTGGGTAAGATGCTGGGGGTAGGGTACCACTAGACTACAAAAGTGTGCATCAGGGACCATGACGGCAGGGTGGACAGCCAGGCCCAGCCAGTCTGCCCCGGTCCCTAATGTATGGATATGCTACATGCCATACTAACCTACAGCATATGTCCTCCCAACCCCACTAGGCATGCCATATGCTTGTCCCATGCATTCATGGGTTCCCCCACTGTGTTCCACCAACACCTGCCATGGGGTGCCTATGTTGTTGGGGGGGCATCTAAACGGGCACATATGGCCAGTGTACGTGTGTGACTATCTCACGCTCCCTCTCTCCCTATATATATATATATATATATATATATATGTATCTATATTTATGTGTGTGTGTCATATATCTAGCTATATGTCACATAGTTATCACCCCCTTCCTGTGTGTCTTTCTCTATGTGTATGTACTTTGTGTTGTACAGCTTGCAGTGCTGCATGGGCAGGATGTCTGCTCTGTTTGTGCCTGCCAGCACACAGTTCCTGCTGCTTCCAGCCTGTACTTCTATGCTGACCAACAGGGGACGCTGTGAGAATGCCCTGGCCTGCTGCATCCAGCCTGTACTACCATTCCGACCGATGGGTGGTGCTGTGTGTTCCATGCAGTAGCACTGGGCAAACTACGTGGTAATGTATGCTAAGCAGCAGTTAATGAGATGTAAATGTACTTGTTTGCCCACAGCTTACCTCAGTAGGCTCATTTGCATGGGAGCTTTGAATATAGCTCCCATTTGGCCCAGGCTAACCAGCTTGCACCAGGCTAATGTGTTAGCACTGTGTAAACAGGTTTCATGGGCAAACCTCACATCAGCATAGCACAGTTCAGCAGCATGCGTCTGACATTGTTTGCAGTAGATGTGAGACATCTCTGTGCACTCACACACAATGCTCTCCACCTGCAACACTGGCTTTCTCCAGGGTCTAATGGGCTGCAGTGGCATTGTGCACTTCCCTGTTGCTATATTCAGTGCTGTCTTATTCCAGGGCTATTTTTGCCCTGCACTCCTGGCCCTGTTTGTCCGGCTTCCTTTGCTTGCTATATTCTGCTGGTTTTGCTCCGGGCTGTTCCTTTTGAATATAGCTTGCATTTTGCTCTGGGGTACGTTTGCCCACCGGGCAGTGCTACTTTAGCCCCAGAGCACAGTTCTGAATATCTGGCCCGAAGCATATAAAACTAACATTTAGTACTCTATGATATTTACTATGTTGCAGGAAAATACACAGTAAAGACTATGGTGAATACAGTATTTTTACAGAGATAACAAAAGCTTTTGAAGAGATAGAGATCAAACACATAAAATGGAGAGAATAGGGGTGTAAGGCTATGTAAGTTGGATGAGCACAATGATGCAAGAATATTTAAGTATGGAGAGAATAGGGGATGCATGAATATGCAGTTACAGAGAGAACATTAGTATAAGAATATGTATGTATAGAGAGAACAT
This sequence comes from Neoceratodus forsteri, assembly GCA_016271365.2. Classification (NCBI taxonomy): domain Eukaryota; kingdom Metazoa; phylum Chordata; order Ceratodontiformes; family Ceratodontidae; genus Neoceratodus; species Neoceratodus forsteri. The sequence goes on along the minus strand of CM057457.1, from coordinate 443,671,001 downwards.
GGAGTGCAAGAATATGTAAGAATGGAGAGAACAAGAGTGCAGCAGTATAAAGTAGGATGGAATATGGGGTGCCTGAGCGGCACCCTGGACTACTAGACGGACCCACGGTAACCTCCATGGCCGCACCCCAACTCGGACTACCATCTCTGCCTGCATCCAAAGCTCACCGCAGCGGATCACTCAAACAGGGACTCTCCTTGCGCCTGAGCGGTGCCCTGGACTACTAGGTGGCCCCATGATAACCTTCGTGGCTGCTGCCACCCGACTCGGACTACCATCTCTGCCTGCCTCCGAAGCTCGCCACAGTGGATCCCTCAAGCAGGGACTCTCCTTGCGCCTGAGCGGCGCCCTGGACTGCTAGGCGGCCCCACGGTAACCTCCGTGGCCGCCACCCGACTCTGACTACCATCTCTGCCCGCCTCTGAAACTCGCTGCAGCGGATCCCTCAAGCAGGGACTCTCCTTGCACCTGAGCTGTGCCCTGGACTACTAGGTGGCCCCATGGTAACCTCCGTGGCCGCCGCCCAACTCAGACTACCATCTCTGCCTGCCTCCGAAGCTCGCCGCAGTGAATCCCTCAAGCAGGGACTCTCCTTGTGCCTGAGCAGCACCCTGGACTACTAGGCGGCCCCACAGTAACCTCTGTGGCCACTGCCCGACTCAGACTACCATCTCTGCCAGCCTCCGAAGCTTGCCACGGCGGATCCCTCAAGCAGGGACTCTCTTTGCACCTGAGCGGTGCCCTAGACTACTAGGTGGACCCATGGTAACCTCCATGGCCGCCGCCCGACTCAGACTACCATCTCTGCCCGCCTCCAAAGCTCACCGCAGCGGATCCCTCAAACAGGTACTACCACTAGAGATGCCTTGCTCCGGCCCTTCTCCAATTGGTGCGGCGTTTTGGCTGCCGGACTGTGATTGGTCCTACCCTCCTGCTCGGCTAACCCAATTGGAGCACCTTTCTCCCAGCTCCAAAATAGCCGATTTTCTCGCTGCTAACTGCAGTATTTTACCCATATTTTCTGTATTTTCTGCATTGAAATTTCTAATTTGTGATTTTGCTGCTAAACCCTGCTTATTGTTTACTGTAACAAGAGCCTATATCTTAGAACTGCACTAATTTTAATGCTAAAACCTGCTTACTGTTTGGGCTAACAAAAGCTTATATCTTAGAATCTGACTATTTTACCTGCACTGTTTTGACCTGCTCTGTTTCATTCTCTCTCTCCTAAACTCTATCTCTCCTGCCTGCTCCCCATAGAGCCCTGTACCTCCCCGGTCTCCATCTTTATTTTTCTTTTTGCACACCAGTAACTTGCCTCACTTGCCACATCCCCTTCCCCCTCTGCTCTCCTTCCTTAGTGCTCTGACCTCACCTTTTGTCTTGCTGATCTCCCGTCCCATACCTATTCTCACCTGCTCTTGCTCCATTATCCTTGCCCTAGTCCCCCCACAGCCCCTGCTGAGTGTCTGCCGCTACTATTTCCCGCCTCCTCCTGTGCTCATATTTAATCTACCCTCTCTTTGCTCCCCCAGGGACTCTCCTTGAGCCTGAGCGGCGCCCTGGATTACTAGGCGGCCCCACAGTAACCTCCATGGCCGCAGCCCCACTCGGACTACCATCTCTGCCCACCTCCGAAGCTCGTTGCAGCGGATCCCTCAAGCAGGTACTACTGCTAGAGATGCCTTGCTCTGGCCCTTCTGCCATTGGTGCGGCATTTTGGCTGCTGGACTGTGATTGGTCCTACCCTCCTGCTTGGCTAACCCGATTGGAGTGCCTTTCTCCCAGCTCCAAAATAGCCAATTTTCTCGCTGCTAACTGCAGTATTCTACCCATATTTTCTTCTCACTGCCCACCCCCACCCAGGCCTCCTTTAAATACTCATATTATCCCTCCTCTCATTCACAACTCCATTCCCATTGGCTCTCCTAATCAGACGTTTCAATATGTCCTACTGTTAGGGCAATCTAGCGCTAGTGTGTAATAGTTTCTACTCAGTGCCATACCCCTTTCCTCCATTTCACCCCTCTCTCTACTCATTTATCTCCTATTTCTCCCCTGTTTCCACGTCTCTGCTTCCCTATTCAGCCTGTCCTGCCCATCAGGTTTCCCCTAGTCTCCTCTTTCTTCTCTGATCTATTACCGTACTCTCTCTCTCTCTCTCTCTCTCTCTCCCACCCCTAACATTTCAATCTCTATATTACAGTTTAGCCCACCTGCTGGCCTGACTTCTCATCTGTGTCCTCTCAAATCCACCATTATCTATTTGTCTATAAACAATTTCTTAGGATCCTGTGATTGTGTGAGCTCTGCCCCTTTCTCTTGCCCCCCCCCCCCCGGATCCTAAACAGTTTTCTCTGACCTGTGTCCATAATCCACTGACTGTCTACAATGAAGTTATACACCCTGTTAATTTTCCTTGCCTTCTCACTGCCACTGTTTCACCTATCACTGTTACCTGTCCCCAGAACTGCCACAGCTCCTCCTCACTACACACCCAATGATTTCTATTTCTCTAACCCCCTTGTTGTGCCTGCACCTAATTATGTCACTACTCCTCTACTATTAAATAGATCATGGATCCTTATGATTGCACATGTCCACAGAAACAGTTACCCGCCTCGTCTACATACCATATGTTCCTTCTTGCGAAATAGACTGTGGTATCTACTGTTTCTAGCCATACTGCTCTCAGGCGATGTCCAACTAAACCCAGGCCCTACAAATTGTATTACCAACCCTAGTCTTAATGCCAAAGGGCTTATAATTTCCCACCATAACATACGGAGCCTCGAGAAAAATGTCACTGATCTTGAAGCTTGGGCCTCCCTCTACAAGCCAGATATAATTTGCCTCACCGAAACCTGGCTCAAACCATCCACCCCTGACTCCCTGTGTACTATCCCATCCTACAGTTCCGGAGATTAGATAGACCCCTTCCCAAAAGAGGCGGGGGCACAGCAGTTTACTTTAAAAGTCACCTCCAACTTTCTGCTATTAGCTCGTCCCCCTTAAATCACTGTGAAGCGCTTCACACCCTTCTCACCCTCGGCTCCAAAAAATTACATATAGTCTGCGTCTACAACTCCCCCCCCCCAAGAGTGGTCATAAAGGTTTGGAGGAACTGCTGGATCAAACCGCCTCTCTCTCTGGGTGTAATGAAGTTCTTATCCTTGGGAACCTTAATATAAACTGGCTTGGTAGCTCCCAACCTGCATCCCTGTTGAACATACAAAGCCTTAATCTTCACCAGCTAATCTTAGAACCTACCAGAGTTTCCCTTCACTCTAATACAGGAACTCTGCTGGATTGGATCATGACCAACCATCCTGAACACATCGTCGCCTCAGGTGTGCTAACTGATGCTATTACTGACCATTCCCCCACTTTCTGCATCTGGGGCAAAGGGAAGCCAGTACTAACAAAGCCCCGCTTCATTACCTTCCGTGATCATGCAAATTTCACCTCCCAAGCTTTTCTTCTAGACATAGCCAACACTGACTGGTCCTCTCTCCTAGGTACTAACGACACTCACTCTTCCCTTAACACCTTCCTATCCCGCTTCCTATTGTTGCAGGAGAAGCACTGTAAAATGGTAGCTCGCTGAGTAAAAAATAGACAAGCTAGGTGGCTAAAATCTGGCCTACTCAAAAAACTACATCAAAGATATAAAAGTTGAGTCCTCTACAAGAGCTCCAGCCTTTCAGCTGACCAAAACACCTACCGAGCCCTGCAAAACTCCTGCAAAAAGGATATCAAACAGGCCAAAAGCTCCTACTGTAAAGACCATTTAACTAATTCTTATGGTGACTCAAAAAAATCCTGGTCCCACATAAAGTTTTTTATGGGCTCTAACTCATCACTCACCCCAAATGACATGTCACTCAATGGCGTCCATTGCAATAATCCTTGTACTATAGCAAATTTTTTCAATGAACAATTCTCCGACCTAACAAAATATACCTCCTCTTTCCCTGTCAGTCGGACCCTCATGTTCCCAGACTAACAGAGCACCCAAACTTCTTTAAAATCTCTGTCTCTAGATGGGAGGTATAAAATTACTCAAGAATATACCGAGCATACAGCAGTTGGCTCGGACAATCTTGAACCCAAGTTACTAAACCTAGCAGCTCCATCCATTGCTGCCCCCCAACTAAAATTTTTAATCTCTCACTGTGCCAACACCATGTCCCTGACGTATGGAAGATGGCAAGGATAACACCTGTTTACAAAAAAGGCAACCCCAAAGACCCACTTAACTATAGGCCCATCGCAATCTTGCCTGTTCTTAGCAAAATTCTCGAAAAACTTGTAGCTACCCAAACCATAGAATTCCTACTTAAATATGACCTCCTCACTCCTGCCCAGCATGGCTTCCGTAAGGGACACAGTACTACCACTGCTTTACTCAAGCTAACCTCTGATGTCCTAGTGGCCATGGACTCTGCTCTTCTTACTGGATCCATCTTTATTGATATGACTAAGGCATTTGATCTGGTCGATCACTCTATTCTCCTCACCACACTTAGATCTCTTGGTTTCTCTCCAAATGTTGTTAACTGGTATGGTAATTATCCGTCTGACTGAACCCAGTTCATGAAATATAACTCTACCTTCTCGGAAAAATCTACAATTAACATTGGCGTACCCCAGGGGTCTATACTAGACCCACTGCTCTTCTCTATCTTCCTAAACAACATCACCTCTAACCTTTCACAGACAGCTACCCTGCTGTATGCGGACAACATTGTCCTGTACACCAGTGCTAAAAGTGCAGATGACATCAATGAACGACTCTCCCATGACTTTCAACTCATCCAACGATGGCTTGACTGTCACAAACTAGTACTAAATGAACCTAAGACTCAAGCTATGCTATTCAGCTCTAACTATAAACTCAACCAAGCATAACACAATTTTAAAGTCACCACCCTAAGTGGCATATCCATCGAGGTGGTAAGCTCTTTCAAATATCTGGGCATCACCCTGGATCCCTCACTAAATTTCAACACCCATATCTTACAAACCTGTAAGTCGGTAAACACTAAACTCGGTATTGCCTATCGAACCAGCTATGCTCTCACCCCCTCCTCTGCTAGGCTTGCCATAGCTCATGGGATACTTCTGCCTTCACTTAGCTATGGGGTTGCCTCCTATACCTCTGCATGCAAATCAAGCTTTCAGAAATGGGATGTCACCTACAATAACATCTGTCGGTATGCATAATCCTCGCACAGACTGAAACATCAGTGTGCCCTCTGTTCTGACCTTGGATGGCTTCCATCCCTCGAGTCTAGGCTTTATGCCTTTGGCTCCTTAACTGATAGCATTATTAGATCTCAAACTCCTCAATCCCTAGCGGGTCTCTTTCAAAAACAGTCATCCTTCTAGACCTTCACTTGGCAGTTTCTGCCCCTGTTCTTGTCCCTCGACACTCCACCTCTAAAGGGGCCAGTACTTTTGCCTCTCTTGCCCCACAATACTGGAACTCCCCTTCCTCTAACCATTCGCCAGGCTCCATCCCACGTTGCTTTCAAGAAGGCACTTAGAAACCATCTTATCCTGTCCAGCAAGTGCTCCTGTTTCAAACCACCCTAGGCCTACTTGACCTTATTCTACTCAAAGTTCCATCCCATCTCAATTGTTGTTTCCCCACTGTCTGTGCACCCCTTCTATTGCAGTCTTTCTTGTAATCCTGCACACTATCCTCCTCTCTCTCTCTCTCTCTCTCTCTCTCTCTCTCCTCTCTCTCTCTCTCTCTCTCTCTCCCCTACCCTCTTATTACCCCATTTTTTCCACAGGTCCCATCCATGGCTGCTGTACTTAATATAAATCTTGTCTGCCATTATTTTTGAACAATGCTCACTGTTATGATTGCTGCTGCTACATATTGTATCCTTGTATTCCTGATGTACTGATGTATTTTCCGATGTATTGTTTTCCCTTATTTTTCATTTACTGTACCCATGTTTGCTATTGCTGCACTGTTTCTTTTGTTGTACTCTCCCGGGTCGTGCCTGAAAATAGTAATTTCTTGGCTAGTGCACCTACCCAGTAAACAAAAACTAAATAAAATAAATAAAATATGTAAGTATGTTGAGAACAAGAGTGCAGAAATAATGTAAATATGAATAGAAAAGGGGTGCGTAATCGTAAGGGTGCATAAAGAATACGTAACTATGGAGAGAATAGGAGTTGCAGCAGTATGTAACTATGGAGAGAACAGGAGGTGCAGTAATACATAACTGTGGAGAGAACAAGAGGTGCAGCAGTATATAACTATGGTTAGAAAATTAGCTTTTTATTTCCTGTCATGTGATTGGCTAGTACCCTTGCCAGGGGGTACATTAACTTTCAATAGATGCCCAGGAAATAAAAAGTACTATCCTATAGTGCCCCTTCACCCACTGAAGTAGCCTAGTGCCCACCCTGCTTTCTAATTGGTCAGAACCACCTTGTTTGAATCTCACATCACCGCCATTTAATGTTCTCACTTAGCGAGAGACAGAGCTCCCCAGCCATCACAACACTCATTTTTTTCTTTTTTTAGATGCTCGTTATTTTTTTTAACATACTGACACCAGCTCACCACCTTTCCCCCACCCTGTCAGTCTGTAGTAACAAACAAAACCACTCTGATTCAGCTCTATCTCTCGCTAAGTGAGAAAATAAAAGCAGGGTGGGCACTAGGATAAAAGTACACTCTTGTCCCATAACTCTCCATACCGTTACTCTGGGAGAACGACCGTGATCGCTTCTCAGGTCTCTACTTTGCCACCTCCTCGCTCACAAAAATAATGCCACATTAGACCTGTACCAATGGAAGCAGACTGTGGCAACAAAGTGGTTCACCCTTTCATCACTGTCACCCTCCCTCCCAACTGTATCCCCATCTCTCGCTTTCCCGTGGCTTGAACCCCCACAACCCAGTGTAGTCACAACAAAGTGTTTCCCTTAAAATAAATCAGTTGTGGTGTTAACCTTCTAAAGCACCACACTGATAACCTGCGCCGCTTCCGATGTCCCTCCAAGTACTGCTCGCATGGTCCTCCACCAAACCAATCCCAAATAAATCTAAGGAAGAAAGACAAGTAGCTGTTCTCTATCAATTGCGCTCATTCCCAGCAGCAGTACTTACTGTCTTGAGTCTCGCAGAGCCAATAAAAATACATTAGCACACTTATAATTATAAAACAGCAGACCGGAAAGGGAATCGGATCAGGATGAGTCTCTGAATATAAAATCGGCCTGTACCAAGAAAGAAAAATGATACACGGCAACACTTTCTGGGAATCCACTTCCAATGTTTAGTTGTCTGCTCACCTCGCAGCCCGCTACTACCTCTCCACCAACCACCACCACCTCTCCTCGATTCCATGAATCCTTGAATGAATTAAAAAAAAAAAATGCCTCTAAACAATGTCAAGCCCTCTGTGTGTCTGTGGGGAGGGGACCATGACAACAGCTTCTGCTCACAACTACAGATGCTCAGCAGGCAGAGGGACTATTTTATTACAAAATAACTGAATCAGCTAAAAGGTTTAGCATTTAAACGTAAAACAATATTTTTTTAAATGAATTTAATACAGTGGCCCATTTTCTAAGCACAATAATACCCTCCAGGGTGGACAGTATGGGCAATACCACCCACCCTGTTGGGTATTATTGCTTGCAGAGAACAGGAGGTGCAGCAGTATGTAACTATGGAGAGAACAGGAGGTGAAGGAATAAGTATAAATATGGAGAGAACAAGGGGATGAAAGAAATATGTAAGTATGGAAATAACAGGGTGTGTAGGAATATGTCAATATGGAGAAAAAAGGGGTGCATGGTTGTGGAAGTATGCAGAGAACAGGACGTGCAGGAATATGGAAGTATGGAGAGATCTGGGAGTTTAGGAATATGTAAGTATGCAGTGAACAGGGAATGTAGGAATATGTAAGTATGGATAGAACAGGAGGTGCAGGAATATGTAGGTAGAGAGAAAGCAGGGAGTGCAGAAATATGTAGACTGGGAGAGAACTGGAGTTGCAGGAATATGTAAGTTGAGAACGGGGGGCAGGAATATGTAAGTATAGAAAGAACATGGGATGAAGAATATAAAAGTAGGGAGAGAACGGTTGTGCAGGTATATGTAAGTATGGAGAGCACATGAAACACAGAAACATAGAAAAATTGATGACAGGAGACCAAGGGTCCATCAAGTCTGCCCAGTATTTCCAGAGACCTTCTCAGATCCCAGGACCTAGCCCCCCCTTCTGATCCCTACCTATTCCAATTTCATTGGCTTTTTATTCATGCAGTCTCTTTATTCCAGTCCTGTTTGAAAGCTGTCACTGTCTTGGCTCCCACCACCTCTCCAGGCAGCCATTTCCAAGGCTCAATGACCCTTTCCAATAAATAGTGTTACCTACGTTCCCTACTTAAGCACTCTCCCCACAGCTTACATTCATGCCCTCTAGTATTTGAGCTGGAAACCTTTCTGAACAGTTCAGAACAGGGCGCCTCATTTATTCCTTTCAGGTACTTGAAGATTTTTATCATGCACCCCTCCTGTTTCCAGTGAGTACATATTAAGTGCTTCCAAGTGCCCCTCATATGAAGGTCCCTGCATGCCTAGTATCTTTTTTTTCCCCCTTCTGTGCACAATCTATGGTCTGTCTTTTTCCTTCTTATGGTGTGGACTCCAAAACTGGACACAGTACACCAGATGAAGCCTCACAAGGAACCTTTAGAGTGGCAGTATCACCTCCCTGTTCTTGCTGCCAAATCCTCTACCAGTACTCCCCAACTTTTTGTTGGCCCTGCTGTACAGCTGTGTTGCATTGGCTGGTCTGCTTAAGGGTGTCACAGATGATAATACCTAGGACCCTTTCCTTCTGTGAAGCATTGAGTTTGACACCATTAAGCCACTATGCAGTCTTCAGGTTTTTTTTGCCTAGATGTATCACCTTACACTTCTCGACATTGAATTTCAGCTGCCAGACACGAGACCTTCTTTTCAACATTTGCAGTAGCAATATGTAAAGAACAAGGGGTGCAGAAATATGTAAGTATGGAGAGAACATGCGATGTAAGAACATTGAAGTATGGAGAGAATAGGGTTCAGGAATATGGAAGTATGGAGAGAAAAAGAGTGCAGGACTATGGGATCATGACAATTCACGCCTGTCAGTTTGCTCTGGGCAATACACTCCCAACTTCAGTTTGTACCCTGTACTTTCGGCTCCCATCAATTCGCTCCCTTTGTAATACCTGAGAGCATGAAAATTGATACAAGTCCCATTATTACTATTATTCTGTACCTTTGTCTTTTCCAGACAAACACTACCTGTCATCTCTGTGGCTGAAATCAGCCAGTTATCAAGCTGCCTATGTGGGACTTTTATCTTGTTCCCCTCCAGAAGTGCTTCTGGGTGAATACCCGATGGATACTGTGTAACTCGGAGCCTGCTCACCTATAAATGGGGCCACCATGAATGCTTTCCATCCAGCCTAAAATTGCCTCCACTCAGAAACTGCATTTTTGTTTTCCCTCTGGCTGAAATCAGCGGGTGGATACCGTGTAATCCAGTTGCTCCCATGATGTCCGAGGACTTCCCAAGCTGTGTAAATAAAGATTGACACTGCCAATAATTTGTTTCCTTCAGCATCTGTCCCTGCCACCCCTCCACCTACTATCCACCCTCAGGGCTTACTCTGCCAGGTGCTGAGATACTGATGGCAGCGGGTGGATTTTACAAACAGGTACCAGGCTTTTTACATGCAAGACTGAGAACACATTTTTACTTTTGCTAAGTTTGGAATTTATTATGATACAGTGTTATACTTTTGAATGAACAAAAAAAACGCATTCTGTTATTACAGGGGGGAGCGAACTGACAGGAGTGGAAAGTGCAGGGGCGAGATGATGATGGAGTGTATTGTCAGGAGCCAAATGCTCGGGAGCAAATTGCTAGGTGCAAATTGTCATGCACCCCAGGAATATATAAGTGTGCAGAGAAGGGGTTGCTGCAGTATGTTTGTTTGTTGTGGTTATTTAAAATCTGGTAAGACCTGGGGCCAAGGACCCATTTACAAGGGCAACCAGAACATATAACAAAGAGTATAAAAAACATACATGTGACAAATAATACAAGTAATACAACCAGAAATTTACAAATACACAACTGAATATGTCTATCCAGAGAATCAGTTACATTGGCAATTAACAGTGAGGTAGTGTTTCAAAGCATGTTTAAAACTGCTAACTGTATTACGTTTCAAAAAAAGAGATAGAGAATTGTAAAAATATGGCAGCTTGTAAAACAGTGTTGTAACAGACATATGACCAGATTAATCTGTCACTTTCTTTTGTTAGTGTAGTTATGATTTTCTTTATAGTTCTGCTATTTTTAAGTGGATGCAAAGCATGGCTTTCCAGTCACATGTCTAGCCAGGTTTTGCAGGAAATACTGCCAAATGCTCAGGGTAAGTTTGCCACAAGCTCTTTTGAACTACCGACCCTGGCAGATGTGAGGGTGCAGTTTTAAACACCTCAGGCATCCTGCAAAATGAAGACTTAATGTTGGACAAAGAATGTTTTAGGTGTGAAGACAGGCCATTTGACTTGAGTGGTGTCATACACCAAAAATCACACACACACACTTTCATTTGGGGTGGGGGACAGTGGAGAGCTATCACTCATAGGATGAGGCCACTCCCCCCCCAGCCGAAGGAAATAAATTAGGGAACTGAGGATCAGCTCTCTCTTTCTGGGACACTCAGCATCTGCATGAGGGGGCCCTACTGCAGGTGGAAGTATCTATGTGAAGGAAGTGCTGCTAGGACGAAGTAGAAAGTATCTATGTATCTATGTGAAGGAAATGCTGCTAGGACGAAGTAGAAATCCTATGTGGCCTTTTTCGGCCCACTGTGAAAAGTGCATCTGCCAGGAATTGTAGCTTTTTTAGCTCAAGGGGAATTTCTGCATGAAACAAAGTAAAGCAAATAGGATGCTGGGATGTATAGGCAGGGGCATCACCAGCAGGAAAAGGGAGGTCATAATTCCGCTATACAAGACACTAGTGAGGCCCCACCTGGAGTACAGTGTACAGTTCTGGAGACCATACCTACGTAAGGACATAGACAGGGTAGAGAAGGTTCAAAGGAGGGCAACAAAGATGGTGCATGGATTGCATCACAAGTCCTATGAAGACAGGTTGAAGGAACTGAACATGTACTCCCTGGAGGAGAGGAGGGAGAGAGGGGATATGATAGAGACATACAAGTATCTTACAGGGAGGAACAGGGTGCAGGAATACACTATTTTTAAGTGAAAAAGATGTTCCAGGACTAGAGGGCATGGGATGAAGTTGGAGGGAGGACGATTCAGAGGAAACATGAGGAAGAATTTCTTCACAGAATGGGTGGTGGACAAGTGGAACACCCTGCCAGAGGAAGTGGTGGGGGCTGAAACAATCACGGGGATTTAAGAATGCATGGGATAGACATAAAGGAATTCTGGAGGCCAGGGGTTAGGGGCAACAGACTTCTAGGAAAACATAAACTGAACTTACGAGCTCAAATGGGCAATATGGGTTGGCCATAGGCCCTTATCTGCCGACACTGTCTACTTATCTATGTATCTATGAAAGTGTCTTCTATAGGTAGCAGGCAGTACATATGTTTTAGGTAAGAAAAGTTCAGATTTTCCTATGCTTCAACTGCCTGTGTAACTTGCTTTTATTTTAAATTTCCTAGCAGACTTTTAAACCTTTTGTCTGACTCTAAATATATCCTGTTTGTAAATACTTGTAGTTCTTCTAGTAAAGAATCCATTTTTGATAGAACTGATGACTGCTTGTTTATTTAAAAAGGTAATTTTCTATTTCTGCTGCACTCTGTTAGCAGCCCATCTCCAAAGGGCACTCTACCAACAGTTATTGTGTTGACCTTCCTGACCTTGAGCAAGCAAGAAGGTGGTTTCCTGGTTCCAGGTAAAAATCAAGTAGTGGCAAAGGATTACAAGTCCCTGACAGAGAACTGCCCGTAAGTGAGGGGCCCAAGCGGCATTTTGTGTCACAACTCATGACAGTGGTGAGGGATCTCTGTCAGAACAAAGGATTACAAGTCCCTGACAGAGAACTGCCCTGTAAGCGAAGGGCCCAAGCAGCATTTTTCATCACAACCCATGACAGTGGAGAGGGATCTCTGTCAGAACAAAGGATTACAAGTCCCTGACAGAGAACTGCCCTGTAAGCGAGGGGCCCAAACAGCATTTTTTGTCACAACTCATGACAGTGGTGAGGGATCTCCATCAGAACAAAGGATTACAAGTCCCTGACAGAGAACAGCCCTGTAAGTGAGGGGCCCAAGTGGCATTTTGTGTCACAACTCATGACAGTGGTGAGGGATCTGAACTGATGTGATCAGTGGGATCTTTGTCACCACTGGTGGTAGCGTGGTGCAAATCAGTTCACAGACTGAAAGCTAGAGATGGGATCTTTGTCACCACTGGTGGCAGTGTGCTGCAGATCAGTTCACAGACTGAAAGCTAGAGATGGGATCTTTGTCACCACTGGTGACAGCGTGGTGCAGATTAGTTCACAGACTGAAGGCTAGAGTTGGGATCTTTGTCACCACTGGTGGCAGTGTGGTGCAGATCAGATCACAGACTGAAAGCTAGAGATGGGATCTTTGTCGCCACTGGTGGCAGCGTGGTGCAGATCAGATCACAGACTGAAAGCTAGAGATGGGATCTTTGTCACCACTGGTGGCAGCGTGGTGCAGATCAGATCACAGACTGAAAGCTAGAGATGGGTTTTTTTTTCGTCACTGGTGGCAGCGTGGTGCAGATCAGTTCACAGACTGAAAGCTAGAGATGGGATCTTTGTCGCCACTGGTGGAAGTGTGGTGCAGATCAGATCACAGGCTGAAAGCTAGAGATGGGATCTTTGTCGCCACTGGTGGCAGCGTGGTGCAGATCAGATCACAGACTAAAAGCTAGAGAGGGGATCTTTGTCGCCACTGGTGGCAGCGTGGTGCAGATCAGTTCACAGACTGAAAGCTAGAGATGGGATCTTTGTCGCCACTGGTGGCAGCGTGGAGCAGATCAGTTCACAGACTGAAAGCTAGAGATGGGATCTTTGTCGCCACTGGTGGCAGCGTGGTGCAGATCAGTTCACAGACTGAAAGCTAGAGATGGGATCTTTGTCACCACTGGTGGTAGCGTGGTGCAGATCAGTTCACAGACTGAAAGCTAGAGATGGGATCTTTGTCACCACTGGTGGCAGCGTGGTGTAGATCAGTTCACAGACTGAAAGCTAGAGATGGGATCTTTGTCACCACTGGTGGCAGCGTGGTGTAGATCAGTTCACAGACTGAAAGCTAGAGATGGGATCTTTGTCACCACTGGTGGCAGCGTGGTCCAGATCAGTTCACAGACTGAAAGCTAGAGATGGGATCTTTGTCACCACTGGTGGCAGCGTGGTGCAGTTCAGTTCACAGACAAAGCTAGAGATGAGATCTTTGTCACCACTGGTGGAGGCGTGGTGCAGATCAGTTCACAGACTGAAAGCTAGAGATGGGATCCTTGTCACCACTGGTGGCAGCGCGGTGCAGATCAGTTCACAGATGGTAAGCTAGAGATGGGATCCTTGTCACCACTGGTGGCAGTGTGGTGTAGATCAGTTCACAGACTGAAAGCTAGAGATGGGATCTTGGTCACCACTGGTGGAAGCGTGGTGCAGATCAGTTCACAGACTGAAAGCTAGAGATGGGATCTTGGTCACCACTGGTGGCAGCGTGGTGCAGATCAGTTCACAGACTGAAAGCTAGAGATGGGATCTTGGTCATCACTGGTGGCAGCGTGGTGCAGATCAGTTCACAGACTGAAAGCTAGAGATGGGATCTTTGTCACCACTGGTGGCAGCGTGGTGCAGATCAGTTCACAGACTGAAAGCTAGAGATGGGATCTTTGTCACCACTGGTGGCAGTGTGGTGCAGATCAGTTCACAGACTGAAAGCTAGAAGCTGTGCACAGTGTGCTTTCCTATGAGACAGTAACTCTGGGAGACAGATAAAAGCCTTACATAGCAGGGTTTTAAATAATTGATTAGCAGTTTTTTTCCTGGGACTATACTAACTGTACTTATATACTTGTATTTATATAGATTTTCTAAAAGTGCTGTGATTGTTAAACACAGTGAGGCAAGAGCTATGCATTTTCACAAAGATTTAACACTTTTATGAGCAAAACGCTAATCAATTTTTAGAGTTAAATAAATCCCTGTATAGTGCAGGGTGTGACAGAGTGCCATCAGAAATGTACCTTAACAATTGCAAAACAGGATATACAAAAAGGTTAGTGTTTACTACTTTTTTTTTTTATTTCTAGGCAGCTTAGTGCAGCATGGTTAGAAAAGATGAGTTCCACAATCTATATCAAATTTAATGTGTAGCAGTTTCATGAGTTGTGCACAGACAGGGGGTTTGTCTGTGATGCCCTGACCAAAAAATGGACTCCTGGAAGCCCTGTTGTTGCATGACCGAATGCAAGGGGGCAGATGGTCTCTGTGGTGCCTGACCAAATACCTGGACAGCAGGGGGCTGCTGAGGAAGGTGACCAGGGCAGTGAGCCTGAAGTCACAGCATCTGAGGCAGAGGGGCATCTCGTAGCATGAGATGAGGGAACTTCACAACCCAAACCTGAAGTAACAGCCAGTGCAGCAGAGGCTCACAGCTAGAGTTCCTGAGGATGGAGCTTGCACTAAGGGAGGCTGAACTGCATAGAGCAAGGCTTTAAGCTGAAAGTGAGAAAGTATGGCTGGAGAGAGAAGGCCTGCAAGCATAAAATCCTGATACAGGAGGAAAGAGAAGTAGCTCACCAGCATGAAATGCGGATGCAGGCAGAAAGAGAGAATAAATAACCAGAATGAGACAAAGGGTGACAGCACAAGACTGATATGGTGAAACTGCACTAGCAAGCACCACAGCAGACCATAAGTAATGGTGTAGGGGATTCATCCCATGAAGTCACAATTAACTCTAAAATGTTTTCTCATTATTGGTAGGGAGATGATCTGGATTTGGTTTTAATATCATAGGAGAGGGTATGTGTTCAGTTTACATTGGACAGGGCTTTGTAGATGACTCACCTCATGCCACTGCTTACTGGCTATGCTTTACATGCATTTGCTAGAATGGATGACAATGACTGAATGAACTATGATAAGTTAACAGTGTTACTGAAATGTTTTGAACTGACTCCTGAGTTTTAAAGGCAGAAATTCAGGAAATTAAAGAAAGGGCACAGGCAACAACTATGTAGAACTGCATACCAAATGTGTGCCTATCTAGACCTCTGGGTGGGTGGGGCTAAGGCTATGACTGTAGAGCAAATAAGAGTTGATTGTAAGGGAACAATTTCTTAAAACAGTACCTGATGACCTGCGCATATGGCTGATGTACTGGGCATGCAACTCTGCAAAGGAGGCAGCAAAAAGTGCTGATTTGTATGTTGCCAGTGGACCACATTTGCAGCACAAGAACAGTGGGGGTGGGGCAGCACATGATTTTAAGGGGGCCCAGGGAGGGAAGCATATAGAGAACCAGTCTGCACCTAAGCCCCAAACAGAACCCACCAGTTCTAAGGGGAACAAGGAGCTGGGGCAAAGGCATGCTGGATTTGCCAGAAAGTGGAGCATCTATGCCATGACTGCCCTAAAAACATGAACAAAGAACAATGGCCTGGTGGAGGGGGTGGCCAAGACAGTACTCAGCAGTTGGTACGCTGTGCACATACTGTAGTGCAGCCAAACTCTACCAAGCATATGCACCCTATTCTAGTCAGTGGGACAGCGACACAGGGGTTGAGAGACACTGGTGCCTTCATCTCCATCGTGAGGCAGGATCTGATTCAGGCAGAGCAGATTCTGCCAGGATAGTTTTCCAAGATTTGGGGAGTCACAGGTCCAGTGGTCCAGGTGACAAAGGCTTGAGTCTTCCTAAGCTGTAAAGGTGGCCATGGGTATAGTCAATGGGAATCGTATCTGATCTCCCTGTGGATGTGATCATGGGAAATAATTTTGACCACAGGGAAAACCTAGTATGTGTTACTACCCATAGCTAGGCAAAAGGACAAGCTTCTGAGGGTGAGGAGGGTGTGACTCAACCTGTGCAGACCGTTCCCACAGCAGCTGAAAAAGCAGCTAGTGTGGGTGAGGGGCTAGCTAGCAGTAGTGGTCCTGAGCTCCAGCTGCAAACAGAGGAGGTCTTAGATGGGGGCAGAGTTCCCTCTAAAGGGGAGTTGGGGAGGGTCAGATGGGAGGAGCTGGGCAGAGCTCTGCTGGCTGATTCTAACCTCCAGAAGCTGAGAGACAGCAGATAATGCTGAGGACTCTCAGGGGAGCAAAACTTCAGCTTACTGGGAAAATGGGCTATTATAAAAAGAGTATACACCACCGGGGGTGGGCTAGAGGGAGAGGTACTCTGCCAGCTGGAAGTCCCCAGGGACTACAGCAAGCAGCTTTTTGCCCTGGCCCATGACATCTCTTTTTCAAGCCACCTCCGTACAAACCACACAAAAAGACAACTCGCAAACAACTTATTTTGGCCAAGCATGTACGCAGCTGTGGCAGATTACTGTAGGACATATCCATAGTGCCAGAAGGTGGGAAAGGTAGGGGACAAGGCTAAAGGTGGCTTTGGCGCCCCTGTCTATTATTGATGAACCCTTAAAGAGGGTAGCTATGGACATGGTGGGTCTCCTGAGTACCGCAAGTTACATAGGCAAATGATACATACTAGTTATCATGGACTACACAGCCAGGTACCCTGAGGCAGTAGCCATGCCCTCCATTGAGGTGGAGAAAGTGGCTGATGAGCTTCTGGGAATCTTTAAACAAGTGAGATTTCCCCAGGAGATTTTGTCAGACCATGAGACGGATTTCATCTCATCTTTAATGACTAGTTTGTGGGAGCCGTGCAGGGGGAAACAGGTACATGCTTCACCCTATCACCCCAAGACAAATGACCTCCTGGTCAAGCAATTCAATGGAACCCTCAAAACTATGCTCAAGATGCTTGCTGACCAGCACAAAAGGGATTGGGACAAATATTTGCCCCACCTATTGTCTGCATATGGGGAAGTCCTGCAGGAGTCCATAGGGTTCTCACCCTTCGAGCATCTGTTTGGTCACAGGATGAGTGGGCCCACAGATCTAGTTAGGGATGAATGGGAAGGTAATGTTGCCTTCCAAGGTGAGTTTGTTGTGACTACATCCTAAATTTCAGGGCCCGGCTAAAGGAGCTCATGGGCTCACCCAGGAGCACCTAGTCACTTCACAACAGCAGCAGAAAACCTAGTATGACTGTGGGGCCAAAGCCCTGAAGTACGAAGTCAAACAGTGACTGATGGCACTTGTCCCAGTTCAACACAATAAACTGCAGACAGCATGGGAGGACCCATTCTCCATAATCAGGAAGGTGAGTGAAGTTAATTATGTAGTACGGCTGTCTGACAGAAGGTGCAGGCAAAGGGTATATCATGTGAATATAATAAAGCCCTACTATGACAGGAGGAAAATCCTCCTCCTTGTGAGCAGCATGCTAGAAGAGGATAATGAGGTGTATCTCATGGTGGACCTCTGCGCTGTGGGAAAATACAGGAGAAATCCTCAGTGGATAATAATAATAATAATAATAATGATTTTATTTATATAGCACAATTTGATGCATCAAAACGCTTTACATAAGAACATATTAAATAAATCACATAACTACATCAAACTTCCAGTTAAAATTCTCACAGACATATCAGCTTCACATAAATTAAAATTCTCAAGACATCAAATGTTAAAAGATTGCCTGAATAAATATGTCTTTAAATCACTTTTTTTTGTCAACTCTTTTTCCCTCCGGTCGTGGCCCTGAGATCTATCTCTCAGGCAGCCAATCCTTTTCCTGCCCTGCCTAAGGTCCCTCGAAACTGTACCTGTCTCTCCTCCCCCCCCGATGTCAGCACCCCCGGCTAACCCTATCCGGGGTGGGTCGCGCTCCTCCTACCTGGGCGCCTCTCACATCAGACTCCGTCATCGGTTGGGGAGCGGCCGCAGAAATCAAGGTCATTCGAAAGGGGAAACCGGCAATAGGCATGGGGGACTGGTGCCATCACCAGAACCTCGGCGCCGGGTTTTTCACGTATTCTGGTACCCCGAGCGTAAGGTGTGCAATGTCATCAGCTTCCGCAACGTGGTGCTCCCACCACGTCTGAAAAGGCTGTCCGACGCTGACTCTAGCGACGTGCCTGGCGACAGCAGCGCACAAGGGTCACTGATGCACCGACAACCCTGGATCCCACCACTGGAGAGGAGAGACATCCGTTGGATGCTCAATCCTCTCTCCCCTGCTGACCCCCGATGGCTCGGGCTCATTCCCGAACCCGGGTCGCCGGCTTGGCGTCCAGCACCTCAACCCTCAGCGCCACCGGGCCGGCTCCCTTTAAATCAGTCTTGAAGCTCACCCTGTCAAGGATAGTTAGATAGATAGACAAATGAGTACATAAGAAAAGTGTCAGCAGATGGGGACCGTGTGGTCCATCTAGTCTGCCCAAGGTGGCTACCCTCCCATTATATTTTTTTCCTGAGTTGCCCACATTGCCTGTCCCAAGTGGGTTTGAATTCCCTTACTGTCTTTGATGCCATTACTTCTGGAAGCAGGCTGTTTCATTGATCTGTTACTCTCTCAGTGAAAAAGTACTTTCTAGAGTTGCTTTTAAACTTGCTTACCACCAGATGCAAGTTGTGCCTTCTTATACATGCCACCCTGTTTTCCTGGAAGAGGTTTCCCTTCTGAGTTGTGGCATTATATTGCTTTCTCTATTGTCAGATAGGGTCACTAGAGAGAGCATTATATTGCTCTCTCTTTTGACCCTATCTGACCTTGCCTGTGAAAAGTTTCCGGCATCTACCTCGCCAACACTGGATAGTAATCATTTACTGTATATGTTTATAGTACTATCACCTTTTCCCAATGCTGTGACTCTCTTACTGTGCCATGGAACCTGCATTCCCCTGGTGACTGGGGGTTGCCATTTCATCATCCTAGTTGGCTACCCCCTTTGGCACTCCTCCCTGAGATCTGCAACTTACAAGCCAACTGTAAAGCGTCCTCAACTCAGAGGAAGCTTCACAAACCCAGCAACAAGCAGTTAAAGGAATATCTGTGTAGACTGGCCTTACTGTTGCTGCTGCTGTCTGGCAATATTCACCCCAACCCTGGCCCTCCACAACTTACGGGCATACCCACAGTCATCTACTGGGTTACTTAAAATTGCCTCACTTAATATATGCAGTCTCCACCCCAAAATGGATGTACTGAATGCATGGATCTTACAACATAACCCAGTCATCCTCTCAGTCGTAAAAACATGGCTTTCTCCAAAAGTAGCGGATGCTTCAATTTCTATCCCAGGCTACACAGTCTTTAGACAGGATCATCTCTCCACGCATGGGGGTGGTTGTGCGATCTACCTCCAAAACAACCTTCAAGGTCTTGTCCTAACTCTGCCCAAAACTGATGACCATATTCAAGCCCTTGCCATAAAAGTGCTTCCACGTGCACACAATAAAACCCTTACTGTGTTTTCAGTCTGTATTCCTCCCAGACAGACGGTCTCTTGCTTTGATTCACTCCAGGAGTGTTTTGGCTTTCCGAGTCTTAATTCGGAAATTATAATGTTAGGAGATTTCAGTATCAATTGGTTCTCCTCTGACACAAGCCCTTTCAAAGATGCAGTTTCAGCAGTTCACCTCACCCAGTTAGTCGAGTCCCCCACTAGAATCACATACAAAACTGGGACAGGTACCTTACTGGACTGGGTGGTCTCGAACCACCCTGATCATATATCAGACACAACCGTACTCCCAGATGCCTTCAGTGACCTCTCCCCGGTTTTGTTTTATTGGGTGAACAAATTCTCTAAACCGCCCGCTAGAACAATTACCACCAGGTTACTCATCTGTGGGCATCTTGAATCACTAAAAGCTGACCTGCGTAATCAGGACTGGTCAATGGTTTATACAACTATCAATGTTGACATTACCCTTGACCAATTCATTCTTCAGTTCAACACTATATGTGATAGGCACGTCCCCCATAAAAAGTATAAAATCAAAGGCCGCTGTAATCCCTGTTTTTTTCTGGACCTCCTTGAGCTTCTAAATGCCAGGGACCATCTGTGGCACAGGTCTAGGTCCCTGTGTAACCAGGCCGACATCCAGAGTTACAAAGCAGCTGGAAACAACTTCACAAGAGCTATTCATGCAGCTAAAACTCAATATTATAAGGAAGTGCTCTCTCGGACCTGGAAATATGGCAGAAAATTTTGGACTAATCTTAAAGAGGTCAGTGAGAGAGAGAGAGACCTCAGATCTGCCCCTACCATGCTTAACATTGATGGTGTACCTTCACCCAACCCCAAACTTATTGCTAACACTTTTAATAATGCCTTTACGGGCCTGAGTGGTGTCCTGCCACCTGGCTACTTCTCTCACCCCCTCACAAGTGACTACTCTGGGAAAGAGATTCAGCACCCTTCTCATGCTCTTTTCTACTTCAAACCCCTCTCAGCCCATGAAGTCAGGAATTACCTACTCAGGGTATTAGGGAAATCAAGATTTAGTGGTGACACCCTGGATCTTAAGTTTGTTGCCCTTACACTGGATGAAATTCTGTCACCTCTAACACGTATTATTAACATGTCACTTAGTTACTCTCAGTTCCCTCAGAAATGGAAATCTGCTACTGTGACACCAGTTCATAGGTCTGGGGATCGCACTATTACTGGGAACTACAGGCCTATCTCTATCCTGCCCCCACTCTCAAAAGCTCTTGAACGTATAGTGGCTGACCAACTGGTTGAATACTTAGAAAAATATCAGCTACAATGCCAGCAACAACATGGGTTCAGAAATGGTCATAGTACTGCTACCACCCTTCTGGAGTTCACAGGCTTTATTCACCACTCCTTAGATCAAGGACACCTGGTTGGTGCTTCTTTCATTGATTTAAGCAAAGCTTTTAACACAGTGAATCATGCCCTCCTGGTCGAACAGCTTACCACCATTGGCCTAGCTCGTGACAGTGTAGCCTTGTTTGAAAGTTATCTGCACAACTGTACACAGCAGGTGAAGATTGATAACACACTCTCGGATAGCAGGTCTGTCCTATCTGGAGTTCCTCAAGGGTCCATCTTGGGCCCTCTTTTATTTAGCATTTTTCTCAACAACCTTCCTTACTCCTGTCAGGGTCACATCCTTTTATATGCTGACAATGTTGTCCTGTTTACCAGTGATCCAGACCTTAAGGTTCTTGAATCTAGGTTACAGAGTAATTTTGTAGTTGTAGAAAGATGGTTCCATAAGCACAAGTTAGTTATGAGTTACAACAAGACTAAAACTGTCTTGTTCTCCAGCTCCCAAAATAGGCACAGAACTTGCCCTCTTTCTATCACCAATGAAGAGGGCTCTCCCCTGGAGCTAGTTCAGCTCTTTAAATATCTGGGGATTACTATTGACAGTATGATGACTTATGCCTATCACATTGACAACATTGCTAAGGCTGTTAACACTCGCATTGGGCTACTTTATAGGCATAAGCAATGTTTGACTCCAGAGGCTCTTAACCTGGCCATTCAAAGCTCTCTTGTCTCGCATATTGATTACGGCTTACCAATCTATGAATCAGCTACTGAAACAACTCTTCGCTGCATCATATTTGCACTCAACAAAGCATGCTGGCTCCTTACCCGGCTCAGCCCGTTTGACCCATACCTGCGACATGTACGCTCAGGCTAACTGGCTCCAATTCAAAGGTAGACTCATGTACCAAACATGTTTATTGTCCAAAAAAGTAAGCTTAGGCAAAATGCCCCCAGGAGGGCAAAAGCTTATTACCTCCACTATCAACCGTCGTTGCACCAGAAGCTCTGCTAGTCAGATTTTTTATATACCCCACTGTCACACTTCTCTGAGACAAAGGTCCTTTGACTACTGTGCCCAGCTATGGATGAACTCACTGCACCATGACATCACTTCAGCATCCACCTTGGGCTCCTTCAAGGTTAAACTTAAGCAACAGCTAGCTGCTGGTGCCAGTTGTGACTGCTTCCAGTAACCTTCCTTCTTGTGACCAGCACTTATTCTAATCTTGTGCTATCCTGACCTTATGCACGACTGTTCTCAGCATGTAAATAACTGTTTTAAGTTGCTAATCATTCTCCCTCACATTTCTTCTTGATCCCTTCCACTCTTTCCCCTTGCCCCCATCCCTCTCCACCGTTTGATGTCCTGAGCTTCCTTGCTCACTTTGAAATGATTTGTCCCATACCTTCTCACCTCTGACGAGGCCCCTGGGCTGATGCCATCCCTTACCTTGTTGATTATTAGATATTAGACTGAGTCTGTTCTCATTTTCCTGTAAAGGATCATTTCATAAGACCCAGCCCCCTCTAATATGACCCTTTGAATTCCAGGTTTTAATCAAATATGCACAATGTCATACATTATACAATGCCACATGTATTGGAACTTCTCTACACACTCTTGTAATGTCTTGTATAATTCCTTGTTTTGTTTGTTCTCCGTCTCATACTTTCCCAATATGTATTGTTCGTCTGATGTGGAACCTATGAAATGAGCTTGTTCTCAAAGGTTTTATCCAAAATTTCAATAAATAAAATTCCCTTGAGGTACTTAAATGTTTCTATCATGCCCTTCTGTTTCTTCACTGTTCCAGAGAGAGAATAAATTCAACTCTTTGAGTCTTGTCTCATATGGCTCATGATGCAGCCCCTTCACCATCTTTGTGACCCTTCTCTGCACCGTCTCCAGGGTGGTCGATGTCCTTTTTTAAGTGAGGCCTTCAGAACTGGACACAGTACTCGAGGTGCGGCCTCACTAAGGATCTGTAGAGGGGCATGATAACTTCCTGCTTTCTGCTTGTAGTACCCCTTCCTATGTATTCAAGGATATCACTTGCCATCTGTGCTGCTTTTTCACATTGTTTTCCTACCTTTATGCGATTAGTAATGATCATGCCAAGATCCCGTTCCATCTTTATCTCCTCTAATTGACGCCCTTCTAGTACCCACTTTTTTCTGGGTTCTGCTTACCCAAGTGCATTACCTTACACTTCTTGGCATTAAATTTTAACTGCCAATTTCTGGACCATTCTTCCAGTCTCCTTAGGTTGGCTTCCATACCTAATGCTCCCTCTAGTGTAGCCACCTTGCTTCAGAGCTTTGTATCACCTGCAAACAGGCAAACCTTCCCCTTCAGTTCATCAGTGATGTCACTGATAAATATGTTGAAGAGGACTGGACCCAGCACCGATCTCTGTGAAATGCCACTGGTCACACCTCCCTCCCATTGACGAAAACTCTCTGGGTCCTATTCTGCAGCCAGTTTCTAATCCGGTTTACTATTTTCTGTCTGACTCCTGTCTGTTCTAGTTTGTTAGAAAGTATCCTGTGGAAAATGGTGTTTATTTATTTTATTTAGTTATTGAAATGTTTCACCAGGAGGGGCACACTGAGCAACAAGTTGCTCATCTCATGGTGCGACCTGGGGGATAGGGTAACATGAGGATTGTTTACAGAGATTGATACAGTAGCTCAAAGTTTACATTAGATTGCATACAACAAAGACACAATGGGGTGCATGCATACAATGACATCCATGGAGGATGTGCAATTTGAGTAGCTGGAAGGCAATACATGGGAGTCAAAAACAATTTTTGGTCATAGACATAACAGGTTTGTAATGGCAAAATCGTTAGTGCAATCGGTTTGGGTGAAACAGAAGTGCTAATATACGACAAGTGCAAGGGAGCTATAGGGGCAGGCAGTTTAGTGCACCATGGAGAGGGGAAAGAAGAGGGAGGTGGGGGAGAAGGAAAGGGGCGAGTGAGAGGGGAGGAGGGAGGAGAGAGGAGTGCCAAGAATCTGGCCCCTTCAGGATGTTGAGAACCCTGCAGAGGTCTAGGGATGGTGAGATAGAGGTAGTGGAGTGAGGATAATAGGGGGGAGGGTGTCGTGTCAAGACCTTGCACTTACAGAATGTAGGAACCCCACCAGGGGTGGAGCAGGGCAAGGTGAGGGAGGGGGAGAAGATGATAGTTTGGGAGAAAGAGGACAAGAAGGTAATGGTAGGGGAGGATGGGACGGGAAGCAGGAAAGGGAAGGTAGTGAGACAGGAGCATAGGGGAATAGTTATGAGGTGTGTGAGCTGAGAGGGGGAGTAGACTGAGACAGGGTTATGGAGGAGCTTAAGGAGGATTAAAGCAAGTACAGCTTGAGGAGAGACAGTTGTGTAGGGAGGATCCCGAGGGAGGAGGAGGAGGAGTGGTGTATTTGAAGGGAGAGGGAGTTCCAGGCATTGGGAAAGCAGTAGAAAAGGCAAGACTGACCGATAAGTGTGAAACAGTGAGGGACCATCAAGATCCGAGTGTCAGTCGATCTTAGGGAGTGGAGGGGAGTGGGAGGGGTTGAGAGAGAAGAGTTGAGATAGGAAGGGAGTCCTCTCAGCCAGTATTTAGAGGTGAGTTTGGTGCAGTGGGAGCGGCGCCTATTTACAAGTGGTGGAAAGGACAAGGCATGATAGAGATCACAATGATGAGTGCAAGAGGGAGCATCAAGAGCAAAGTGGCAGAAGGAATGGAAGAGAGTGTCCAATCTGGAAAGAGAGGACTTGGTGAAGTCTAGGTACACCACATACATTGTCCTACCCTGGTCCACTGTTCTGGTAACCCAATCAAAGAAATCAATCATGTTTGCTTGGCACGAGTGCCCTGCTATGAAGCCATGTTGTTTGGGGTCGAGTTTTCCAGTTTCCTTTAGGTAATCAACTATTCTCTCCTTTAGTAATGTCTCCATAATTTTTCCCACTAGAGATCAGGATGACTGGGCTGTAATTTCCTGACTCTTCCTTTGCTTCTATTTTTGTGCAAGGGTACAACTGTTGCCCTTTTTCAGTCTTGAGATATTCTGCCACTTTCCAGAGATAGACTGAACAGCAGCTAGTGGTACTGCTATTTCTTCATAAAGCTCTTTTAATATTCTGGGGTGGATACCATCTGGCCCAATGGCTTTATCCACCTTAAGTTTGCTTAGCTCTTTTAAGACTCTGTCTTTCATGAAGGGGCTTTTGTCTGCCCCTACACTGTTCTGCTCTGTCTTACGTAGTGTAGGTCCTGTGCCAGTATCAAATAATGTGAAGACTGAGCAGAAGAATTTAACAACTGCTTTGTCTTCATCTTTCTCTAACAGCTGGCCCTCCCTTGTTGCAAGTCAGACTATTCTCCCTTTTTTCTCTTATGTATTTGTAGAAAGTTTTATCTCCCCTCCTGACCCCCTGTGCTAGTCTTTCCTCTGTTTGGGCTTGGCTTTCAGAATTGCTTTTCCTGCCTCCTTGAGTTTGTTCCTGTATTCCTCCCTGTCCATTCTCCTTTTGTTTCCTTGTACTGCTTAAATGCCCCTTTTTTTCCTTGATTTTGGTTGCTACCTCTTTGGAGAGCCAGAGAGGGTTCTTCCTTCTTTTGGCTTTGTTGATTTGTCTTGCGCATTGCTCAGTGACTGTCTTTAAGGCATTCTTTCAGTTCTCCCAGCAGTGTTCTGCACCCCCTAGTTACTGTTGTCAAGCATGAGTTTCAGCCTAGATTTCATTTCAGGAAAATTAACTTTTCTGAAATCAAGCATCTTGATTTTTGTGTGACTTTTACCTTCCTCTTTATTTACTGATAACCAGATTGATCTGTGGTCGCTGGTCCCCAGATTGATACCCACATGAACATCTGAAATCTTGTTGCTGTTTGTGAACACCAGGTCCAGTGTTGCTTTGTCTCTGGTGGGTGGATTTACCCGCTGATTTAGACCTGCCCCCCGCAGCATTAACAGGAATTCTCTGCTCTGCTCTGTGGTTGCTGTGCACGAGGTCCAATCCACATCTGGCAGATTGAAGTCCCTGAGGTTTGGAGCGCTTAACAAATCATTAAACAATACATAAATAATATCAAACAACAAGCTTAATAAACAAACAACAAAGCATGCAATAACACTTATTAAAAATTCTAGCTGTGATTTATATAACATATGTCAATAAAACCTATTGACATATGCCCTTAGCCACCGTCCTCCTGCTCAGCCCACAGTCCAGTCTCCACTACTGCTTCTGCTGCCTGCACCTTGACAAAGGCCTATTGGCCTGCCTGGTGCCCCCTTTTTGATCCCATTCCTGGCCTGAATATTGTTCCCTCCACTGCTCCAGTTCTGTATTATTAAGTTATGTCATATATCTACTGCGGTATCTTTATATCTACTGCTGTAACTTTATGTGACTACCCTAGCTACTGCTTGGTATAGGAATCTTGAAACTATTGTAAATTGTATATACTACTTAGCTACTACCCGGTATAGGAGCCACAATTTCTCATTGTATGTCTGTTTTTCCCTTGCTGTATCACACGCTTTTTGTACTACTCCGACGTGGAGCCTTTCTAAATGAATCTCTGACTCAAAGGTTTGCAATTCCAATACCATTAATAAATGAATAAATATACTAAAATGACATCAAAATCCTGGTTAAAGGGACACTGTCAACCCCCTCAGGTCTCAAAGTGTCCCTAGTTTAAAAAACACATATTATGATTGCCAACATTCTATAAAGATTGCTGATGTAGCTGGTAGTTTGAGTCTGACTCTTTTTTTCTTTTAAAAAGTGAAAAACAGACTGCCCTCCATACTGGTGTTACCACACAAAAACAGGTTTGTTTCCATTCCTTGATCAGCTTTAAAGCATCTTTCTTGGACTTGGGAACACCCACATCACAGTCTAGCCCCTCATGATGCAGTGGGAGTTTAGGAGGCTACTGCTTCATGAGTGACTGAACCATTTGGCAAAGGCACCTAGCTTCACCTGAACTCTTTTCTTCTAGGTTTACTTGTAAGGACAGAGAAAGGAAAATTATCAGAGCAAGGAAAAATATTAAGGCTTCTTTTTGCTAGACAGATTTACTGTGTGTAGTTATTTTCTTTTGTGCTCACAAAATTTGATACTGCTTTGTGCTTACATTTTAGTGCTGTAATCTTCTCTGATTCGAATTGCTGTTGCAGGGTATACCTTCTGTTGCATTATTACAGGGTGTGCCTACAGGATTGTTACTGTTTTGTGCCTACAGATTACTGCTGTAATCTTCTCTGATTCAAATTTTTTTTTTTTTTTTTTGCAAGGTATAGCTTCTGTTACTGCTTCATTTTTCTCTGTAGCGTAGTGTTTTTTGCAGGGTATATCTTATGTGAAATTGTTACAGGTGGTGCTTACAGGGTTTACAGTTTTATCTGTCATTAGGCTAAGCTTTCAGGGCTGCTGCATGTGTTGTTGGTTGATTGTTTCTGCTCCTACCTCCTTGTTTTTTCATCTGTGGTTCTTCTTTTTCGGCAGGGGAAGGGCCCACCACCCACCTCCATCCCCAACCACCCTATGCTACACTCCTTTTATAGAGTAGCATAGTCATGACATTTCCAGTAGCAAAGCAGGAAGGGGAGGATCAGAGGGGTATCCACACAGTGACCTCACTTACTGTGGCACAAGTAATTTAACTTGCTAAAACAAGTTAAAACCAAAAAAAACCACAAAAAAGAACTTTTGCTTTCATTTTCCTCCTTCTGATTATTCAGACCAGGTTATAAACTTGGCAACTCAAGTGGAATGGATATTATTAACTGCAGGCACTGCGGGACACTTTTCCAAAGGACAGTTATACAGGATTTAGGACGGTGTCCTACATGCTGGATCACTGGAGATCTAAGGGCTCAGCTCCAGGCAGCATGGGCAGAGAGTGTGTGCCTAAAATTGCATATTCAGCAAGAAAATGTAATATAAGAACCACCTGCCATTTCCCAAACATCCAACTGAAGCACCACAACCTCAGAGGGTAGTTGGTCTGGGAGGTTAGCAGGTGGTTAGGAGGGGCAAATCGGCTGCCCCATCACTCAATGATATCCAATGTTTCACCTCCACAAACCATATAAAAACTACAAACAGGTATCTGCCTCTATCTCCAAAATCAAACAAAGGGGAAGAGGACACTGCAGAGCATGACACTGCAGCACAGGAGCTAGCACAACAAAACTCACCAAAACAGGGACCAAAACCAAAAAAAGCTACACAAAAAACACTTCTGATCATAGTAGACTTCATGATTCGGGGAGTTTTTGCCTACCTCCAGCCAGAGGTAATGGTCTGATGTCTCCCAGGTACATCAGCATGGAGCAACACTGACCGCATTGCTAAAATCATGCAGGAAGCAGGAGAAAATATCGATGTCCTGAAACACATAGGAACTAATGATCTCTCCAGCCGGTCAGTTGTGGAGACCAATGAACACGTGGCCAGGCTGGGAGACAAACTTTCATCCATTTTGTCCATCATCTTCTTCTCTGAGATTCTGCTGGTCTGGGGGGGCAGATGGATGGAAGGTCAGAAAAGGAGAGATAGGGAGCTAAACATGTGGCTTAAGGGCTGGTGCCAGGAAAAAGGACACAAATTTGTAGGTAACTGGAAACAGTTTTGGGAGTGGAAGTTCCTTACATTTTTTTAAATTTGATGGACTGTATCTGACTAAGGAGGGAGTCAGTGCATTGGGCAGAAGTTTGACATCTTTGCAAAATATTTAAACTAGCCAATGGGGAGAGGGGTGCAGCACATGATACAGCGAATGGGAAGAACACCCCTCCTCCCTCATCTAGTGATCAAACAGGAGTTCACCATGTTTGTAGTCCATTTGCATCACCAGGTAAGGAAAAAGGTCTGGCACCCCATATGACACGCAGGGGAAAAGCTGGACCTTGCCCAACAACTAGCGCACTGAAATCTGGCCAATGGAAAATCATGTACACAAATGTCTGCAGTCTAGAAAACAAGATCCCAGACCTGCGTGCAACAATGACAGAGGGTAAACTGGACATAGTAGCCATTAACGAGACATGGTTCACCAGTAACCACACTTAGGAGACTTCAGTACCCGGCTATGTACTGTTCAGAAGAGACCAAGGTGCAAAAAAAGGGGGGGTGGAGTAGCCTTTTATGTCAATGAACTACAGAAAGCTACAGAAATTCAGAATACACATAGGAAGCCAGAAGAACTGGGTCACCCTGGAAACAGGAACTGGGACAGCCATACGAACTGGGGTTGTCTACAGGCCTCCAGAACAGGGAGAGGACATAGACACATTACTGTTAGAAGATATACAGAACATGACAGCTAAAGGGGAGGTTCTGACAATGGAAGCCTTCAACATGCCTGATACAGATTGGTCAATACAAGCAGGAACATCCACCAGAACTAGACACATAGTGGATTCCCTGCAGGGGGAGGGCCTCAAACAACTGGTACAACAACCTGCAAGAAACAGGGCTATCCTAGATCTAGTAATGACTAACGGGGAAAGGATCACAGAACTTCAGGTAGAAGGTCACCTGGGGGCCAGTGACCATCACATGGTATGGTTCAATTTGGCCACTAGAACTAAATCATCCCATTCCAATGCAAAAAGATGGGACTTCAGAGGAGCTGACTTTGATAAGATGGCCAACTGAGTTAAGCTAGCCCTGGCAAGAAGAAATACAAGTGAGGGGGTGCAGGCAAAGTGGGCAAACATTAAGGATGCGCTATTTGAAGCAAAAGCCCATTGGTTTAGGGAGAAAAGCAAGAGCAAAAGAAGAAGGAAACCACTTTGGTTCTCAAAAATAGTATCAGAAAAGATCAGAGCCAAAAGACTGGCCTTCAGGAAATATAAGGGAACACAGCGGGATGAAGATAGGAGCACATACCAAACTTCCCTAAGGGAAGCAGGGAAGGTAGTAAGGCAGGCAAAGGCCCAAACCAAGGAAACACTAGCATGAACAGTAAAAGAAGGGGACAAGACTTTCTATAGATACATTAGTGAAAGGAGAAAGTCCAGAGGGGGTATTGCTAAGATCAAAGGGGATAAGGGGGAGAGTGTGGAGGAGGACCATGGAAAAGCATCCATTCTAAATAGATACTTTTGCTAAGTATTTAGTGAGGAGAAGGTATGGCAGGGCCCACAGCTCAGCACCATGTACACAGAGGGGAGGGAGGTGTGCAGAAGTCCCTTCACAAAAGAAAGGACCCTACAAGTGCTTGATAAACTCAGGGTGGACAAGGCAATGGGACCGGATGGCATACATCCCAGGGTACTAAAGGAGCTAAGGGTGGAACTAGCAGAGCCATTATCAGAACTGTTTCGTGAGACTCTGAGCACAGAAGAGGTCCCAGAAGACTGGAGAAGGGCTCATGTGATCCCGCTCCACAAGAGTGGTAGCAGGGAGGTGGCAGGGAACTACAGACCGGTCAGTCATACCTCAGTAGTGGGCAAGATGAGGGAGGCACTCCGTAAGGAAAGGATAGTACAACACCTGGAATCCATAGGAGCACAAGATCCAAGACAGCATGGGTTTACAACAGGAAGGTCCTGTCAAATTAATCTTATAGATTTCTTTGATTGGGTAACCAGATTGGTGGACCAAGGGAGTGCAGTTGATGTTGCCTACCTTGTCTTCCGAAAAGCTTTTGATACTGTTCCACATAGAAGATTGATTAATAAGATGGGAAGGATTGGGGTGGATCAGAAGTTGGTCAACTGGGTGGCAAACTGGTTGGTGGGCAGAAAACAGAGAGTGGTGGTAAATGGTATACAGTCAGAAGAGATGCAAGTCACAAGTGGGGTACCTCAGGGTTCAGTTCTGGGACCAGTCCTCTTCAGTAGCTTAATTGGTGACACTGTAAATGGACTGGATGGTAAGGTTTGTCTGTTTGCAGATGACACCAAAATCTGCAGCAGAGTAGATGATCCAGATGGGGTGGGCAGAATGAGGAGAGATCTGGATAAACTGGCAAAATGGTTGGAATAGTGGCAACTGGGGTTTAATGTAAAGAAGTGCAAGATCATGCACATAGGGAAGAGAAACCCTGCAGCCACATATAGGTTGGGAGGGGAGTTGCTGGCAATCACAAGGGTAGAAAGAGACTTGGGCATTATCATCGCAGATGACCTGAAATCATCCAAGCAGACAACTAAAGCAGTAGGTAAGGCTAGGAGGATGTTGGGGTGTATTAGTAGGGGTATCGCAAGTCATAAGAGGGAGGTAATAATCCCTTTTTACAAGACACTGGTTATGCCCCATCTGGAGTACTGCATGCAGTACTGGTGGTCGCACCTTCACAAGGACATTAACAATATGGAGGCAGTCCGGAGAAGGGCAACCAAAATTGTGCAGGGGCTGTATCGGAAAACATATGAGGACAGATTACCGGAACTAAATGTGTATACTCTAGAGCAAAGGAGGGAGAGAGGTGATATGGTCGAAAAATTCAAGCACCTTAAGGGCATTAACAAGATGAAAGAGTCTAACACGTTTCAATATAAGACAAATAGCAGGACAAGAGGACACAGCATGAGATTAGAGGGAGGCCTATTAAGAGGTAATGTGAGAAAGTTCTTTTTCACATAAAGGGTGGTGGATGCATGGAACAGCCTACCTCAAGAAGTGGTGGATGGGAATACAGTGCAGGGCTTCAGACAGGCATGGGATAGGCATAAGGGAGCAATACAGACGAGTATGAATAGATAGGCCATTAACAGAGTAAAGACCTATGGCGCATTCATAAAGTAGAAAAAGAAATGGGCAGACTGGATGGGCCTTGTGGTCTTTATCTGCCATCAACTTCTATGTTTTTGTGTTTGGGTGTGTTTCTAATGCTCAGGAAACATGCAGTAAGAACAGTTCCAGGACTGTAAACAAAACAAAGGTTGTTTATAAATATACATTAGCATGCATTTCAGTTCTACTAAACAAGAGACGGACAAAAGAAACGGCAACATCAATGAATTTTAGAGAAGGTAAGAAATGTAGGTTAACTAGAAATAATATGATGAAAAACAGATTAACACTGGCCCTTTAAATAAGAATGTTTTTAATCCTTTTTTGACACCAGCTGACACCTGCCCATGCAGACGAGATAAAGGGGGTGCTACAAGAATTTGATGACGTGTAAACAGGGAAACCGGAGTGGTGCGCAAATTACCAGTGCAGATGGACTGTTGAGGTGGGCTAAATGCACATTGCATGTTCCTTTAGGCAGTCTCCAGTCCCTACATGAATGGCAGTGCTCTTGGGAGTCACCCAAAAGAGAGATGACTTCATTTCCGGGGGGTGAGGTGTAACGGACATATGCCCAGATTTATCTGTTAATTTCTTTTGTTGGTGTAGTTATGATTATTTTGTAAGTTCTGCTGTTTGGAAGTGGATGGAAAACTTGGCTTCTCAATCACATGTCCATTTAGGTCTTATAGAAAATACTGCCAATTGCTCAGTGTACGTTTCCCAGGAGCTCTTCTGAGCTACAGACCCTAGCAGATGTGATTGTACAATGTAAGACACCTCAGACATCTTGCAAAGTGGGGTCATAAAGCTGAACAAGGGATGTTCTGGGTGTGAAGACAGGCCAGTTGGCTCAGATAATGTTTTATATATATATATATATATATATACACACACACACACACAAACACACACTCTCTCTGTCTCTCTCTCTCTCTCTCTCTCTCTCTCTCTATCTCTCTCTATCTCTCTCTCTCTCTCTGTCTCTCTCTCTCTCTCCCCCTCACTCATTTGGGATGGGGGACAGTAAGGAACTGTTACTCATAGGGTGAAGCCACTCCCCAAAGCCAAAGGAATTAAATTAGGGAACTGGGGGTCAGCTCTCTCTTTTTCTGGGACACTCAACCTCGGCACAAGGAGTCCTACTCATACTGTGGCTCATACTATGGATTGTCAGGCGTTAGAAGTTGCGTGCCCATTTTTGCTTCTATAGAACTTATCCAAAGTACCTAAGTTTTTCACCATTTAAGATGCAAATGTCTGGTCTCTTTTTGAACTCCGTCTTACTTCAGGTAGAAGTACAACTTAGGAAAACTGTCTTCTATAGCTAGCAGTAGGTAAATAGGTTTTAGGTAGGAATAGTTCAGATTTTTCTATGCATCAACTGTCTGTGTAACTTGCTTTATTTTCTATTTCCTAGTAGACTAGTAAACCTTTTGCCTGACTGTAAATATATCCTGTTTGTAAGTACTTGTAGATCTTTTAATAAAGAATACATTTTTTATAGGACCAGTGAGTGCTTGTTTATTTAGAAAGGTAATTTTCTATTTCTGCTGAAATTTGTTTGCAGTCCGTCTCCGAAGGGCACTGCACCAACTGTTATTGTACTGACCTTCCTGACCTTGAGCAAGAAAGCAAAAGGGTGACTTCTGTTTCCAGGTAACAGGTTGTGGCAAAGGATTAAAAGTCCCACACAATCTGCCCTGTAAGTGAGGGTCCCAAGGGGCAGGTTTGTCATAACTGGCAGCAGTGGTGAGGGATCTCTGCCACAACTGGAACCATTTTTGAAAACATACCCACATACAGTAAGAACCCTTATACAAGTCATAGTGGTGAGTGTGGAAAGACCATGTGGTGCAAGAATGTGTAAGTAGGGAGAGAAAAAGAGATGCAGCAATATGAAAGGTGGAGACAACAGGTGGTGCAGGACTAGGTAAATATGGAGAGAACAAGGGTACAGGTACATGTAAATATGGAGAGAATGGCATGCAAACATTTGTAAGTATGACGAGAACATGGGGTGCAGGATTATGTAAGTATGGAGAGAACAGGGGTGTAGGAATGTGTAAGTATGGAGAGAATGGGTTACATGAATATGTACATTTTGAGAGACCAGGGTACCGGAATATGTAAGTATGTAGAAAACATGGGGAACAGCAGTATGTAAGTATGTGTATGTGTAGAGTGGGGGTACAGGAATATGCAAGTATGGAGCAAACATTGGGTGCAGGAATATGTAAGTATGGAGAGAACAGTAGGCACAGGAACTGTAGGTATGAACAGAACAGCTTGTAGTGGAATATGTGAGTTTGCAGACACTAGGTGTAGAGGATTATGGAAAAGTGTATGCAGGAACATGGAAGTATGGAGAGAACAGAGGGTGTAGGAATTTGTAAGTATGGTGTGAACAGGGAGTTCAGGAATGTGCAACTATGGATAGAACAACAGGTGCAGGAATATATAAGCAAGGAGAGGCCAGGGGGTATTGGACTATGTAAGTAAGGAGAGAACATACGGTACACTGAGTTTTTTTGTCTTTTAGCTTGTTTTTTGGGGAGGGGTGGATGCTTACCATGACCCAAACCTGTAAGACCAGCTTAGGGCTGGTTCATTTCCCCTGAGGTGTGATACAGACAAGCACACTGATGAGTCCTAAGTAGGATGAAACACATGTCTTTGTCTTCTGTTTGCACCTTCTGCAGACTGTGTGGGAGGCTCTTTGGCACCATGCATTCCTGCTTAAAGCTGAACCAGCCTACAATTTTGTGGTGATTTGTTTATGCATACCATGATGTTTTGCATTATGGAGGTATGTCAGGTTTTGAATTTCTTTGAACATTGGCTTTATGGCCAGTTCCTTTTGGGGGTAATCATTGCCTCAGTGTTTTTGTACTGAGGCCCTTTGTCTTATAGGGTGCAGGAATGTGCTAGTAAGGAGAGAACGGGATGTATGAATGTGTTCAGTATGGCGAGAATAGGGATGCAGGAATGTGTAAGTAAGTAGAGAACAGGTGTGCAGGAATATGTAAGTATGGATAGAACAGGGGGTACAGGAAAGTGTAAGCATGGAGAGAACAAGGGGTGCAGGAATGGTGTAAGCATGGAGAGAACAAGGGGTACAGGAATATGTACATATGGACAGAACAAAAGGTGCAGGAATATACACGTATACACAGAACTGGTGATGCAGGAATGTGTAAGTATGGAGAGAACAGGGGTACAGGAATATGTACTGTACATATGGACAGAACAGGTGGTGCAGAAATATGTAAGTACACACAGCATAGGTGGTGCAGGAATTTGTAAGTATGGGCAGAACAGGGGGTGCAGGAATATATAAGTAGGGAGAGAACAGGTCATGCAGGAATATGTAAGTATGGAGCGAACGGGGGTTCAGGAATATGTACATATGGACAGAGCAGGGGTGTAAGAATATGTAAGTATGGATAGAACAGGAAGTGCAGAAATACTGTATATAAGTCGGGACAGAACAGGGGGATGCCAGAATATGTAAGTAAGGAGAGAACAGGGGTGAAGGAATCTACTATACACATTTTTAAAATGTTTGTCTGTCTGTGTGTCCAGAGAACTCCACCTCATCCATTTGACCTACCTGGTCAAGTCAAGGCTTATTTGAAAGCTGATGTTCCATAGATGTGCAATGACGTGCTAGATTTTCAATATGTTGACTTTTAACTGTGAAAATTGCAAAATAAACAACACTCCATAGTAATGTATTAGAGACGTGTGAAGTGCAGAATTCACAGCAAATGCAGAATGTCACCCGCAAATCGTGTAATCACAAAGTGCTGAATTTCACCCGTGAATCACTGAATTGTGAAGTGTGGAATTTTGCCTGCAAACAGCCGAATTTCTTCAAAATTCAACCATTCGCTGGTGCAGTTCCGCACGTTGCAGGTGAAATTCTGAATTCTTCAGTGAAATTTTACCTTTTTGGATTGTCATGAAGTGTGGAAACTTTGTGGATTGCTGTGGAGGTGAGTGTCAGAGCTCCCTGAAAAAAGCTATTCTCGTCATATAATGGGCTTATATTGCTAGTATGTACATATGGAGAGAACAGGGGTGCTGGAATATTTAAGTATGGAGAGAATATGATCCTGGGAATCTGTAAGTATGGAGAACAGGGGTGCAGGAATATGTAAGAATGGTCAGAGCAGAGGATGCAGGAGTATGTAAGTATGGAGAGAACATGGGGTGCAGTAATGTATAAATATATAGACAACAGTGTGTGTAGGAATATGCAGGTGCAGACAGAACAAGAGTAGAGGAATATGTAAATATGGAGATAATAGGGTGGAGAAATATGTAAGCATGGAGAGAACATGTGGGTGCAGTAATGTATAAATACATAGACAACTGTGTATGTGGGAATATGCAAGTATAGAGAGAAGAAGGGTAGCGTAATATGTAAATATGGAGATAATAGGGTGGAGAAATATCTTAAGTATGGAGAGAACAGGAGTGCAGGAAACATAGAAACATAGACTTTTGACGGCAGATAAGGACCACTTGGCCCACCCAGTCTGCCCATTTCCCTACCTACTGAATAAGCTGCAGATTCTAGTTAACCAACAGCCTACTTCCTGCCACACCCCACTACAATTGCCTTGTGTCTGTCCCATGCATGTTTGAATTTCCCCACTGTTTTAGCCCCAACAACCTCCCCAGGAAGGCAGTTCCATGCATCCACCACTCTCTCCGTGAAAATAGATTTCCTCACATTACCCCTGAGCCGTCCCCCCTCTATCTTTAAATTGTGTCCCCTTTGTTCTTACACATCTCTTTTTCTGAAAGATGCTACCCTCCTGGACTTTGTTGATTTCCTTGAGGTACTTGAACGTTTCTATCATGTCCCTCGTCCCTCCTTTCATCAAGGGTATACATATTAAGCTCTCTCAGTCTCTCTTCATATGATTTCTGATGCAGACCCTGCACCATTTTAGTTGCCCTCCTCTGGACTGCTTCCATTCTGTCTATGTCCTTGCGTAGATGAGGTCTCCAAAACTGCACACAGTACTCCAGATGGGGTCTCACCAACTGTCTGTACAGAGGGATAAACTCCCTTTTTTCTACTTGTGATGCCCCTTCCTATGTATCCAGTATCCCCTAGCTCTCCTCACTGACTTCTCATTGCTTACCCTCTTAGATCATCCGATGACTACCCCCAAATCCGTTCCATTTTTGTTGTTGTTAGTACCCCTGCTATTGTGTACTCTTCTCCTGGGTTTTGTTTCCCAGTTGCATTACTTGCACTTCTTTGCATTGAATCTAAGTTGCCATGTAATACGACCATTCCTCCAACCTTGCCAAGTCCCTTCTCATCCTTTCTACTCCCCCTTGTGTATCAACTCTGTTACAGATCTTTGTATCATCTGCAAAGAGGCATACATTTCCCTTCAGACCCTCTGCAATGTCACCTATAAAGATGTTAAAGAGGACTGGACCCAGTACTGAGCCCTGAGGTACTCCACTAGTGACCCCCCTTTCTTCGGAATGTGTGCCACTCACTATTACCTTCTGTGTCCTGTTGTGCAGCCAGCTTGCCACCCAGGCTACCACCCTGGGACCCACTCCCAAGCTGGCTAACTTGATTATTAATCTTTTGTGCGGGACTGTGTCAAATGCCTTGCTAAAGTCTAGGTAGGCCATATCCACAGCCCCTCCCTGGTCTATTACTTTGGTCACCCAGTCAAAGAAATCTATTAGATTTGTCTGACATGACCTTCCTGCTGTAAATCCATGCTGCTTTGGGTCCTGTGCCCCGCTGGCCTCTAGGTACTCAACAGTTCTTTCTTTCAGAAGTGATTCCATCATTTTCCCTACCACTGAGGTCAAACTTACAGGTCTGTAGTTTCCTGCTTCTGCCTTGCTCCCACTTTTGTGAAGGGGAATCACATCTGCCCTCCTCCAGTCCTCAGGTACCACCCCATCCTCCCATGATTTGTTAAAAAGTGTGGTCAGTGGTGTCACTAGATCCTCCCTTAGTTCTTTTAGGATTCTGGGGTGAATCCCATCAGGCCCCATT
The DNA here is from genome assembly GCA_016271365.2 of Neoceratodus forsteri. Taxonomy (NCBI): domain Eukaryota; kingdom Metazoa; phylum Chordata; order Ceratodontiformes; family Ceratodontidae; genus Neoceratodus; species Neoceratodus forsteri. The sequence continues at coordinate 443,633,237 of CM057457.1, read as the reverse complement.
TCTTTGTCCACCTTGAGTTTTAGGAGTTCTTTCAGGACTCTCTCTTCTGTAAATGGACTGGTGTCAACCCCCCTACCCAGAGTGCTTCTATTGTCTGGTTTAGGTAACTCCTCCTCATCTTCTTTTGTGAATACTGAGCAAAAGTATTCATTCAGTATCTCTGCCTTTTCCCTGTCTCCCTCTGCCCACCTCTCCTCTCCCTTATTAATCTTCACTATTCCTCCCTTAACCTTTCTATGCTCCCTAATGTACCTATAAAAGGTTGTATCCCCCTTCTTAACTGACTTGGCTATTTTTTCCTCAGTTTGGGCTTTTGCTATTCTGACTGCCTTCCCCACCTCTTTCTGCTTTAGTTGATACAGTTCCCTGTCATGCTCCTTCTGTGATGCCTTATACTTTTTGAATGTAGCCTTTTTCTCCTTAACCTTCCCTGCCACCTCTTTTGAGAACCATAGTGGTTTTTTACTCTGCTTTGTTTTCTTTATCTGTTTCACACAAAGGCTTGTTGCCTCTATGATGGCAGTTTTGATTTTTCTCCATTGTTCTTCCACCCATCCTTTTTGCCCATTTGCCAGTGTATTCCTCAGGTATTCACCCATTTTGCCAAAGTCAGCCCTTCTAAAGTCCAGTATGCTTGTTTTTGTATGGCTTGTCTCCATGCTTGTGCTTATAGTGAAGTACACTGTGCAGTGGTCGCTTGTTCCCAGATGTCTACCGACTTCTAAATTTGTGATCCTCTCTCCATTTGAGAGTACCAGATCTAGTATTGCTTCCTCTTGAGTGTGTTCCAACACTAGCTGTCTAAGGCCTGCCTCCTGCAGGGCATCGAGAATAACCCTGCTCTTGGATGTGGCTGCAGTACATGTCATCCAGTTAACATCTGGCATATTCAGGTTCCCCATTAACAGTATCTCCCCTTTTTCAGCCATTTTGAGAATGTTCTCTATCATTTTCTTGTCCATTTCCTCCCCTTGAGATGGGGGTCTGTATACAACCCCTGTGCGGATTGTGATGCCATTCCCTGTCTCCAAGGTGACTCAGAGTGCCTCTTGTCCTCCCCCTTTACTTTTTAGTTCTGTAGCTTTGATCCCTTCCCTTATGTATAGAGCTACTCCACCTCCTCTTTTCCCCTCCCTGTCCCTTCTGTAGACTGTGTACCCCGGTATGTTGACATCCCAGTCATGGTTCCCCATGTACCATGTTTCTGTGACTGCCACAATATCCAAGTGTTCATCTTCCATCAAGGCTACTAGCTCAGGAAGCTTGTTTCCCAGACTATGGGCATTGGTACTCATTGCCCTCCATTTAATGTTGGCTTTATCCTTTTTTCCCCCATGCCTGCTCTTTTTGCCCTTGTCTATTTTTCCATTTACCCCTGTCCTGCCCTCTGTTGAGCACTGTACCTCAGTGTTTACTTTACTACCTGTCATGTTTTGTGGGGAGTGGCTTGAAATTTCCTGCCTCTTATTAGCACCTCCCCCCATGGCTAGTTTAAAAGCTTACCAAGGAAGCATTTAAACCTGTCACTTAGGATCTTGGTTCCCTTCATGGACAGATGCAGACCATTGTGCTAGTATAAACCTTCATCTCTCCAGGTGTACCCCCAGTCCCCAATGAAGCCAAAGCCCTGTGCTCTGCACCAGTTTTGCAACCATTCATTAAACTGCATGGTGTGTAGTACTCTAGCCTCACCCCTGCCATGGACTGGCAGCACCTCTGAGAAGGTAACTGAGAAGGAATACGTAGGTATGGATATAACAGGATGTGTAAGAATATGTAAGTATTGAGAGAATAGGGAGCATGAATATGTAAATATGAAGAGTGCAGGGGTGCAGGAATTTATAAGTATGGAGTAGAACTGTGTGGAATGAGAACATTCTGAATTTGTAGAATTTTGATGAAATTCCATGAAATTATATGGAATATTGTTGGAGTTTCACAGAATAGTTTAAAATGTATTAATTTGGTCATAACTCATCCAGCTATTGAACTAGAGGTCTATTGAGCTAGAGGTCTAAAATTTGGCATGCTTACTCTTTGGAAGACATTCTAATAACATGCCATGAAATTAGGATGGATTGTCTCAAAATTATAGGTGATCAAAGTTTGTCATTTTATTTTTGTGTGGGAAATTTCATAAAAATGTTTATCTGCACATACTTCAGCCATCTCTTGGGTCAGGGCTCTTAAATTTGGCATGATTACTTGATTATAAGTGTTCTAACAATATGCCAGATTTCATGATGTTAGGATAGATTGTCTCAAAATTATAGGTGCTCAGAATCTGTTGTTTTAAATTTTTCTCTGGGAAATTTCATGAATATTTGTATATGCCTCAGTAGTCTATTGGGCCAGAGATCTTAAAGTTGACATGATTACTTGATGAAAGGTGTTCTAAAAATGTATCAAATGTCATGACATTAGGATTACATCATCTCAAAATTATACGAGCTCAAAGTCTGTCATTTTAATTTTGTGGGAAATCTCATGAAAAATGTTATCTGCATATAATTCAGGAACCTTTGGAGCTAGACATGTGTAAATTAGCATTTACAACTTTTTTGTAATGGTTATAGAATCATCAAAATATGAAGAGAATTAAGGGTTCAACATTTTACTATATAAATATTTGCAAAATGTTGTGAAAACTTTCAAAAATGTGGATGTTTGTAACTTCTCTGCTCTTGCAGGCATAGACTTGGGGCTCGCACCCCCAATAGGCTTACCCTCAGGTTTAACTTTATGCACTAAAAGCATTTTTTTCTAGTGCCACAGCTGAATTTATTTTATTTGCAAAAAGTCTGCTACCTGGAAATATGGTGGACACTGGGGGGCTCCATTAACTATAATGGTGTGGAGCTGTACTGCTCGCTTCAATACAAATATATTGAAGTGAGCGGGGTGGCCTGCACCATTACAGTTAATGGGCCCCCGTGTCTGCCATCCTTTGGGCTGTGGATGTTTTGCAAATAAATAAACTCTAGTTATGCATGAGAAAAACACAGTTTTTAGTGTATAAAGCTAAACCAGAGGGTAAGTCTTTCGAGAGGGGGAGCCCCTTAATTTGGACAGTTTTCCTTTAACATTGGATGTGCATATCCAATGTCATTGTATTGTGGTGTCTAACATAACTGGATAAACTGGTTTAGCAGTTTTAAATTTATAGTGGAAGAAAACAGAAAAATTATTGGTAACATTTTCTCAAGTATTTATGGTAGCATATAGATGAAGTATCCAGAATTATTTTTGTGGAATATAACATTAATGTTTCACATAGCACTACTTCATTTGATAAATGTTGGAATGTCTCAAATCTGGCTAAAATCGAATATGTTTTAAAATATGAGGGAAACGATTACAATTTAAATGAGCATTTTGGCAAAATGTTTGCAGGCTGTATTTCTGTCCCATTTGAAGCTAGAAAACTGAAACTATGTACACATATAAAGTATTGATAACCTGCATACCAGTAAAATATCATAAAATTTATATAAACAATATATAGAATAATGCATGGGGAAGTGTGTATAATGAGGATTTTATGCACACCCGAGGTGTGCAATGCCCCCTAAACCTCGAGAGCAAAGCTTGAGGGGTTTATCAAGGCATCGTACATTGAGGGTGTACATAAAATTCGAGTTGATGCACACTTCCCCATGTTTTATTTTTCATAACTGGTTCCTTTGATTTTTTTATTTTATTTTATTTAGAATTTTTGTAAAAGGTACTTAATCATATTCCATTATACATGGGTGATTGTACACATTTGTGTATAAATCAAACTCCATTATACATGGGTGATTATTCACATATGTGTATAATCAAACTCCATTATACACATATGTGTATAACCAATCATGATGTTAGTGTTTGACAGCTTCTGCCCACAGTTGATAATCATCGCTAACCAGTTATTATATATAGGATAACGTATGGGGTGCAGTGTGTAATGAAAATTTTACACACACCCTCATTGTTGGATGGCACATGCCCTCGGGGTTTATGCAGCCATCCAACAACGTGGGTGTGTGTAAAATTCCAGTTTACACCTGCACCCTATACTTTGTTATAATTGAGGGTCACATTTTTGCCACTTTCTGTCACGTTAGTACGTGTATTAAATGCCTTAATTAACGTTTGTTTATTGTGGCATTTAATATGCGCTCTTTGTATGAGAGGAAATACGACCCATTAAATCAAAATGATACTAAAATAACTGAAATACAAATGTTGGCAAAATGTTTGGCTACCTATAACTCAGCCCCTTTAAAGCTTGAGACTGAAAACACTGAGAACATACCCATGTTGTATGTTTCTCTAAGTCCTGAAACTGTGGAGAGATTTGGATAAGAAATGTTAAATGTAAATTGAAATAACTGAAAATTAAATTTTGCTTAAATGTTTGGCCACCAATAACGTCATTCCCTTTCAGCTTACTCTGAAGTTAGGTACACATATGTTGATCGTTACTTCATTACTGTCTACACACTGAATTTGGTGTCAGTTGGGTGCCTACTTTTAAAATTAGATCAAAATAACTGAAATTTAAAATTTGGCAACATTCCATAGGATTTTCACACAGATTCCAAGGCATCAGAATGGTAATTCTGTGGGCATTCTGCAGGTGGAATTTTATATTCTGTACAGCTCTGATATGGGGAGAACATGGGTTGCCAGAATATGTAAGTATGGAGAGAACAGGGGGCACAGGAATAAGTAACAATAGAGAACAGGGGGGGTGAAGGAATAGTAAATATGGGGAGAACAGGGGGTGCAGGAATATGTTAGTATGGAGAGAACAGGGGGTATTGAACTATGTAGGTATGTAGTGAACAGGTAGTGCAGGAATGTATAAATAGGGATAGAACAAGAGGTGCAGGAATATGTATGTAGGGAGAAACAGTAGATGCAGGAATAACATAAGTAAGGAGAGAGCAGGGTGTGCAGGAATATGTAGGTATGGAGAGAACATGACATGCAGGAATATGTAAGTATGGAGAGAACAGATACTGCATGAATATGTAAGTATGGAGAGAATATAGCATGTAAGAATATGGAGGTATGGAAAGAATATGGTGTGCAAGAATATGCAATGTAAGTATGGAGAAAACAGGGGGTCCATGAATATGTAAGTATTGAGAGAAAAGGTGTGGAGGAATACGTAAGCATGTAAAGAACGGTATCCATCATGCTAGCGCAGAAAGAGCCATACAGTTGAAAACTGTGCGCGCAAAACAGTGTGCGTGGTTTGAAGTAAGTTTAATCTAGTTTGGTTTTCAATCATGCTGGATTACATGGACCAAACAGCTCAGTTTTTGATCATGTGATTTTCCACCACACTCACTTCTGGGAAATCCAGAGGGAATTGGGGGGGGGCGTAGGAATACATAAGTATGGAAAGAACAGGGTGTATAGGAGTATGAAACTGTAGAGAAAACATGAGGTGCAGGAATATGTAAGTATGGAGAGTACAGGTGTGTAGGAATATGGAAGTGTTCGAAGAACAGGGCATGCTGCAATATGGAAGTATATAGAGAAGGGGGATCAGGAATTTGTAAGTATGAAGAGAACATTGGGTGCAGAAATATGTAAGCATTTTGAGAACAAGAGTCCAGGAATATGTATGTATGTGTAGAACAGGGGGTCTGAATATGTAGGCATTGAGAACATTGGGTGCAGGAATATATAAGTACAGAGGGAACAGGAGCGTAGGAATATGTAAGTATGGTGAACAGGAGGTGTAAATATATCTAAGTATGAATTGAATAGGGAGTGCAGGAATATGCAAGAATGGCTAGAACAGGAAGTGCAGGAATATGTAATTATGGAGAGAACAGATCACCTGGGAATATGAGGAGAAAACAGGGGTAGTATTATGTAAGTATGGAGAGAACACGGAGTGCAGCAGTAAAGTATGTTTGCAATGAGTGCAGAGATATGTAAGTATGTGTAGAACATGTGTGCAGGAATATGTAAGTACGGAGAGAACATTGGGTGCATGAATGTGTATGTATAGAAAGAACAGTTGGTGCATGAACATGTAACTTTGGAGAGAACAGGGGTATTGGAGTGTGGGGAGAACAGTGGGTGCAGTAAAATGTAGGTGTGTCAAACTGGGGTATAGAAGTACGAAAGCATGGAAAGAGTAGGGGTGCAGAAATATGTTAGTATGGAGATAACAGTGGGTGCAGGAATATGCATGTATATATGTAGAGAGCATGGGGTGCAGTAATATGTTGTATGGTGAGAGCAAGGAGCAGGAATAAGTATGGATGGATTGATGGTGAGATCGTGGGCAAAGGACTACTGTACATAAATCTAGAAATTAGTAGTTTTTGCTTAGAGGATTCCAGTCTATATCCATAACTTTGTGATATATTACTGATGTGGTTATCCATTAGTTTTCAATAATAAGCAGCAACACAGAATGCAAATATTCTTGAGCGGGACTTTTGTATAAAATGGGCACTGCTTTATTCTGGGTCCCCATTGGTCGGAACCCCATCATATAGCACTATATTAAAATAGCACATATCCCTACTACATAACATCAGTGGGGTAGACTAATTAAGAACACAATTTTTCAGGGCCAAAATGTCACTATACTCCCAATTAAATGGCCTTCTCAAGCCTTCAGATCATGGTTACTGTGCCATCCGCCGCACGCTATTAATGCTCATCCACAAATGCAGCCAAACCGTCTCCCTGTGTTGCATCATCCTAACAGCCAATGATTGCACACGCTGGCCAGTATATTAGGCAGCATGTCATCCACAACATCCCTGAACTAGTCCTCCCCCAGAAGCACCCAGCAGTAGGTGAATGATGCGATTACTCACCAAAATGTTTGCCACCATTCACCAGCATGACATAAATGATCACTTACCAACATGGTGGTGACTGCTCTCCAGCACAATATGACCACAACTACTCACCAGCAAGACCCAATTGCTCCTAGCTCCTGTAAACTAACCAAAAGTTAAAAGATGCAGTCTCTCCTAACATGACCACAGCTGCTTGCCACCTGACTGCTCCCGGCAAAGCCTTAAGTCCGCTGTTAAAAAGCAGAGAAATGCCAACACTGTTCAGTGATGCAAATTGCTCTCCATTCCCTCAGAAATACGTATGAAGTCACAGAGACAGCAGGGAGACACCCACTCCTTCGGGGAGATTATTCTAATAGCGGCAGAGGAGTGTACCAAAAAGTGTGGGGTCAAACTACATAGAACACCTCAGCCCAGGGCACTGTTCCATGCAATGTGCAACTCTTCAGCTACAAAAGTGAGGGGTTTGCCTGAACCCCCTGACCCTCTGGCTCTGCCACCTCTCCTAATGTACCTTGGGGTGACTGTTGAAGCCCTTTGGGATCGAGACTTAATCCCGCCCCACGGTACATTGCCATAACATAATCCCATCTCTATCATGCGTTATTCCTTAGTGATCTAGCTCTGATTATTAATGACAACTGTATTATCTTTGTTCTTCTTTTTAATGGACAGGCTACAGCATCCCAAAGGAACAATTGCTGTTGCTTATTGAGAGGGATGAGGAAGTCCCTTTTGGTGACGTGAAGATGGAAAAGATGGCACAAGAAAGGGATTACCTTGAAGACACTCCCAGCAGTAAGTAGATGGCTAGGTAATATGTAAGCAATAAGACACGACTGGGTGTGCATTAGACAGTTATAATGCATGGCTAGGGCGATGTAGTGAGGCATGAGGCCACAGGCCGAGTGCGTCCAGTCCCCAAGCTGTGCGTTAGAACTAACACACATCCCTAGTGTGGCTTATTGCATTTATAAAATGCATCTGTGTATTCTAAATGGGGTTTCTAGTTTTAGATGTGGATTAGATACTTCTAATGCATGGCTAACAACCAGTCAGATTGCTTGAAATCCTTTGCCCATTTTATAAAAACATACGAACATACGAAGAAGCCAGCAGATAAAGGCCTGACCATCTATCTTGTCTGCTCGAATTTACAGCTTTAATTGCTGAACACTGATGCTCCCCCTTCTCTCTCCACTAACTGCTCCAACTGCTTCACACCTATACATGCTGCCCCACTCTCCACCCTTCTCTTCCTCCCCCTTAAGCATGGCACCAGCATTCCACTTTTCTTCCCCTTCCCTATTCTGATTTTGCCAACCAGCCTGTCCCATCTACCTTTAACCTCCCAACTGTTGATTTCACAACCAGCTCCATGCCTTCACCATGCTCTTGGTGATAAAGTGCCTCCTCAGCTCACTTCTAAACCTCCCCCCAAACTTCATGCTATGCCGCCTTGTGATCCCTTCTTTCCTGATTTATATAGGCCATTATGACACACCCTGTTTATACCATTTAAGTATTTGACAATCTCAGTCATATCCTCCAGTGTGTACAATATTGAGCATCCTTAACCTCTCCTTATAGGGCTTCCCCTCATCCCACTCAGCATTCTGGTTGCTCTCCTGTGCACCCCCTCCAACAGTCTGATGTCCCTTTTTATGGCTGTGGGTAGAGCCTACAGCTGTTTTGCCATCTGTAGCCTGAAAATGGCCGATCATGGCACGCTTCCGTTGGACTTTTGGAAATATCCTTTCAAAAGTCCAACAGATCTCGGATCATTCTGGCACAATCGTCTGTTATGGAGTAAAAGCTGCACTATATTGCCTGCTGCTTCCACATTCCGGCAGAAGAACTGTGCATACGCGCCTTGTGTGCAGGTGCAGTTCTGCTGGCATCACTACCTTGGGAATGGTAGAATGCCATTCACTGCAACTATGCATGTGCAAATGCCATATATGCACTACTTCATCGCCACTGCCATCTTGCAGACGGCACTCAGCACTAGCTCTCCAGAGCTTTTGAAGCTCGACACAATATCAGCTCTGGCTAGATCCTGTTAAAAAAGGGATGCCAAAACTACACACAGCACTCCCAAGTGATGCCTTACCAATGCTCTATAGAGTTTATATGGGAATTTGCTAACTGCTGTTGAGGGGGTAAGGAAGAATTGGGAAACAGTTAAAAACTGGAGGGGTAGAAATTATTAGATTACAAATCAGCAGGGAGGATGACAGCTGGATAAGGAGAAAATCAGAAAGAAATGTTGAAAGAAACGGGTCGATTTTATAGTGGATATGGGATGGACTGGGAGTTGGCACACATGACAGACATTTGAATTCATGGGGTCTTTATTCCAGCAGTGGGTGAGCAGTCGGGTGTCTGCATTATAAATATTTTGTTATTGCGATAGGAGGGACTTGGCATGTCCAGAGAGGAGAGAATTACTGTAGTCATGACGAGAGGAGATACAGGCAAGGAAAAAGGGTTTCAGCAGCAGAGAAGTCTAGGGACAAGGAGTGATGGTAAATGTATTATTGCAGACATTTTTTTAAATCAATCAGAGATTTATAAACAAAAATAACCTCAGCAGAAGAGATTTTTTTCTTTCTGTTGCATCTGTTGCCGCTCGTGCTTCCTTTTACTGTTCAAAAGCCACCGGCTCGGTCACTGCTGCACTCTATGTGCAGTCGGAAGCTTTTTTTCAACAAGATACATAGAAATAAGCATAAAGCACAGCATTTTCTCAGTTACCGAACCCAGGGCACCTCCTAGAAAACAGTTGGCAATGTAGCGATCGTCAGTGTGGATAGCGCTCGGTCACGCTACAATTACAGGGAAAGTGAAAGTGCTCAGAGTGGCAGGATCAACCAGATAAGCATTTAAAAAAATCACTTTTCCCCAAAATAATAGCAGGATCAACCAGATATTTTAGTAATTTAAATTGACAGAATCAACCAGATATTTGAAAACCCTATGTAATCTGTTATGTTGGGGGGAGGGCATGTGGAGCTCTGTTGGGGGCATGGCAGGATAAACCAGATAAGACTTTTTAAAACTAACCATAAATAACAGGATCCACCAGATATTTTTAAAACAATAAATGACATCTGCTGTTTTGGCAGCTATTAAGTAAGTGGGGTTGTATTGCTAGGGCCATCACCTTTATATCACCCATTGCATTGAGAGGGGCATGTGGTGAGTTGTATGGGGGGGGCAAAGCATGCATCGTATAAACAGAATATGACATGGCCTGACTGAAGATATCATATTTATCTTCACTTGAGGCCAGTGATATCATGATATCACTGGCCTCTCGTGAAGATAAATATGATATCTTCAGTCAGACCATGTCATATCCCCATATGTATATTTATAAATGGGTAGGAAAAAGTAGCTCATCTAGTGGACACTCATTATCACATGACCATGCGTATATCAGAGCGCCACCACACCTGCACTTTTACGCCTCAAAACAATTTTGTTATTTTAAGATAAATACACTCCAGTGTCATGCGGTCGCGTTTGATATACACACGCTTCGCCTCGTATGCACAACGCACACCACGGCGCATATATTCCGAGCATGACCGCATACCTTAGAGTGGGTTATCTATTACATACATATATATGTATTAAATATATTATTTATTTATTTATTGAATTTTGACGACCGGGTAGGCCCACTGGGCCCCAGAGGTCCCTTTTTCAGGGGTGACCCAGGAATACAGTACATGAAATAACAGACAGTGGTACATATACAGGTCATGGGTATACAGTATTCGATAGTTGCACATAACAGTCTTTTCAATGGGTTTAGTATAGTTAGTTAATAAGATGTTATTCATTTGATCCTGCGTCAGTCATGCAAAGGAGAGAGACAGTACTATGGATTCCTTAGGTAACATAGTTCTAAGAGCCATAGGATAGGTTCTGTGAGGGGGAGGAAGGAGTTAGTGCTACCTGTTCAGGGGTTGGAGATTTTAGTTAGGTAAGTGCACTGTCCCAGGGTCATTGTTGAAGTGTCAGGTACTGTAGCATTGGCATTTGCTCTTTGACAGCAGATGGGTCTTAAGTCTTGTGCGGAAACACGGCACCGATGGGGTTTCAAGCACCTCCAAAGGGAGGTTGTTCCGCAGGGAAGGGGCAGCATGTGAGAAGGATTTATAGCCTGTGTTAGTCCTAACCTTGGGGACCTCTAGTAGCATTAGGCCCATATAGATATAGATATAGATATAGATATATACCTGCCAGTATATTAGGGTTGAGTGCAAACTTCTATGTTAAACCCGAAACCTCAAACCTTAATAATTCCAATGGATTTGCATGAATGTGGCATGCATAATCTCCAAGGGTAGGCCCCTTGATGTGCAGAATGTCGTGCAAATCTGTTGTGTGATTTGTGAGAAGGAAACTGACAAAAACTCCTAAATTTACAATTTTTTTCACGTTTCTTTGTCCACCTGTATCTCAGAAATGTCTTTATGTTGTGGTCTGAAATTCTTAGGGTAGAAAGTCTCTGGATCACAGATGTGCTTTTTAAAGGTTTGGTGAAAAAAATATTAATCTGTTCTAAAGTTATTCAATTTCCCAATATTTCCTATGGGAAAATGAATATGTATTCAGTTATGCATATTTTGCAGCTTAATAGCTTTGCAACCCTTTAATAGAGTCACCTTCAATTTGGCATGCATAATTTCTAGGGGTAGGTCTCTGGATGTGCCGAATTTTGTGTGAATTGGATTTGTGGCTTTTGAGATACAGAGCATCAAACAATTCTAAATTTACAAGTTTTTTTACATTTCGTTGTCCACCTGTATTTCAGAAATGGCTTTAGGTAGTGATCTAAAATTGTTAGGGTAGAAAGCCATTGCCTCTCAGATGTGCCTTTTGAAGGTTTGGTGAAAGATATGAATGTGTTCAGAAGTTATTACATTTTTAATTTCCCATTATTTTCTGTGGGAAAATTTATGTCTGGCATGTAAGTTGAATTTGCGTAAGTTAGATAACCTCCACAAGATACTATTGCATTTTGTGCAAATTACATAATTCACACAAAATACAACAGTATCTTTCACAAGTTATGTAATTTACACAAAACTACAATAGTATCTTGTGCAAGTTATGTAATTTGTGCAAAATACAATGTGTTAGACCCAAATTTATGAACTTTAATAACCATGGAACAGTTTTACGGATTTGCACGAAATCTGGCGTGCATAAATCTCTAGGGGAAGGTCTCCTGATTTGCCAAACGTGGTGCGAATCGGTTTTGTGGGTTTTGAGATACAGAGCATCAAAAATTCCTAAAGTTAACATTTTTTTACATTTCTATGTCCACCTGTATCTCAGAAACAGCTTTAGGTAGTGGTTTGAAATATTCAGGGTAGAAAGCCGTTGCCTCTCAAATTTGCCATTTGAAGGTTTGGTGAAAAAATATTAATCCATTCAAAAGTTATTAAACTTTAAATTTCCTATTATTTCCTATGAGAAAATTTATATGTCTGGCAAGAAACTTGTAATTTGCATGTTACATAACTTGCACGAACCACTTTGGTTCTCAAAAACAGTAGCAGAAAAGGTCAGAGCCAAAGCTCCCACCTCTTCACACCTCGTGGACGAAGCCTATTTTTAGGTGGACTAGCTCACACCATCAAAGCCATTTCTGTCTGCCTCCAGCTGTTTGCCATTCCTGTATGAGGCAACATTATCTTTTTTTTTTAACTATTATGTGCAATTTATGTTCTCTGTTACTAAGTTTACTCAAGTAGCCTTTGCTCTGTATGACTATGATACACTAATCTGTCTACTGAAATTGTATTTATCCATATGATGGTGTTTTTAGTAATTTGTTTGCCTGTATTGTTACTTGTCATTGTATGATGTGGAACCTACGCAAAAGAGTCTTCTGACTCATAGGAAATTGTAATCCAAGAATTAAATAAATAATAAAGAAAAAGCTGGCCTTTAGGAAATATAAGGAAACGCAGCGGGATGAAGATAGGGAGGCACACCAAACTTCCCTAAAGGAAACAGGGAAGGCAGTAAGGCAGGCAAAGGCCCAAAGTGAGGAAACACTAGCATGAACAATAAAAGAAGGGGGCAAGACTTTCTATAGATACATTAGTGAAAGGAGAAAGTCCGGAAGGGGTATTGCTAAGATCAAAGGGGATAAGGGGGCATGTGAGGAGGAGGAGGACCATGTAAAAGCATCTATCCTAAATAGATATTTCTGCTCAGTATTTACTGAAGAGAAGGTAGGGTAGGGCCCACAGCTCAGCACCATGGACACAGGGGGGAGGGAGGTGTGCACTAGTCCCTTCACAAAAGAAAGGGTCCTACAAGAGCTTGATATGCTCAGGGTGGACAAGGCAATGGGACCTGATGGCATACATCCCAGGATACTAAAGGAGCTAAGGGTGGAACTAGCAGAGCCATTATCAGAACTGTTTAGTGAGTATCTGAGCACAGGAGAGGTCCCAGAAGATTGGAGAAGGGCTCATGTGATCCCGCTCCACAAGAGTGGTAGCAGGGAGGAGGCAGGGAACTACAGACCAGTCAGTCTTACCTCAGTAGTGACCAAGATTATGGAGGCACTCCTTAAGGAAAGGATAGTACAACACCTGGAATTCATAGGAACACAGGATACAAGACAGCATGGGTTTTCCAAAGGAAGGTCCTGTCAAACTAATCTCATAGATTTCTTTGACTGGGTAACCCGAGTGGTGGAACTAGGGGGGAGCAGTTGATGTCACCTACCTTGACTTCAGCAAAGTTTTCAACACTGTTCCACATAGAAGATTGATTAATAAGCTGGGTAGGCTTGGGGTGGGTCAGAAGTTGGTCAGCTGGGTGGCAAACTGGTTAGCAGGCAGAAAACAAAGAGTGATGGTAGACGGTATAGAGTCACAAGAGATGCAAGTCACAAGTGGGGTACCTCAGGGATCAGTCCTGGGGCCAGTCCTCTTCAGTATCTTCATCAGTGACATTGCAGATGGACTGGAGGGTAAGGTTTGTCTGTTTGCAGATGACACCAAGATCTGCAACAAAGTAGATGATCCTGATGGGGCGGGCAGAATAAGAAGAGATCTGGATAAACTACCAAAATGGTCAAAAGAGTGGCAACTGGGGTTTAATGCAAAGAAGTGCAAGATCATGCACATAGGGAAGAGAAACCCTGAAGCCACCTATAGGCTGGGAGGGGAGTTGCTGGCAGTCACAAGGGAAGAAAGAGACTTGGGCATCATCATCATCATCATCATCATAACCGATGACCTGAAATTATTCAAGCATGCCACTAAAGCAGTAGGTAAGGCTAGGGAGATGTTGTAGTATATTAGGAGGGGTATCACAAGTTGAAAGAAGGAGGTAACAATCCCTCTTTACAAGACATTGATTAGGCCCCATCTGGAGTACTGCGTGCAGTACTGGAGGCCACACCTTCACAAGGACATTAACCAAATTGAAGCAGTCCAGAGAAGGGCAACCAAAATGGTGCAGGGACTGCATCAGAAAACATATGAGGACAGATTAATGGAGCTCAACATGTATACCCTAGAGTAAAGGAGGGAGAGAGGTGATATGCTCGAAACATTCAAACACCTTAAGGGCATTAACAAGGTGAAAGAGTCTTAACATGTTTCAATATAAGAAAAATAGCAGGACAAGAGGACACAGCATGAGATTAGAGGGAGGCCGATTAAGGGGTAATGTGAGGAAGTTATTTTTCACAGAAAGGGTGGTGGATGCATGGAACAGCCTACCTCAGGAAGTGGTGGATATGAATATAGTGCAGGGTTTCAAACAGACATAGGATAGGCATAAGGGAGCAATACAGATGAGTATAAATAGATAAGCCATTGACAGAGCAAAGGCCGATGGCACATTCATAAGGTAGAAAAAGAAATGGGCAGATTGGATTGGCCTTGCGGTCCTTATCTGCCGTCAACTTTTGTGTTTCTATCCGCAAGATACTGTCAGGCACAAAAGTTGTTATTAGTACAAGTTATATAACTTTCACAAGATACTGTTGTATGTTGCACAGCTTATGTTATTTGAGCAATATTTGGAGTTATCATCTCTGATGACCTCAAGGCAGGGAAACAGTGTGACAAGGCAGCAGGTAAAGCAAATAGGATGCTGGGATGCATAGGCAGGGGCATCACCAGCAGAAAAAGGGAGGTCATAATTCCACTATACAAGACACTAGTGAGGCCGCACCTGGAGTACACTGTGCAGTTCTGGAGACCTTACTCACGTGGGACATAGACAGGGTAAAGAAGGTTCAGAGGAGGGCAACAAAGATGGTGCATGGATTGCATCACAAGTCCTATGAGGACAGGTTGAAGGCACTGAACATGTACTCCTGGAGGAGAGGAGGGAGAGGGGATATGATAGAGACATACAAGTATCTTACAGGGAGGAACAGGGTGCAGGAATGCATTATTTTAAGCGAAAAGATGTTCCAGGACTAGAGAGCATGGGATGAAGTTGGAGGAGGCGATTCAGAGGAAACGTGAGGAAGAATTTCTTCACAGAACGGGTGGTGGACAAGTGGAACACCCTGCCAGAGGAAGTGGTGGGGGCTGAAACAATCACGGGATTTAAGAATGCATGGGATAGACATAAAGGAATTCTGGAGGTCAGGGGTAAGGGGCAACAGACTTCCTGGAAAACATAAACTGAACTTACAAACTTAAATGGGCAGACTGGGTGGGCCATAGGCCCTTATCTGCCGACACTGTCTATGTATCTATGTATCTATGTAACATACAACAGTATCTTGCACAAATTACTTAATTTATGCAAATGGAAGTGCAAGGTCTGAAGGGCCCTGTGCTCCCACTGTAACATAAGGATGCTGTTATACTGTCACAAGTGTACCCCCCCTCCCAGGTCGCACTAAGAAATAAGCAGCTTGTTCAGTGTGTCTTCCTGGTGAAACATTTCAATTAATAAAAAGAAAACAATGAAGGGATGGGAGCGTAGGGTCCTCACACCATAAAATAAAGATACAATTATACTATCTGAAAAATTAAAGAAATCAATTGCAAACAAACTTTGTTAATGCACCATTAGGGTTGAATCATAAAAAGTAGGTAAATGCGATCTTAGGATTCCCAAGCACAAAACCCTGCCCCCATCCTCAGCTTCAAACCCGAACAGCCCACTCTCATCCTCGGCTTTCAACCCTAAGGCCCACCTCCACCCTGCAAGCAGGAACAGGTGTGAGGGGTGTATCTTGGGCACGAAACCTAATGCTCACCCCATTTCCACAGTTAATAACCTGACATGGGTACAGAATGAAACAGTGGAGTGATCATTAGGGTTCACAACTGCAAGATACACCCCTCACACCTCTTCCTGCATGCAGGGTGGAGGTGAGCCTTAGGGTTGGAAGCCTAAGATGAGGGTGGGGTGTCCAGGTTGGAAGCCTAGGGTGGGAGCAGGGTCTTATGCTTCGGAACCCTAAGATTGCATTTCCCTACTTTTTACACTTCAACCCTAATGGTGCATTAACAATGTTTTTTGCAAAGGATATATATATATATATATATATATATATATATAAATACAAATCACACATGCCCACACAATGCAAAGCATCATGGGCTGTATATGCAAATCACCACAGAATGTTATGCTGGTCCAACTTTAAGCAGAATTGCATGGTGCCGAAATGCCTCTCACACAGTTTGCAAAGGGTGCTAACAGAAGACATAGACACGTTTTTCGTCCTACCAGGACTCATCAGTATGCCTCATCTGTTTGACACCCCAGTGGAATGGCCCAGCTACCCTAAGACAGTGTCATAATTCTTTGCATTGTGTGGGCATGTGTGATTTTGTATTTTCTTGAAACTTGGCTTCCCAGCCAAATGCCCTTTGGGGTAACCCTTGCCCCTGTGTTTGTGCACAGAGGTTTTTTGTCTTTTAAATATTTTTTTTATTTTAATGGGTTCACCACAACATATCCAAGACACACTGTCTTAGGGTAGCTGGTCCATTCCACTGGGGTGTCAAACAGACGAGGCATACTGATGAGTCCTGGTAGGACGAAAAACGCACTATGTCTCCTGTTAGCACCCTTTGCAAACTGTGTGAGAGGCCTTTCGGCACCATGCAATTCTGCTTAAAGTTGGACCAGCATAACATTCTGTGGTGATTTGCATATGCAGCCCATGATGCTTTGCATTGTGTGGGTATGTGTGATTTTGTATTTTCTTGAAACTTGGCTTCCCAGCCAAATGCCCTTTGGGGTAAGCCTTGCCTCTGTGTTTGCGCACAGAGGTTCTTTGTCTCTTTTATATATATATATATATATGTATGTGTGTGTGGGTGTATGTATGTGTGTGTAGGAATTAGTAATTTGGCTCAGAGGTGGCTGTTATATCCATAATTTTTTGATGAAATGTATTGTGGTTATGGACCATCAATAAGTCAAATCAATCAATCAATGTTTTTTTTTTTTGTTTTTTTATCCCTGCCTACCGGGCATGTTCCATCCACTCCTTTGGGCAGCCAGTCCTGCCATTGCCTCTGCCGCAGACCCACCATCCTGCTGCTCCAACACTCCGCTGACCCGGCGTATTCCTTTACCTAGGGGGCCTCCCTGCCCCTGAGAGGGTGACGGGGAGGGGAGTATACAGTGCCTGAGCACTCTCTTGCTTCTGGGTGGAGCGTGGATACTGCAGCCCTGGATACTTCGCGGCAGAGAGGCACGGGGTGGTGGGGCTACTGTCATCCAGTCGGAGACGTGCCATCTTTCACGTTTTTCTAGAGAGCCCACATTGCGACGCTCCTTGTAGTGCCTCCGGTCTCCACCAGGGGCCACTACAGAGCAAAGCACTTTCCCTAACCCACCCCAGGAGAGGAGAGCAGTCCTCTGGATGCTCAATCCTCTCCTCCCCAGCCAGCCCCTGGCGACCTGAGTCTGTTCCCAAACCCAGGTCACCGGCGTGGTTCGAGGTGTGGCATCCAGCGTCTCAACCCTCTGCACCACCGGGCCGGCAATCAATCACTTTTTAACTATACATAACTGGAACAATGCATATATTCTTGGAAAAGTCTTTTGTTACCTTTATGTAGCTCTGATTATAGTAATATTTGTATTGTATTGTGATTTTTAATGTACAGGCTACAACATCCTAAATGAACAATTGTTATTGCTGTCTGAGAAGGAGGAAGAACTCCCATATATTGATGTGAAGGTGGAAGAGAGGAATGACAAACTTCCTTGTGTTAATGTGAAGGTGGAAGAGTCTGCGGGGCAGAAGTATCACTTTGAAGTGATTCCCACTAGTAAGTGTCATAGATGGCTAGATAATGTGTTTATATGGGACTTTTTTCTGGAAGTTGGGGGAAAAAATGAAAAAAAAATGTAGAGTTGGAAGGGAATGGAATATAGAATTGCAAGTAGGTTATAAAGTAACCCTTGCGGGTTTTTTGCCTTTAGCTTTTTTTAGGGGGAAGGGGCTCACTGTGTCCCAAACCTGCAAGACCAACTTAGGGCTCTGGTTCATTTCATTTAGGGTGTGATACAGATGTAGCACACTGATGAGTCCTGGCTAGGACAAAACACATGTCTGTGTCTTCTGTTTTCACCCTTTGCAGATTGTGTGAGAGGTCCTTTGGCACCATGCATTCTTGCTTAAAACTGAACCAAACTAAAATGTCAGGGTGATCATCATATACTGTACATCCAGTGATGCTTTGCACTATGGGAGTATGTGTGCTTTTGTATTTCTTTGAAAACTGGCTTTATTGCCAATGCTCTTTGGGGGTAACCCTTGCACTGAGTTGTTTATTTGTTTTTGGTTTTTGTCTGTGAAGTCAGAAAGCTTGAAAAGAGTCTAGTCAGTGAGTATTTTAGAAAGAAACATGTCAGTGTTATAATTGATATGAGATTATATTGATAACTGGTTGACATGACAGAAGATTGGAGTCACACGGGGCTCGATTTTCAAAGCCCCGAGAATGCCACAAGCCCCAGATGTGCCGAGCAAGTGGAGCTTGCTGCTTGTGGCATTCTGCTGGCTAGCAAGTGGGATTTTCTATCCTGAGCACCAAATGCTGCAAGTTAGAGCAGCTTTGTCCTGGTCTATCTTATGCCATTTGCAGGACCTGTTTTATGGGGTCTGCACCAAATGATTGCACACTGCAAATGATCAAAGGCATTTGAAAATATTTCCAGCATGTCCCAAAACATTACCTTTCCCAGAATAGGTTGAACTAATCTTTGGCTAACATGAGCATTCCGAGTGATTATCTGGGTGCTTCATCATTTGTTCAGCAGCTGCTTGTTTTACTCAAACATGAACGGTATTCTCAGTGGATGCTTCCAGACCAGCATCGCCAGGAAATGGTGGGTCATGACTTGTGCAGCACTGTTCTTTAAAGATGGGTGCAAGTAGTTTACAGGGTGAAGAGAACATGGTGGGAAACTGAGCAGAACAGGCTTTGTGATGCCCCACCTGGACACCTTTACCCACCCTTCCACTCCAGCTGGTAAAGCAATTCTGGATATAGAAACATAGAATCTGTTGTTGGACAAGGACAATACTGCCCACCTAGTCTGCCCATTTCCTTACTGCTGCTGTCCCAGATCCTATTTGATCTGCAGATCACCTGCTCTGCTCATCTCCAAGGTACCCTTATGTCTGTCCATGCACTCTTGAACCCCCATATTGTTTTTGCCCCCACAATTTCTGCTGGAAGGCTGTTCCATGGCTCCACCACCCTTTCAGTGAAAAAATATTTCCTAACATTACCCCTGAGCCTTCCAGCCCTCAGCCTCATATCTTGCCCCCTTGTTCTTATGCAGAGTTAGTTTTCTCTGAAATATGCTTTCCACCTGTACCCTGTTTATTCCCCTAAGGTACTTCAAAGTTTCTATCATATCTCCCCTTTCCCTTCTTTCCTCCAGTGAATAGATATTAAAGCCCTTAAGTCTTTCCTCGTAGGGCTTCTGGTGCAGTTCATGTGCCATCTTCACTGCCCTTATCTGGACTGCCTCTAATTTGTCAATGTCCTTCCAGAGATGTGATCTTCCGAACTGGACACAGTACTCCAGCTGTGGCCTTGGTACAGTGGCATCACCACCTCTTTCCTCCTGCTTGTTGTGCCCCTCCCTGTGCACCCCAGCATTCTGTTTGCTCTGCCCCACTGCCTTTTCACACTGTTTGGTCACCTTCAGGTTGTCAGGTGTGATAACCCCCAGGTCTCTCTCCTGACTTGTAGTGTCCAGAATTCCCCCACCTATCCTTGCTCCTCCTTTGGATTCCTGTGACCCAGGTGCATGATCTTTTACTTTTTAGCACTGAAACTCAACTGTCAGACACCCTACCACTCCTCTAATAGGTTTAGGTCCTTTTTCATTTTTTCCACCCCATCTGGTGTGTCCACTGTGTTGCAGATCTTGGTGTCATCTGTGAAGAGGCACACCTTTCCCTCCCGATGCTCTGCAGTGTCACTAATGAAGACATTGAATACGGCTGACCCCAGCACCAACCCCTGTGACACCCTGGTGGTCACCTCCATCTCATCAGATATCATGCCATTTACCACTGCCCTCTGTGTCCTGTCCCTTAGCCAGTTTCCAACCCACTTTGCTACAGTAGGACCCACTCCCAGGCTCCTCAATTTATTAAGCAATCTCCTATACAGGACGGTGTTAAAGGCTTGCTGAAGTCCAGTAAGGCCACATCCACCCTGATCTACCTTCCTGGTTACTTAGTCAAAGAGATCTGTAACACTCATCTGACCTTCCCACTGAGAATCCATGCTGCCTTGGATCCTGTGCCTCACTATCCTCCAGAAACTTCACAATCCTCTCCTTAAGTAAGGACTCCATTAATTTTCCCACTACTTGGGTCAGGCTTACAGGCCTGTAATTGCCTGCCTCTTCTCTGCTTCCACTCTTGTGGAGAGGGACCACATCTGCCCTCCTCCAGTCCTCAGGCACCTCCCCCCCTTCTCCAGTGATGCATTGAAAAGGGCAGCCAGTGGTTCCATCAGCACTTCTGAGTTCCTTTAGTACTTTGGGGTGGATCCCATCTGGCCCCATTGCCTTACCTTTTTTTATTTTCCCGAGTTCTTCTAGGACTCTCTTCACCATGAATGGGCTGGTGTCTACCTACTTCCCCTGAATGCCCCTCTTAATGAGTCTCTGTCCCTCACCCTCCCCTCCTTTGGTGAATGCTGAGCAAAAGTACTTGTTCAGTATCTTAACCTTTTTTTTAGGTTGTCCCCCACCCTTTCTCCTCCTTCCTTCTTGAGGGTTCTGTGTTATAATGGGGGGGGGAAGCGACGAAGCGACGTTCAATATAGCAAATGCATTTTAGCGAAAGACTATTTAGCGACTGTACAAATCATCGCTGCTGTCAATACAGCGAAAATTCTGCTTACCATTCTAGTGCCATAATTCCTCATAAAAAAGTGTGTGAGCTCTGCTGTTCTACTAAAAAAACACTTTGCTTTTCAACTGTTGCACTAGCAACACACATTTAATGTTCAACGCACGTTCTGCCAGTCATAGTCAAGTAATCTCACCCATTCGCTACAATTGGTCGGATTCATGTTAAATGGACAGGTTTACTTCCACATTGTTAGTTTATGGACACCAAAACTAAACAGCAGGATGTCATTTCAATACGTGACTAGCCAGAAAGGTAAGCCTTTGGTGTTGTTTTCTGGCTTCTTATTTCATAAGGATAAAGAACGAGGTGACAAAGTGTATTGGCGCTGTGCTGAATATCACAAGCACAAATGTCTAGCGAGTTTGCATACTTCTGGGGAAACTAGTTGCATCCATTTCTGAGCATAATCATGTTGCTGATGCTGGCAATGTTGGTGCTCGACAGGTTATGGCTAACATAAGGTCTCGAGCCCGCAGTACAGTAGAGACCACGTTGCAGGTTGTTGTCGGATGTACAGCCAATGCTCCAGATGCAGTCAGTGGTAGGCTGCCTGGAATTAGTCTTATTAAATGCACAGTACAGCGCATAAGGTAGCAGGAAAGGGGGTGTCCTGCAACACCAGCCTCTGCTGAAGCACTTGTGTTACCCCATAAATTCACCATATTAAGCACAAGGGAATGCTTTTTAGTTTATGACAGTGGCCCAGAAAAGACGGGGGCCCAGATATTCCAAAAAGGGTTGCGCCATGCTTGTGAGGGTTACGCGTACATGAAGTCAAAAATCGCCATTCTGTGATATTCAGCAGGAGGCAGTTGCGCCACTGACAACAGGTTGCGCAAAGAGCAATGCAAATGAATGCATGCTCAACAGGAGGGGAGGAACCATGCATAACCTGCGCACCCGATATTCAGTCGGGTTGCGCAGAGTTGTGCATGTGCAACCCCCATCCTGTGCCTGCACAACCTTGAGCCAAAAAAAAAGGATCAAGTTGAGGGCCACCCACAGGTGAGCTGCTGTATTGCAGGGTGCAACACAGCAGCTGCCACCCCTGGCTGGCCCCCAACTTGGTCCCTGTGCCCCCCCACCAGCCCGATCGCGGGCATAAAGTAACATGACCCCTCCACACATCTCCCGAAGCCCGATTGCGGGCAATAAAGTATCATGAACCCACCCCCACATCTCCCGAAGCCCGATCGCGGGCAATAAAGTATCATGAACCCCTGCCCACACATCTCCCAAAGCCCGATCGCGGGCATACAGTAACATCCCCCCACACACAGCTCCGAAGCCCGATCGCGGGCATACAGTAACATCCTCCCCCCACACACAGCTCCCGAAGCCCGATCGTGAGCATACAGTAACATCCTCCCCCACACAGCTCGAAGCCCGATCGCGGGCTTAACCAAGTATCAACCCCCACCAGTGCCCGATCGTGGGCAGAATGCAAAAGCCCCCAACCGAATATCTCCCTGGTGGTCAGTGGACCATAATGCCCGATCGCGGGCAGAATATCAGATTACAACCCCCCAACATCTCCCTGGTGTCTAGTGTCCCCCACCCACCCACGAAGCCCTCCACCCGCTCCTCCCCGGCAGCTGGCGGGCGGCAGCATCCACCCGCCTGCGCCCGGCGCCGCCGACTGACTGTCCAGTAGGGCTGCGCCCATTGGTGCAGAGCTACAGCCAACCACTTGTCTATGTCTTTGCAGAGATGGGTCTCCTGAACTGCACATAGTACTCCAGATGGGTCTCACCTGTCTGTACAGAGGAAGCAACTTTCTGTTTTCACTATTGATGCCTCCCTATGTGTCCCAGTATCCTTCAGCCTCCTTACTGCTTTCTCATTGTTGTCACCTTAGGTCATCTGATATAATTACCCTGGGTCCTTCCATTTCTACTGTTGCCGTATTCACCTCTATTGTGTACTTTCCTGGTTTTTGTTTCAGGTGCATTTCTTGCACTTCTTTGCACTGAATCTGAGCTGCCATATTTAACCATTCCTCCAACCTTGCCAAGTCCTTCATCATTTCCGCCCATCTTGTGTATCAACCCTTCTGTAGATTTTGTCGTCTGCAAAGACATACTTTTCCTTCCAGTTCCTCTGCAATGTCACTTATAAAGACATTAAAAGGACCGGTGCTAGTATTAACCTCACGTGGTACCCCGCTAGTAAACCCTCCTTTTCTTTCACTGTGGACCCTTTTACTACTATCCTTGTGTCCTGTTGTCTAGCTAATTTTTATCCAGGCTACTACCTTGAACCCACTCCAAGGCTGGCTAACTTGTGTGTTAATCCTTTGTGTGTGACTGTATCAAATGCCTTGCTAAATTTAGGTAGGCCATGTCCACAGCCCTCCCTGATCTACTACTTTGGTCACCCAGTCAAAGAAATCTATTAGATTATAGATATGACCTTCCCATTGTGAATCCATGCTGCCTTGGGTCCTGTGCCCACTGGCCTCTAGGTACTCAACAATTTTTTCCTTCAGAAGTGATTCCATCATTTTCCTACCACTGAGGTCAAACTAATCTGGTCTATAGTTTCCTGCCTCTGTCCTGCTCCCACTTTGTGAAGAGGAATCACATCCGCCTCCTCCAGTCCTCAGGTACCACCCCTATCCTCCCATGATTTGTTAAAGACAGTAGTCAGCGGTGTCACTAGTTCTACCCTTAGTTCTTTTAGAATTTTGGGTGAATCCTATCAGGCCTCATTGCTTGTCCACCTTCAATTTATTAGTTCTTCTAGAACCCTTTATTCTGTAAATGGACTGTATCGACTTCTGCCTTCTTCAGAGTGTTTCTCTTGTTTGTTTTAGGTACTCCCTCCTCTTCCTTTGTGAACACTGAGCAGAAGTATCTCGCTCAGTATCCCTGCTTTTTCACTGTCACCATCTGCCCACATCTCCTCCCTTTATTAAGCTTCAGTATCCCTCCCATGGTCTTTTCTTGTTCCCTAATGTACCTATAAAAGGTCTTATCCCTTCCTAACAGAGTTGGCTATCCTTTCCTCGTTTGCGCTTTGTATTCTGACTGCCTCTCTCCGGCCTCTTTCTGCTTTAACTGATAATGTTCTCTGTCCTGCTCCTTCTGTGTTTCTTATATTTCCTAAATGCTATCCTTTTCCTTAACCTTCCCTGCCACCTTTTTAGAACCATAGAGGTTTTTTCCTTCATTGTGTTTTGTTGATTTGCTTTACACAGCGGCTTGTTGCCTCTGTGATGGCTGTTTTGATTACTACCCATTGTTCCTCCACCTCCTTCTTGCCTGTTTGCTAGTGCTTTTCTGAGGCACCTCTCATTTTCCCAAAGTCATCTCCTAAAGTCCAATACTCTTGCCTTGTATGGCTTTGATTGTATGGCTGTGTTTATCGTGAACTACAATGTTTGGTGGTGCTTGTTCCCAGATGGCTACCCACTTCTAAATCTGAGAGTCCTTCTCCGTCCCCATTTGAGAGTACCAGGTCTAAGATTGCTCCCTCCCGAGTGGGTTCCAATACTAGCTGTCTGAGGCATGCCCCTTGTAGGGCATCAAGAATGACCCTGCTCTTGGATGTGCCTGCAGCAAAGGTACTCCAGTTAACATCTGGCATATTCAGGTCCCCCATCAACAATATCTCCCCTTTTTCTGCCATTCTAAGGATGCCTTCCATTATTTCCTTGTCCATTACAACCCCCATGCAGATTGTGGTGCCATTTCCTGTCCCTAGGGTGACCCAGAGTACCTCATCTGCTCCCTGTTTACTCTTTAGTTCTGTTGCTTTGATCCCTTCTTATATAGAGAGCTACTCCTCCTCCCTCTTTACCCTCCTGTCCCTCCTGTAGATGTGTATCCTGTATGTTGACATCCCAGTCATGGTTCTCTGTGTACCATGTTTCTGTGACTGCCTCACTATCCAGACAACCCTTCCATCAAGGCCACTAGTTCAGGGAGTTTGGTTACACAGATGATGAGCATTGGTACTCATCACCCTTACTTTTTGATGGCCTTACCCCCTTTTAGCCCCATCCCTGTCCTTACTGCCTTTGCCTTTTTACATTTACCTCTGTCCTGCTCCCCTAATGACTTCTCTACCTTGGTGTTTACCTCACTAATTACCGTGAGTTTTGTGGGGGAAGTGGCTGGGATTTCTGCCCTTTCAGTGCCTCCTCAGCTAGTTTAAATGTTTGCCGCTAATGAAGCATTTGAAACCTCACCTTAGGATCGTGGTTCTCCCTGACAGATGCAGCTCATAGAAACATAGACTTTGACGGCACATAAGGACCGCTTTGGACCATCTAGTTCGCCCATTTCTCTACCCTATAGATAGGCCACAGATCCTAGTTAACCAACAGCCTATTTCTTCCTACCTCCCACAAGAACTGCCTTATGTCTGGTCCACGATTCTGAATTCTCCCACAGTTTAGACCCCACAACCTCCTCAGGAAGGTTGTTCCATGCATCCACTACCCTCTCAGAAATAATACTTCTCACATTGCCCCTGAACCACCCCCATCTTTAAATTGTGTCCCCTTGTTCTGTAACGCCTTTTCTGAAAGATGCTACCTCTGGACTTTTGTTGATTCCACTGAGGTACTTAAAAGTTTCTATCATGTCCCCCTCCCTTCTTTTCCTCAAGGGTATACATATTAAGCTCCTTCAGCCTCCTCCTCATACGGCTTCTCTGCAGACCCTGTACCATTTTAGTTGCCCTCTCTGGACTGCCTCTATCCTGTCTCATGTCCTTGTGGAGATGGGTCCCAGAACTGGCAGCAGTAATTAGATGGGTCTTACTAACTGTCTGTACAGAGGGATAACAACTTCCTGTTTTCTGCTGCTGATGCCTCCTTATGCATCCCAGTATACCTCCAGCCCTCCCTACTGCCTCTCTCACATTGCTTGCAACCTAAGGTCATCTGATATGATTACCCCAGGTCCTTTCCATTTTTGTTGTTGTTACTATTCCCCCATTGTGTATTCTTCCCTGGGTTCTTGTTTCCTGGGTATTATTTTGCACTTTTGCATTGAATCCTAGCTGCCATACTTGACCATTCCTCCAACCTTGCTGAAGTCCTTCTCATCCTTTCCATGCTCCTTGTGTTCAACCCTGTTGCAGATCTTTGTGTCATCTGCAAAGAGGCTACTTTTCTTCCAGTCCTCTGCAATGTCACTTATGAAGACATTAAAAGGACTGACCCACATTGAACTCCTGCGTAATTTCACTAGAAACCCTTTCTTCAGAGTGGACTCCATTTGCAATTACCTTCTGTGTCCTGTTGTTCAGCCAATGTTTTACCCAGGCTACCACCCTGGGACCCACTCCAAGGCTGGTTAATTTGACTAAATCTTTTGTGTGGGACTGTGTCAAATGCCTTGCTAAATTCTAGGTAGGCCATGTCCACAGCCCTCCTGGGTCTACTACTTTTACCCAGTCAAAGAAATTTATTAGACTGCCTGATATGACCTTCCCGCTGAACCCATGCTGCCTTGGGTCCCAGCCCCACTGGCCTCTAGGTACTCAACTATTTCTTTCCTTCAGAAGTGACTCCATCACTTTCCCTACCACAGAGGTCAAAACTGACAGGTCTGTAGTTTCCTGCCTCTGTCTTGGTCCCACTTTTGTGAAGGGAATCACATCCGCCTTCCTCCAGTCCTCGGGTACCACACCTTCCTCCCATGATTTTTAAAAAGAGTAGCCAGTGGTTTCACTAGTTCTCCCTTAATTTTTAGAATTCTGGGTGAATTCCATCAGGCCCCATTGCTTGTCCACCTTCAGTTTTAGGAGTTCTGCAGAACCCTTTCTTCAGTGAAAGGACTGGGATCGACCTCCTATCAAGAGTGCTTCTGTTAATTGGATTAGGCACTTCCTCCTCTTTTGTGAATACTGAGCAGAAATATTCGCTCAGTATCCTGCTTTTCACTGTCCCCTCTGCCCACCCAACTGCTCATTCTATTCAGCCTCACTATCCCTCCTTTGTCTTTTCTGCTACCGCTGATGTACTTATAAAAGGTTTTATCCTCTCTTAACCGAGTGGCTGTCTTTTCCTCAGATTGGGTCTTGCTGTTCTGACTTCCTCTCCTGCTTCCTTCTGCTCTTAACTGGTACAGCTCTTGTCCTGCTCCTTCTGTGTTTCCTTTATACTTGGTATGCTATTCTATTTCTTCCTGACTTTCACAGCCACCTCTTTGAGAACCATAGTGGCTTTTTTTTTCTCATTTTGATTTGTTTATTTGTTTCACACAAAGGCTTTTGTTGCTCTATGATGGCAGTTTGATGATTCCCATTGTTGCTCCACACCTTCTAGCCTGTTTGCTAGTGCTTTCTGAGGCACTCTCCATCTTGCCAAAGTCAGCCCTCCTGAAGTCCAGCACTCACTTTTGTATGGCTTGACTTGTAGCTGAGTTTAACGTGAACTAAACTGTTTGATGGTCACTTGTTCAGATGGCAACCCACTTCTAGATTTGAGATCCTCTCACTGCCCTGTTTGAGAGTACGAGGTGTAAGATTGTCCCTCACGAGTGTGGTTCCGAGACTAGCTGTCTGAGGCTCCTGCCACCTGTAGGGCATCAAGAATGGCTCCTGCTCTTGATGGGGCTGCAGCAAATGTGTTCCTGTTAACATCTGGCATATTCAGGTCTCCCATCAACAGTATCTCCTCTTTCTGCCATTTCAAGAAAATGCCTCTATCATATCCTTGTTCATTCCTCCTGACATGGGGGCTGTACACAACCCCAAAGCGGATTGTGGTTCTCTTCCAGTCTCCAAGGTGACCCACAGTGCCTCCTCTCTCCCTGTTTACTCTTTTGTTCAGTTGCTTTTATCCTTCCCTTTACAGAGAGCTACTCCTCCCCTCTCTCCCCTGCCTGTCTCTCCTGTGGTTATGTACCCTGGTATGTTAACATCCCAGTCATGATTCTCTGTGTACCATGTTTCTGTGACTGCTACGATATCCAGGCATCCTCTTCCATCAAGGCCACCAGCTCAGGAAGCACTGGTAGAGGTCTGCATCCCTCCACGTGGCTCCCCAGTCCCCAATGAAGTCAAAACCCTGAGCTCCACACCAGTTTTTCAACCATTCATTGAATTCCCTGGTGAGAAGCACCCTAGCATCACCCTTGCCATAGACAGGCAGCAACTCCGAGAAGGTTAACGTATGCGCTACGTGTCTAAGGCCCCTCCCCAACTCTACAAACTCCTCTTGCACTGCTCTGATCCCATTCCTAGCCAGGTCATTTGTCCCTAGGTGGACAATGACATCCAGCTTTCTCCCTCAGGCACGTGCGCCCACGATCCTGAGGATTCACTTCCTGTCCCTCTGCGTGGAAGCCAGGCACCACTTACCTCCTCCCTTCCTCCCCCACTCTACCTCTGATGATTGAGTCCCACCAGAGTAGCTTCTCCCTGTGGGGTCCCATGCCTCCTCCTGTGGATCTCCTTAGAAAGGTTCCAGCATCCTCCTTGGTTCCACTGCAGGTGCCTCCATAGAGGAACCACTATCCACCAGAAGAGTGTGATGAACTGTGGAGAGGTACAGCTGGAGGGATGCACTCTGTTCCACCACCCTCTCCCTCCCTGAGCCCACCCTGGTCCAGCCTCTCCTCTTTTCTGGCAACCTCTGAGGTAGTGACATTGGCCTAGGTGGTCCCTGAGTGGGGGAGGAGGTTTCACAAATCCTAGCCAGGTCAGCCTGGAGACGGGCAGCCTCCTCCCTCTGATCAGAGAGGTGCCTGCAAAGAGGGCAGCATCGCAGCCTCCAGAATATCTCCCGGAACACTGCTACCCCACAGCCATTGCACTGCACCACTCCTATCATGTCTTATTTTGTGTTCCCTCTTCTGTTTCTCTGTATGCTTACCCTCTCCTCTACAACTCTCACCCTTCCTGTTCTGGGACAGCAACTTCCTATATTCTTCAGTAGCCTTCTTCTTTGCTCAGTGTCAGACCACCAGCAGCTGGGGGAGAGCTGTTACTTTTTCTTTAGGGTGACTCAAACTAATGTTTCTATGATCCTTCCTTCCACTGCCAAACAGGAAGTTCCTGTTGTCAATCAAATCCAGTGGCTATAAAAAGAACTGGCTTAGGTGAGGGGATGGAGGGCAATTAGTAAGAAAAAAGTCTAGCAACAGGAGTTGTAATTGGAGTCACCTGCTTTTTATATTGTCTCAAGCCACACCCCTAAGTAAGCTCTCTCCTCCTATCACTGATTTAGCAGAAGTTGATACAGTACCCGTCCCAGCACAGAACACACTGACTTTCTTTTCTTTTTTAACCCTAAATGAGACCCCTTCTACTTCTAATAAAGTATCTGTCTGCTTAATCTCAACATACACTGACTCCTGCTGAGATAGAAATGTTAAATTAGTAAGAAAATGGTAGCTTCTTTTAGTTTGCTGCTTTCTGCTCTACAAGCAAGATTTCTGTCTTCCAAAGGCTAGCAACAGGAAGTTGTAATTGAGTCACCTGCTTTTATATTGTCTAAGTCACACCCCAAGTAAGCTTCCTCCTCCTACTGATTTAGCAAAGTAGTTGGATACAGTACCCTTCCCAGCACAGAACACACACTAACTTTCTTTCTTTTCTTTTTTTAACCCTAAATAAGACCCCTTCTACTTCTAATAAAGTATACGTCTGCTTAATTTCAACAGACACTGACTCCTGCTAAGATAGAAGTGTTAAATTAGTAAGAAAATGGTAGCTTCTTCTAGTTAGTTGCTTTCTGCTCTACAAACAAGATTTCTGTCTTCCAAAGGCTAGCAACAGGAAGTTGTAATTGGAGTCACCTGCTTTTATATTGTCTAAGCCACACCCCCAATTAAGCTCTCTCTCTCCTCCTACTGATACAGCAAAGTAAGTTGATACAGTATCCTTCCCAGCACAGAACACACACACTGATTTTCTTTTCTTTTTGTTAACCCTAAATAAGACCCCTTCTACTTCTAATAAAGTATCTGCCTGCTTAATCTCAACAGACACTGACTCCTGCTGAGATAGAAGTGTTAAATTAATAAGAAAATGGTAGCTTCTTTTAGTTGGGGCAAAATGGAGATAGGCTGGTAGTTCATGTGTAGGGCCCGGTCCCCACTTTTGTGGATCGGAGTAACAGTTGCAGTTTTCCATCTATCTGGGGACTGACTGAGGCTTAGGGAGAGGTTGAAAATTTTTGTTAGAGGGTTTAGTACTTCTTCAAGAGTGAGGGATAACAGTTTAAGGTCAAGTGTGTCCCCACTTATTTGGGTCTTGGCAATTGCTTTATTAATGTATGTGTGGACATCATGCATCTTGACTGCCTTGAAGTAGAAGGGTGGGTAATTAGAAGAAGGGGGTGGACTGGTGGCATGTGCAGTGGCGTCATCATTGTTGAAAAGTCAGGGGAGAACACTGTTGAGGTCAGTGAAGGCTGTATTGAAGGTATTTTATAGTTATGGTCCAGGATAGTAGCCCCATCAAATTCAGCATATGGGAGTTTAGGGTTGTTTCAGTAACTTCTTTAATAGTTCCAAAAAGATTTGCCATGTCCCCAGGTATTTGTGAGAGCTTCATTATAATAGAGGCTTTTCATTAGTCGAATGGATTTTGTGCAGGCATTACGAGCACATTTGTAGTTCTGGATGTCAGCTTGCATTCCTAAGGCCCGTGTCTTCATCCAGAGATAGTCCCTGGCTTTTAGTTAAGCAAGTAGTTCAGCAGAGAGCCATGGGTTGCAAAGACCTTTGACTTTGCAATTTTTGAAGGGGGCAAAGGAGTCACAGGTGGAATTAAAGACGCTAATGAAAAATTCCAGGGCAGAGTTGACATCAGTAGCGTTGTAAATAGGAGACCAATCTTGTTGTCTGAGGTGGGTTTTAAGGCATTTCAGCTGCCCTTTGGGGAGAACTCTACTGGAGATGAGTAAGGGCAGAGACATGCTGAATTTGTTAGACCATTTGCAGATGACTGACGAGTGGTTACTTATTGCATCAGGGAGGATGAAGATGTTTGAGATGCGAGTTGGATGGCTAGTTAGTACCCAATCTAGAAGGGTACTAGTGCCAGTTTTATAGTTGTGCTGAGTGGGGGAGTTGACTAGCTGAGAAAGGTTGATGGCAGAGATCGCATCCTTGATACCCCCTATATCTGGCACCAGCCAGTTAATGTTGAAGTCACCCAACAGGATTGTCTCAGAGCCAGGGGGGGAGGGTTTATATGAGGTCTAGGACAGCACTGATACCTATGCCTTGTTCTCTAGGGGGGATGTACACTGCGGCAACTGTCAGGGCTTTGTTATGGGCCCCTTGAATGATTTTGACAGGTAGAATATGTGCAGATGTATTTGAGACTGTGGATTCTATATAGTGACCCATGAGAGGCTCTTTCAGGTACATTGCACAGCCCCCACCTCTTTTTGTCTTTCTTTCAAGTCAAAGGACGCTATAGCCTGGTAGGGCAATAGACATGTCCAGGATTTTTGGAGAGAGCCAGGTTTCAACAACTGTGAGTATATCCAGATTATGAAGGTTGGCAAATACTTGCAGTGTGTCAAGTTTAGGGAGTAGGCTGCAGATGTTGATTGTTGCAAGGGTGAGAGACCCTGTCCGCTTTACTTGGGTGGTTGAGTGGGTGGTCATAGGGTAAGGATTGGGGTGGATATTACCAGATAGCAGGAGGAGGAGCAGCAGCATCTTTAGAGTGCACCAACATATATGTCTGGAAGGGAGTTTGACTGCTTTGATTGTGAGTGTAGGCAGAGGTGATGTCTTTGGCTCCAGAGGGATGAAGTATGTGCCAGGGATGGGATGGCAATCGATTGGGCCAGTCTCCCCCAGTCATGCTTATTTAAGTGCTTGTACATATATGAAATAAACATAATAAACACAGCAGAACAGTCTAGTTAATAAAATCCCACAATTAAAACTCCATAGAGTACAATGGCAGCCTAAAGGTCTGAGTATGCCAGACTAAATAAATTTGTTTTAAGTGCAGTTTTAAAACTCTGGACAGTCAGGCACTCTCGCACCCAGCAAGGTAGAGAATTCCACAGGGTCAGGCCCACAAAACAAAAAGACCGGGCCCCAGATGTCTTTAAATGGACCCTGTGAATCTTTAGCAATCCCTCGTTAGTGGATCGGAGAGGGCAGAGGGAACAGTAAAGGCGAAGGAGATCTTGCAAGTAACTAGGTCCCTGATCATGTAGGGCTTTATAGGTCAGCAAACTGACCTTGAAGGTGATCTGCCACTGTACTGGCAGCCAGTGCAGTCCGTGGAGCACAGTCATTGTATGACTGGTCCTAGAAGTACCAGTCAATAGCCTGGCTGCCGCATTCTGCACTAGCTGCAAGTGGTGGATATTAACCCCCAGTAGCCCTAGGTAAAGGGTGTTGCAGTAGTCAAGGCAGGAAATAACGAAGGTGTGGACCAATGTTGGAAGATCTTCAGGAGGAACCAGATGTTTCACCTGGGCGATATTCCTCAGATGGTAAAAAGAAGTTTTGACAACTGCCAACACTTGAGATTTAAGGGTCGGGCCATTGTCGATACTAACATCCAGGTTCCACACTTGGTCTGAGGTAGTCAGCTGAACCCTCTTGAGCCATAGTCCAAAGGGTAGTCCTGCCAACAAACCCACCTCCCGACGATGTGGGTCCACAACCAGCACCTCAGTTTTAGCCGGGTTCAACCATAGCCAGCTCGCACTCATCCAGTCTTGGATCTCAGCTAGACGGTTGTTAAATACCGAAAGGAACACATCCTGACTGGGTACAAAGGACATGTACAGCTGAGTATCATCTGCATAGCAGTGAAAACTCAGACTGTACCACCTAATAATCTCTCCTAACGGCAGCATATACACTGCAAACAACATGGGTGACAAAATGGAGTCCTGCAGCACCCCGCAGGATAGGGGGAGAAGGACTGAGGAATAAATCCCAGACACCACTCTTTGATTCCTACCCTTGAGGAAAGATCGAAACCACCTGAGGACCATACCAGGCAGTCTACAGATGAACTGCAGGTGCTTTAACAGCACACCATGGTCTACAGTGTCAAATGCTGCAGAGAGATCAAGGAGGATCAAGATGGAACGGGCCTTCCGATCTCTCGCTATTTAGTCATTTAGTACCCGGACAAGGGCCATCTCAGTACTATGTCTCTTTCTGAATCCTGATTGGAGAGAATTATAGACATTGTGGCTGGTCAAATGATCATCCAGTTGCGACGCAACCACTTTCTCAATAACCTTACCCACAAAGGGTAGGTTAGAGACAGGTCTATAATATGCCAGACAGTCCGGGTCAAGAGAGGGCTTTTTAAGGAAGGACCAAACAACCACCTCCTTCAGGGGATCTGGGAAGATCCTCCTCTCCAATGACCTCGGCTAGGACCAGGCCAATCTCATCCACACATCCTACCAGAAGGCATGTAGGGCCTGGATCCAAACTACAGCAGGTTGGTCGCAATGTCTGGATGACCATCACAATGTCAGTGACTGCAGGTCAGCTAAAGTCAGACTAGGTAAACTGGCTGCCCAACATCTCATGCTGACCACCGCAGCTCCCTTTAGAGGGAGCCAGACAGATGCTGGATCTGATTATGGCAACCTTATCTGCGAAGAACTGAGCAAACTCATCACACCGCTCTTGTGAAAAAGCTCCTCCAGGCTGGAGACAGATTAGATTGCACAATCTGTCCACTGTCCAGAAGAGCTGAGCTGGTCGGTTCTGTGCAGCAGTAATCTCCCTGGACAGGAATTCTGCCTTCTTACAGGTGATTGCTGATTTATAGATCACATAATGGTCCATCAATCTAAGTCTGTCACACTTCAGGCCCGGTTTCTGCCAGCTTCTTTCTAGCCTTTGTCCCACTCTTCTCAACTCATTCAAGGTCTCATCAAACCAAGGAGACCTGGAATGAAGGGTGAGGGGGCGAACGCAAACAGGAGCTATGGAATCCAGGGCACCACTACCGCCTTATTAAAGGCGAGTACTAGATCCCCTGGATCCACACATTTACTTAGTATACCTGATAGATCCAGCACCATCATTAGGTCATCTGGGATGACACCCCTCAAAGGGCAGTACCAAACCATTTCCTTTGGGGCAGGCCTACTGGGGGAGCCAAGAAACTGAACCCAATGGTATGATGGTCAGACCACCCGACTGGCTCCACCACCAAATCAGATATCTCCATCCCCTGGAGAAACACGAAGTCCAATGAATGACCACCAATATGGGTTGAGGAAGTAACAACCTGTGTAAGGCCCAATGAACTCATTAGCTGGAGGAAGTCTTGACCAAATTGCGAAAGTTCATCATCGACCCAGGCACTGAAATCCCTCAGGATCAACATCTGGGGGATCCCAATACCAGGTTGACAATGAAGTCTGCAACATCCAGCAGGAAAATTTTCCCATCTCCTGGTGGACAGTAGATGAGAACAATCATGTTCCCTACACCTTCACCAATGATACAGTCAAAGGAGTTGGTGGTCCCCACTGGAACCTCCACAAGGTTCAGTTCCAATCTAAAACAGATGGCTACAACTCCGCCCCTATGATCCATCCTTGGGCAGTGTATTTCCTAGTACCCAGCCGGAATTGCTGAAGCCAACACTGGATCAGAATTGTCATCCAGCTACTGTAGGTCTTGGTGATGCAAGCTAGGTCCAATGACCCAAGATCTGCTATTAAAGCAGTCTTGTTCTTAATGGGCCTGGCATTGCATACCACTGCCAGCGTATGATGAGTAACAAGGGAAGGCCGCATTTCTTGCCTGCCTAAGGCAGAGCCTTTGGGTATGGGAACCAGGCAGGGAGGACTCCTTTCCTGGACCCATTTCACCCCAGGGCATCTCCTTGTTCCCACTATCTCAATCTGCCCATTCAGCTCCATTCCCCGGCCAGACCCAGCCCCTGCCCTCCTCCTCCTCCTCCTCCTAGCTATCCCCAGAGCCTGACACCACCTATATACTTCTGGGAACAGTGAATGATAATTAAAAGGATGGAGGTCTCTAAGCCTGGAGGGAGAATAATGCCTGACTATCGCTGCACCTTCCCAACACATCTTCACAACACACAGCAAGCGCCCAACATTCAAAATACATGTACACTACCCACCAGCAACCTCACACCTGACCCACACAACACCCAGATACCCCCTACCACCCAATCAACCAAATTTACCCCATCAAACTCTCATACACCACACACACACAACTTTCACAAACAATATTAAACCAATCACATACACAAACACTTCCTAACTAAAATTATATATATATATATATATATATATATATTATTTTAATACATTTAACAGAAATTTGTCAAAAAAGCAATAAACAGAGTATAAGGATAAATTAAAATAACAATAAAGAAGTAAAACAGTAGCCGCAAAACTGTCCGGGATAAGTTATTATAATCCTCTGGAAAGCTCTCACCTCACCAGAGAAAAGAAAATGTTGCCTCCTAACCCTATCTCCCACATACGCCGGGAGGACAATAAACAGTTTAACAATTAATTCAGGTCCAACAGGGCACTCTCACTGCCCACCGAGTTCAAAAGGAAAGAAAGGAAAGAGTCTGGCCGTCTGTTCTATGAAGATTCCTCAAACTCGAGTTTCTCCTAACACTCTCAAAACATCAAGGAACCCAGAGGTTTCACCTTACCCACACAAACAAAATACTCCAGGAGCCCAACCGTCCCCCAAGGAGTCGGCGCCAGAGGTTTTTAGGCTGCAGCTGGGTCCCAGCGTGGAACAGGCTTTCCAGCCTGCCCCCCAAGGACCAAGGGGGGACTTACATAAATCCTAATTGTGTACCTCTTATAAGATTTATGGAACATTGCCACTGTAACAGGACAACTTTATAAACAGGGATTCCAGCCCTACAGTTATATCCTGTATAAAAACAAACTCTCGTTAGAGCCAATACAACTGCTGTAGCGCTGTAAGGAACAAAGACAAAGTGTAAATGTCCAGTGAGTCTTACCTAGTTAGCAAAGAATAAAAAATTGTTGTAATATCCCAGCGGTTCCTAGACATTGGAAAGCAGGCCTAAATTTGGGCAGCTGTGTTAGTGCAGTCATTAGGTGGGTTAAATATGATATATGCAGCATTTGATCATATGAACAGGTCCCAGTTTCCCTTTCCCCTCTTCATGGAGTGAATAAGATGGTATGGGAGAAGTGCTGCCATGCAGGTACAGTAGGTCACCAAGGGGGCACCTGGCACACTTAGCTGAGCTGCAAATCAATAAACCAAACCGAGAAGCATCTCAGTTTCAGTGCGAGATTTTTATTTCAAAGTAGTTTTACAGCTGGAGGTAAGTGAAGCACAAGGAAGTCAAGTGGCTGTCATTGGCTGGGGTGGGATCGAACACCATATCCCCTCGGTACAGTACTAGCATCTTACCAAAGGCAGTTTTAGTACATTTAAATATTTATTTTCCTCAAACAAAAAAAAACAAAACCACTTTCTACAGCTTGTGATTTCTGTATGTCTTGCTTACACCAGGCTTAAGTAGAAAAGTTGTGGCATTGTTCCAACAGAGCCCCACTGTACCGAGATGTAAAAGAAAGAACAATGTTCTCGGATACATTTGCAACCACCACTGCATTTTCATGTAGGCTTGACTAAAAGAAAGTTCTTTGTTCTTGCATTTATCTTTTTCAGTACACATGGTTTAGTTGCTGTATTGGTCCTTGTAAGAACAGATCCAGAAGCAAATGGTTTAATACCTTTTATTGGACCAACCAAGATGTTATAAAAAGAACAAAGTACTTTAGCATTTGGACCAACCAGTACTTCAGAGGAAGGACTTGGTTGGTCCGAAAGCTAAAGTACTTTGTTCTTTTTGTAACATCATGGTTGGTTCAATAAAAGGTATCAAACCATTTGCTTCTTTCAGTACACTGCACTCACCAATATGATCAAATGTTAAAACTCAGCTCTGTGAACTTGAGAGCAGCAGGGGCGTTGGAATATGAGTAATTAAACAGCTATGCTGAGAGAGACAGGCATGTCAAATTGAAAGCAGTCTCCTCTCCAGCTTGAATCTCCATTCACCAAGCTATAGATAATTTGTTTTAATGCTGCTTCACTAAGTTAAATAAATCAGAGACTGATAATTGAAACAGGGCAGTAATAGCTGGCTGATCTGAAAAGAATGAAGCAACCATCGCTGCGTTTTCATGCAGGTTTGGTTATAGGACAGTTCTTTGTTCTAGCATTTATATTTCAGTACACTGCATTCACCCGTATAATCAAGGGTTAAAACTCATGCAAATGAGACGATAAGAAGGATTGTCTTATTGGCTCTGTTGCTAAGGGAGGGGGCATGTTGAGAGTCAGTTTTACTTTTCAAACACTAAACTCCACACTTTGGGAAAATGAATGAAGAAGGCAGACTAACACACCACAGTTTTAAATGACATAACCTGGACTGAAGCACTGACTTATGTCCACTCTGAAGCATTCAGGGGAAGGACACAGTCATCATGTCCTGTCATTCCCCTCTCACTCTCTCTCCCCTAGTGATCCCAAAATGCCTGCAGGGGAAAATCTGCCAAGCTTTTTTTTGTTTTTTCATAATTAAAAAAAAAGTCCTGTCAGCTTGGTGGCCGTTTGAAAATACTTCCACCAATGAGAATGCCTACATAGAAACAGCCTTTCAGGGAGCTAAAGGGGACGAGCAGTGAATACATTATCCCAGGCAAACACTACCAATGATAAGACTGAATTTACATCCTTTAAGCAAATGGGGACTTAACCAAATTCAAGTTCTCTGCTGGCATCATAACTAATTTAAACAGCGTCACTGGGACATTGGCCTGGTGGCTCAGAGGCTGAGGTATCCATGCCTCACCTGCTGCCATGTTAGTAATGTAATGTAATTTAAACAGCATCACTGGGACACCAGTCTGGTGACTTATATAACTGAGGTATTCCTGCCTCACCTGCTGCCATGTTGGTAATGTAATTTAAACAGTGTCACTGGGACACCAGCCTGGTGGTTCAGATGGCTGAGGTATCCATGCCTCACCTGCTGCCATGTTGGTAATGTAATTTAAACAGTGTCACTGGGACACCAGCCTGGTGGTTCAGATGGCTGAGGTATCCATGCCTCACCTGCTGCCATGCTGGTAATGTAATTTAAACAGTGTCACTGGGACACCAGCCTGGTGGTTCAGATGGCTGAGGTATCCATGCCTCACCTGCTGCCATATTGGTAATGTAATTTAAACATTGTCACTGGGACATCAGCCTGGTGGTTCAGATGGCTGAGGTATCCATGCCTCACCTGCTGCCATGTTGGTAATGTAATTTAAACAGTGTCACTGGGACACCAGCCTGGTGGTTCAGATGGCTGAGGTATCCATGCCTCACCTGCTGCCATGTTGGTAATGTAATTTAAACAGTGTCACTGGGACACCAGCCTGGTGGTTCAGATGGCTGAGGTATCCATGCCTCACCTGCTGCCATGTTGGTAATGGCTGTGTTCATGAAAAGCTTGTACCACTACCATGGAAATATTGAAAGTGTTATATAAAGTCATGGGGGAAAAAAAATAAAAAAATAAAATGCTATTTGAATGCTTGTCACATGTAGAGATACATATAAAAAAACTGTGGTAAGCAGCTGCTAGGAAATTATTTTTTTTTGCTGTCCAACACCATTTTCATGCTGTATTATTAGTGCTAAAATGTGACATGGAAACCATATAGGTTTGAGATGTGTGTTTTCCAACAATTCTGCCATGTATTTGTTGAAATAAAGTTTTATTTTAATACTCCATATGTTGTCCTTTGCTTTTTTAACCCTCCCTATGCTATTCTCCCCTTTAGTTTTATTAAGTCTCCCCAAAATGTGTTCTGAACATACTAGTTGGTGTCCTCAGCTAGTACATTCAGAACACAGGCCAATAATCGTATTTTAGTTCAACTGATCTTTTTTATTTCTGTTCCTATGTGTTCCTGAGGCTCCACTGCTCATAATGGCAGGTACTTAAACTTGCCTGCTGTTGACCTTTGCTAGTGGAGTCATCTCTTTAAAGGCTTCAACCAATCGTGTCCTTTGTTTTGTCTGGTGCATTCAGAACAGCCCCCATGCCCCCCATTGGTTGCCTGAACTTCCCCGTGATTCTCAGCTAGCCCGTTTTAATCGGGGTTTGTGAGAGGTATAAATGGTGGCGTTTATAGCTGCCTGGCCCCCTCGCTTCCTTGTTTTTTCTTGCCAGACAGTCGTGGTGTCCATCGCTTCCAGCTCCAGTGCGTTTGCAACAGGAGGCCCGCCGACTGCCGAAAAGTGCGTTTGGAACACCAGAGGTAAGTGTATAAGTTTGTCTGCCAGCGTTAGGGACCGGAAACACAGTGTGCTGCCTCATTGAAAGCGCTGCGTCTTTGTTGCACTTGCCATTGCTGCTCACTCTATTTAATTCGATGGCGGTAGTTTATTTTGTACTTCGCGGACACCACTAAGTGCCGTGTCTTAATGCATTCAGATCAGGCATATGTGGTGTCCGCAGTACATTTGAAACAGCGCAACGACTGTTTTCAAAAATGGAGCCCAGTTCTTCCTCGTTCTTGCTTTTGTGGCCAGGTAACCAGGTAAGCCTGGCTGAACACTAGTGTGGAAGTGGGAAGTGAGGGAGATTAATCTAAATTTGGCTGAATTTGGCTGTGTTGCTGCTTATGGCCAATGAACCCAGGTAAGCAAACCTGGCTTTTGCTAGTGTGGGAAGTGAGGGAGCCAAGGAACTGAATTATGCTTTTTTGGCTGCTGTATGAAAAAATTTAAACACACAGCATACATTTTCCTTTGTGTCTGGGTCTGTTTTGGTGGGCTTTGCTTGCTGCTTGACCTCCAGCCATACCATGTGGTCTGTGGTGGTGGTGGTAGTGTGGGTGAGTTGGTGTTGTTTTTAAAATCTGTGGTTTGGCTTTTTAATGTGACTCTGTGGTGTGTGGTTTTGGGGGGGTTGTGACGTCTGCACATTTTTTAAAACCACCCACCACGTGGTCTTTAAATGGCTGGATGCTGGGCAGGCCTTTGCTGCTTCACCTTCACCTTCAGCCATTTTGAGACCATGTGGTGTGTGGTTGTGGGGGGGGCTATTGGTCGGCCTGCCTGCTACCGAGAGCTTTGTTTGTTTTAATACGTCATTTTCTGTGTGCATTTCTGGGATTCTGTGTGCTGACATCTGCACATTTTTTAAAACCACCCACCACGTGGTCTTTAAATGGCTGGACGCTGGGCAGGCTTTTGCTGCTTCACCTCGCCATTTTGAGACCATGTGGTGGTTGTGGAAGGGGCTATTGGTCAGCCTGCCTGCCAAGGTTTTGTTTGTTTTACCGGCCATTTTCTGTGTGCATTTGGGGTTTCGTGTGCTGACGCCTGCATTATTTAAACCACCCACCACGTGGTCTTAAATGGCTGGATGCTGGCAGGCCTTTGCTGCTTCACCTTCGCCATTTTGAGACCATGTGGTGTGGTTGTGGGAGGCTATTGGTCGGCCTGCCTGCTACCGAGAGCTTTGTTTGTTTTAATACGCCATTTTCTGTGTGCATTTCTGGGGTTTTGTGTGCTGGACGCCTGACATTTTAAAACCACCCACCACGTGGTCTTTAAATGGCTGGACGCTGGGCAGGCCTTTGCTGCTTCACCTTCGCCATTTTGAGACCATGTGGTGTGTGGTGTGGGGCTATTGATTGCCTGCCTGCTACCGAGAGCTTTGTTTGTTTTAATATCGCCATTTCTGTGTGCATTTCTGGGGTTTTGTGTGCTGACGTCTGCATTATTTTAAACCACCCACCACGTGGTCTTTAAATGGCTGGACGCTGGGCAGGCCTTTGCTGCTTCACCTTCGGCCATTTTGAGACCATGTGGTGTGTGGTTGTAAGGGGGCTATTGGTCAGCCTGCCTGCTACCGAGAGCATTGTTTGTTTTAATACGTCATTTTCTGTGCGCATTTCTGGGGTTTTGTGTGCTGACGTCTGCACATTTTTTAAAACCACCCACCACGTGGTCTTTAAATGGCTGGACGCTGGGCAGGCCTTTGCTGCTTCACCGTCAGCCATTTTGAGACCATGAGGTGTGTGGTTGTGGGGGGGAGCTATTGGTCAGCCTGCCTGCTACCGAGAGCTTTGTTTGTTTTAATACGTCATTTTCTGTGTGCATTTCTGGGGTTTTGTGTGCTGACGTCTGCACATTTTTTAAAACCACCCACCACGTGGTCTTTAAATGGCTGGATGCTGGGCAGGCCTTTGCTGCTTCACCTTCGGCCATTTTGAGACCATGCAGTCAGTGGTTATTTGGGGGGGAGTTCAGAGTATTGCTTGGGCATGAATGTTTCTGTAGCCCTCCACCTTGTCAATGGGCAATCACTACAACTGGGTATAGTGCACTATACCAGGGGAATGACCTTAAAAATGTTTTTGTTGATGTCGGTTTGCTTGCTGTGTCCATTTCTGTGGTGCTGGGCCCTGACGTCCGTCCACTGTTGTGCAACTGAACCTCCACCTTGTCAATGGGCAATCACTACAACTGGGTATAGTGCACTATACCAGGGGAATGGCCTTAAAAATGTTTTTGTTGATGTCGGTTTGCTTGCTGTGTCCATTTCTGTGGTGCTGGGCCCTGACGTCCGTCCACTGTTGTGCAACTGAACCTCCACCTTGTCAATGGGCAATCACTACAACTGGGTATAGTGCACTATACCAGGGGAATGGCCTTAAAAATGTTTTTGTTGATGTCGGTTTGCTTGCTGTGTCCATTTCTGTGGTGCTGGACCCTGACGTCCGTCCACTGTTGTGCAACTGAACCTCCACCTTGTCAATGGGCAATCACCACAACCTCCTTCCTTCCGTCATTTCTTCTGAGGCAGCTGACGTGCGCTCCCCTTCCTTCCATCATGACATCAGTTCTGACTCGGTGTGTGTGTTCACTCTCCTGTCCTTCTCTGCAGTGAGGAAATTGTGCCCTGTTGTACAGGCCGTATCAGCTGTGAAAGAGGAAGTTATTGTGTGTAATTAATTCTGAATCTTTCTGATCTTTAAGGTTCTTCAGAACAATGGAATCTCAACGTAGCCGAAGACCATGTGTGTCTGCTGCATCCTTAATCAAAATTGGACTGAGACTGTTGTCCACTCCGCTGACAGGAAAGGAGAGAAGTAAACGCTTCAGGGCCCACATCCAGAATGACCACGAACGTTATGAAGAGTATTTGAATACCTGCAAAGCTCGAGTAAAAGCTTACCGTGACAACCTGGATGAGGAGAAGCGCTGTGAATACCGAGAGAAGGCTAGGCTGCGAGCACAGAAGCACAGAGACCGCTGCAAGCAAAGAAACTGGAGCAAACCAGTAGTGCAGATGTGCAGTTGCTTGCAAACCACCACAAGAAGAGAGACAAGAGGAGAGGAACAAAAAGCGACAGAAAAAAAGAGCAATGGAGGGAACAGAAAAGAAAGCAACGTGCAGCTATGTCAGCGCAGAAGAAGAGGAGACTCAATGAAAAAAGACGACAAACATACAAGAAGTCCAAAGAAGTACACACCTGCACCACAGTGTCAGTGCTAGCAAACGTACCTAATACCCCTGATGCAGCTGCAGTGCAGGACCCCCGATCTGATAGTGCCATCCGGAAGGCACTTCAAAGGGCACGATCAGCACTGCCACAGTCACCCACCCATTTTGCATGTACAGTGGATAAGCTGATAACAACATGTTCACCTGCAAAGAAGGTAGCACTGGAAAAAAGAGGAACAAACATGGCCTGTTGTGGAAATTTGGGGAAGAAACTGTTGGAGGCCGCAAAGGAGAAAGTCAGTAGTGGACAAAAACAGAAAGGTGAATGGGTCCGAGCACTTCTGTTCCTGAAAAAATATAAGATGCTGCGTGATGCCAGCAAAACCCTTGGAATCAGCTGGACAACCTTGATGAATGCAATGCGCAGGGAACAGAAGCGTGTGAAAAATACACACAAATCATCGTTGCCTTTGGAAACAGCCAATAAAGTTAGAAGTTTTTTTGAAGATTCTGCCACTCCTTTACCTTACAAGAAGGGGTTTCTGAAAAGAAATCAGTGTGTGAAAGCTTTCCTTTCCAAACCGCTCAATACACTGCACCAAGAATTTCTTAAGGAGAACCCAGATTGCCATATTGGTGCAA
The DNA here is from genome assembly GCA_016271365.2 of Neoceratodus forsteri. Lineage (NCBI taxonomy): Eukaryota > Metazoa > Chordata > Ceratodontiformes > Ceratodontidae > Neoceratodus > Neoceratodus forsteri. The sequence goes on along the minus strand of CM057457.1, from coordinate 443,589,881 downwards.
CGAGATTCAACAGTCTACGACCCATACATATTAAACTTGCCAAACAGCAGAAACTTGACCAGTGCCTATGTGAGTACTGTGAAAATGTCTCCTTAAAACTACACACTTTAAATCGCATGGCCGATAATCATAAAATGAATGACTGCAAAGTCCTGAACGTATACAAAGCTGTGGAACTGTCAATGTGTCCAAAGGAGGAAGGTAACAGGTTCTTTAGAAGAGACTGTGTGGATAAGATGTGTGACAGCTGTTCTGTTGATGCAATAGATAAGCACACAGAGGAACTGTTGAGAAAATATGGGTCAGAAATGGTAAGGTGGTATCAGTGGGAAAGCATGACTGTGACCAAAACGACAGATGGAATAGAAACAAAAACACCCTGAAAAGTGCGGAAGAGCAAGCTGACGACACTACAACAACTTATCAACATGCTTAAGGAGGATCTTCAGTTTTTGGGGCGCCACCTGCATGTGGCTACATGGCAATACTGCCAGTTCAAAACGCTTAATAAGAAATAACCTCAGGGATGGGTTATCATGGTACTGGACTTCGCTGAGAACTATGCCTGCAAATACCAGGACGAGATCCAATCCTGCCACTGGCATCATGAACAGGCTACAGTGCACCCCATCGTTACATACTACAGATGTACTCATTGTGAAGGTACCATCACAGAATCCCTGGTATTCATTTCATAGGACATCACACATGACCATCATGCAGTTCGGCACTTCGTTAACATGGCTAACTCAGATCTCACAAAGATCCGGCACCTAATCATAGAAAAGGAGGTACATTTTACAGATGGCTGTGGGAGCCAATATAAATCAAAGTGGTCGTTCAATGCAATTTCAATGGCTACCCAAGAATTTGGATTTTCTATTGAAAGGGCATACTTTGGATCAAGGCATGGGAAGGACCCTTCAGACGGACAGAGCGCTGTTGTTAAATCAATGGCAACATTGGCCGTGTAATATGCAGCGTTTGTCATTTCCACAGCAGAAGAGCTGTTTTTGTACTGTCGGGATAATCTAACTCTAGCACCTCCAACTGAGGGATGCAGACACTACCAAAGAACTTTCTTCTGGGTGCCTAACAACAGCATAAGAAGGCCAAACAGAAAAGATGTGAAACCGGTCCCTGGAACTCGACAGATCCAAAGTGTGAAGACTGTGGTGCCTGGTGTGGTGGCCAGCAGAAATTTAAGTTGTTTTTGTATTCACTGCCAAACTGATGATGGCCCATGTCTGAACAATGAACATATACAACCATGGACACTAAGGAGGCTCACAAATTCACATGTGAGAAGTTGCGCTAATGAAATGCCTGCTCACCGGATTAACTCTGACTCTGTTCCTGGCACATCAATGACTGCAAATACAGTGATGGACCCCTGCTCTGCTGCTGGCACTGCACTGCTAGATCCTTCAACTACTCCTGCAACTACAGTGATGAACCCCAGCGATGCTTCTGCCTATCCAGTGATGGACTCCTGTGCCTCAACTCCAGTAATGGACCCCCATGCGGATTCTGGCACTACCCTGAAGGAACCTTCAACTGCTACAGCAATTCCATCAATAGACCCCAGTGATACTTCCAGCACTCCAGTGATGGATCCCAATGATGTTTCCATAGCACCACTGACAGAACCCTCTTCTGCTTCAGGAACATCTGCAACAGACCCTTTCACCACTGCTCACCAGACTGTACTTCCACCAATTCAAAAGAAAAAAATGAACCCAGACAAAATACAAGTTGGGAGATTCTATGCAGTGTACTATTCAAAAACATTTTTTATCGGGCAGGTGGTGGAATTCATTGAAGAGAGACGTCATTTTTTAGTCAAATTTCTGCAGCGACGTGCGAATGGAGCGTACCTATGGCCTCGAAAACAGGACACCGATGTGGTCAGGCAACACAGACTTTTTCATGGGCCATTAACTCTGAATGCTGAAAGCCAAATTGAACCACAAGTACAGCAAATAATCTCAGCGAGATATGAAAAGCTAAAGCAGCGCTGGAACTGAAATAGATTAGTGTGGGACATAATCAAATATTGCTTTAAAAGCCTAGAGGTGAGAGTAATGAGCTGTGAATGAGTTTGGTACCTGCAGACCTGGATTTGATTCCCCCAAACACCAACTGTTAACTGTGCGACTCTAAGCAAGTCACTTAACCAGCCCAAAGCTCCAGGATCGCCCTTGAAAAAAGGCACTTGTCCCGAGTGGGCCTTACCCAGTTAACAAACACTAAATAAATAACATTTAATACTGTGCCAGGTGACGTCCATGCCATAGAACTGAACCAGGTTTTATTGTAAACATTCTTGGTCTCAATAAATAAACATCCCATGAAAGCAAGTGGGTTGCAATGGAATTGCACTTGTTGTGTCCATCTGTTATCCGCACCATAACAAATATATTTTCATACAGTTTGTCAAATAGATATCAATTTGATTTAAATTTAAAGAACATGCACTGCAGCTTGGTGTCCACCATAACATTCAGAACGCATGCTTGGTGTCCACCATAACATTCAGAACGCATGCTTGGTGTCCACCATAACATTCAGAACGCATGCTTGGTGTCCACCATAACATTCAGAACTTTAAAGATAATTTTTCTCAGGCATTTCAAAGTGAGTTATCTCACAACACAGTGCACTTTTCACTGCAGGGTCACAGCATGTTGAAATGACTAAAAAAAATTATATACTCTGCATTTAAAATTTGACCCCTCATGTCACAGTTTGGTACAAGCTTTTCATGAACATAGCCTAATGTAATTTAAACAGTGTCACTGGGACACCAGCCTGGTGGTTCAGATGGGGCTGAGGTATCCATGCCTCACCTGCTGCCACGTTGGTAATGTAATTTAAACAGTGTCACTGGGACACCAGCCTGGTGGTTCAGATGGGGCTGAGGTATCCATGCCTCACCTGCTGCCATATTGGTAATGTAATTTAAACAGTGTTACTAGGACACTGGCCTGGTGGATCAGATGGCTGAGGTATCCATGTATCACCTGCTGCCATATTGGTAATGTAATTTAAACATTGCCACTGGGACACCAGCCTGGTGGGTCAGATGGCTGAGGCATCCATGCCTCACCTGCTGCCACACTGGTAATGTAATTTAAACAGTGTCACTAGGATACCAGCCTGGTGGTTCAGATGGCTGAGGTATTCATGCCTCACCTTGCTTGGTTTACTTGGTATCATAGGACAAAAGTAGGCCAATGGCCCATCGAGATTTCCCCCATCACTCTGGTGGGAAAATGGTTACACCCAAGAGGTGTTGGACTCCATCAGCTGGTCCAAACTTTTTTTAAAGGAACAAATGGATTGACTATCCACTAAATATTGTGGAAGGGTGTTCCACAGTCTTTGGGTTCTTACTGTAAAGTAATTTAACCTTTTCTTGGTATTTGATTTTCCCACTTCAATCTGTTTATTGTGGAGCCGTGGGGAACTCCTTCTGTTGGAGGATTTTAGGCCACACTGGTCCATTTGGTCCTGAGAATTAAGAATTTTGTACAATAAAAGTAAGTCACCCCTAGTTCGTCTGCTTTGCAGAGAATGTAACCCAGTTTCCCACAGTCTTGAATGATAATTACTGTTAGCCAAATGGTGTACTAGTTTTGTTGCCCTCCTCTGGATCCTCTCAATTCTATCAATATTATGTTTCAGATAGGGGTTCCAAAAGGGGGACCCGTAATCGGAATGGGGCCTAACAGAAGTCCTAAACAGGAGGATGATACATTCCTGGGTCCTGGAAATAAATGTTCATTTGATGTGAGTAAGTAAAGCATTTGAGGTTTTGGCTACCTTAATGCACTGATCAGTGGATGACAGCTTATTGTTAACAATGACTCCAAGATCTCTTTCATATGTGGAAACTTTAAGGGGCATTTCATTTAAGAAATAGCTTTGCTTGGGGTTGTTCTTTCCATAATGTAGCACAGTACATTCATCAGAGTTGAGTAACATCTCATTATTAACTGCCCATAATTCTATAGCTTTCAGGTTGTTGCTCAGAATAGTTCTACTTGCAGCCTCTCCAGCCTGCTTCCTTCAGCCCACAGCAACCAGCGAGCAGCTGGGGCTTCGCTCCCCAGCGGGGCGGGCATCGTGACTTTTAGCGAACTTGGGAACCACAAAGCCAGGAGGAACAGCGGGGGAGCAGTCGGGAAAGGCGCAGCCAATCGGTAAGCGAGCGCTCCACCAGGCACAGCAGCCGATTGGCTCTCCTGCCCCATTGACTTACACTGGCTCAGTTTGCACTGCTGAAATCTGTGTGGGACTTGAAAATGTGTTTTCCTTTTTGTCTTTTACTCTTCCCCTGGTGTTCTACTGCAAGTTTCCCAGAAGAGCTGCTTCCACTCTGCCTACTTCCTTCAGCCCACAGCAACCAGCTGAGCGCCGGGGCTTCGCTCCGCCAGCGGGCGGTCGGCGGCACCTAGCCGAACTTGGGAACCACAAGGCCGGGAGGAACAGCGAGGGAGCAGTCGGGAAAGGTGCAGCCAATCGCCTGCTTCCTTCAGCCAACAGCAACCAGCTGAGCGCGGGGCTTCGCTCTGCCAGCGGGGCGGTCAGTACCCTAGCCAAACTTGGGAACCCACAAGGCCGGGAGGAACAGTGAGGAGCAGTCGGAAAGGCGCAGCCAATCGTAGCGAGCGCCCACCAGGCACAGCAGCCGATTGGCTCTCCTGCCCCATTGACTTACACTGGCTCAGTTTGTATTGTTGAAATCTGTGTGGACTTGAAAATTTGTTTTTCTTTCTGTCTTTTACTCTTCCCATGGTGTTCTACTGCAAGTTTCCCAGAAGAGCTGCTTCCACTCTGGTGAGACATCTATAGAGGGCAACTGCTGTTGATTCTGTTGAATTCTGCTGGACTCTGTTAGCAGCAGTGGGCCAGACTGTACAAACTACAGTACTGTGTGTCCTGAAATACTATACTAGAACAGCCTTCCTGAGGAGGTTGTGGGGTCTAAAACTGTGGGAGAATTCAAGAATGCATGGGACAGACATATGGCAATTCTTGTGGGGGGGTAGGAAGAAATAGGCTGTTGGGTAACTAGGATCTGCGGCCTATCCTGTAGGTAGGGAAATGGGCAGACTAGATGGGCCTAGTGGTCCTTATCTGCCGTCAAAGTCTATGTTTCTATGTTTCTATGTTTCTAGATGCTGAGGCGCCACTCTCCTTCTAGTTTCATATGTGTAAATCATCAAAAAAAGTGCTGTTATCCACTATTGTATTGTAAGGGGAAACTACTGTTTTACTGCTCTTTAAAGTAATTGAAGCTCTGTGTCTGAATATGTAAGGTGGGCCAGACGCTGAGGTGCCACAGGACTCCCCCCCCACAGTCCTTTGTAGTGCAGATTTGGTCAGTGACACTCAGAAAAAGGCTTGCTACTGCCTTTATTAATTGCTGCACCCTCCTCTGTCTCTCTCCAGCCTGCTTCCTTCAGCCCACAGCAACCAGCTGAGCGCCGGGGCTTTGCTCCGCCAGCGGGCAGTCGGCGGCACCTAGCCGAACTTGGGAACCACAAGGCTGGGAGGAATAGCTAGGAGCAGTCGGAAAGGCGAAAATTTTGCCCACCCGCCTTCCCCTTCCTGTGTGTTAATTTATAGGCATCTTCCCACCGAAATCTCTTCCCGCCCACAGCACTTTTCTCTAAACCAATAGACAGTCACACCAGCTTGCTGACCCAACCAATCAGCAGCTTCTCTACTCCCTATTGCCAACTATCAATATCCCCCTCAGAATGGGGAGCTTGCTACTGATACTCCTGTCACTATCAGCTATAGGGTTCCACAGTGAAGATGACCCTGTTATACAATCTAAAGCGGTCAACCCGCCTAGTTTCTGTGGAACATCCCCCGCGGCTGACACCCATACCCTCATATATGTCTTGCCATTGCTGCATCGACTACAGTGGTACAACCACCATAAAGTTACACACATCACCACATATATGTCTCAGACAAGGCCCCACTACTGGGTATATAGATCCCCACTAAGCCTAGTCATCAAACTGCTAATTGGTATCCCGACACACTACCTTAAATCCACAGGGAGCACCCAAAACAAAGAGTGGCAATGGAATAAAAAAAGGAGGACCAAAGACAGCCCCCTCTCCCTATCACTGGCAGCCCTTATAAAATTACTGATCTTCCTATTGCTCTGTATTGGTAATGTAGAAATCAACCCTGGACTTCTTGAAAGCATCACCTCTCCCTCAGACCTATCCTCAATTAAAGGCCTCAGTTTCCTGCATATTAACGTATGCAGTCTGTTGAAAAAATTTACATTGCTACAATCCTGGGTTGCCCATACCTTGCCAGACTTTCTTGTGATAACTGAGACATGGCTCAAGACCACCACAATGGACAGGGAAGTTAACCTACCTATCAGCTATTCAGAGCTGATCGCCAAACAAGGGGGCGGAGTAGCCATATATGTAAAAGCTGGTTTAGTTGTATCCTGCACTGCTGCAACATCTATGCCCAAGGAATTTGAGTGTCTATCTCTAAAAGTCTCTCTCCCCAATACAGCAGCTTTCCATTTAATTGGATGCTACAGACCCCCCTCTGCTGAACACATGCTCTTATCCCACCTGGGAAACCTGGTCAAGTCCTGTACTGAAGAAGTCATTATCATAGGGGACCTGAATTTCAACTGGCTCACCCAGGCAGCTACACCTCTGGTATCATTCTGTGACACCTATGGGCTCACACAGTTAATTAATGAACCAACAAGACTAAATGCAAGGAATAGTGGTAACAGTACTCTACTTGACATCATACTAGTGAGTAAACCACATCTATTCACACACGCTGGAGTGCTCTATGCGACATAAGTGACCACTGCCTCATCGTAGGGTAAGATCCAACAGCATTAAAACAGATCCTGCAAAATTCCTCATGAGGAGATCCAAGAAAACATCAATATTGAAGGATATCTGCATGATCTAGTCTACTCTCCACACTGGCAAAAGTTCTATCTTGCACATTCTGTAGAAAAAGCTCAGCAGGTGCTAAATAGCATTATATTAAATGCCCTTAACATCCATGCCCCAATCTCTAGTATCCGAATAAAAAAACAAATCCTGTCGCTGGTTTTAAGCTGACCTCAAAGCTGCACTGCTGGAGAGAGATAAACTTTGGAAAGTAGCAAGAAAAACTAAGAATATCATGGACTGGATGATCTTTAGGAAAGCCAGGAATAAATGCACTAGGAAAGTTAGGGATGCAAAGGTTGCCTACTACCTGGCCCAGCTCGACTCCTCCTACCATAATACTGCTAGATTTTGGGCACCATCAAGGTATGATGGGCCAGGATGTTAACAACCCCTTCCAACCCATTTTACACAGTAACTATGGCCCCATTACTGGCACATTGGAAATCCTGGATGCATTCAACAACCACTTCACAACAGCTGGCCTTGCCTTTGACTCCTCCCCAGCTAACCTATTAAGGGATCATTTAAGCTCCCACTATACTGGTGAACAAAGAGTTGACTCCTCCTTTAGCTTCAAACCTATACTGTTGAAACAAGTTGAGGATCTATTATGGCATCTAGATACCAAAAAAAGTGCAGGAGCAGATCTTCTGGACCCATTCTTTCTAAAGATTGCGTGTCATGTGCTTGCAGTCCCCCTAACTCACCTCTTTAACCTTTCCCTAAACTCTGGCTCTATTCCCACACTGTGGAAGACAGCCCAAGTGGTCCCCCTTCTAAAATCAGGGGACCCTATGGATCTTAATAACTACAGGCCCATTTCCATCCTACCTGTGTTATCCAAGATGCTGGAGAAATTAGTGAGTATTCAGTTAAGGGAATATCTGGACAATGCTAATCTATTAAATCCAGCTCAATCTGGATTCAGGGCCAAACATAGCACTACCACTGCATTAGCCAAGGTCACCAATGATTGGCAAACTGAACTGGATAAAAAGAACAATGTCTGTGCAGTATTCCTGGACCTGAGCAAAGCATTCGACACTGTGGACCATGAACTGCTACTCTCATCCCTACACTCCATTGGCCTAGATCCATCCTCCCTTAGTGGTTCAGATGCTACCTCCGGTAGATCACAGCAGGTAAAAGCTGAAGGTGACCTCTCCCCATTAAGACCACTGTCAAGAGGAGTCCCCAAGGCTCTATTCTGGGTCCTATCCTTTTGCCATTTATATAAATAAAATTGATTCAACCCTTACCAAGTCCTCAGTACATCTCTTTGCTGATGACACTGTACTGTATGTCAGCAACCCTTCACCTAAAGTTGCTCATGAAATCCTACAAGCATAATTCTCCCTGTTACAACATCAGCTTCTCGAGAAAAAGCTTCTGCTAAATGCAAAGAAAACCAAAGCAATGATGTTCACAACCCAAAACTCCACCAACACATCCTCTTCAATCAGTCTCCCCAGATATGCACTATACTTGGAGAAAATCTGGAGTATGTTGAAAATTTCAAATACCTAGGTGTGTGGATTGACAACAGACTTGACTTTACTCAGCATCTAGTACAACTGCTGAAAAAGCTTTGCCTAAGGCTTGGCCTCTCTACAGATTAAAACCCTTCCTTAATAGAGATTCAAAGATGAGATTAGTCCAGGCCATCTTTCTATCAGTCATTGACTACTTAGACTTCCTTATAGTCACTGCTCCACTCCCTACCTTCAAAAGTTGGATACCTTATACCATAGAGCAATAAGGTTCATTACAGACCTGCCATATAATACTCACCATTGTTCTCTATGATTCAGTTGGATGGGTTTCCTTCATGTCAGGAGGAGCAGAAATGCAGCTCTATGGATCTACAGAGCTTTATCAAAAACTCCCAAAATATATCCTGGACTGCTTCAACCTGACCACTCCCAGCTCCTATGCCCTAAGAAGCAACAATATCATCCTGCTCAAATTGCCCAAAGTCAACACCAAAATAGGGAGGCAGCAATCAGCTACTCTCTAGCCATAGCATGGAACACCTACAAAAATCCCTAAAACTGTCCATTATCATTCCATTTACATCCTTCAAGCAGCACTGTACAGCCTTCTTCACAGAGAAATGCAGTTGCTACTGCTAGAGATAGAATAGTCATCCCACAAAACCTTATTCCAATCACATATGGCATATTCCTTCCAGCCAGACACCGCCAGTATATGGCACCCAATATTCCCTTCACCATCCTTGTACTCATTATGTGAGTGACTGTCATGGCCCTCATTGTGATATATATGTATTGTACATATTGTAGATGTTAGTTTAACTTCTTCTTGCAAGCTTTAACATGTGAATTCTCTGTATATTATTGTGTTATAAATAACATTTTCTTGTTTCTGTATGTATAACTGTCTCATAAGTATGTGATGTAATTGCTGTGCACCAACTCGAACCTTGACCTTATCAGGTCCATCTTGTAAATGAGTCTTGCTCAATGATGATCGCCTGAATAAATAAAGATTTGATTGATTGATTGATTGATTGCAGCTGTTGATATAGGCCCCCCCCTCCAGTTTAGTGTCATCTGCAAATTTAGAGAGAAGATTTTCAACACTGACCTGCATATTGCTAATGAACAAGGTGGGTCCAAGGACAGACTCCTGGGGGACCCCACTGGTGACATGCCCAGTGTCTGATGGGGAACCGTTTATTCTAACTTGCTGCTGTCTATTCGATAGCCAGCTAGAAACCCATCTGGCTAGGACCTGACAGAACCCCAGATTTGACATTTTATCAATGAGCTTGCCATGCGGCACCTTGTCGAAAGCTCTGCTATAGTCAAGTAGTATAACATCCATGGGAGTCCCACTATCACGTCCCAGACTTATATAATTATAGAAAGAAACTAAATTCGTAGTGCAAGAGTACCAAGGCCTAAAGCCATGCTGGGTTGGATCAATTATGTCATTAGAGATTGATTCTCTTTCCAATAATTTTTTAATAATTTTCTCCATAACTTTACCTATTACAGATGTTAGACTTATAGGGCGATAGTTTTCCGGGTTCGAATGATTGCCTTTTTTAAATATAGGTATGACTGTGGCATTTGTCCAGTCATGAGGTATTAAACCTTCTCGGAGGGATTTATTCAAAGTAAGTGTCAGAGGTTTGGCTATGACCTCAGCAGTTTCTAATAGGAATCTTGTGCTAATATTGTCTGGTCCTGGACTGGATGTCTTTTTCAAGGATTGCAGAGCTACCAATGTGTCATTTTCAGAAATGTGATAAACTGTGGATATATTGGTTGAGCACTGATTAAGTTTGGGTTCATCTTTTGTAGTAAAAACTGAACAAAACTGTATATTGAAGGTGTCTGCTATTTCCTTATCTGCAGATATTAAAGAGTTATTTACCAATAGGGGGCCAGTGTACTATTATTCCCTTTTTTATTATTAAGGTAAGAAAATAAAGATTTATAACTGTCTTTGCAGTGAGCCAGACGGAACTCCAGTTTCTTTTTAGACTATAAAATAGATTGTTTCAAATATTTTAATGCATTTTTATATTGCAATAATAGATGTTCTTTATTAACACCCTCACTCTTTTTAAGGGGAGAAAATAACCTCTTTTTGTTTCCGATTTGTTTCTTAATGATTTTATTAAACCATAATGGAATCTCTCCCTTTTTGTTATATGTCTGTTTTATGGGGCCAAAAAGTTCTTCAATGTCATGGATCCTAGATTGCAAGTATTCCCAGACCATCTTCAATGAAAGATGGGATAAGGTTTCCTCCCATGGAATTTTATTTAATTGTTCATTAATAATATTAAATTTAGCATTATCATAGTTTTTCACTTGAATTACCTGCTGCCATGCTGGTAATGTAATTTAAACAGTGTCACAGGGACGCTGGCCTGGTGGCTCAGATGGCTAAGGCATTCATGTCTCACCTGCTGTCATGCTAGTAATGTAATTTAAATATTGTCACTGGGACACCAGCCTGGTGGCTTGGATGGCTGAGGTATTCCTGCCTCACCCACTGCCACACTAGTAATGCAATTTAAACATTGTCACTGGGACACCAGCCTGGTGGTTCACATGTCTGAGGCATCCATGCCTCACCTGCTGCCATGTTGGTAATGTAATTTAAACATTGTCAGTGGGATACCAGCCTGGTGGTTCAGATGACTGAGGCATCCATGCCTCACCTGCTGCCATGTTGGTAATGTAATTTAAACAGTGTCACTGGGATACCAGCCTGGTGGTTCAGATGACTGAGGCATCCATGCCTCACCTGCTGCCATGTTGGTAATGTAATTTAAACAGTGTCACTGAGATACCAGCCTGGTGGTTCAGATGACTGAGGCATCCATGCCTCACCTGCTGCCATGCTGGTAATGTAATTTAAACATTGTCACTGGGATACCAGCCTGGTGGTTCAGATGACTGAGGCATCCATGCCTCACCTGCTGCCACACTGGTAATGTAATTTAAACAGTGTCACTGGGATACCAGCCTGGTGGTTCAGATGACTGAGGCATCCATGCCTCACCTGCTGCCATGTTGGTAATGTAATTTAAACAGTGTCACTGGGACACTGGCCTGGTGGGTCAGATGGCTGAGGCATCCATGCCTCACCTGCTGCCATGTTGGTAATGTAATTTAAACAGTGCCACTGGAACACTGGCCTGGTGGGTCAGATGGCTGAGGCATCCATGCCTCACCTGCTGCCATGCTGGTTATGTAATTTAAACAGTGTCACTGGGACACCATTTTGAATTGTGCGTACAGAAGAAACTCAGTGCTGGAGAATGCTAGGCGGCCCAAACAATAAAATGTAATGTACTCCAAACTCTTGAGGAAAAGGCATCAAACTTCAATAAGTCAAGCAAACAACAATTTAATGTGGCAGGAGTGCCCAAGAGAACAACAACACATCCTACATATCCAGAAGCCAACAGACAGCTAACAGATCGGGGCTTCACTGTTCAAATCCCCCATGCAGTTACCCTGTAAAATGTATATATAAATTACCTACCCAATCGTAAAATTCAGGGAAGCCCCTGGTATAGCCGGCATTTTCAAGCATGGTGCCAATGTCCGCTCCCATTCTTGCTAGTATTAATGCAAGATGATGACACGTCACTGCCTCAGCCTTATTGGTAACCCTATGTACAGAACTATTATTAATAACGAATACTAAATTCAGATCATTATTTTTACACCAGTTGCCTAAATGCCATGTGTATGTCACCATACACATGGCATTTAGGCAACTGGTGTAAAAATAAGGATCTGCATTTAATATTTATTATAGGGTGCTCTGGCCAAATATTGGACGAAGCATTTCAAAAAATAACTAATTTGAATAGGAAGGAATTGCTATTACAAAAAACAAGCAAGGGCCAAGCCAGCAACAGCAGTCATGATACCATCACATGTGACAGAATTCAATTCCTTAGCTAGCAAAATAGGGAACCTAGTACACACATTGTGGCCAATGCTTCTAAGTGACAATAGTTTTGCAGAAGAAATTGCAAATAAACCTAGAGTTTCTTTTAGTAATGGAAAAAGTATAGGAGACAAGAGTGGTTAGTAACAATTTTATACCCTCTGTGCAGACACGTAATAGGTGACTACGTAACAAACCAAGTGGCCTGCACAAGTGTGGAAGGTGCAATGTGTGCCAATATGTGCATTCAAGAGACGTTTATGAAAAAGATGGTAAAGTTTACAAACGTTTTGATTTTGTGACCTGTACAATACCTTTTGTAGACCACATATGTTGGTGCACATGCAAATGCTATTACATAGGTATGACAATGAGGCAAGCAACAGTTCATATACAGGAACATATAAGGACAGTTCTTAATGTAAATGTGAATAATGCTATTGGAGCTCATGTTGCTCACATAATAGTAAACCTGACTGCTGGAGGTTTACCATTTTAGAACATGTGAAAAGACAGCCTAGAGATGGCAATAGAAGCCAAACTCTTTCTCAGAAAGAAACAAGTAAGCAATAAGACATGACAGGGTGTGCATGGAACATATTTTACCACATGGCCAGGAGAGTAATAAGGCATGAGACCGCAGGCTGATTGACTTTAGCCACTGGCCATATGGTAAAATATGTTCCATTCACACCCTGGAGAGTCTTATTGCGCTTATAACATGGGCTACTTTTTTGGTTAGAAAAACAATTTTATTTATATAAAAATTGCTATTGTTATCAGATTTTTGGAAAAAATAGTCCTTCTGCCAGTCATAATTACTTCATTGACTTGCTTATCAATATTCATCATCTCATTTGCATATCAGGGCCAACGATTGTTAGAGTACAGACTGTACTAGTAAAATCATTCATGAAACAATTATGGTCAAGTTTATGAATAAAACTGCCCTCTAGTTTATACTTTTAAGTATTTATTTTTTTGGCTCCAGAACTGATGTCAGCACAGTGGCAGGGACTGCAGAAACAAACACACACCGAGCAGCCCTACCTTAGGTCTGTCTTTACTTCAGGCCCCCCGCAATCAAGCAAGATCATGTCTGGGGAAACTTTTATTTATTTATTTTAAAGAAGGCAATGTTGGATGGCCCGGTGGCACTGAGGTTTGAGGCGCTGGGTGCCACATCGGCGACCCGTGTTCAGGAACGAGCACGGGTTGCCAGGGGTCAGCAGGGAGGAGATGGATTGAGCACCCAAGGGACTGCTCTCCATCTCAAGGGTAGGAGTGACTAGCAGTTGGCGCATGCCTGTCCCCCAGTGGAGGCTGGGGCTCGGTGGCACACCACTGCAAGAATGTGGCGTGTGTGCACAGCAGACACATGGTGGGACCATTCACAGGAGTGTGTGTGAGCCCGCTGCAGGCATCACTGCACGCCAGGTTTCTGCACGGGGAGCAAAAAACAAGGGAAAAAAGAGAACTTGGTGGCTGGTCATTGCAGCTTGATGGCCGTCCCCTACACTCCGTCTCTGAAGGTAACACCCCTGAACTGGCTTTGGAATCAGCGGGCGAGTAAGAGGGCTCCCCACAGCCCTGCCATGGGGGTAAGCCTTGGGAGTTACAGGGGGTGAGGGCCTGAAGGAGAGCAATGGGATGGCGGCTGGATGAGGGGCCAGCCAGGGCTAGGGAGAGAGTAGAAAGAGATAGCAGCAAAAAAAAAGAAGGCAACATCTTTTTACTTGTGAGTGACACATGATGTGCTATGGGGCCAGAACTGAGTAAGTACAACCAATAATGACAGCACAGCAGGAGAGGCCAGGCGGTGATTATATCAAAAATGAAGGCAACATCTTTTTACTTTCGAGTGACACATGATGTGCTATGGGGCCAGAACTCAGTTGGTAAGTACCACCAATAATGGCAACACAGCAGGACAGACCAGGCAGGGATTATATCAGAAAATGAAGTCAATGTCTTTTTTATAAGAGACATATGATCGACTGTCAAAACAGCAGATGTGCTACAGGGTCACATCGAGTTGGGCGGGGAGCCGCACACTCAGAGAAGTGAACACTGTGGTCCATTTAGTATTGGGGAGAAATTTGAGGGTAGTGAACTGCATTAGCGAGGTACAAAAACCGGCAATATTTCAAATGCTAACATTCTCTCGGCACACCAATTTTTCTGCAGTGCGATCGTGCTTTCCTGAACTTGTTATTAACTATGCATGGAACAGATTTCATGCACAGGTAATAACCAATCAGAAAGCAAGATTTTGTCTCCCCATTTATAAAATGGATTATTAAAGGGGCAGGAATAGATTGTGTATATGCAGCTGCTTGTAATGTCACTGTTTTCATAAATTTATATTCATACCTCTAAAGGATCCCTATTTAACTGTGCCTGAATAAAAGCTGAAACTGTCAGCTGTGTTTTGTATTGACTATGTCACGTCATGGTTTCAGAACAGTGGGTACTGTACTCATAGGTTCATGCTCACATTTCTGAAACTATGAAGTGACAGTCAAAAACTTCAGATTCTTGGTCCCATCAAAGGAAGTTCAGAGAATGTTGTCCTTACAAAGAAAAAATACAAAACGCAACTGAAGCTTCAGCTTTTATTCAAGCACAGACTAAATCTGGATCCTTTAGAGGTATGAATATAATGTATGAAAACAGACCTTTCAAACAGCTGCACATAGGTAATCAGTTCCTGTCCCCTTTAAACTGAAAACTGCTGTTCCAGTAGGGCTGAATGAAGATGCTGAATTTACTCCGTACCTATAAAATTAATTTGTTGGTTATACTGTTGGTTATACTGCATTATATGATATTCTGATTGTCTGTTTTCTCTCTTTACTTTCCAGCTCTTTATTAGGAGTGAACACCACTGATGAATAAACTGAGTGACCCTAGATCACACAGTGCAGAAGAGAGCTCTAACTTCAGCATGCCTACTAGCACAGATCTTAATCCATTATGGACTTGGGTATGGTAATTCTAAAAAGTGTGGGTTTTCCTAGAACTCAAATGTCCTGAGCTGATCCTTTCCCATTCCCTATTGCTTGCTATGGTGTTTAACGGGTACTTCACACATTATGGAGTTTGTTTAATTTTAATGCTCCAAAACTTTTTCCTCCCCCTTGTGTTGACCTCCATATGGTAGGAGTTGACCTGCCATCAGACAACCCTTATAAACCTAATATTCGCTCTATCCTAACCTATGTCATAGTACAATAGATGTCTTTCATGCCTTTGTTTACTATAAATAATTTGTGTCCGTTTTTGATTACCACCCTATCCTTTTAATGGAGAATGAAGTCATATGAGTGAATACATAAGGAGCTGTTAAATTTATTAATGTATTAAATTATGTTAACCGGGTAGGCCAGCTGAGCCCCGAAGGTCCCTTTTTCAGGGGTGACCTGGAATTAGTTACATGTAGTAAGGCATATAAATTGGAGTAGTACATTTCTGGACAGATCATACAGGATTACAGTTAAGACACAGAGTTACACAGTACAGCAATGTTATATACAGCAGATTATACTGTTAAACAACAACATATAATTGCAATCACAAACATGAAAATAAGGGGATTGCTAGGGTAATGGCCAAAGCAAGTTACACTGTGTTGTTGGCAGGTGACAACCGGAGGTGATGGGGGGCAAAGGGGCAATAGTGCTGGGTAAAGTTATTCTCTGGGACAGGAGCAGTGACCGCAGTTTGGTAAGTGCTCATATAGTCCCTTATGGAAATTCTCTAGGGAGACAGCTTCCTATAAGTGGACAGGGAGCTTATTCCCCAGTGCGGAGGCAGCACGGGCATAGGATTTGCTGCCTACTGTGGCTCTGTACCTGGGTAATTCCTGGAGTTTTCTACCTGTGGTGTGCAGCAGTCTGCTGGACCACTTTGGGGCTAGTAGCCCGGCTAGCCCAGCTGGGGGGCTGGTCATCAATGAGCTTATATGTGTTACATAGTAGGAGATATTGAAGTCTGTGGCTGAAGAAAGGCCAATTAAGCAAGTCAAGGACATCACAATGGTGAGTGCTCGGGTGAGATTTTATGTCAAAGTGGACTATTCTGTGATACAGGGTTTGTAGCCTACAGTGATCCTGCTTTGCCATTCCATGTAGAATCTGAGCAGCATAGGTTAAGGTCCGGAAGAGGATACTCTTTGCAATCGCCAATCTAGTCTCAGGTATCATACTAGTCATTTAGGTGGCAGAGCAGGCCGAGCTTTTGGTGGATACTTTTGGTTATTAGATTCACGTGGGGTTTAAGAGTGAGCCCTTGATCCAGCACCAAGCCAAGATATCTGAAGGACTGCACCACCTCAATTATAGAGCCAGATGCTGTGACAAATGAGAGTTAATGACTACGGTCAGGGCCTAGAGATCTTGGTCCAAACAGGAGTGCTTTTGTGTTTTTGGAGTTTAGAACCAGGCAATTTTCCATTAACCAAGTTTTGATCTTAGCAAAGTGTGACTGGAGTTGTGGCCATAATTCATCCATGTTAGTCATAGTTCTGTATAGAACCATGTCATCACTCTGAAGAAAGAGGGGTTACTAGTGGGGTACCGTAGGGTTCAGTATTGGGTCCAGTCCTTTTTAATGTCTTCATAAGTGACATTGCAGAGGGACTGGAAGGAAAAGTATGCCTCTTTGCAGATGACACAAAGATCTGCAACAGGGTTGATACACAAGGAGGCATGGAAAGGATGAGAAGGGACTTGGCAAGGTTGGAGGAATGGTCAGAAGTATGGCAGCTAGGATTCAATGCAAAGAAGTGCAAATAATGCACCTGGGAAACAAGAACCCAGGGAAGAATACACAATGGGGGTAGTAACAACAACAAAAAGGAAAGGGACCTGGGGTAATCATATCAGATGACCTTAAGGTTAGCAAGCAATGTGAAAAGGCAGTAGGGAGGGCTGGGGGTATACTGGGATGCATAGGGAGAGGCATCAGCAGCAGAAAACAGGAAGTTGTTATCCCTCTGTACAGACAGTTGGTGAGACCCCATCTGGAGTACTGTGTCCAGTTCTGGAGACCCCATCTCCGCAAGGACATAGACAGGATAGAGGCAGTCCAGAGGAGGGCAACTAAAATGGTGCAGGGTCTGCAAGAGAAACCATATGAGAAGAGACTGAAGGAGCTTAACATGTATACCCTTGAGGAAAGAAGGGAGAGGGGGGACATGATAGAAACTTTTAAGTACCTCAGTGGAATCAACAAAGTACAAGAGGGTAGCATCTTTCAGAAAAAAAGACGTGCAAGAACAAGGGAACACAATTTAAAGATGGGGGTGGTTCAAGGGCAATGTGAGGAAGTATTATTTCAAAGAGAGGGTAGTGGATGCATGGAACAGCCTTCCTGAGGAGGTTGTGGGGTCTAAAACTGTGGGAGAATTCAAGAATGCATGGGACAGACATAAGGCAATTCGTGTGGGGGGTAGGAAGAAATAGGCTGTTGGTTAACTAGGATCTGCAGCCTATCCTGTAGGTAGGGAAATGGGCAGACTAGATGGGCCAAGCGGTCCTTATCTGCCGTCAAAGTCTATGTTTCTATGTTTCTAACAGCGTACCATACCACAGAGCTGCACCGGCAGTGGTAGCTGAGGTAGTTGACAAACAGACAGAAAAAGAGGGGGCCCAGAATTGAGCCTTGCAGAACCCCATCATTTATAGGGAGCATTCCAGAGGTTGCACCTCTCCACTTGACCTATTGGGAGCAGACAGACAGGTAGTTGCTGACCCAGTTCCAAGAGTGTTGATCAAGACCAAATTTACTCAGCTTTGTTAACAGACACCTAGTGACACCACTGACTACCCTTTTTAACAAATCATGGGAGAATGGGGTGGTACCCAAGGACTGGACGAGGGCAGATGTGATTCCCCTTCACAAAAGTGGGAGCAAGGCAGAAGCAGGAAACTACAGACCTGTTAGTTTAACCTCAGTGATAGGTAAAATGATGGAATCACTTCTGAAGGAAAGAATTGTCGATTATCTAGAGGCCAGAGGGGCACAGGACCCTAGGCAGCATGGATTCACAGTGGGAAGGTCATGCCAGACGAATCTGATAGATTTCTTTGACTGGGTGACCAAAGTAGTAGATCAGGGAGGGGCTGTGGACATGGCCTACCTAGACTTTAGCAAGGCATTTGACTCAGTCCCACACAAAAGATTAATATACAAGTTAGCCAGCCTGGGATTGGGTCCCAAGATGACAGCCTGGGTAAAGAATTGGCTGGAGAATAGGACACAGAGAGTAATAGTAAATGGAGTCCACTCAGAAGAAAGGAGGGTTACTAGTGGGGTACCGCAGGGTTTAGTATTAGGACCGGTCCTCTTCAATGTCTTTATAAGTGACATTGCAGAAGGACTGGAAGGAAAAGTATGTCTCTTTGCAGATGACACAAAGATCTGCAACAGAGTTGACACACAGGGTGGGGTGGAAAGGATGAGAAGGGACTTGGCAAGGTTAGAGGAATGGTCAAATGTATGGCAGCTTAGATTCAATGCTAAGAAGTGCAAGGTAATGCACCTGGGAAACAAAACCCCAGGGGAAGAGTACACAATGGGGGGTGAGATACTAACAACAACAAAATGGAAAGGACCTGGGGGTAGTCATATCAGATGACCTAAAGGTGGGCAAGCAATGTGAGAGGGCAGCAAGGAGGGCTGGGGGATACTGGGATGCATAGGGAGAGGCATTACCAGTAGAAAACAGGAAGTTATTATCCCTCTGTACAGACAGCTGGTGAGACCCCATCTGGAGTACTGTGTGCAGTTCTGGAGACCCAATCTCAAAAAGACAGACAGGATGGAAGCTGTCCAGAGGAGGCAACTAAAATGGTGCAGGGTCTGCACCGGAAGACATATGAAGAGAGACTTAAGGAGCTTAATATGTATAGCCTCGAGGAAAGGAGGGAGGGGAACATGATAGAAACTTTCAGGTACCTCAAGGGAATCAACAAAGTCCAAGAGGGTAGCATCTTTCAAAAAAAGAGGTGTGCAAGAACAAGAGGGCACAATTTGAAGATAGAGGGGCAGCTCAGAGGTAATTTAAGGAAGTATTTTTTCACAGAGAGGGTTGTGGATGCATGGAACAGCCTTCCGGAGGAGGTTGTGGAGTCAAAATCAGTGGTGGAATTCAAGCATGCATGGGATAGTCATAAGGCAATTCTGGGGGGGTGGGGGTAGGAAAAAGTAGGCTGCTGGTTAACTAGGATCTGCAGCTTATCCAGTAGGTAGGGAAATGGGCAGACTGGGTGGGCCAAGCGGTCCTTACCTGCTGTCAAATTCTATGTTTCTATGTTTCTATAGAAGGCAGTGATCTACCAGATCAAAGGCCTTTGTCAGGTCAATAAAGACAGCCCCCACTGGGGAGCCTTTGTCCAGTGCAGAGAGGACATCAGAGGTGAATTTGATGAGCACAGTGTCAGTCCCGTGCTTTTGTCTAAAGCCGTGTTGGGTGGATGCCAGTAGCTGGTTTGCTTCCAGGTAGTCTCTGAGTTGGCAACAGACTAGCCACTCTTGGATTTTGGCCAAGAAGCAGAGTAGTGAGGTAGTCCTGTAGTTACCTATTGTTTCCCTAGGTCCTCCCTTGTGGGCTGGCACCACATGGGCCTGCTTCCAAATTTGGAGAACAGCTCCATCCAACAAGGACCTACTGATGAGCCAGGCAACCGGTGGGACAATGGCAGGGGCAGCTGCCTTAAGCAACCTAGGGTCTAGGCCATCTGGTCCCACAGATCCAGTCAGTTTATGGATTGCAGGAGGGGCAGCACTTCTTTGGTGCTTACTGTCTTTAGGTGAAAGTGTGGGTGTAGAGGATCCAGCACTTCAGTATCCACAAGGTCCTGCTTATGGGGGGGGGGTAGGTTTGCTTGATAAATGTCCAGCTCACTGAAAAACTTATTGAAGGCAGCAGCTGCCTTATACCCTTCAGTTAAGGTTTGACCATTGCTGATTATCTGGCCCTGGGGTGGTATATTTGTGCCTATAAATGCTTTGGAGTTGTTGACTGGATGGTGACGGGACAGAGAGTAGGGATGGAGGGATTATGTACAGATGCAGTTTGCAGAGTAGAAGTTAAGTAGGGCAGATGAAATGGATGCAAGGGATGAGGAATGGTGAATTGGGGGGAGTGCATTACAGATTTTAGGGAGCTGGTGCGAGAACCATGATTGACCTATGGTTATTGATTGATAAGGGATTGATAGGGTATGAGCATCAGTGATCTGAGTAGTCATGGGATGTTGGTGGTAGTGTTAAGGAGGAAGAAAGGTAAGAAGGTAGAGTGTGGAACCAGAATTTAGAGATGAACTTAGTGCAGTGAGAGAGATGTTGGTTGTCCAGAGAAGGGATGGCAAGTGAGCAACAGACATAGCAGTGAAGAGTTAGAGGGTGGGCATCCAGAGGAAAGTGACAGAAAGAGTTGAAGAGGGCACCCAGTTTGGCTAGGAGGACTTGGGGGCAGCACTGTAGACTACATCACAGTAGTCAAAAATAGGTAGGATCATCTTCTGAATCAGTTCATGCCCAGCCATAGGTGGAACACAATTACAGTTCCTGTATAGTATACCTAACTTGGGGTGCAGTTTTGACAGGATAGCATCTATGTGACCAGAAAAAGTGAGGTGCTAGTCAAGCCAGACCCTAAGATTCCTAAAGAAGGATTTGTCCTCGAAAAGTGTCCCATCAATGGCGTGATAAGAATGAAAGAAGGTAAGCCTAGAGAGTCTCTGCCTTGTACCAAAGGTCACGCAGATGGTCTCTTGGCATTAAAGAAGAGTTGGTGTGAGCAAAGCCAGAGCGGAACGTTGTCAAAGTCCTGCTGGAGCCTGACTTCTACGTCAGTACAGCTATGGCCAGAGGTATACAAGACTGTGTTATCCATGCATATATTTAATTTTTTGTTTGTTTTATTTTAGTTTTTGTTGACTGGATAAGTGCACTAGACAAATTCTGCCTATTCTCAGGCATGACCCAGGTGAGGTTAATACAGATGAATGGCAACTGACCTTGAACAAGATTTAACTGTTGGTAGTATTTTTAGAGAATAGGGAGAAATTTGGCCGAGGCACCACTGGGGAACTTCCCCTACTCTTTTCGAGAACTGCCATGGGATCTTTAACACCCACCTGAACTACCACCAGAACATGCAGATGGGAACTTGGTTTAACGTCTCATCCAAAAGAAGGCACCTCAGGAGTGCAGCACCCCTCTCATGGCACACTACAGTGTGAGTATTGGGATATTAATCCAAGTGCCTGGTGTGGTGATAGAACCCACAGCCTTCTGATCTCCTGGCCAAGGCAAGGGAATGATATGTAGAGGAAAAGGAAAGGAAAGAGCCTGCACCCCCACTGGGATGCGGCATCCCTGAAAGGGGGGAGGCTGGAAAAATTAGGGATATGGAGTATGTTGCAAGATAGGATATGGGAGAGAGGAGAATAAGCAAGGGGAGATGACTGGTGAAATTAGGGAATAGGGAGTATGTTGTGAGAAAGGATAGGAGAGGATATGGGAGAGAAGAAAGTAAATGAGTAGCCAGAGAAAGAGAGAGCGAGAGAGAGAAAGGATTAGCCAAAAAAGTGGAAGAGAATAAACTACCACAAGAGGGGTAGTAGAGTGATGGAGATGAGTTGAAAGGAAGGGGAAGGGAGCAAGAAAAGAGGTGCCAGAGACAGGGACTTGTGCAGACTGAGGGAAAAGAATATAGGAGGGGAGGGTGCTCAAGTGCAGTTGTAGGCGAGAGGAGGTGTGGAGTTTGAGATGATGGGACACTCAGCTAGTGGAATGGGCAGAGTAGATGTCTAAAAGAAGGGAGTTCCATATGTTATGGAAAATGATAAGAGAAGGCAGCTCTACCAGAGGAAGAAGACGTCCTATGGGCAGAGTTTCGGAACTGGTATAGTGAAGTAGGAGGGACAGAAGTGAGTGAGTGCAAGTAGAGTGACAAGGAGCCAAGCTAGAACTTGTCAATTAAAGAGGCACTGTGTGCAAGGCACCTGGCTCTAAGACAGGCGAAGGAGAGAGAAGAGTAAAGGTTGCAGTAAAGGGTGAGAGGAGGACAGGCAAGAGCAAAGTGACAGAAGGAACTGAATAGGGTGTCCAGTCTGGATAGAATGGATTTGGGGGGGCAGCGCTACAGAAAATGGGCCAGATATTCAAAACTTTGCACTGGGTGCAACCCATTTGCACAGGTTTAGTGTGGGATTAGCGCGGGTCCACTATATTCAAAAGGCCAAATAACGCGTGCAAACTGCATTAGCGCCGGGCAAAATCATAATGTATGCAAGGGGCAAACTGAGGGGGCGCATCAGCGCAATGCTATATTCAGCGAATAGCGCCATGCAAAGTGGTTTAGTGTGACTTAGCGTGACACACTGTGTGGTGCAAATTACCACCCAGGAAAAGGTAGTCTTAACCCTGGGCAAACCAGTTTTGCGTGACATTGTGGCTTTGCACAGCATTAGCGTGGCTTTTGCACAGCTTTGCATGACCCTAACCAATACGTATGACACATAGAAAATGCCAAACACAGAGGAAACATGCTGCCCACTGATGGCATCACAATGATGCCATCATCTGCCACCAGTCCCAGCCATGCCAGGCAGTAAGTGGTGACCCAGATCCCAGTGGACACCATGGCAGTGCAGACATATAGCACACACCTGCGGATCACCCTCCGGTGGACACCAATGGCTCCCAGCACACACATGCAGCACCGTGGGCAAGGGGGGTGTTGAGGGAAGGGTGTACAAGTGGCAAAACTGGGTGCGACCACATGGGTGGGGCAAGACATGCTGAGCACATGGGCCAGCGTTGGGAATACTCCAACACCAGTGTGCCTGTCTGATCATATATGTCCCCCCCAGCTACATACCGCATAGCTGTACAAACACCACAACACACACAGCCAGCCATGTATATGTCACTGTGAGCATCCCATCCAGAGGTGCAGCATCTGTGGGTCACACAACAGCGTAACAGTAATTTCCACTGTCAGTAAACACCTGCAAGATGGACCTGTCACTTTATACAGTGCAGTGGTCATCACTGCTCTACATACCATAGGCATTGCTGTGTCCCTGATGATACTGGCTCCCTTGCTACTGTAGTGTCTGCTGTGCATTGTAGCATGACCTACAGTGCGTCAAGTTGCATGCAGCACCACCACCACTTGTGCCCATGCTGTGTTGTCCCCTGGGGCACAATATGCTGTGCTGTACTGTATACATGTAGCCTGCAGCTACCATTATGCACTGGCAGACTGACCTACAGGAGGAGCTGTGGGTAGACCTGGCCAGCCCCTGTACTTCCAGACTGACCTACAGGTGGAGCTGTGGGACCCTGCAGTAACAATGGGCAAACTGCATGCAAATCAGGGCATAATGAGATACTAATCTGGATGTTTGCCTAGAGGCTACCCAAGTAGGCTCATTTGCATGTCACTTTTGAATACGGCAAAGTATAGCACCAAGCAAACGTGTTTGCACCAGGCAAATGGCTTAGCTCCACGCTAAACCCGTGCAAACATGTTAGCACCGTGCAAATGGTTTGAGGAATATTATATAGTTTTACACACTGTATTTCACATGCACTGCTGCCTGCAGCTGTACTGGGTCCATGCATTTGCTGGCACACACATTGGCCACATAGTTCACCTCTACCTACCTTCATGTTACTGTGCACTGTGTTGCTGTTGTGGTTTGCACTTCCTGGTTGCTATATTCAGAGCTGTCTTATTCCAGGGCTAAGTTTGCCCTGCACTCCCAGCCCAGTTTGCCTGGCCTCATTCCCATGCTATATTCAGAAGCGGTTTGCCCCAGGCTATTTATTTTGAATATAGCTTGCTTTTTCCTCCGGGCTAAGTTTGCCCACTGGCAGTGCTAATTTAGCCCCGGGACAAAAGTTTTGAATATCTGGCCCCATGTCTCCAAAATCAAAAATAGGGATGATCATCTTTTGGACAATCTCCCATCTGGCTGGAATGCGAAGGCAGCTGTGGTGTCTACACATAGCACTAAGCTTGGGAAAAAGTTTCTTGTGGACTGCATCCACATGCACAGAAAAGTTGAGGTTCCTGATGAGCCAGAACCAGAGGTATTTGAAAGAGGAGACATCTTCCACTAAGGCACCATCACAAGTATGGAAAGCAGGGGTGGCATCAAGCTTAGTGAGCTTTTGCCTGGTGCCAAAGGTCATAGAGACCATGTTTTTGGCATTTAGTGAGAGCTGGTTTGTGCAACACCAGTGCTCGACACTGTTGAAGTCCAGTTGGAGTCTGGTTGTTACATTAGTGGGGGAGGAACCAGAGACAAACAAAACAGTGTCATCTGCATACAAATGGATATTAGCAGTAGAGAAGACAAGACAGTAGGGAAATCATTGGGGAAAATTGAGAAAAGGAATGGCCCAAGTACAGAGCCCTGTAAAGCACTGGTGTTTATAGGAAGTGGGGTGGAGAGGGAGTTTCCAATCCTGACAGACTGGTTCTTTCCCATGAGACAGGAACGGAACCAGCGAGTGGCAGACTCAGAGAGATCAGTGGCAGCTAACTTGCTGAACAGGAGGAAATGGGTGACAGTGTCAAAGGCTTTGGTCAGGTCAACAAAGATGGCAGATGTGATGTATCCTTGATCCATCCCAGAGAGAATGGAGTCAGTGAGCTGGAGAAGAGAGGAAGTGGTGGTGGAGCGATCTTTACAGAATCCAGACTGGAAGAGGATAAAGAAGGAGGAGTCAAGGTAAGGAGATATTTGAGCAAGGATTAGGTGTTCTTGTAGTTTGGCATGGATAGGAAGCAAAGATATAGGGTGGACGTTACTGGGGCTGGATGAGTCATCACCCTTATAGAGAGTAACGATAGTGGCAAGTTTCCAAGCATCTGAAACAGTGGCGAGTGAAAAGGAAAGGTTAAAAAGAGAAGCTAAAGGGTGGGCTGTAGATTGGGCAGAGAGGAGCAGCAACTTAGAGTCAAGACAGTCTGGGCTGTTACCCTTGTGGGGGTTGAGGGCTAATAGGGCAAGCAGGGTGACCATGAAGGAGACTGATTAGAAGGAAAAGCATGGGAAGGAGGGGCTAGAAGTGGGGGATGCTAGTGAGGGACTGACTAATAGTGGAAGGAAAGATAGGAGGGAGGAGTTGCATGCAGTGAAAAGCTTGTTAAACTCAGCCGCAGCAACAGCAGCAGCAGCAGCACGGTCTGAGATGGTAAGATCACCTACCTTTAGGATGGAGTAGGAGACTCAGGGTAAGAATAGAGCTTGCACAACCTTCCAGAATTTGGATGGACTGTTAAGATTATCTGAAAGGTGCAGTTGAAATATTCCGCCTTGGCAAGATGGATGGTCCTGGTTCAGGTGTTGTGGAGGGAGCGATACTATAATCAGATCCTGACTATCTTTATGATCCCACCATGTCTGATTGTGAGCTCACTAGTAGGCTACAGCTGAACAGATACCCATGGGAGATGAGTGCCCCAGACCCTTGACTTCCTCATGGGAGCATGGCAGTCCAAGACATTTCGAAACTTGAGTGGTGAAGTAGTTTGGAGCTGTGTCAATGGAGGAGGCAATGATAATGGGTGACCAGTCAGTACCAATACGTTCCTCATGTAGGGAAGACAAGTTAAGAGACTGAAAAGAGTCAAGAGGGAGTAAATGAGGGGGGATTTGGGTCAGTGGATTTTACGCACACAATAGACCATGTAACGGTGACTGAGTGCATCCGGAAGAACACCTGGGTGAATCACCAGTACCCAGCCTAGCAGGGTATGTTTAAATGATTTGAGGTTTAGTGGGTAGGTTTAGAGATAGAAACATAGAAGTTGATGGCAGATAAGGACCGCAAGGCCCATCCATTCTGCCCATTACTCCCATACTGACTTCACGGTTTCTTCCCCTATCTATTCCTTCTGTGCAGCTTCCCTCACCTCCCACTGCTTTTGTTGCCTCTCCCTCCTCCCTGCTCTACTTTTTCTTCTCTCTCTCCTTCCTGGGTTTGAACTTTGGACCTTCTATCCTAAAGACAGAAACCCTACCACTGTGCCATCATACCACTACCGGATGAGTTGTTTCACATTTAGGGAGGAGATATGGCAGCAGATTTTCGAATTGGAGCTGGTCATCCGGTTTATGTTGAAGTAGTCAAAGATGTAAAGCTCACCAGGAATAGGCTAGTGACAGAGGAGGATGAGAAGGCAGAAAGTCTGGGACAACAGTAGACCCCACCTACAAAGACTGGGTGAGACAGAAAGGAAGAGACAGTGTTATTAATAATAGCTCATCGGCAGAGGGGGAAGCAGAGGAAATAAAAATGGAGTATTGAATGGAAGACGAGATGTACATGGTCATTCCCTCACCTCTGGATGCCCGATCTTGACTGACTAAGGAGTATCCAGGGATGGAGATGACTGAGTTAGGGATTTTAGAAGATAGCCATGACTCTTTGATGACCAGTACAGAGGATTTCAGGCTGCTCATAAGGAGCTGGAGAAGGTATATCTCAGGGTGAAGACACTTGATGTTAAGGTGCACTATTTTTAAACCTTTTGGGAGGACAAGGGGGTGAGGGGGAGAAGACCCAGTGTTGGACTCAATATCCCCAGCAGTAACTAGTAACAGTCTAATACATAGTTTGGAGGGAATGGATATTCTACTCTGAGGATGGGGAGATATACAGATGTTAGGGAAGGTGACGATATTGGAAGTGGGGCTGAAGAGAGTAATTAATGAGTGAAGTGACGCTAGGTGCACACCAGTAGAATGTAAGATGGATGCAGCTGGTTGCCAGGGAGAGTGGATGAATGGAAGGATAGAGGAAAAAAGTAGTGTGGGGGAGAATCCTACAAATCAAAACTGCCACTGAACAAGGTGAGAGGGCATCAACCTTGCCCAATAAGCAGCCAGACTGTACACAATGCTACAAAGTAAAAAAACCTGAGCAAGGTGGTATAGGGTGTTCACCTACTTTCTACCCACAAGGGAAAAGCCAGCAAATAGTGAATCTTTGCTAGTTTAGACCACATGCACATGGTCACCAAAATGTAAGGTGGCCGGTATCGTAGCCATGCTTCTCAGGGTCTTGGTGGTAATAAACCAGCAGAAGCAACGATAGACAAGTGGCTTATGCAGTAATATACTTGTTTATTACTCAAAAGCAGACACCTGCCCTAAATCAGAGTCTTACCAATATAGACACTGGGAGCCTGAGTTTCCCCAATACCCCAGGGTATGAAAGGATATACTATGATATCCCTAAACTCAATATCCTGAGACTCAGGATACTGACCCCACTTGCCTGAAATACCTGCTCCCGAATCATTCAGATGCCTGACAATACAATGTTGGGCATCTGATTGAAAAATACAAATGGCAATACGGGGGCCTGTAACCACAAAAAACTAACTCTGAGGGGGAGTGAACCTCAGAGTTCAAAAATTAGTTATGGGGGGTATAAAATTTAACCGGACGCAGCGCGTAATAGAACATGAACCTCCCAAAACACGCTGGCCAAGCTGTCAGTGGTTTAGCCCTCAACAACACTGGGGTGGCTTGGCCAGCCTCCCGATTCCTTCAGAATTTCAAGCCCATTAACAGGGGTAAGGTAGCAAGCTGTCACATCTGCTGTCTTACCCCTGTAAGCAGCCACTGGGTGTCCTAATGCCGGGATTCTCACTATCTGGATACTATCCCTGTCAGGCAATACTGCACGAGAAGGTCAGTGTCAGGATAGTGAGTCTTGGCAAATCATAAGGATACCATATGAAGACAGTCTCAGAGGGAATACATATGGAGAAACTTATATACCATGATAATTTTCATGGTAACTATTGCTTTCATAGAGAAGTTAGGTACATAAAACAAGCCCTATTAGCCAAACGTCAGGTGACACCACCAGGGTTTGACCAATTCAACAGCTTGACGTCCGAGGCTACCAGATCACATTTGGGGACAAGCAGTTGGCACAGGGGTACTTGTCCGCGAACAATTAGTGCTTTAAAAAGTAAACTGATTTTTTTTTTTTTGCTGCACTGCCATATTCCTCCACTAGGGAGCTTGCTGGCAACATCAGAGTCCACTCAGTTCAGCCATCATGTGACCCATGGGATGCTCAGCCACATGATCGTCAATGGGGGAGAGTGAGCGCTGAGTGCCAGGAGCGAGCGCTGAGTGTTGGGAGTGAGCCATGGCCATGGGGGAACTGAGGAGGAGCCGGTCATCAGACTGGCAAGTGTGCCATCCATTCACAGATCTGGTTGTTGTTGGTAAAGAACATCCATTGGTCTTGGCAATGACTTGGTGGGTAATCAGAAGCATGCCAAGCTCGCTCACTCACTCACTTTCTCAGCTCATTTGGTGGAGAAAGGATGTATGTGGCGTACTACTCCAAGTTGGTTGTGTGAGGAGTAAGGACTGTCTTTTGCTGTAGTCAGTTATCACAGAAATCACTTGTGCTGCAGTGCCTGTTACCTTGAGCTGCAAAAAGGGGAGATCGGATCGAGAGGGAGTACAACTAGGGACTGACTGGGTGGGAGTTGGTGAGCCGGGGAGGGAAAAGGTGGAAAGCAGGACCAACCCATGACTACAAGTCAGGTAGGGTTGCTGCCAACTGGCTGCTGCCTGTGTGAGGCATGGGACTAAGTAAATCAGAAGGGGTTGGTTCTTATTGGATTGGGAGTGTGTCTGGGACAGTGTAGGTATTAGTAAACAGACTGAGGGTGTGTGACTGACAATCCCATCAGAGATAGACACCAAGCAGCAGTAAAAGTAAAGGAGAAGAGCTGGGGTGAAATTACCAGCCAGTGTCACTGAAACAGATAACAGAGTTGTGAGTGAGAGCAGCAGAGCATATTAAAGAAAACTGAGGGAAGAAGGGAAGGGGTTTAAAAGGAAAGTGAGAATTGCCAATGTAACCCCAGCACTAAAACAACCTGAAGCTCCGCTAGAGGGATACTGCACGTACCTTACAAATGAATCACCTTCACCCAGAGATTTCTCTCCTATTGAGGCCCTCTCTGAATGAACAAGCTACCCCCTTCCCTTTTCACCTTAAGAAACTCAGCCAATTCAAAAAATAACTCCATCACCTCCTGGTAGAATCCCACACAGTGATAGGAGTTCCATCCCCTGCCCTAGACTTCCAACCCTTACCCCTCCTCTTACCCCTCTCACCACACAAGTCCTCACCCCTTCCCCTCCACTTGGTTTACACTTCCTCTAGGCTGCCCCGTGCATACAGCACATATCAGCTTGTTCTCCCTCATCATCATATCCCCATCTCCTATCCCCCAATAACATTATACAATATACTTCTCTGTACCCATGCCAATACGCTCCATACCTCCTCTCCTTTTCTTTGACAAAGCCGATTTCGGCTGTCAACTACAAGCAACCTGCACTTAGTAACTAGACCTATAGACTAGAGATATTACTATAATAAAAGTATTTGTATTTGAGGTTATATTCCACATTTATCTTGCTTGTAAAATAGTTTCACTTGGCTATTGAATGTTCTCGTCACATGATGTAAACTGTACTGTTTTGTCTATTCTTCTACTGACTTGGAGCCTTTGTAAAACAGCCAGTTTGGCTCAAAGGTTGTAATTCCAAAACTGAAATAAATGAATAAAATAAAATAAACCAGGGCTGGGAGAGAGAGAATAAGAGTCAGACCTGTACTAGCCAGGGAGGAGAGAAAAAACAGCTTAGCTGCTGCAGCAGTAAAAGGGGAGAAGACTAAGAGCCAAGGTGAATTACCACCAGAACAGATCTGTGAGAGGCACAGCATATTAAAGAAAAGCAGAGTAAAGAAGTACAATTGTTAGAAGTGAGAAGAAGGGTTTGGGCTTTGTGTTGCTTAGAGTCTAGAGTGAGCATAACTCTTCTTACAATGGGGAGGGAGGAGAGTGAACAAAAACAGCTTAGGAGAAGCCAGCCAAGAGAGATCAAAGAGAGCAGGGCTTTGTGACGGTTTGCTACACTTGCTTGCCCTAAGAAAAATTAAAGAAAAGGGAAAAAAAAAAAAAAAAGACCAGCCTGTGTTGCAGTACAGTGTACAGCATAGTAGCCAAACAACTTGGCCAGAAGGATTCCAATTGCCAACTAGCACACCGTCAAAGTGAGCAAAGTTAGCAAAAGGAGCTGAGGTTCTATGAGAGAGAGAGGCCGGTTTGGTTGGGCTCTGTGTTTGCTGCCCCAAGAAGAAAGGTAAAAACTACGGACCAGAATTTTTAGCACAACAAGTGGTGAATAAAACTTAGTTGGCCAAAAACAGGCTGGCCTGAGTCTGCTGTGGACATTAAAATATCAAAAAGGGTGGATCACTGAACCTGAGCCAAGTGAGACCATCCCTTCTTGAGCAGTAAAACTTAGAGGAAGACAGCAAGTGTTGGGCTTTTGAGTTTGTTGCACAGAAAGCAAAGGGGATGGCCAGGTAGAAGTGTGACTGGTTAAGGAAAAATAAAATAAGGAGGACACTAGCAGCAGTAAAGAGGGAGGAAGACAGAATAAGCCACTGAGTTGTGCTTTCTGTGTTGCCACCACCAACTATTCAGGACAGAAGTAAAGGATGAAGACAGAGGTTTTGATTGCTGGGATTTGTGTTGCCCTGGGAAAAGTAAAGGGAAAGTGTGTGTGTCTGTATGTGTGTGTGGCTGGTCACAGGAGAAAGTGTGCAGTGTGAAAAAAGGTAAAAAAAAAAAAAAAGTAAGCATCAAAGCAAGCAACAGCAATAACCCCATCCTCCTTAGTATAGTTGTGTTGCTATTTCTTCCCATTCTTGACTTCCACTGCCTTCCTGACTGCCTACGTCCTGTAGTTTAGGCAGCCTGTAAAGGTTAAGAAATATACAGTAGTGTCTGGCTACTCTGCCTCCCTCCCCATTCTAGTCTAACAAACACCAGTGAAACACACACACACACACACACACACACACACACACACACACACACACACACACCACACACAGTGACTTTGTTATTTATTTATTTATTTGAGATCGGGATTAATACCTTTGAGTCATAGACTCATTTACAAAGGCTCCAGGACGATAGATACAGCAACAATACAAACAACACATAGTTAGGAAACAGTACAATAGTTAGACTATAGTTACAGAATTCAACGGTAGTTACAAGGCAGCTGCACAGAATAACAGGAGTTATATAAGTGCTTAAGGTATTGGCGAGCTCGGTAACCCAGTCAGCAGCATGTCAAAGCACTTAGGATACAAGCTTAACTGAGAGAGCAGAAGTGATTCAGTTTCACAGGTGATGTACTGAAGGATCAACCCCGCATTAGAGGAGGGTAAACCAGGAGGAGTGAGTATACAGATAAGCAGGATAAGCAGCCAGTATAGGCTTTATCTATGCATGGCATGGGAGTAGAGTGGTGAGGAAGAATGTAGAGAGAGGAGTGGGATGAGAGGTGGTGGAGGAGGAGAGGGGAGAGGAGGGGGATGCAGCCAGAGTAGGCTCTGTCAGCATATGTCAAAAGAGGGAGGAGAGAGATGGGGAGGAGTGAGGAGATATAGGTGGTAAGAGAAGAGAGGGCTTAGAGGAAGTGGGGGAGGAGAAGGGAAAAGTTGAAGTGCAGGGCCAAGAGGGTGGGGAGAAGGGCTGACATTAGGTGGTAATTGGGGAGTAGTAGAATGTGGTTGGTTTTAGAGGGGGGTTGGAGGGAGAAGTAGTGTCAGCATTGGCAGGGGGTATGGAGGGCAGATAACTAATTTTAGTTGATTGTGGGGAAGAAAGACTGTAGGGAAGGAAGGAAAGGATGGAAGGAGGGAGGGAAGGAGGCTGGGGGTTATGAATGGTGGTGCCGGATTCAATGGCTAAGGTTTACCAGGCCATTTGCAGACATTCTCTACGGCTAACAGGGCTTTAAGTCCCAGTTTGAATTGGCTGACCCTATGACACTCGATCAAGGCCTTAGGGAGTTCATTGAGCCATTTGGGACCACGGTAGGCGAGGGATCTCTGGGTTAAGGTTGTTCACTTGAAAGGTATAACCAGTCCCCTCTCAAAGAGAACCTTTCATGATGGTCCAAAAAGTTACAGCTTGTAGTCATTATATGCAGTACTGGACCTGAAAAGGTGTGTGCATTTGTTATTTTTGGCCAAGGTTTACTCTGCCTTTCATAATCTGGATTTGCTTTTGAGCCCTGCTGCACTTGCCTTTGCTGTTCAGCTGCTGGGCTGCTAGCTCCTGATGACATCATTATAGGGTAGAGGAGTGACTCACACTGTGCAGTATCATGCAGTTGCAACAATGTTGCAAAGAAAACCTACCAGTACTCAGTAAACATACCCTGTAACATGACATAAATGAAGAGATAGAAATCTGCCATTTCTATTGGGCTAAATGTAACATGTGGTATAGTAGCAACCATGGTCTAATACCATAGTAGATCATGGTAGTGATCAGGCGCACAGAAAAACAGTTAGACCATGGTTTCTGTGGGGCTCGTGCTAGACAGCGTCAGTGGGGAGTCAGCTGAACAAGCTTGTGCAACAGAGCCAGAACCGTGCGTCCAATAGCAGGCTGTGCCCAAATAGCGGTCCAGTTACGCACCCGACAGACCTCGCACACTGGGAAAGTTAGTGAAAGAGAAGCAGTGGAATATACACAAGCACAGCAGCAATGTGTCGAATGCAGGAAAAGTGGTGATCGTATAAACATCTGTGCTTACCGGTACACATTCCCCTGGATATATAGGCACACCCACAGAATAAGGAGCTCTGCATGTAAAAACAGTATGAACTGCACACAAATGTCCCTGTACCTGGGACGCGTTGGCTATGGCAACAGTGAGATCTGCACACATACGCAGAGTGCAAAAGCAGACAGCAAGAGAAGCAGTTGACGATGGCGCTCACATGGGGAAAGAGAAGCGAGACGGCGAGAAAGTCACAACAGTGAGCATTATGTATAATAGTATATGGTTAGGGTTTATTGTGGATGGAAAATTATGGCTTTCAAAATCTTGTTGTTGTACAGTTCAAAGGTCAAAAAAGTTATTGTACTATTGTTCTGATGTCACATCGATAGTACAATACATTTTTTGACTTGTCCTACCACCTGATTGGCTGAATCCCTGCAGGGATTAAAAAAAAAAAACAGAAGAAAATGGCATCGTCATTTAGCGATCAGTCAGGACACAGTTTGTGTGATCAGCTCTGTGTGTCCAAACTGTTTTCAGTGTTTCTTTTTTTTTTTTTAAATTTACTGCTGCAGTTTACGGTTGTTAGTGTGGCGTGGGGTGGCAGCGAGGAGTCGGGCAAACTAGTACCTTCTGGGGCAGGACTGCATTGAGCACTGGAATCCTCAGGTACGTGAGTGCAGAAAGAGAAAGGAAAAAAAAAAACGGAAATGTGAACGCAAGGTATGAACCTTGCAAAATTGTGGACAACCACATACTATATAAAATAGTGGATGGTTGACCATCCACAACGAAAGCTTGTTTATCTCGAGTCAATGGTGTCACAGAAACCAATGACGCTATTGATTCTCAATGGAAATATTAGCCTTTGTTGTGGATGGTCAACCATCCACTATTCTATATGTTGTGCACGATACTTTCCCCACTTCATTTAATTTGCAGGACAACAACATAAGTATATTAATAAGTGCGCACATTGCAAACTGCATAGAAGGTTATGGACAGATTAGTGAGAGCTAACAACGTAATGTTTTAGCTGCAGTTTACAATTCATATTTTTTTTGTTTTAGTAATAAAACATATTAAGTTGCTATATTCCTTGCCATGTTACAAGCGGATTAAGTCACTCGAAAGGATGGGTCTACAGTGGACTTAATCCATGGTTGGGTGGTTAGAGGCCCCACCCCCCCAACCATGGATTAATTCCAGAATAGACCCATCCTTTCTCGTGGCTTAATCTTTACTTGTAACATGGCATAAATTAAGACACTGAAATGTTCACTTTCTACTGGAGGAAATGTGACATGGTCTAATACTACAGTAGACCATGCAGTGATCGGGTGTGCGCAAAAACAATTAGGCCACGCTTTAGATGCTGCTTGTGCTACACAGCGTCGGTGATGAGCCAGCTGAACAAGCTTGTAGAAGAGAGGTAAAACTGTGCTTCAGACAGTAGCCAGTGCCGAAACACCCATGTAATGATGCAGTCGATACACACTGCACAGTGGGAAAGTGAAAAGGTTGGACAAGGGACTCAATACTGTTGTTCCTTGACGTGGCAACCAAGTGTGTGGCCAAACAGGTATCCAGTGAGCCACCTGACAGAGCTTGCAGAGTGGCAAAGTCAGCACAACATAAGATAACTAGTGTAACAGAAAGACAGGCGCAGTGGGTGGTATGCGGGAAAACTGGTCAGCGGCACAGAAATGTCTCCTTACCCGGAGGTGTGTTAGTCACTCAATAGAAAGAAGCAGAGCATGAGGAGCGTCTCATGGTAAGAGACACTGATGTGCCTAGAAATGAGAGCGTAGCCCAACCAGTAGTGGAAAGTAAATGTAATGATGCAAATCGCCACACATACCCACAGTGCAACAGGAAACCCCACAGAAACAGTACACAGTGGACATGACACAGCGAAAGAGAAGACATAGGGAAAAAAAAGTAACTGCACTCAGCAGTATGTATAGTAGTGCTGGATAATTTAGCCACTTCGTCTGAATGTCACGAAAACCACATAAGTATATGAATGAATGTAAGACGTGCAACGTGCACGCGCATGTTTGAAAGTGAATAGAACGTTATAGACAAGTTAGTGACAGATAGCAACCTGAAGTTCTCACTGCAGTTTAGAAGTCATATTCATGAGTTTTACTAATAATAATACATATAAACTTCCTATATTCCATGCCATGTTACAAGCGGATTAAGCCACTCGAAAGGATGGGTCCACTGTAGAATTAATCCATGGTTGGGTGGTTGGACGCACTCAGCCTTCAGCCTCATGCCCCAACCCTCCTCCCAACCATGGATTAATTCCACAGTAGGCCCATCCTTTCTCGTGGCTTAATCCTTACATGTTCCCCCTTCCTCAAGACACCCTGTTAGCAATGCATTATGCCAAGATCCAAATGCCTTGTCAGTATGTTTTTATGTGTGTGTGAAATTGACTCTACCATATAGTGATGTCAGCAATACAACCCTGGGCACACAGCAACACCAGGCTTGCTACAGAAGCTCTGGTACACCCTGCAATTTTTAGTAGATCAGAATGCAAAAACTAACTGCAGTGGACAGTGATGAAATACAATTCCAGAATCAATGCAAGAAAGGGTAATTTATACATGGAAGTCAAAATGACTGGGGATGGTCCTCTTTTATTAGCAGCACAAAACAAACTAAGCACTATGCAGAGAGCCAGACATTGAGGTATTCAAAATTAGGGCTGCAAGTTCGGTTCAATCATTTTCAAAAATGGTCGAACCCCCAGTGTTCGCAACGGTCCGGGGTTGTGCAAACATTTTGGCCAAATCTGTAAACTCTGGTTCGCTCTGTTAGCGCATCACCTGGCATCATGTAGTGAGCAGGCATAATATGGCGAACTGAAAGTTTGTATGTCACTCTATGTAGTATATGGTAACTTACCCTAGTAACAGTGTAGAATGGTTTAGTCCACATCCCCCTGCAGTTTTGGGCTAATAGTATGTCTTGGGTGGAAACTGGATTTTAGAAAGTGCACTAGCAAATTGTAGTAGTGGTTCTGCTGAGGCCTGCTGATCTATCTAATGTATGTTTGTTGAATAAACCTCAGAGCTGTTAGAAGTTACTTATGGTGTCCAGTCATTCCTAAAACCAGCAATCCAGTAAGAAGTAACTAAAGTGAAATATTATATGGTGTTAGAAGTGAACTTGCAGTGCTGCAGTTGCAAGAAAGAAGAAAAGTTTGTGCTGCCAAGAAAAGAAACAAAGACAGTATTTGTGAGTACCTAAAGCTTACTAAAAGACTGTATAACAAAGTATTTTTGGCAGCATGGAGCAATTTAAGCCACCTCCACCACTATTGTTGACCGGAAATCTTGCAGAAAACTGGAGAAGGTGGGCACAGAGATTAAGTCTGTACTTCACAGCCATGGGATTAGATGACAAGTCAGAGGAAATGAAAATTGAAGTCCTGCTATACATGATCGGGGATGAGGCCCTCGAGGTGTACAATACCCTCAATATAACATACACTGACCCACAAGCTAAAAAAGCAGCTGAGGTTATGGAAGCATTTAAGAATTATTGTTCAAGGCAGGATGGTAATACAGGCCAAAAACCAGACCGCCAGCTACCAACACGTGAGACATGTGCACAAAAATCAAACACGTGTGGGAGGTGTGGCAAGGGACATGTGCCAAAGGCTTGTCCAGCATATGGACAAGAATGTCGTAAATGTGGTGGCCTAAACCATTAAGCAAAAATGTGCAGGTCCAAAAAGTCCAACAAACCTCATGAGAAAATGACCAAAGGAGCACTAGTTGTGGGTGCTGCAAAAAGAAAACAAGAAATGGTGCGGACACAAGCACCAGATGAAGACTGGTACACTACCTTCAAAATAATGGGACAGACAGTTAAGTTTAAGTTGGACACTGGGGCTGAAGCCAATATACTAACTAAAGAAGTGATTGTGCAGTTTCCATGCAAGGTATAAATCAAGCCGACCAGTACTATCCTAATGGCATATGGAGGAGCACAAATTAATTCTATAGGGAAAGTGACGCTAAAGTGTAAGACACAAGACTGAGAGGCCAATCTGCAGTTTTATGTCACTAATACATCAGGAGCTTCCCTACTGGGTTAACAGGCATGTGTCATCCTGGATCTGATTCGCAATGTAAAGGTGCTTAAAACCAAGCCACCAAGCACAAATGAGGAACTTCTTGCACAATATAAAACAATGTTTGAAGGACTAAGAGAATTCCCAGGAGTTTACCACATACACACTGACTCAACTGTTACTCCTGTGATACATGGGTGCAGGAAAGTCCCATATGCAATCACGGACAGACTAAAACAGACACTGGAACAGCTGGAGCAAATTAGGGTTATTAGCAAGGCAAGAAAACCTACAACATGGGTAAATAACCTTGTAATTACTGAAAAGAAAAATGGTGAGATCAGGGTGTGTTTGGACCCTAGAGACTTAAATAATGCTATCAGAAGACATCGCTTCTCCATCCCCACATTGGAGGACGTTCAGAGTAAGCTTGCAGGTAAAAAGTTTTTTACAATTCTAGATGAAAAAGATGGGTACTGGCAGATCAAATTAAATGACAAATCTACTGACCTATGTACATTCAGCAGTCCATGGGGAAGGTATAAATTTCACAGACTTCCTTTTGGTATACGGTCTGCGAGTGAAGTATTCCAGCAGAGAAATGCTGAACACTTCGGGGACATACCAGGTGTTTTTGTAATAGCTGATGACATGCTTATAGCCGCAGCTACCAAGGAGGAGCATGACAATATTCTGAGAAAAGTAATGGACAGAGCAGTGGAACTCAATGTTAAGTTCAATAGTGACAAAATACAGTATTTGGTGAGTGAGGTGAAATACACGGGGCACATCATAACCGAAAATGGACTACGGCCTGATGAAGCCAA
Organism: Neoceratodus forsteri; assembly: GCA_016271365.2. Taxonomy (NCBI): domain Eukaryota; kingdom Metazoa; phylum Chordata; order Ceratodontiformes; family Ceratodontidae; genus Neoceratodus; species Neoceratodus forsteri. Next base: position 443,551,879 of record CM057457.1, on the reverse strand, counting down.
AGTAGAAGCAATAGCCGAGGTACCCCCTCCCGAAGATAAAAAAAGCACTACAGAGACTGTTAGGAATGACTCAGTACTTGGCGCAGTACATTCCGAATGAAGCAAACCTCACTGCACCACTAAGGCAGCTACTCAAAAAAGATGTCATGTGGCAGTGGCAGCCAGCACAGGAAGAAGCCTTACAAAAGCTGAACAAGACTATTTCTTGTGCACCAGTATTAAAATTCTTTGATCCAAAAGAGGACATTGAAATCCAAGCAGATTCATCTAAGGATGGACTAGGTGCTTGTCTACTACAAAGAAACAGACCAATAGCTTATGCATCTAGGTCATTGTCCAGTGCTGAAAGAAACTATGCACAGATAGAAAAAGAGTTGCTAGCGATTGTGTTCTCTCTACAGAAATTTCATCAGTATGTTTATGGAAGGTCAGTGAAAGTACAATCAGATCACAAACCACTACAGTCTATATTGAACAAACCAATTGGAAAGGCTCCAGCAAGATTGCAGCGGATGCTGATACAGATACAGAAATATGATATACAGGTAATATATACCCCAGGAAAAGATATTCTGATTGCAGACACTCTGTCCAGGGCAGTACAAAGAAAACCAGCAGAGGGAGACATTGATCTAAGTAGTGAAAAGGTCATATATGCAATCCAAGCAACAGAGACACTGCCTGACAGCATGTTAGAAGGGCTAAAACAGGCCACACAGAGGGACAGTGAGTTACAGTTGCTTAAAGAAATGCACCTCAAAGGATGGCCTAACAGGAAAAAACAAGTCAGCATCAAACTTCAGCACTATTGGCCCATGAGACACAATATATATATATAGAAAATGAACTCATAATGGTGGGTAAAAGAATCATCATACCCAAAGAGCTGAGAACAGATATGCTACAAAGACTTCATGCAGCACATCAAGGAATACAAAGGTCGAAAGCACAAGCCAGAGCTGTGATGTATTGGCCAGGCATGAATCCAGAAGTAGAAATGTTGGTTGAAGCATGTGGACCTTGCCAGGAACTCTTACCCAGCAACCATAAAGAGCCAATGTGTCCACATGAAATACCTGACATGCCATGGTTAAAGCTTGGAGCAGACATTTTTGACTTTAGGGGACACTCCTACTACTTAATAGTAGTGGACTATTTTTCAAAATACCCTGAGGTTCTCAGAATGCCTGACAAGATGGCAGCTAAAGTTATTTCAAAATTGAAAGCTGTATTTGCAAGACATGGCATTCCAAAAGAACTGGTAGCGGATCATGTACCATTTGCAAGTCATGAAATGAAGCAATTTGCGAAGTTCTGGGAATTCAGAATGACTCATTCCAGCCCAGGATACCCACAATCTAATGGTTTAGCTGAAAGAACGATCCAGACAGTAAAAAAAATCTTTCTGAAGTCTATGCAAGGTCAGACCGATCCACATCTCGCATTGCTCAGTCTTAGAAATACACCAGTCACAGGACCGAACTGTACACCTTCTCAATTGTTAATGGGCAGAATGTTAAGGACAACATTACCTGCAAGGGCAAGGGCACTGCGACCTGAAATACCAAAGGATGCGTATGAATGTCTAAAAAGACTACAGAAAAGACAGAAACAGTATTACGACAGGAATGCAGCTCCACTTACTCCATTCAGAGAAGGGGAAAGGGTATGCATAGAGACTTCTAGTGAGTGGCAACCTGCTACAGTGGAAAGAATCCGTGATGAGCCAAGATCCTACAGTGTGATTACACCTGCAGGACAGCGATACCGCAGGAACAGGAGACACCTGATGAGAGACCGAACAGTTGCTTTGGAGGCTGAAGAGCAACAGGCAGATGAGTCAACTGAATCCGTATTGTCACAAACAGTGGAATCCAGGGACAACAGCCAGGAACAGGACACTTGTCAAGAGTATGAGCAACCTAAGATGGAACCTGTTGTTTTCAGTGACACTTTGCCAGAAAGTCCTCAGGCTGTACCCAGTGTGCAGTCTACTCGAATTACCAGAAGAGGGCGTCTGCTTAAAGTTCCTGAGAGGTTCAGAGATTTTGTTATGACTTAAGTCAGTGGTAAAGACTTATTTTTTTAACAGAGCTCAGTACCAGTGACTTTAGACCCTAACTCATCACAAAGTAAGACTCAGCCATTATGTTAATATTGCTTGGTAATTATTTGTCATTGATATGCAAACTGGAATCAAGGTAATTGCTTTCTTTTACTAGAAGGGGAGATGTAGTATATGGTAACTTACCCTAGTAACAGTGTAGAATGGTTTAGTCCACATCCCCCTGCAGTTTTGGGCTAATGGTATGTCTTGGGTGGAAACTGGGTTTTAGAAAGTGCATGAGCAGATTGTAGTAGTGGTTCTGCTGAAGCCTGCTAATCTAGCTAATGTATGTTTGTTGAATAAACCTCAGAGCTGTTCGAAGTTCCTTATGGTGTCCAGTCATTCCTAAAACCAGCAATCCAGTAAGAAGCAACTAAAGTGAAATATTATACTCTACCTCTGAGACTGCCTGCCAGCAGCCCAATTAGCCAACTCCTGTTCGCCTTTCATTAGTCCTGCCAGGAATAAATGGGGGTGATTGGCTGCTGTCTGTCTCTCTCAGGGGGCACAACATGTATTGGCTGCTAGCAGGTGTGGGGTGGGTCTCAGAGAGACAGAGAGAGAGAGAGAGAGAGAGAGAGAGGGGAGAGAAAGAGACAGACCCCACAGCATGGTCAGTGATGCAGTTTGCAGGAGACTGCCAGAATGTACAGAGCAATGCTATTCATTCACTTGTGTGAGGATGGCAGCTCCAGCCCAGAGAGTTTAAAACAAAACTTTTTTTGTTGTTTTACACATTCATTTTTGGTTTTGTTGGGAGTCAGGACTGGGAAAGAGGAGTGAGGAGGATTGGAGAAGGAAGAGGACTCACGTTGGACAGTGTAGGGCAGGGGAGAAAAATCCTCCTAATTCCTGCCTGTTGGAGGAGGAGTGGACTTGGAGACATACAGGGCACTAGGGCAGCAGTTAAATTTGGGGGTTCAGGGACAAGTACTCTGTCCATGGAGGGCATCAGGAAGGGAAAGAGCACCAGGGAGGTGTGTGTGTACTATGGAGTGGACTGGAGGAAAGAGGGGACCCTGAAATAAAATTCCTAGTCCAACAAGTAGTTTCTGGGATGGGACACAGACATAAGGCAATTCTAGTGGGGGGTATGAGGAGGTAGACTGTTGGTTAACTTGGATCTGCAGCTTATTCAAAAGGTAGGGAAATGGGCAGACTGGGTGGGCCAAGCAGTCCTTATCTTCCATCAAATTCTATGTTTCTATGGGAGGGAGACAGGCTCAGAGGCAACAAAAAAACAAACCTGACATTTTACACCACCTAAGGGAAAGGCAGGTTTTGGGTGGGGACTTATCCTTGGGTTGGGACTGGAGTGGGACTTGGGACAAAAAAAAATCTCCCCTTACTTTATTCGACGCAGCAGTGCTGTTCTGTACAATTATAATCTCCCTGTGATTTTTCACTGCTTAAACTGCTTAGCCAAAAGTGCTGTAAAACAACTGTTTGTGTGAAAAATCTGTGTTTTCACTACTTCAACTACCTGACTCAATGCAGCTAGCAGTTGTTTACCTTATTTTAGAATGCATTTATCTGCAGTTTTTCACTGATCTGTTTCAGAATGTATTTACCTGTACTTTCACTAAACTACTTAACTTAATACAGCCAGCAGTCACTTACTGACCCTTCTGGGAATATACTACATTTTCACTACTTAAACTACTTAACTTGATGCAGCCAGCAGTCATTTACTGACCCGTCTGGGCATATACCTGTGTTTTCACTACTTAAACTACTTAACTTGATACAGACAGCAGTCGTTTACTGACATGCCTGGGAATATACCTGTGTTTCACTACTTAAGCTACTTAACTTGATGCAGACTGCAGTCATTTACTGACCCATTTGGGCATATACCTGTGTTTCACTACTTAAACTACTTAACTTAATGCAGCCAACAGTCGTTTACTGTCCCATCTGGGAATATAGAAGCAAAGAAACATAGAATCTGATGGCAGATAAGGACTACGTGGCTCACCTAGTCTGCCCATTTCCCTACCTAACAGATAAGCTGCAAATCCTGGTCAACCAACAGTCTACTTCCTCCTACCCCCCACTATTTATTTATTTATTGATTGATTGAATTTTGATGACCGGGTAGGCCCACTGAGCCCCGAAGATCCCTTTTTCAGGGGCGACCTTGCACTACAATTGCCTTATGTCTGTCCCATGCATTCTTGAATTCCACCACAGTTTTTGACTCTACAACCCCGTCAGGAAGGTTGTTCCATGCATCTACAACCCTCTCTGTGAATAAATGCTTCCTCACATTACCTCTGAGCCATCCCCCTCTATCTTCAAATTGTGCCCCCTTGTTCTTGCACATCTTTTTTTCTGAAAGATGCAACCTTCTTGGACTTTGTTGATTCCCTTGAGGTATTTGAAAGTTTCTGTCATGTCCCCCCTCTCTCTCCTTTCCTCAAGGCTATACATCTTAAGCTCCTTTAGTCTTTCTTTATATGTCTTCTGGTGCAGACCATGTACCATTTTGGTTGCCCTCCTCTGGACAGCCTTCACCCTGTCTATGTCTTTGTGGAGATGGGGTCTCCAGAACTGTACACAGTACTCCGGATGTGGTCTTACCAACTGTCTGTACAGAGGGACAACAACTTCTTGTTTTCTACTGGTGATGCCTCTCCCTATGCATCCCAGTATCCCCACAGCCCTCCTTACTGCCTTCTCACATTGCTTGCCCACCTTTAGGTCATCTGTTATGACTACCCTGAGGTCCCTTTCCATTTTTGCTGTTGTCAGTATCTCACCCCCCATTGTCTGCTCTTCCCCTGGGTTTTTGTTTCCCAGGTGCATTACTTTGCACTTCTTTGAGCTGAATCTAAGCTGCCATACATTTGACCATTCCTCCAACCTTGCCAAGTCCCTTTTCATCCTTTCCACCCCACCTTGCATATCAACTCTGTTGCAGATCTTTGTGTCATCTGCAAAGAGACATACTTTTCCTTCTAGTCCCTCTGCTATGTCACTTATAAAGACATTAAAAGGACCGGCCCCAGTACTGAACCTTGCAGTACCCCACTAGAACCCCCCCTTCACTGTGGACTCCATTTACTATTACCCTCTGTGTCCTGTTGTCCATCCAGTGTTTTACCCAGGCTACCACCCTGGGACCCACTCCCAGGCTGGCTAACTTGTTTATTAATCTTTTGTGTGGGACTGTGTCAAATGCCTTGCTAAAGTCTAGGTAGGCCATGTCCACAGCCCCTCTCTAGTCTACTACTTTGGTCACCCAGTCAAAGAAATCAATTAGATTTGTCTGACATGACCTTCCTGCTGTGAATCCATGCTGCCTTGGGTCCTGTGCCCCACTGGCCTCTAGGTACTCAACAATTATTTCCTTCAGAAGTGATTCCATCATTTTCCCTATTACTGAGGTCAAACTGACAGGTCTGTAGTTTCCTGCCTCTGTCTTGCTCCCACTTTTGTGAAGGGGAATCACATCTGCCCTCCTCCAGCCCTCAGGTACCACACCATCCTCCCATGATTTATTAAAAAGGGTAGTCAGTGGTGTTACTAGTTCTTCCCTTAGTTCTTTTAGAATTCTGGGGTGAAATCCATCAGGCCCCATTGCTTTATCCACCTACAGTTTTAGGAGTTCTTTCAGAACCCTTTCTTCTGTGAAAGGACTAATATCAACCCCCCTATCCAGACTCCTTCTATTGATTGGATTAGGTATCTCCCCCTGCTCTTCCATTGTGAATACTGAGCAGAAGTATTCGTTCAGTATCCCTGCTTTTTCACTGTCGCTCTCTGCCCAACCACCTTCCTCTTTATTCAGCTTCAGTATCCCTGCCTTAGTCTTTCTTTGCTCCCTAATGTACCTATAAAAGGTTTTATCTCCCTTCTTAACTGAGTTGGCTATCTTTTCCTCAGTTTGGGCCTTTGCTATTCTGACTGCCTTCCCCACTTCATTCTGCTTTAACATAGAAACATAGAATTTGACGGCAGATAAGGACCCCTTGGTCCACCTAGTCTGCCCATTTCCCTACCTAACAGATAAGCTGCAGAGTCTAGTTAACCAACAGCCTACTTCCTCCAGTCCCCCACTAGAATTGCCTTATGTCTGTCCCATGCATTCTTGAATTCCCCCACTGTTTTTGACTCTACGACCTCCTCAGGAAGGCTGTTCCATGTATCCACAACCCTCTCTGTGAAGAAATACTTCCTCACATTACATCTGAGCCGTCCCCCCTCCATCATCAAATTGTACCCCCTTGTTTTTGCACATCTGTTTTTCTGAAAGATGCTACCCTCTTGGACTTTGTTGATTCCCTTGAGGTATTTGAAAATTTCTATTATGTTCCCCCTCTCCCTCCTTTCCTCGAGGCTATACATTTTTAGTTCCTTTAACCTTTCTTCATATGTCTTCTGATGCAGACCCTGCATCATTTTGGTTGCCCTCCTCTGGATAGCCTCCACCCTGTTTATGTCTTTGCGGAGATGGGGTCTCCAGAACTGTACACAGTACTCCAGATGCGGTCTTACCAACTGTCTGTACAGAGGGCTAACAATTTCCTGTTTTCTACTGGTGACGCCTCTCCCAATGCATCCCAGTATCTCCCCAGCCCTCCTTACTGCCTTCTCACATTGCTGGCCCACCTTTAGGTCATCTGATATGACTACCCCAGGTCCGTTTCCATTTTTGTTGTTGTCAGTATCTTACCCCCCATTGTGTACTCTTCCCCTGGGTTTTTGTTTCCCAGGTGCATTACTTTGCACTTCTTTGCATTGAATCTAAGCTGCCATTCATTTGACCATTCCTCCAACCTTGCCAAGTCCCTTTTCATCCTTTCCACCCCACCTTGTGTTTCAACCCTGTTGCAGATCTTTGTGTCATCTGCAAAGAGACATACTTTCCCTTCCAGTCCTTCTGCAATGTCACTTATAAAGACATTAAAAAGGACCGGCCCCAGTACTGAACCCTGCAGTACCCCACTAGTAACCCTCCTTTCTTCACTGTGGACTCCATTTACTATTACCCACTGTGTCCTGTTGTCCAACCAGTATTTTACCCAGGCTACCACCCTAGGACCCACTCCCAGGCTGGCTAATTTGTTTATAAATCTTTTGTGCAGGACTGTGTCAAATGCCTTGCTAAAGTCTAGGTAGACCATGTCCACAGACCCTCCCTGATCTACAGCTTTGGTCACCCAGTCAAAGAAATCAATTAGATTTGTCCGACATGACCTTCCTGCTGTGAATCCATGCTGCCTTGGGTCCTGCGCCCCACTAGCCTCTAGGTACTCAACAATTATTTCCTTCAGAAGTGACTCCATCATTTTCCCTACCACTGAGGTCAAACTGACAGGTCTGTAGTTTCCTGCCTCTGTCTTGCTCCTACTTTTGTGAAGGGGAATCACATCTGCCCTCCTCCAGTCCTCAGGTACCACCCTATCCTCCCATGATTTATTAAAAAGGGTAGTCAGTGGTGTTACTAGTTCTTCCCTTAGTTCTTTTAAAATCCTGGGGTGAATCCCATCAGGCCCCATTGCTTTATCCACCTTCAGTTTTAAGAGTTCTTTCAGAACCCTTTCTTCTGTGAAAGGACTAATATCAACCCCCCTATCCAGAGTGCTTCTATTGACCGGATTAGGTATTCCCCTGCTTTTCCATTGTGAATACTGAGCAGAAGTATTCGTTCAGTAGCCCTGCTTTTTCACTGTCGCTCTCTGCCCAACCACCTTCCTCGTTGTTCAGCCTCAGTATCCCTGCCTTAGTCTTTCTTTGCTCCCTAATGTACCTATAAAAGGTTTTATCCCCCTTCTTAACCGAGTTGGCTATCTTTTCCTTGGTTTGGGCCTTTGCTATTCTGACTGCCTTACCCGCTTCCTTCTGCTTTAACTGGTACAGTTCTCTGTCCTGCTCCTTCTGTGTTTCCTTATACTTCCTGAATGCTATCTTTGTTTCCCTTACCTTACCCGCCACTTCTTTTGAGAACCATAGTGTTTTTTTCTTTCGTTTTGATTTGTTTATTTGCTTCACACAAAGACTTGCTGCCTCTGTGATGGCGGTTTTGATGTTTCCCCATTGTTGCTCCACCCCACCTTCTTGCCTGTTTGCTAGTGCTTTTCTGAGGCACTCCCCCATTTTGACAAAATCAGCCCTCCTGAAGTCCAGTACCTTCACTTTTGTGTGGCTCGACTCTACAACTAAGTTTATCGTGAACCACACTGTTTGGTGGTCGCTTGTTCCCAGATGACTACCCACTTTAAGATCAGAGATCCTCTCTCCATCCGCATTTGAGAGTACCAGGTCTAAGATTGCTCTCTCCCAAGTGGGTTCCAAAACTAGCTGTCTGAGGCATGCCACCTATAGGGCATCGAGAATGGCCCTACTCATGGATGTGGCTGCAGCAAAGGTGCTCCAGTCAACATCTGCCATATTCAGGTCCCCCATCAGCAGTATCTCCCCTTTCTCTGCCATCCCAAGGATGCCTTCTATCATTTCCTTGTGCATTTCTTCCCCCTGAAATGGGGGTCTGTATACAACCCCTATGCGGATTGTGGAGCCATTTCCAGTCTCCAGGGTGACCCACAGTGCCTCCTCTCCTCCCTGTTTACCCTTTAATTCTGTTACAGTTCTGTGTCCTGCTCCTTCTGTGTTTCCTTATACTTCCTGAATGCTATCTTTTTTCCCTTACCTTCCCCGCCACTTCTTTTGAGAACCATAATGTTTTTTTTTGTTTTGATTTGTTTATTTGCTTCTCACAAAGGCTATACCTGTTTCACTGCTTAACTTGATGCAGCCAGCAGTTGTTTACTGACCAGTCTGGGAATATACCTGTGTTTTTACTACTTAACTTGATGCAGCCAGCAATCATTTGCTGACATGTCTGGGAATATACCTGTGTTTCACTACTTAAACTATTTAACTTGATGCAGCCAGCAGTCATTTACTAACTCGCCTGGGATTATACCTGTGTTTCACTACTTAAACTACTTAGCATGATGCAGCCAGCAGTCCTTTGCTGACCCATCTGAGAATACACCTTTGTTTTCACTACTTAAACTACTTAACTTGATGCAGCCAGCAGTCATTTACCGACCTGTCTGGGAATATACCAGGTAGTACCTGGTAGAACTTTTTTAGGTTCAACTCAGAAAGTTTGTGAGGTAGATCCTTTAGAGGTTTGCACAGCGCTACTCCACACATCACCTTAGTACTGCCAGGTGGAAAATCTTCTATTTGGCAAACAGAAAAGAAAAAAATACTTGAGATACAAGCAGTTATAACTAACTACATCTGAAAGTTACAATTAATTATAGGCAGTTTCTGGGCAGTACATTAGCTCTTTAATATTTTTAACTTCTGTTCTTCGCTTAATCCTGCATCCCTGCAATCATTTTAAAGTATATTTATGATCTATCAATTATTTTACATCAATGCAGTTCTGCAATTAAGACAGATTATGAAATGAGCATCAAAACTGAGGCAATCTAATTGGGCAATACCTGTGGGATAATGTGTCTTAATCACAGGAAAAAGGTCCAGCAGTGCCCAGTGGGCACTGATATTGATAAAGCTCCCCACTCAGAATATTCAGAAAAAGTAAAGCAGCCATCTTGTTTTGTCAACTGTTCCAGTTTTGCCTGCTGAAATTTTATCCACTTCAATCAGATTGCCTCTTCATTTTAATGCCCATTTCACAAATTTTTATGTCAGCCTCCCTGAAGTACACTAGCACAAAAACTCGAGACTGCCATGATCCCTTTACATTCCCCTTCCCCCACCCCTCACTTGCTCGCAGTCATCCTCTCAATATTTGACTTGCCAGATGCTAGCTACTTCCCTCCATTCTTCCTATTTGTCTCATTTTTTAACACATATACTGCTTTTTCTCTCTCAAATGACCTTCCTTAACACCAATACATAATTCTTCTTCCTGTCCCTCCGCCTGATTGCTTGCTCGCTCCCTCCCTCGTGCGGTGAGTCACAGTCCTCCTCAATGGATAAACGGATCAAAATCACAAAAAAAAACACACACACAGGCATCATTTCAGTGCAATTTTACAATACAAATGGAACTGGAGGTAGCTGGGGTAGGTGGGTAATACCATGGACAACCAGAAAGAAAAAGTACAACAATGGGTAAAAAGTCTAAAATCCTCAACTCAAAGAAAAAATATAAAAACCAAAAAAAAAAAATTGTAAACTAAAGGCGGAGGAACTATTTTATTAAATGACAATCAAAAGACATTTTTTTTAGTACTTAATGTAGTTATTTTTACTTTTCACATCCCTCTATGGATTTAAAAGCCCATTTTATAAGCTCAATAAGCCACTCCAGTGTGTGCGTTAGACGCTTTAACACACGGCTAGGAGGCTGGATGCACTTGGCCTTCGGCCTCGTACCTCACTACGCCTCCTAGCCATGTGTTAAAGTGTCTAACGCACACCCTGTCATATCTTATTGCTTACGTGTTAGCCCACAGAAGTAGATTTTTTTTTTGCTTGTTGCTTCACTCCTAGGCTAGCTAAAATTCTAACAGGCCAAGACCCGGTACTCACTGTATCTATCTATAAAAAAGGACTGTCAGTAGACAGCAAGATTGCATGAAAGAATCTAACTAGTGTTTGTCTATAAAAAAACAACAACCTCAAAAATACTGAGGTAAGAAAGCGATCTTCCTCCTGAAGTTCAGCTAGGCCTTACAGATCAGCTGATCTTGGGGAAATTCCTCTTAGAACCTCAGATCTGAGGATCAGGTTTAGCCTGCTGGTGGTAGGAACCGCTATTAAATCCCTAACAATAAGGAATAGGGACAGGATGTGCTATGATTTAATTTTATTTATTTTAATTTCATTGTATTTATGGTTAGGGGATACATATTCATTCCCCCGTCGGGTATTTTTTTGCTTGTCATATGACATAAGTTGCTGTTAGTGAAAACTGTGATCAAATAAAACTTTTTATCTGATTATGGATTTAGAGTCCTGCATTAATATTTTAGATAATACAATTTCTGATTTAGAAACTGAAGACAGAGGGCAGCTATGATTATTGATACATTGGGCATGCAAGGACCTTAAAGCTTACTGTAGATGGTTATAACACATACTATCATGGCAAAATTCAGGTTGTCCCATACCAATTCACAAACATCTGGGTTGGAGCAACTCAGAATTAAATGCCACTGCCGCAGCAGCATGCAATATTTACAACTGTCCTAGACATCACAATGAAAATACAACCTGTGTAGTAGTAAGAGTATTTGCTCAGATAGGTAAAGAACACTGTCCTGCACCCCTCACTCAAGATTACTTTCATCAGGGAGATTATGATGAGTATGAAGTACTCGTACACAAAAACAAAATTCTACTAATAAGCCAATTAGATGCTGATATAATCATAGCAGGAGAAATTGCAAACTCGGGACACCACGAATTGCCAGCCTTATGTATTGCTACCCCAGCAAGGCTTTATCTTAATCTAACTGAATTGTTGGATAGGATGTTTCCTCCCAATGTGCACGAGGGGGCTAAAGCTAACTCTCATGTACATGAAGGGGGCTCAAGGCAAAACACACTCCTTCACAGAAAGAGTGATGGATGCCTAGAACAGAGTTCCACTAAAGGTGGGGGGCAAAAATCATAATTGGCTTCAAGAATGCACAAGGTAGGCATATGGGAACCTTAGTGGGAAGGGAAGGCTAAGCTGGAGATCAAGTTTGATCTATGATATTACAGTAGGTACAGAAAATGGAAAGACTAGTTGGGCCAAGCGGTCCTCATCCGTTGTTAAATTCTATGTTTCTATGTTACGTTACCTCCTCATAATTCCATACTCCCTGATCTTCCAACTCTATACTTTTTCACTATTCCTCCTATCTCCCCCTCAACAATAGTTGCAAAACTCCCATATAAATGCATTATCTAGTCATCCACTTACTGCTGGGGGTGTCTTCAAGATGATCATTCTGCTGTGCAGTCTCATTACCCTCCACATCACCTGGTGGGCATTCCTTATCCTCCTTAAATAGCAATAACAGTTTCTTCTTTGGAATTTTGTATCCTGTACATAAAAAAGAGCAGAAACCTAATAATACAGATGCTATTGATAATTTGAGTTAAATGAACGTGAAGACCCTCCAAGGAATTTCTGAATTATGCCTGTAGTTGCTCTTACATGACAGCTGACAGATGATGATTCATAACCACACCAGTACACCATCACGCATTTTTTTTTTCTTTTTTTAACTGTGTTTCATGGCACCCCATATCAAGCACATATCTCTGGAGCCTTCTTCACCCTAACACTTCCCTCCCAGCTGCCCAGTCCAGAGGGACAATGACTTGCTCCTCACAGAGGGGCTCCCTGTGGAGAGTGACCATGTCGCCCCATAAGTCTCAGCTGGGACTTACACCTTCAGGTCATTTCTGTGTGCAGGAGGTACAGGATCCCAGCGTCAAGCTGCAGCCTGATGAGAAATCAATCATGGAATGGCATCAGAGGCATGCCAAGCAATCTCCTGTGTGTGTGTGTGTGTGTGTGTGTGTGTGCCAGTGGCTCCAAGCCCACATGTTCACAGGGTGTCAGGTGCACAGACCCCTAGTCACTGCTATGAGTCATACTACTGCTAACTGCCCTGATCTTCACACCCCTAAGGAGGTGAGCAGTCTCTGGGAGTTCACCCTGTGGCCGACCCTCCAATACTCTGGGCTCATTCCTGAAGCAGGTTCTTTGGCGTCACAAGCTGCATCGCTACTGCTTGTACAAGTGGAACGCTATACCATCCCAAACTAGGGTCAAGAATGGACATCCCTGATGTCAAATTACTACTTTCCATACTTGCATTTTCCTGTACCCTGTGTTCTCTCCTTACTTACACATTCCTCCCCTCTCTGCTCTCTCTCCATACTTACCTATTCCTACACATCATGTTCTCTCCAGACTTACATGTCCCTACACACTCTCTTCTTGCCATACTTATAAATTTTTGCAACCCTTCCCAGGCGTATGTATGACTATGCACCCTGTTCTTTCCATACTTACGGAGTCCTGCACTCCACATTCTCTCCATAACATATTCCTATACACCCTATTTTCTCCATACTTATGTATTCCTACATACCTTCTTCCCTCCGGACTTACATATTATTCCTACACACCATGTGCTGTCCATAGTTGCACTTTTTTGCATCTGTTCTCTTCATACTTTCATATTCTTGTACCCCCTGTTCTTTACAGAATGAGAAGCACAGAAGCAATTACAGGCAGAAAACACTGAAGGTCCATCTACTCTAACCTGGTCCAGCTTACTTTCACTCCAGTCTATCACTGGGTGGTCTTAACACAAGTCTTCACACACATGGCCTTCCAGATTTTGTTTCCACACCTGCTGGTTGTTCCCTTTTTTCCTTTTTGCCCTCTCTCCTTCCTGCACTTTCTTTTTAATGCCCCTATTCCATCTCCGCCCTTTATCCCTACCACCCTGCTTCCTTTATCGATTTGCACCCTGGGTATTTCCTCTCCCCTTGGGTTCTCCTTACTCTCTACTTCAGCATGCAGTGGGGGGGTGGTGCAGTTTCTGACTCCCCAATTCCTTCTGTCACCTCTCTTTGCTAGTTTTCATATTGTCTATCCAAGTAATATTTAAACTATCCACTGAGGATTGTGATTCCCCTTCTGGATGGATGCAGGCCATCACCACTGTATAGGCCCTTATCCTCCCAGGTTGGTCACCAGTCCCCAATGGAGCTAAACTCTTCCTTTCTGCACCTTCAGCCATGAGTTGAAGCTCCTGATGTGGAGATCCCTCTCCTGTCCCCTGTCATAGACAGGAAGTACCTCAATAAAAGCCACTGAGTGAGCTACCTGTCAAAATCCCTTCCCCAGTTCTCTAAACACCCCCTGCACTATTCCAGCCCTGCCCTTAGCAAAGTCATTAGTCCCCAGGTGGACAATGACATACAGCTCTCTCTCTCCTGTCCTGCTGACCTTATCTGCCATCACATTATATGTCTCTATGTCCTACTGATCTGCTTGAATCCACTTCCCACCCCTCTGGACCTTGAGGTTATTATATCTAATGACCTCAAAGAGGCAACAGAGTATGAAAAAGCAGTGAAAGCAGTGGGTAGGGCCAGTGGGACGCTAAGATGTATAGGGAGAGCTACTGTATAACCCCTTATTTTCGCTGAAAATGTATTTCCGCTATATCCGCGGGACAGTCCTAGTCCGCGGAAATAAATTTACAGTGAAAATAAATGGACCACTATGCCAAAATACACAGAAGATTTGAATGTTTTACTGCCACTACACTGCCCCATGTAGTCAGATGCCGACATGTAACCAGACAGCACTCAGATTGTTGAAAGACCTGAACATCAGAACTACCACTAATTTGCCATCACAGATGGCAATCACCGAGAATGCAGACAGTGAACGGCGGTTCGTATGATTAATTGATCACAGATTAAGTTTGATTCCTGGATTATGAAGCGGACATTTGCTACTTCCAAATCTTATTGAGTTTCATGAAAGGTACTGTACTTCACTGTTTATTGTGAATGGGGAGTCAATGTGTCAGCATTCTTGGTGTCCAGCAGTCCGAGGTTCAATGCCTGCAAAAAAATGTTTGATAATTTCTTATTCCACGTTGGGGAAACGACTTAGATGCAGGTCACAGTGCTGATATAAGTTTACGTGGAACTGCCCATGGACCCAGACCGTGCGGAATATAAGGTGCGCTGAAATAAAGCGTTATACAGTATATCCAGCTGGAGGAGGGAGATGGTGTTGCCATTGTATCACTCTCTTACAAAACCCCATCTGGAGTATTGTGTGCAGTTCTGGAGGATGAACCTCAGAAATGACATAAACAGAGTGGAGGCAGTCTAGAGAAGGGCAACTAAAATGGTGCAAAGGTTGCATCATAAGCCCTATGAAATAAGACGGAGGGACCACAACATGTAGACCACTGAAGACAGGAGAGCAAGAGTTACATGCTAGAGACCTACGAGTACCTCACAGCAGTGAAAAGGGTGCAGGAGAGAAGTCCCTTTCACATGAAAAAAGAGCACCAAGACCACAAGAAATGCGATGAAGCTGGAGGGGGAGAAGACTCGGGGGGATGCTAGGAAGTACTGCTTTACTGAAGCAGTGATGGATACCTGGAACAGACGCCAGCAGAAGTGGTAGAGGCAAAACAATTTGGTGGCTTCTCGCATGCATGTGATACACATGGGGGTATGGTAGTAAAGAGGAAGGGAGGAGGGAGGGTCACTACAGACAGTTAGGGTCTGCGGAGACAAACTAGGCAGAGATCATGTGAGCAGACCGTGTGGGCCAAGTGGTCCTTTTGTGCCAACAGATTCTATGTTTCTATTTTTCTGGGCTTGACATGTTAAAAGTAAGACCACCCCAATCAAGAGAGAGGTCCTACTTCCCAGAATGTGAGTACCCTTACCTACTGAAACCATGTTTTCATAATTCTGCACCATCACTTCCCTGTGAAGCGCCTTCTCTTGTTTGTTTAATATCTTCCATTCTTCTTCTGAAAAAGTGATGGCAACATCTTCAAACATTTCTGGTACCTGAAAGGACATGAGACATGTTTCATTTTTCTTCGTTTCACTAAACAGATTGAGAAATTTGCAACTTTTCAACAAGACGGGAACAGGAGTATTTTGTAAACACTTCTGCTAGTGGCAGGGATTTCTAACAGCTGGTAAAGCTTCTAATAGAGCAGAACTACAACAAAGGTTTTTTAAACACTCGTTTTACTTTTTTGCACGCTACTGCATAGTGCCAAAACTGGCAGTGGTAACACCTTGAGACATCTGGTCCAAGCACTTGAAAATGCTCGTGTTGGCGAGAGAGACTGATTGTTGCTCAACTGAGCTGGAGAAAGTGGACCTCTGGTGAGAGGTGGTACATTAGATGTAAATTAATGCAAAGTTTTGTGAACTGTTATTGAAACAGTGCTGTGTCCCTGATTTCAGTGCGTTTCTGAGACAGTCTGTGCTCCTAACATCCAGGTTGGTCCTTGCAAAGCACATTGTAATAGTGACCATCCCACGTAGTATCCAGTGCAGCAAGGATCTGCACAGTGTACTTTGTAAACACTTCTGCTAGTGGCAGGGATTTCTAACAGCTAGTAAAGCTCCTAACAGAGCCGAACTACTAGAAAAGTGTTTTTAAACATTCATTTTACCCTTTTTTTTTTTTTTTTTTTTTAACACGCTACTACATAGCGCCGAAACTGGAAGTGGTAACACTGAGAGACTTATGGTCCAGGCACTTGGAAGTGCTTGTGTTTGTGAGTGGGTCAAGCATGCGTGGGGCTACATGTGGAGACTCGTGCAGAAACACGTGCATTTGCACATCAGCTGTGTCTGCTGGGGAGGCTGGGACACTAGCCAGACATTATTGGTGGCAAGTATTAAGACAGGCATTAACCACTTAGTAGATCTAGCTGGCATGAATATTTCAGACTGTTTTGTTATGCTGCAGTCAGGAGAGATAGCTATGCTGTGCATCCTATGTAACACGTTTTGTGTGGAGAGTCAAACAGGATTTACTGGACCAAGGTGTAAACAATGTCTGGAAATGTTATCACTCAAGGTTAGGATTAAAGAACTTGAACAGATTATTAAGGTGCAAAAAAAAGAGTGACAGCAGTAAAGAACCCTCAACTAGGGATATGTTAGCTTCCACCACTGAGATACTTAAACAAATAAATAAAATCACACACAGACAGGCAGAAAAGAGTAAGGGAAGTAAGTAATAGTAGTTGTAGTGATGAGGATGACTGGAGCCCAGTAATAAATAAAAACAACATGAGAAAGGCAGGAATTTACCATTACCACACAGAACAGCTTTTTAGCACTAGATTCTGATAATGAAAGTACAATACAAAGCTCCCAGAACCCTAAAATGGATTCTAATGTGAACCAAGCAGAAGAAATATTACTGATGAGGTCTTAATACCACAGCTTGAGAAGTCTAACCTATCTCTGAATAAAAATAAAGTTATTATCCCAACTGGCTTAGAAAATATACTAAGTGAAAAAGAATGCACAACAGAAACTAGGCCTAATACAGTGTTAGGAAAAAATATAACACAAACAACAGAACATGGACCAGATATGACTACTAGCCCTTTAAGTAGCATTATAGCAATGGGATCCTGATTGGCAGCATTTCATTGGCTGACACAATGAAATCAGCCCTACGTTAATCTTTGATTAACTTATCTCTGCAGCCTCACTACAAAAGCAGTGATACACACAGTGGAATCCCATATTTTAAAACATTCTACTAAATAATTCTAAAACAGTTTAGCTGTCCGCCATTGTTTTAGCGACTGATCTGTAGTAGCACCGACAGCCTCACTCAAACAATATGCACCGCCGGGCAATCATAAAAAAAAAAAAAATCACATAAAAAAAATAACCATTTCGAAACTCACAGTGACTGAATAAAGATTTGTAAAAGAAATTCATCTGTCTGGCATACATAAAAAAATGGATCTCTCATTCGAGTTAATGGACACAGACATGGAGTTCTTTCTAAATAGCCTAAATGAAAATGACAGTCGCGACTCATCTGGGTTTGACAATTGACAGCAGATGAAGCAGCGGCTGTCATCAGTGAAGTGGAAGCAGTATCACAGTCACAGTCGTCGGTACTAAGCGATGTAGAAATAGAAACGGAGCCACCAGAACGCATAGTACTTGATTCAATCACTGCAACCCCGCCATAACAACACCTAACCCAAAGCCGTCCACAGATGAAATACCTGTATTTCAGCCGTCATCAAATGTGACATCTCCAGTCCAAAATGAGTCGACACCTAAAACAGCACAGCAGCCCACAACCCCAGTAACGGAGTCCACACCTGGCACACCAGTTGAAAATGTGTACATTGTGCAAGTGTCTCAAACTCCAGTATTGTCACAACATCACGTATATTCAAACTTTGAGCTCTACTGGATGATGCTTCCACAATCTCACATATTAAAACAGCCTGCAAAAGGAAAATATGCTACTCTTAAAGCTAACTGTCCCACAGTGTTAAAATTATGCTGCCGCTTTCTGTACCTTACAACACTGCATGACAATGATAGAAATTGTAGCGATTAGTGACGCTACCCCCTACGATGCCATCCCCTAGGTAACACACTCGCTGCCGGATCTCAACACTGCGGAAGGACTATTTTACAAAGAAAAACATTAACAGTACATAAAACAGCTAATTAAACATAAAAATTACACAAAAATATTGCTTCTGCCAATACCATAATAACCAATAAGAGTATTTCATAGGGTTATATTAATGTCCTGTTAATCACACCCTGGGGGCATGTGGCACCCCCCAGGGTGTGATTAACAGGACATTAACATAACCCTAAGAAATACCTTATTGCTTAAATAATGTAAAACGTGACGTATCAGACAGTCTGAATGATGCCCCTAAAGACACCCCTGACACTAAAAGACAAGTTATTGTACTGGGAGATTTGATTATCAAATATACCGATGGACATATCTGTCAAAGAGATAAGGCCAGTACCACCTGCTCTAGTTTCAGAGAAGCCTGGATTCAGGATATTGATTGCATGGTGCCAAATATTATGAAAAAGACTAGTCATAATCCTCTGATGGTAATCCATGTTGGTACAAATGACATCCCCAAATTTTCTTTATCAAATATAAAGGAAGATTTCATAAAACTAGCAACAAGACTCAAACAGGGTGGAAGACAGTTCTGTTTTTTCATAATACTCCCAGTCCCAAGAGCCAATATGGCCAAACAAAACAAAATCAAACAGGTCAATGAGTGGCTTCAAAAATGGAGCTTTCAAGAAAATGTCAAATGTATTACATTGAGAAAGATTTTCAGGCAATAAAAGTCATTTTTGTTGGGATGGTCTCCATCTCAACAAAAGAGGGGCTGCTGTATTGGGAAAATCCATCAATAATACCATTGAGGCATGTTTAAACTAAACATGCATTTGTCAATGCCAAATGTTTCCTTGCAAGGTGTATGTGGCAGGGATATATTGTGTTAGTTGAAGTAAAGTGAGAGAAGAAGTGGCGGTACTGGTAAAAGTCAGGATTTACTAAAAGTTCTTAGTAAGTATGATGCATTTAAAGTGGAATCAGCTCTCTCGCCCACTAATACCACTAGAAGATTATGTAGTAAGCCTAAGGGGTAGTGGCCAGAGAGGCTCGTCTCTCCATTTTTCATCTGGTGGATAGGTGTATATGTGTTTGTGTGCATGTGTGCGTGCGTGCGCACACACCACCTCTTGCTTCACACTCCTGCAGATTTCTGCTAGCTGTGAACCATGTTTATGCGTTCCTAAACCGGCAGAAGTCAATGCATGCCTTACAATGACATTGCTGTGCACTGATAGACCATGAGACACCAATGATGAAACTTAGCAAAACAACAGATCATTTATATTATGTCACACTTACCAGTTTTATACACACAGCAATAAAGTTGGATAGGAGTGTTGATGGATTTTAATAGTACTAATGGCTCTTTTTCCTAATGAAATGACATTAAGGCAAATTTCCACAACAGGCTTGAAGACGGTAGGATATAGGGCAGACAGAAGGAGCATGGAAATGCTCTGCCGTGGTGGGCAGGTATGTCAAGGGATCAAGATGGTCATGGGACTGATACTGAAAATAGACACATACAGGAATCAGGGCTATGAAGGTGGGAACTATCCACCAAGTCATAAAGCCACTTAGCTGCTTGCCAGCCAGTTTTATGCAAATGAGAGAACTGAAGAGCTATCTCATTAGAGCACCTCAGTCCTTTCAAGTACACAAAGTTTCCACCCAAGAAACTGTGACCTCCCTCATGCTCAGCTTGTGTGGTCATTGGTCTGTCAGGGACAAGCTCAATGTAGTTTACCCTGCATTGGTCTAGTCAGTGACACACCTCTGTGATGCCATTCTGTGTAACAAAATGTTTTGTGTGCATGTGATAGGAAACATAAAAAAATGGCTTTATGAATAAAACAACCAAAGAAATATTTAATCTGAAAATTAGGGGAAAACTAATTCAGTTATGCATTAAGGGAACAATAATCAGTTTGGGTGGATGTAAGGAGCACAAAGCCAAAAAACATTATTATAAAGGAAGACATTATTATAAACGACACAAAGTTTCTGTAGCTCAACTGTCCCAATGTTAAAAAACAATAAAGCAGCAACTCAAAAAAGGGGAGAAATGGGCTGATGGCAATGGCTTTTTAGATTTCCAGTGAAAAATAATTCCTCAATTGTTATGCCACTTTGAGTGTTTGATTGATGTTTTTACATAACATTCCTATATGCTCTGAGTAGGTCAAAAAGGGGTCCAAAAAGGACACCTTAGTGTTTAGAATGCATTACCCACTCAGTATAGCATAGAGGTTAGAGTAATGAGCTTTGAATGAGCTTGGTACATCCAGCAGACCAGACCTGGGCTGGATTCTCACAACCTCCACTTGCATACTGTGTGACTCTGAGCAAGTCACTTAACCACCCAGTGCTCCCAGGTCACCCCTGAAAACAGGCACTTGTACCTAGTGGGTTTTACCTGGTTACCAAAGACTAAAACAAAATAAAATAAAATAAAATAATGATGTAATTGAGGTCATGAATGAGTAAGGATTAACTTTTCGCAATGGACTAGAAGATACAAACATAACAGTTTTTGTTTTACATGAATGTCAAACTAAATTATTATTCTTAATCCATTTATTAACTGCACAGAAATCTGAATTCAGAAACTTGTAATCCTAGAGGATTGCTTGGAGCTCTAAAAGACAGGAAGATCAACCACATATAAAATAGTTTTACAGTTTATGCAGACCTTAGGGATTGTATTAATGAACAAACTAAATAACAGTGGTCCTAAAGTGAACTGCTTGGGGAGCCCTGCAGTGACACCCACAGGAGAAAACAGGACCAGTCCAATTCCATCTACTTGTGCTTAATTAGAAAAGTATTTTCTGGTCCAAGATACATTAACAGAAATGTTCCCAGGTTTCCAGTTTGGAATAAAGCAATTTATGATTAATAAGATCAAATACTTGGTTAGGTCCACCAAAATTACCCCTGCTGAACGCCCTGCCTCCATACCACAAAGGACCGTGTTTATGAACCCTACGGAAGCTGTGCCTGTATCTCTTCCCTTCCTGAAATGGTGTTGCTGCACATATAGCAAATTCCAATTTTCTAAATATGCATTTATTTGCATAGATAACATTTTTCCAAGAAGTTTACTTAAGGGATTGAAAATTGAAATGGGCTAAAAGTTGTCCATAAGGACAGAATTAAATTTTTCGGAACTGGGACCGCTCACTCTATTTTCCAATTAGTGCAAACACTGTTGAGTTGTAAGAGACAAATTAAAATGGTACACAAAGGTGCAACAATTTGAGGGACATTTCAGAAAGCAAGACTCTCATTATCACCACTTTTACCTGGAAGTGTATAAAGAGATTTTAAAATGTCTTGAACAGTAATCTTTTTAAAATACCTTTTAGCGGCCTGGTGGCATAGAGGGCTGAGGCGCTGGCACCTTACCTCGAACCACACTGGTGACCTGGGTTTGTGAATGGACTCAGGATGCTGGGGGCTGGCAGGGGAAGGGGAGGATTGAGCATCAGTTGGACTGCTTTCCTCTCCTGGGATGGGCAGTGGGCTGGTGCCATGCTGCAGTGGCCTCTGGTGGAGACCAGGAGCACTGCAGACACACGCAGGAGGGAGAAGCATCAGAAAAGCAGAAATACTGCTCCACATACAGCCAGATGATGGCTGCCCAGCAGTCTGATGCCATTCATGTCCCTGCCGAGTCCTCCAGCAGCACCCCAGGGCCGAGTGTAGCACTGGCCTGCCTCCCCCAGGGCTGGCGCATTCCCCCTCGGAGAAGGAGGACCCATCCAGCGAAGGGTTATGCTGGGTTACCCTGGGGTGGCTGCCATATGGGAATGGAGGCTCGGCAGGCAGATGGATCAGAGGAGGCCTTGGCAAGCCTGAAGGAGGGGCTGATGTGGCAGCACGTAGAAGGTAAAATAAATAATACAAAAAAAAATACCTTTTTGGACAATCTAATGGGGGTGGATTTACCTTTTCAATTGGGGTACTTTAATTATGTTCAGTAGGCTCAATAATTTTGAGCGCTGAGAGATAAGTACATTTGGTGTTAAGGAAATTAGCAATTTCACAGTGATAGATAACCTCCAATTTATCAATAACTAGCTTCTTGACAGGGCCCTTTGTTTGGGATTAGTTGAAGCAATTATGTTAGCTTACAATTTTGGGAGGTCAGGCCAATAAATAACCAATGGATTTTTCAGCACAATTATTAAATTGATTTTTGACCATTTTTGCTTTGGTTAATCTAGTTAACCAAAGCAAAACTTGTCAAAAATCAGTTAAATAATAATTGCATTGAAAAATCCATTGGATAATAATTAGGCTGACAGACGTACTGATATCTGTTTCTAATTGTTAATATTCATGTTACACGGGGACGGGGGAATGAAGACTGCTTGTAGTGCCTCTATGTAGCTGCTAATCTGGTGCAAAATAGTAGGGGTTAAAGTTCATTGTACAGTGTTTCTACAGCTTTTGTAGAAATGATCTACCTGCATTTTAGACATATCAACAAAGAAGGCACCACTCATAGCTCACCAAACTTGTTGGTTTATTTCCTTGTGATTCAAAGATGCAAACTGTTGCAGGATAAAGTGCTATGGCTATATAGGCATATTATTTCTAGCTCAGTTGCTTCAGATATTTTCTGATCTCAACTGCCTACTAAATTCAATGATTTTAAAGCGTACAAAGGCTGCTTTTCGAAACACAGTGCAAACCCCTTTTACTTCATGTGCTCCCCATGCTAGGGGCAGCTTACATGAGGAGTCAGATTGGCTGGCATCTGTGCATGCTGACATTTCAAAGTCCATTCAAACTTCTTCTTTAGAGTTTGTATATCCCTTGCTATGGACGGAATTCATCTGTCTTCAATTTCTATGGAAACCAGTGTACCACTTAATGCAGCCACAGCAAGCTGTCCTGTAATTCAAGAGTTTGCCAGTTCACAGAGGCTGTACATGTAAAAGTCCTTATCAGTGCTAAGTGCAAGCATTAATAACTACCGTGTGCAAATCCCCAGTGCATAACAATAATGTTAAAATAGATTAAAAACATATTGACATTTCATCATGTTTTTTTGTTAATCAAAAACCTAGAAAATATTCTATATTTAGGAATGACTAACTCTGTAGAAAAGGTATACATAGCTAGCATACTAGAAACATGTGTTAATTGCATCCTTTATTCTGGGAGTAAGGTACTGGACTTGATTGTTAAACTGCTCCTGCTGAAATAAAACTTTTGGGTTTACAAAAGTCTGGACTCAAGACATATATATGTATCTGAATGCTGAAACAATTAAGAGTCAAAAACTAGTTGTTTCACTACAGAGAGATCCTGACTATAGGGTTTACATTTTTGATCTGCTCTCTCCAAAACCAGGGACGATGTTTAACTACTAGAATCTATACTGAATTTACAGGAAACTATTACATCCATGTTCCTCATTCAAACCTCTAGGGTACAATGTGTCCAATTCATGGATCCAGAAGGAATGATGCTGTAATAGTTTCTTTTGAAAACTGCCACCTCTTTTGTGATCACCAGTTCTATCCCAACCTTGTTTAAAGATTAAAAGCAATGCTTTTTTTTTTTTTAATAATTCAGCTAATCCCTGTCTTCATTTAATAAAGAGGATGTCTAAACTTTTGAATACTGTGTCTCGACTAATTAATTTATTTCCAGTAAGGTAATATTTCAACTTTTAAAACATTCAGGATTAGAGCTGCAGGTGATCATTTCTTCTCACATGCTGTCCTGGAAGTGACAGCCAATAGACAGCTAGTTTTGGAACCCACTCGGGAGGGAGCAATCTTAGACCTGGTACTCTCAAATGGGGATGCACAGAGGATCTCTGATCTTGAAGTCAGTAGCCATCAGGAAACAAGCGACCACCAAACAGTGCGGTTCACGATAAACTTAGCTGTAGAGTCAAGCCACACAAAAGTGAAGGTACTACACTTCAGAAGGGCTGATTTTGTCAAAACGGGAGAGCGCCTCAGAAAAGCATTAGCAAACAGGCAAGAAGGTGGGGTGGAGCAACAATGGGGAAACATCAAAACTGCCATCACAGAGGCAACAAGCCTTTGTGTGAAGCAAATAAACAAATCAAATCGAAAGAAAAAAAAACATTATGGTTCTCAAAATAAGTGGCGGGGAAGGTTAGGGAGAAAAGGATAGCATTCAGGAAGCATAAAGAAACACAGAAGGAGCAGGACAGAGAACTGTAGCAGTTAGAGCAGAAGGAAGCGGGGAGGGCAGTCAGAACAGCAAAGGCCCAAACTGAGAAAAAGATAGCCAACTTGGTTAAGAAGGGGGATAAAACCTTTTACAGGTACATTAGGGAGCAAAGAAAGACTAAAGCAGGGATACCGAGGCTGAATAAAGAGGAAGGTGGTTGAGCAGAGAGCAACAGTGAAAAAGCAGGGATACTGAACGAATACTTATGCTCAGTATTCAAAATGGAAAAGCAAGGGGAAATACCTAATCCAGTCAATAGAAGGACTCTGGATAGGGGGGTTGATATTAGTCCTTTCACAGAAGAAAGGGTTCTGAAAGAACTCTTAAAACTGAAGGTGGATAAAGCAATGGGGCCTGATGGGATTCACCCCAGAATTCTAAAAGAACTAAGGGAAGAACTAGTAACACCACCGACTACCCTTTTTAATAAATCATGGGAGGATGGTGTGGTACCTGAGGACTAGAGGAGGGTGGATGTGATTCCCCTTCACAAAAGTGCGAGCAAGACAAAGGCAGGAAACTACAGACCTGTCAGTTTGACCTCAGTGGTAGGGAAAATGATGCAATTACTTCTGAAGGAAAGAACTGTTGAGTGCTAGAGGCCAGTGGGGCACAGTACCCAAGGCAGCATGGATTCACAGCAGGAAGGTCATGTCAGACAAATCTAATTGATTTCTTTGACTGGGCAACCAAAGTAGTAGACCAGGGAGGGGCTGTGGACATGGCCTTCCTAGACTTTAGCAAAGCATTTGACACAGTCCCACACAAAAGATTAATAAACAAATCAGCCAGCCTGGGAGTGGGTCCCAGGGTGGTAGCCTGGGTAAAACACTGACTGGACAACAGAACACAGAGGGTAATAGTAAATGGAGTCCACAGTGAAGAAAGGGGGGTTACTAGTGGGGTACCACAGGGTTCAGTACTGGGGCTGGTCCTTTTCAATGTCTTTGTAAGTGACATTGCAGAAGGACTGGATGGAAAGTATGTCTCTTTGCAGATGACACAAAGATCTGCAACAGGGTTGATACGCAAGGTGGGCTGGAAAGGATGAAAAGGGACTTGGCAAGGTTGGAGGAATGGTCAAATGTATGGCAGCTTAGATTCAATGCAAAGAAGTGCAAAGTGATGCACCTGGGAAACAAAAACCCAGGGGAATAGTACACAATGGGGGGTGAGATACTGACAGCAACAAAAATGGAATGGGACCTGGGGGTAGTCATATCAGATGACCTAAAGGTGGGCCAGTAATGAGAGAAGGCAGTAAGGAGGGCTGAGGGGATATTGGGATACATAGGGAGAGGCATCACCAGTAGAAAACAGGAAGTTGCTGGCCCTCTGTACAGACAGTTGGTAAGACCACATCTGGAGTACTGTGTACGGTTCTGGAGACCCCATCTCCGCAAAGACATAGACAGGGTGGAGGCTGTCCAGAGGAGGGCAACCAAAATGGTGCAGGGTCTGCACCAGAAGACATATGAAGAAAGACTAAATGAGCTTAAGATATATAGCCTCGAGGAAAGGAGGGAGAGGGGGGACATGATAAAAACTTTCAAATACCTCAAGGGAATCAATAAAGTCCAAGAGGGTAGCATCTTTCAGAAAAAGAGATGTGCAAGAACAAGGGGGCACAATTTGAAGATAGAGGGGGGACGTCTCGGAGGTAATGTGAGGAAGTATTTTTTCACAGAGAGGGTTGTAGATGCATGGAACGGCCTTCCTGCGGGGGTCGCAGAGTCAAAAACAGTGGGGGAATTCAAGAATGCATGGAACAGACATAAGGCAATTTTAGTGGGTGGGTAGGAGGAAGTAGGCTGTTGGTTAACTAGGATCTTTAGCTTATCCATTAGGTAGGGAGATGGGCAGACTAGGTGGGCCACACGGTCCTTATCTGCCATCAAATTCTATGTTTCTATGTTTTGACGTTATTCAAGGACTGACGTCAATTGCTGCTGCGCCTGGAGTACACAGCTACTGCGTGTGAGGTCCGTCTCGAGCTCTAGTTTCTCCTGAGGAAAAAAGGTATATGTTTGGCAATTCATTATCAATGTTCTGTTATACTCTAGTTACAATGACTAATTATTATTTTAGAAAAGAAATACTCATTTAAATCAGTTAAGTGATGCTTGGTGTTACCGATTTTAAAACCCGGCACACTTTTCTTTCTTTGCCTGCTTGTATTGTTTGTGGTCTCAGCTCATACTGAAAAGTTGCCTATTCACCTGCAATCTACTGTTTTCATCTACACATTTTATTTAATTACATTTAGAAAATACATTCTTTTTCTTAAATACATGAGCTGAACAATAGACTGCTGCAGCATGTGAGTGCAACCAAACGCTGGCCAGTTGCACTTTGATGAGTTGCTTTGTGGTACATGTTTGTTTTAGTACAAGCTGGTAGTTTTGACAGGCATAATTATTTATTATTTAATAGGAACGCTTGTGAACAGTAACAAATGACAACATTTCATAGCCAAATACCTAAGAGTGTGAGAGTGTGAGAGAGAGAGTAACTTATATCAGTTGTTTTCTGAAACAGCTTGGCACACTGACAGCTTGCATAGTGTTAAATTCAGTTACTGTGAAACCACAAGTTGCAAAGTTTACCTTCTTTGTTTCCCTGCAGATGGCTGTGAGTGTAACAGAATGCTGGATCCCATCTCTTTTGTAATTTGAGACACATTGGCTTACTACATTCTAGCAGTTTTGCCAGGCATGATTTGTTTTTCAATAATGGAATGCTTTGGGAGCTCTAACAGATCGCATGCAATTCATAAACTCTGCAACTCGCTGCAGATACTTAGTAGAGTGCATGAGAGAGAGAGAGACTGTGAGTGTGAGGGAGAGAGCAAGCGAGAGAGAGAGTGAGTGAGAGTGAGACAGAGAGAGTGATGGAGTGAGTTTGTGTGTGTGTGTGTGTGTGTGTGTGTGTGTGTGTGAGAATTCCTGTTATCCGACACAAGAACTTTTGTCAGCTAGCATGTTTATAGTTTTCTTACTGTACAATGGCAAACTGCTAAGTTCAAATTTACAATTTTATATTACTTCCATTACTATCACTTTATTTTATGTAGTTTCTCTCACAGAACCTTTTTCTTTTTTTTCCTTCTTGCAATTTATTTTCTACTGGCATGATTCACTTAGAGAAAAAAGTAATAATAAAATTGTAAATTTGAACTTTGCCTTTTTACAATAAGGTAACCATAAATATTACCAGCTGACAAAAGTTCTCCTAGAGAAGCGCTGCCTGTGTAAACTCTCATAGTAGATAACAGGAATCACTCTCACACACACCACTCTTATGTATTGAGTTGCAACTTGTTGCAGAGTTTATTAATAGCATATCATCAGTTAGAGTTCCTGAAGTATTCCATTTTAGAAAAATAAATCATGCCTGGCAAAACTACTAGAATGTAGTAAGCCAGGGGGGGTCACAAATCGCCCTCTAAAGAAGACTGGCTCCAGCACTCTGTCACACTCAAACTCATCTGCAGAGAAACAGACAAGGTAAACTTTGCAGCGTGTCATTTCCTAGTAACAGAATTTAACACTACGCAAGCTGCCATTGTGTGCCTTACTGTTTCAGAAAAAAATGAGATGTAGGTGCTGTTGAAGTTGTCCTCAGCGAAGCGGATGATGAGGCAGGTTTTACCAACCCTGCTGTCCCTGATCGGCAGCCGTTTGAAGAGGTGATTGTACGCTTTCACTATCTTGTCCTGCTGTTGCTACAAAGATTTTTTTTGCATTTCTGTCGGTGTGGTGTGTATTCAAGCTGCAGGCTCTCTCTCTCTCACTCCAAGGAGTTATTACAATGTAGCAGCTTTGATGAACTCTTTAAAACAAGTCAGAAACTCTGAAGTTTGTTTGTGCATGTGTTTTGTTCACCACAGCAGATCACAAATGTTTAAAAGTTAAAAAACGTTTCTTAAAGGAAGATAGATTGATTCTCCACCTCAGCACTGTGTTGTAACATTCAGTGACCGATTAAAACATACTGCATTATTCTTCTTTGTCCTAAGTGCAGGGGGCATAAACTAGTGGTTAGAGCAGATGTTTGGGAATCAGGAAACTTGGGTTCAGTTCCCCCCAGAGTCACAAGCTCACTGTGTGACCCAGTCCGATCAAGCGTACAAAGCACGGAGGGGAATGGAGGATCAGGGGAGGTACTGCACACAGAGGGAGGGAGTGGGTGGGTTTCAATGGAGGGAACAGAGGATCGGGGGCGGTACTCCACACAAAGGGAGGGAGTGGGTAGGTGTCAATGGAGGGGAATGGAGGATCGGGGTGCTACTGCACACAAAGGGAGGGAGTGGGCAGGTTTCAATGGAGGGAAATGGAGGATCATGGGTGGTACTGCACACAGATGGAGCGGCCGGGTTTCAATGGAGGGGGAACGGAGAATCGGGGGTGGTACTGAACACAGAGGGAGGGAGCGGGCGGGTTTCAACAGAGGGGAACGGAGGATCGGGGTGGTACTGCACACAGAGGGAAGGAGCGGGTGGGTTCCAAAGGAGCGATCTGACACCAGCAGCAGCCTTTGTACAGCAATTTATATGCTCCTAGGCGGCATGTAGTCAGTTTACAGTACTATCACTCCTTGTCCCGTCCTTTTTGTTTAAAGGTCAGATGCTGCATACTGCTTGAAACAAACAGTGGTGCCATCCTGTTGGCTAATCCATCTGATTGAAGAACTAAAATCGAACACACAAAAAAAAACCCAGACAGTGCAGCTGTAATTGGCTGCTGCAGTCAGGGACCGCCCTGCAGCAAAACCAGCTGATTGTGTAGTGACGGGGCACCCCATGATTGCAGTGGCCTGTTTCTTTGAGCATATTGGCATACTTATTAACTGCTGTCATTGACAGTATGCTCCTCTATTGGTGCGGCAGAGACCAGCCCTAAAACAGACTGCTGCCATTCGCCACAACCCTGCCGCGCCTCCACAACTTGCTACTGAAGAAAGCTGACACAATGTGTTTCTTGCATATGTGTGCAATGAAACACAAAAAGAGGGTGCAAACAGGGATAGTCTCCACATTTGCTATGCAGGAACACAACACATTTAAACTCTTAGTAGCCAATGTGAGAAGCCCAAATGTGGTACAAATTTCTGAATTAATTGAAATACTAACGAATAAAAACATCAACATCACAGCCTTATGTGAAACCCGTTGGGACACAACAGCTAACTGGTTTAATGGTATCCCAGGTTATACTCTCTATTATAAAAATAGAAATAATAAAAAAGGTGGAGGGGTTTGTATTTATGCATTAAATAGAATAAATGCAACGGAATATGCCTTATCAAATAATTCTACAGACACTGAAGGTGTTGGCATAAATATAACACAACAAAATAGTCAACATTTTATATTAGCTAATTACTGCTGTATAGACCACCATCATCTGATCTCAACCAAGACCAGCTACTAGTTTCTGATATCAAAAATCTAACAACAACTTCTGATGTAGTAGTAATTGTTGGTGACTTTAATCTTCCAGGGGTGGAGTGGGACCAGCTTGTGACCAGACCTTCCTTGGAAGGTCTTTATTTGGATTCCTTTATAATGACTGGGCTGGAACAAATGGTGAATGAGCCCACAAGGGGTTCCAGCATCCTGGACCTTGTAATAACTAACCTAACCTCAGAGATAATAAACCTCAACATAAATGGTCATATAGGGAACAGTGACCACTATACTATTATGTTCAAAATTAATAAATATAAAAATAAAATAGGGTGGACAAACTATAACAACAACAGTGCTGATTATCTTCAAATTAATAAAGTATTATCCAGTTATACTTGGGGAAACACTGGTTAGGGACCTAAATGTTGAACAATGTTGGGAATTATTTAAATCTATTATCACAGAATTAGAAAGCCTCTATGTACCAATAAAGAAAACTCACAATAAAAAGGGTACGATACCACCTTGGTTAACAAGTAAAGTAAGATTACAAATCAGTAATAAAGAAAAAGCATTTCAAAATATGAAAAATTGTCTGTGTCAACTGAACATTTCCAATTACAAAGCTGAATGGAAGAAAAAAAAAAACATTAATTAAAAAAGAAAGAAGGACTGAATGAAAATTAGCATGAACAAAACATCCAAAAGCTTTCTTTCCTTATATTAATGATAATAAACACCAAGGCCCCAATATAACAACACTTAATGATAACTGAAAAGAAATAACCAATCCGTCAGACATGGGTAATAAACTGAACCAAGTTTTTGGTTCAGTATTCAATGTCCGAAACGACATCACAATAAATAACATGGAACAACCACAACTAACTGTGTTCAGTATTGACGAGATAGAAAAAGCCATAGATGACATCCATATAGAGTCAGCATTGGGGCCAGATGGCTACAATCCCAAACTACTAAAAAACACTGCCCATACTATTCAAATCCCTTTAAATTTATATTTAACATCTCACTGCTCAAAGGAAATGTACCTTATGAATGGAAACAAGCAGTGGTGGTTCCAACCTATAAAGAGGGAAATAAAAAAGAAGCAGAGAATTATCGTCCCATAAGTCTCACTTCAGTTGTTTGTAAGACCATGGAGAGAATCTTGAAAAATAGAATAGAAATAGAAATGGAATGTAAGGGACAGAAGGATACTAAACAACAAGGCTTTACTAAGGGGAGATTGTATACCACAAATCTTATTAGGTTCTATGAGAGGGTCAGTAAGTCACTGGATCAAGGCATCCCAGTGGATGTCATCTTCTCAGATTTTAAAAAGGCATTCGATAAGGTCACTCATGATATCTTGGTGAAAAAAATGGAGATCATTAGATTAGACCCATATATAATTAAGTGGGTATTAGAGTGGCTGACTAACAGAACCCAGGTGATCAAAATTTTAGATACCTATGTTGACCCTATTATGGCAACAAGTTGTGTCGCATTCTATAACCAACTCAACCAAGTCTGAACAATTTAAAATTAAACTAGATAAATACTATATGGTTTTCCAACTTTATTGAGCCACATGGTGTAGGGAGGTAGACTCAATGGGTCTTGTGGCCTTCTTCTACCTTAGTAAACCAAGAAAGGCTACAATTTTCAACCCAAAGTAGCAGCATGAATTGGTCACCTATTCACCAGGGATTAATCAATTCTGCCTTTCATGTAAGTGGGTGACAGACTGACAAAGAGTTCAATGGTCAGAGGGGTGAGCTAACAGACAAGATGGAAGTTCCTTATTTTTAGTAGCATTAATACAAAAGAAACAGAAGGGGGAAGAGGTTGTTACCACATGTGGCCAGAAGGGGAATGGTGCCCTGACATCACCCTCTGTGGAAGAAGCTGATGTGGAAGGAGTTGCAGCGAGTATATAGACAGGGTGCCCTCAAGGTGCCAGCATTCTTGACATTCTGTGTTCTTGGGGCTAGCAGTTGGTGCTCTTGGGGGGGGGGCAAAAGCAGCAGCTAGGTGCCACAGTGCTGGTAAAGAGCAGACACTCCAAGTGTCCTCACTAGGTATTCGTCCTAGGGGGTCAGCTGGGACATTCAAGGTATGAGTTCCAATGGAAGGGATAACCAGGCACTGCTATAAAGGTGCTGGGCAGTCAGGAATACTCCTGTGTTCCTGGCTCAGGGGCACATGCCATGCCCACCAAGAGGCTGACTGAAGGACTTGGCAGGGGGGGCACAGGATGCCCTCATTGTATGATGCCATCTGGAAGTCAGATCATGAGAGTGGCAGGAGGTCCTGGACACCTCACTACAGTAATGGCATTGGTGCAGCATGGAGTGGGATGCAAGGGGGACCTCAGGTACCCAGAATGTGTCCCGTATCACTAGGACTGGTTGGTAAGGATTTGGGTTTTTTCCCACAGTTTAGGAGCTTCGAAGGACCAGGAATCTCAAGAGTGTCTTTCAAGGGACATCTCTCGAGGGCGATCAGGCCAACGGCAGGGTCCCCTCAAGCTCAATATGGTCATCCTGGGGGGGGGCCCAAGACCTGTGTACTGATACCATCTTGAAGTTGAGAAACAGATGAATCAGGTATTGCACAGAGACAGCAGAAGCCAGGTAGAAGACTCATCTTCATAACTTCTGTGAGGAGGGCAAAGTTACCAAATAGCATTAGGGTATCCTATGGCCTGTGCCATCGGAATGCCATCCTGGTAGAGGGGGTCATTGGGTCTCCCTGTATGCACTGAGAGAGTGGTGTGGCTGATATCCACTAGCTCTAGAGACCTGATGAGGGATGTGTCAGCCTGATATGTTCCTTAGGCCGAGAGTTCACCCTGACAGCTAGCCCAGTGGTGCAGAGGGTTGAGGTGCTGATTGGCACACTGGCAAACCTGGTTCAGTTGTTGAGAGTTGGCCTGGAAGGGAGAGGACTGAGCATCCAGGGGACAGCCTTCCTCTCCCAGGGAGGGGGAAATGGTGTCCAGTTGAAGTCTGGCCCCTAGTGGTGACTGGGGGGATTGTAGCCATGAACCATTACATAGTGTGTCTGGGAAATGGTGACTGCTGACATCCTGCATACAGAAGCATGCCCGGGGCCATCTTAGGTGGTATTGCCTGCTACCCTAAGTAGAGAAAAACAATGAAGTGGGGATTGTTCCCAGTTCAGCTGGCCATCCCAGCCACTCACAGTCCCTGCACCTGCTGAGCACCTGGACCACGCTGCAGGATGCATGTCCAAAAATCCTGGTTAAAAACCATGGTAATGGGTTTGGGACTGTTTGGCCATTCTGGGGAGTGCTGGGGCAAGTAATAACTAACTGTTAAAAAAGAGAGTTCACCCTGATATTATTGGGTGGCTTGCCAGAGTGCTGTGTTCTGTAGCAACTAAATTTGATTTTTATTTGTTTGAAAAGATTTTTCCAGGAAAGACAACATGAGCTTAGAACAGCACATTTCCAGAAGCGTCCGG
Organism: Neoceratodus forsteri; assembly: GCA_016271365.2. NCBI lineage: Eukaryota > Metazoa > Chordata > Ceratodontiformes > Ceratodontidae > Neoceratodus > Neoceratodus forsteri. The sequence continues at coordinate 443,518,504 of CM057457.1, read as the reverse complement.
GGGGAGGGGTTACAAACAGTAGGGAGAGCAGGCAAAAATATATGACAATATAAAATACAACACAGTTCAGATGCAATTTCGATACATGGGTCCTGATATTCAAAAGGGTTGCGCCATGCGCAACAGAGATGCGCCAGCGCAAGTCTCAGTCCAAAAATGCGCTGTTGTGCGATATTCAGCGGGAGGCAGCTGCACCGCTCAAGTTGTAATGCACAAGAGCGCAATGGTAATGAATGCATGTGCACCCGTAGGGGAAGGTACCATGAATAAATGGCACAGTGCGATATTCAACAACATGCACCATGCACAATAGGAGAGGTAGCAGAAGTTGCGCCATAGCAGAAGTGAGACAAAATAAAAAGGAACAAGAGAGAGGCGCAAGAACGCTATAGGAAGGCCTGCAGTGGGGGTGAGCTGGCAGCTATAGCGGAGAGAGGACCAGAGAGAGGGACAGTAGAGGAGCAGGACAGGGCACACCTGTGCCACGCAGGGCAGGTCTGGGGAGCCAGACAAACAGAGCAGGGACAACAGGGTAGTGCTGCAGAGTGGTCAGGCAGTGGCAGGAGGCAGGACAGCAGAAAGCCGGAGGTGTACCCAGTGCAGGGGGTGCAGCATAGAGGACAGCGGGGGAACCGGGACAACATCTGCCAGGGTGAACAACAGCCAGGGACATGGCCAGTGCCACCATACAGATGGAGGCAGTAATGAGGTGTGTGAGAAGGCAGGCAGCAGGGGGGTGCGGCCGTGGAATGGCCCGTCGGCTGTACGCCCCCAACAGGCAGTACCGAGCCCGCATCACCTTTGAGCAGTACAGTGATACACAGATTGTGGGCCGGTACCACCTGAACCGGGCGATCCTGAGGCGGCTCTGTGAGCTGTGCAGTGATGAGATGCAGGCACCCACTTGACAGAGCCATGCTCTGTCAGTGGAGACTATATGACAGCTGTCATGTGCTTGTACCGCCACGGCACCTTCCAAAGACCAATAGGGGACACGACAGGCATAAACCAGTCGTCCGCGTCATGCCTACTCACACAATTCCTCAGCACACTGCTGCCACATGCTGTGGAGTACATCCATTTCCCCAGCACACAGGCGGAGCGCACAGCACACATACAACAGTTCCACAGGGTAGCACTTATGCCTGGCATGCCCGGGGCCATTGACTGCACCCACGTGGCCATCCGCACACCACCTGGCCCAGAAGGCACTGCCTATCGTAACCGCAAGGGATACTCCAGCATCAACTGCCAGGTGGTGTGCGATGCCAGGGGGTGCATAATCAATGTCTGTGCCACTTACCCTGGAGGAGCACATGACACCTTCATCTGGCACCAGTCAGCACTGTGCCACAGGTTCGAGAGTGGGGATATCCTCACTGGCCACCTAGTGGGTGAGTATGCACAACACGCAGGATGACATGGGCAGCCGTGGTGGGAAGGCATAGTCAGAGGTGCCATGGGTACTGGCTTTGACGGCCCATGGCAGAGTGTTGCAGACCAAGATACTAATGTACACCCTCTATACACACGTGACAGTGGATACCCACTCCGTCCCTGGCTGCTCACACCGTACCGGCGCCCTGCGATCCCATCGCAGCAATGATACAATGAGGCACATGCCACCACACGTAATATCATCGAGCATGTGTTTGGGATGCTGAAGTCACGGTTCCGGTGCCTGGACACGTCTGGCGGTGCCCTATAATACAGCCCCTCGAAGGCCTGTGGGCTATTCCTGGCCTGTTGTATCCTGCACAACATGGCCAATGACTGTGGGATAGCTGTAGAGGTCGAAGAGGGGGACAGAGATGGGGACGATGAGGACGCCAGTCCTGATGGTGATGAGCAGCCACCCCCTGGGCGAAGAGACCCCCGCCTGTTCAGGATGGCACAGCTGCACTGGGACACCATCACAGAGGAGCATTTCAGCCAACACAGGTAGGTCACGGGGCCATGTGCAACCACCACTGGCAAGGGCACAACCCACACACATGCATGGACGAACCTCAGGGGTGGATGGTGGCAAGTGAATGGGACTGAGTGTGGATCCGCACACGCCGTCAAGGATGGGCATGGCCAAACATGACACACACACACACACACACACACACACACACACACAACACAAGACATGCACAAGGGGTAGAAGGCATGCCGAACACGACTACAACACCTAGCCACACACAGGCCCACACATGGCAATGCCCAGTGGCCATCACTGTGCATGTGTCAGATGCTGGGCACCATTGCACACTGGCGGACAGCGCAACACAGGCATCATCATGCACACGCCACAGTGGCCAGCAGCCGGGAGGGTGTGCACATGGAATGTGTGTGTGCAGGGCCAGGTACCCCACCTGTGCGTCTCACAATGCACAACATATCGCACACAGGGCAGTGGCAGACAGTGGCCATGGTGGGAGACAGGTCAGTCATGCGGCACAGTGCCATGGCCGCCACGGATGCGTGGGCGGCCCCGCCGAGACCTGCCAGCCACGCCAGGCTGACCATTGGCCTCATGGGGTGGCACAGATGCACCACCAGGGGTGACGCTGCGGGAACGCGACCTTGTTCACGCAGGGGTCTGCAGCTCACCGAACATGCCTGCGCCTGGCGTGCTCAGTATGCCCACAGCCGAACCCGGTGTCGACATGGGAGGTGTTGCATGACGCCAGGAATGGGGGATGAACATGGCACTGCGCGGTGTCTGCGGTGCATAAGCAAATAACTGGGTGTTCATTGTGGCCATGACAGCTGTGAATGCCTGTGTCTGCCTGTCAATGGCGGCGGTTACATCCTCCTGCAGCCAGTCCATCCCTGCCAGGAGCAGACCGTTGTACCTGCTGCGCCGCTCCACTGCCTGGCGCAGGACCGCACCGACTGTATCCACCACCATCGCAAGCTGCAACTGCTGATCCACTGAATCCTGGAGTATGCGAGTGTACTCATCTAAGAGGTCATCCGCCTGATCGGCATGCTGTCCCTCATGGTGTTCACAGTCACGATGGGCAGCACCCCTTGAGGTCGGGTGCTGCACACCAGGGCCATGCCTGGGCATGTCCACAGGTGGTGCACTGACACCGCCCCCGTCCCCACTGTACAACTGCTGGCACTGCCCCTCCAGCTGCCGATCGCCAGGGCTCGCCAGTGCCGACGCATCATCTGCAACAGATCCACCAGCCTGGACACACACCAGTGCAGCCCCACTGGGGCATACAAGCACTGGCTGGGACCGATGTCACGCAGGCCTCCACGGCAGCACCACACATGGCTACGCCCGTGCCGTTCCCTGCTGTGGGACCATCCTGCATCCCACATGTATCACTGTCTGGGATGTGTGATCCATCATCATCAGTGCCTGATCCGGCACCAGTCCGTGTCCCGGCATACTGGATTCCGTGGCCGCTGTCATGCTGGGGCGCAGGCAGGGCCTCGTCCACACCAGCACCACCATCTTCAGTCCAGACAGACGGGCAGGTAAGAGGTGGTACTAACACTCGGACACCTGTGGAGGTGGATGGGCGCTCCTCCGTGTCCAGGTCCTCACCCACTGTGGACACACCCACCACCGCTGATCCATGTAGATGCTCAGGAGCTGCAAGGGAACATGGTAGCGTTAATGTCTCCGCCCTACCCTGTGGCACTCCCCCTGCCTCCCACATAGTGACAGCACAGGACCTACCATGCAGTAACGGGCTGCCACCTGTCTGGAAGCCACCACCTGGAACGCCCTCTATGGCACAATGCTGCATGCTGCCGGCCATCCGCTCCTCCTGTGGTGTCAGGCGAGGCACATCTGGCTGCCCACCACCGGTTGCAGCATGTGCAGCCCTGATGGCAGCCACCTTGTCCTTAATCCTCCTCCTGTCCATGCCAACCTTCTTTTTACATTCCTGCACGGACCGCTAGTGGCTGCCATGCTGGTTCACGGCATGTGTAACCTCACCCCATGCCGCAGCATGGATCTGTGGTGTTCCCCGCTGTCTGCTGAGCAGCAGTTCCCTGTTGAGGTATGCCTCGAACAGGGCGTCTGTTTCTGCCTTTGTGAAGTTGGGCTTCCTCTTCCTCCAGCATTCCTGTTCCACCTCTTCCTCACATTCGGTCGTTATAGAGCCTGTGGGAATGACACGTGTTACCTTTCACTGTGCAGTCCCATGCATCTCCCACACACCACAGTCTACACTGGCAAACAGCATGCAACCCACCACAATAGACTGCAATACCAGACTATGGCCTCTGCAGCCCCATGTTGCATTCATATAGTGCAACGCATGCAAATGAGGCGAGGCTCAAATTTAAGTGGATGGTAATGCACTAGCTGCGCCATGGAATTGCTAATGAGCTGATTTGCATATGTCGGCTGAATATCGCGCTGTTGCGCCTTGTGCAATTGTGTTGAACATGCTCAGGCACAGGCGCAGTTCTGTGATGTGCGCAGTAGGCACCGCATGGCGCATGCCTGGGGTGCTGATGCCGATGCCTGCCATGCTGCTGACGTGCTGAGTGCGGGAGGCAGTGCAGGGCACGTCCACCACTGTGCCAGTGGCACTAGTGCGCTGTTCAAATGTATGGCACTCTTGCCCTGGAGTGCCATAGGCGTCGTGGTGCCACAGCGTGGTAGGCCACTGCAGGAAGTCCCACACAGGTGCCCTACCGCGCTACACGTGGGGAGTACCAATCACACTGCAGTCTGTGCGCGAGAGACCCTTGACCCTGTGCCCAACCTTTGCCCCTTGGGTGCCATGCGTCGCACGATGGTGTGACCCCATCGCACTGTTCGGCAACAGCGCGAGCAGGAAATGGTATAGTGTTGTACCGCGCAGCATCTGCACGTGGCAGACATGCGCTAGGGAGCACCATTTTGAGTCCAAGCAGATTCAGAGATGGCACGTCGTAGGGCTGCAGTGTGGACCCAGATTGAGCTTGCCAATTTGGTGGCAATAGTGGAGCCCCATGCTCGGGAACTATTTGGAGATGCACCCCTGGACAGGGCCAGAAGTGCCGTGTGGGAGGAGGTGGCAGTGGCACTCGAGGAGGCCACAGGAATGGACCGATCATCAAAACAGTGCCGCCATAGGTATGGGGACCTCCAGCAGAGGGACCCAGACAGGCTTGCCCGCCTGCGGGCACGTGCCAGAAGAGGCGCAGTTCCACGACCAGGTAGGTGCCCCATCCATACACTGGTTGTGTCCATACAGGTATCGCGGTGGGCATCTGTCCACCACACGGGGGGCCATCCAGTGTGGTTAGTGGTGGTGGTGTTGTGGGGGTGGTTGCGAATGGTTGGGCTGTGCGGATCGCAAACACCCGGGGGTGGGGGACCTTTGCTACTGGATTGTACTGATGGTCCTCTCTCCATGTTTGCACCCTAGACCCTGATGAGCATCGCCGGGCTAGGGAGGACTGACAACGATGCAAGATGAGGGGAGAGGAGCAACGTCCAGGTGCAGAAGGTCCAATCATGGGACAGCGACATGACCAGGCTGATGATGGTGAGTGCCTTTCATCCAGGATATTCTGTGCATGCTGTGAAGCAGGGCAAGCGGTGGGGCATGGCCACCATCTATCGACACCACTGCCGTGCACGCCACATGGTACAGTCAGCACTGTCCAGTGGCACTGCATGTATGGGTGTGCATTGCTGGTGGTCCATGCGTGCACCAGGTACATGGCTGTGCCACTACCTTCGCACTGCATAGCCATGTCACTGTACAGCCACGGCGGTGCTGTGCGGGACTTGGGCGGTGTGTGTGTGCAGCGGAATGCATGGCTGTGTGCGCCTGGGTGGGCAGGTCATTTGGACACGATCACTGTGGGAGGTCGCACACCATTACAGGGGCACGTCCCATGGCTGTATGCCATGCACACTGGGTGGGCTGCAGGGGGATGAGCATTCACACCTATTGACTCTACTCCCTTGTCCTAGGTGGATGGAGGATGATGCGAATTGAGAGGGCAGTGCAGGAGCTGCTGCAGGTGGCACGGGCCTCGCTTGAGATACTGCAGTGGGTGGAACAACACGGCATCCGCAGGAGGCATGGCAGGAGGCACCACCGGAGCGGGGAGCAGGGTGCCCGATGAAGTGCACATACCCTGGGATCGACCCTACCCCCCTGGACCCACCCTCACACCCCTCCTTCCCTCTCCCATATGTTCACCCCTGCCCCTTACCCACCCCCACCTGGTTTGTGGCCCTCACCCCATACTGAATTGTAAATAGTTGTATACAGTTGTGTTTTAACGTTTCCAATACATTTGTTTTTTTATGCCTACTGTGGTGGTCTCTGATTTGCAGTGGGCTAAAGGTGCTCAGCTGCAGTGGTGTGCATGGCGTCAGGGGTGGTGCAGTCATGGGCATGTGTGTGTGTGTGTGTCCGTAGGGGACGCGACTTTGGTGTGGGCGTAGCTCTCAGTCACTGTCTATGGTTTGTGTGTTGTTCCCTGTGCACTGGATGACTGTGTGCAGTGGTCCACGGTGCATGCACTGTGTCCATGGCGCCCCTTTCAGACCATCCATGGCCTGTGCAGCTGACACCCTTGCATGTCTGTGACCTGCACGATCCGCTGGCATGTCAGTGGTAGCTGCCCATGCTGGACAGCCACTGTACCCAGCACAATGCCGGGTTGCCTCCTGTCACTGGTGTGGTGCACGTCTGCCTCGGGTGGCACTGTGGCCTCCGCTGTTGTTGACCCACCTCAATGCTGTCACTTGTGTCTGTTGCAGGGGATGTGCTCCACTGTCTGTCACTTGTGCTCCGGCTACATGCTGGTGGTGTACAGCGTCATGGTGCCTGCACAGGGTTGCTGGCACACCTGTGCCATGGAGGGGTTCTGGCCGTGTGTACATGGCTGCCGTGGCCACACGCCAGGGCCTTGGTTGACCCACTACTGTGTCCCTGTGTTGGTGTGCCCTTGGGTATGGGTGGGTGTTTGTCCATGCACTGTGTTGCATCCTGTGTGGCGCATGCTAACCATGCACCACTGTGGGTGTCTGCGCTGGCTGTTGTGGCCAGTGCTGGGATGGGGTGTGTCCTTGGGAGAGTGTGCAGGGTGCTGTACTACTGGTGGTGGGGCCTGGGGCATGCCCTGTCATGTGTGGGGTACCTCGTGTGCCGACGCATGGTCAGTCTCTCAGCTGTACCTCGGGGGGGACGTGCGGGGTGGCACTGTGTATGCAGTCATTGCATCGCTGTCTGTTGCCACCCACTGCAGGGTGCTCGTGGTGGGGCTGCCTTGCATGGTTCTGTGGTGCACAGGGTTGCATTGTCACAGTGGGGGTGATGGCATGCATGGGGCGTCCTGCACTGGGGCGCTACTCCTGGGCAGGGTGTATGGGGATCGTGGTGCAGGGTGTGCTCTGCATTGGTGGGATGGTTTGGCACAGGGTGGACGGACATCCATATGTGACGGTCACAGCTTGCCAGGGGGTATGCTGGGGCACCATGCCCCGGCTGTGGGTTTGTTGCTGGTGTACATGGGCCGGTGGTTCTTCCAGCTCTCCTCCGGTTGTGCAGTGCATGGGGTGTGGGGGGGCGATGTCTGTTCTGCTGTGTGCTCCTCTGCCCATCTCTACCATGGGTGGTGGGCCCCTGCATCCTGTCCCTGCACATCCCTGGTTGTGCTGTTGCACTGCTACCCTGCTCCACTGAGCATCCCTGGTTGTGCTATTGCACATCTGACCTGCGCCACTGCACATCCCTGGTTGCGCAATGGTGCAGTTGGCGTAATGTTCAGTCGTGGGCCACAGGCGCATCTTGACCTGTGCAGTGTTTGAACATCGCGCGTGTTGCACATGGGCGCAGTGGACTTGCGTCTGCTCCTGCTATTGCGCTACTTTGTGGTGCAGTTTGAATATTTGGGCCATGAAGTGCACAGTTGGTAAAAAAAACATATATAGTGCCACCCAAAAAAAACATGAAGTGTAGACAAACTCCAGCACATTATGATCAAAGGACAACAGACAGTATTGCATAAAAAGTGCAGTAGAGTAACTAAGCTAGAGGAGCTGACATAGGAGGAGACATACCAAGGTGAGCAAAAAACTATATGTGACATACATAGTGATAACACCTAGAACAGGCAACCCAGTGGAAGTATAGGCAGAAGATGGAGTAAACCTAAGGTGGCAGAAGTAGTAGGTTGAGCACCGGGTTACTAAGTGATAGTTGGGGGGGGAGGAAGAGAGGCAAGCTAGGAACTAAACCCCTTCAGGAAGCAGAGAACCCTGCAAGAGGGTGGGATGTGGTAGGATTAGAAGGTGAATAGAAAGGGGAGCAGAGGGGAATAGTATAGGGGGAGGGGGAAAAGGAAGGAGGAAGGAAGAGCGGTATACCAAGAACTATATCTCTTCAGGATGTTGAGAACCCTGCAAGGGGACAGGTCCCAGCAAATGGAAGGTGAAGAGGGACAAAGGGGGAAGAAGTGGGAGGAGGGGCCACCAGGTGGTAGTCTAGAGCTGAAGATGGAAGGCACACCTTTTAAGAGGCACGGGGGTGGGAGGGTAGCAATAAGAAATGAGTGGTCATAGGATGGTATTAGGTGCAGTTACAGCGGTGAACAGCATACTTGCAGAGGAGGAATGAGAATGAGAGGCAGGATGCAGCAGAGTCAAGCAAATTTCTATTGGGAGGGAGTTCCAGATATTGGGGAACTTATATGAGAAGGTGGCACAGCCAGAGGAGGTGTACCGTGAAGGGAGGGCAAGTGTTTTATGTGTGGAGGTGTAAGGAGATAGCAGGAGGGGTGGGTTGAAAGGAGGGAGGAGAGATAGGGCAGCAAAGAACCATGTCAGAACTTCTCAACTAAGTTGGAGATGTGAGACAGACACCTGACATGGAGGGAAGGAAAGGAGATAGAGAGGAATAAAGGTCACAGTGGTGAGTACGAGGGTGGCAACCAACTATGAAGCAACAGAAAGAACTGAGCAGAGTATCCAGTCTTAATAGGGTAGTTTTGGGGGTGGAGCTTCAGATAATGTCCCCAAAGTCAAGGACTGGGAAAATCATCTTTTGGACGAGATCTTCCCTGGATTGCTGTGGCAGGCAGTTGAGGTGTCTCTACAGAGCACTGAATCTAGGGAGTGATTTTTTGTGGATGGTGTCAATGTGTACCCTGAAGTCTAGATGTTTGTCTAGCCATAGGCCAAAATACTTGAATGCGGCTACATCATTCAGTGTTGAGCCAGAGAGGGTATGGAAGGTGGGGGAAGGGGGGGGAAATTGAGCCTGGCCAGTTTTTATCTGGAGCCAAAAGTCATAGAAACTTTTTTTTAACATTCATAATGAGTTGATTTGCATTAAACCAGCATTGGACATTGTTAAAGTCCAGCCGAAGGCTGGTAGTCGCCTCTGAGGGGGTAGTTCCCAGAGGAGAACAGTTTGGTGTTGTCTACGTACATGTGGATACATGAAGATGTGCAGGCATTAAAGAGGTTGTTTAGGAAGATTACAAATAGTATAGGACCAAGCACTGAGCCTTGGGGGACACCTGTGTTGATTGGGAGGGGCGAGGAGAGGGAGTTGCCTATTCTGACAGACTGAGACTGGCCTACAAGGTAGGTCCGGAACCAGTTGGTGGATGAATCAGAGAGGCCGGCCATAGTCTGCTTGCTGAGGAGTAGGTAGTGGGAGTCAGTGTCGAAGGCTTTGGCCAAGTTTGTAAATATGGCAGAGGTGGTGTGTCCCTGATCCATGCCTGAGAGAATGGAGTCAGTGAGCCTAATGAACTAATGAATGAGCCTAGTCAACTAGTGGGCCATGTGTGCAGATAGCACCACTAGGAGAATAAGCAGACAAATCATGTTTAATAAAGAAGGCAGATATGAAATCCCCAGGCACCCTGTTACTTAAGAAATATAGAAAGGCAGTAAAAAGGAGCCTTGCATATCGTGAGACCATGTTCTAAGGGTGAACCGCTGGGGGCAAGGGATGGATAGAGTGCCCCACAGCAGGTGGCTGCTAAGCCACTAGCAAGCCTCATAGTCAGACAATAGTTAAAATAACCAATCAGCAAAACAGAGTTACTATAATGAATGGTGCAGGAGGTGAAGGTCTCACACCCATGGCTACTTATTGTACAAATGAACTTTGGCCTGAAGCCCTCCAGTAAAGTCAAGTTCTGGAAGGCCAAAGGTCCAGTGTTATTTTGCTCCACTATCTAAGGTGCCTACATCCACCAACTCCAGCAGACAGTCAAGCAACCCATGCTGCTGAGTGCAAGAGGTCTGCAGTGAGCAGCTCCACCATATATCTCTAGACATGAAATTTCCCTGGGCCATACCCACCCCCATCCAGGGCAGTGATACAGGTTGGTTACAGTACCACCCTTACTGCTGAGCGCAAGGGGTTCACAGTGTGAAGCCCCCCCATTTATCCCTAGACCCAGGAGTTCTCTGGGCCATGCCCACTCCCTTCCAGGGCAGTGATGCATGTTGGTTACAGTACCACCCTTACTGCTGAGTGCAAGAGGTTCACAATGAGTAGCACCACCATATAACTCTGGACATGACATTTCCCTGGGCCATGCTCAGCCCCATCTAGGGCAGTGAGGCAGGTTGGCTACAGTACAGCCCTTACTGCTGAGTGCAAGAGGTCTGCAGTGTGAAGCCCCCCCACCAATATATCCCTAGACAAGGAAGTTCCCTTAGCTATGCTCACCCCCATCCACGGCAGTGATGCAGGTTGGTTACAGTACCACCCTTACTGCTGAGTGCAAGAGGTTCACAGTGAGTAGCACCACCATATAATTCTAGACAGGAAATTTCCCTGCGCCATGCTCACCCCCATCTAGGGCAGTGCAGCAGGTTGGTTACAGTACAGCCCTTACTGCTGAGTGCAAGAGGTTTGCAGTGTGAAGCGCCCCCATATATTCCTAGACACGGGAGTTCCCTGAGCCATGCCCACTCCCATCCATAGCAGTGATGCAGGCTGATTACAGTACCACTCTTACTGCTGAATGCAAGAAGTTCGCAGTGTGAAGCCCCCCATATATCTCTAGACACGGGAGTTCCCTGGGCCATGCCCACCCTCATCTAGGGTAGTAATGCAGGTTGATTGCAGTGCTGCCTACAAGGGGAGGGCTGCATTTACATTCTTCACAAAGTTTTAAATGGATTGAAATTGGACAAAATAATGTTAAACATCAAACCTTGTGTAAAAAAGCTGTCCTATCAGTGCAGCAGGAGGGCTTCTGCTTGCAGTACCCAAGATCCAGGTTAGGGAACATGCCTGGACAGTCAGGGGCTAGCATCAGGGAGAAGGATCAAGCATCCCAGAGGGCACACTCAGGGTAGTTACCTCCATTGTTATACTATCACCTCCAGGTGATCACCGGTGACCATGAATCTGGAGAAGCTTAGGGGGAGGGGAAGCGTTAGCCAAACTATGCACTCTTGCATCTCAAGGGAAAGGGATGAAGAAAAGTGGAAAGCCTTGGCCAGAAGCAGGATGAGGATTTGGCCGCCCAAAGGTCTTACTCCAGAAAAGTGACTCTCCTCCTAGACAGATCCCAAATTGTACTGGACGTTAGGGAGCTCTGCCACCCCAGTCAAAGGGACAAGCACTGAGAGATGAAATACTGGTTAGCCAGTGAGAAGCTGGGTAACTGGGCTGGGGAGGATGGACTAGATGGGAACATGGCGACTGCAAGGGGGCACTAACACAGCAACCAAAAAGCTACAGTAACTACTAAGATCCTCTATTACAGCTGTCTGTAGGATACATTTACATGGGAGGGTTTGTAAAACACTGGAGACCCACACATTCCATGTTTAGGAGTCCTTTAAGGGCCTACACCAGAACCATGCACATTAACTTCTTAGCACTTGGATGGAAAACTTGGACCAGCTAGTCTATTAGTGAGCCCCCAACTGCTTGCAAGGGTGGGGAGAGTTAAACTCATATTTATTATCTCAAAGTGTACATATTTAACAAGCATTTATTGACTAACTTTGACAACCTAATGGACTTTTAATCATGAAATTATGTTTTTTTATCCTTTCGTATTACCACTGGATGTGTAACTTGGACCAGCCAGTTTAATAGCGAGCCTCTAACTTCTTGCAAGGGGAAGTTAAACTCTTATTAATTATTTCAAATTGTACCTGTTTAACAAATATCTATTGACTAACTTTTACAGGCTAACATACTTTTAATAAAAGTAATTGTGTTTATTTATTTTACCACTGGATGTACTTTGGTACAGAACACTCAGAACTATTATGTAACCCCCCTACAAATGGGGGTTCCTGAAAACCTTCCTTGGGTGTGCCTAAATGCCCTCTGCCAGGCTGGTGTCCTGTGTTTCAGCTGTTTAAAAAGAAATTGCATGAGAGTTCCTAATCACCTCTGCGCCTGTCTCTTTAAGAGCTGCCTATTTTGCAGTGTATAATTATTCTGGGTGGCAGCTGAGTGTGTCTAGGCTCATGTCCTGCCTGGTCTGCAGTGCCTTTGTTCCATTCAGTGATCGCTAATTGCGCAGAGGGAGCCCTATTGAGAGCTATGACTGTTTGCTGAGTATTTTCTCTACTAGTGATAATGTAGTTTGTTTAAACTGCTTTCCTTTGCAGCATGGAGTTTCTGTATTGCAATACCATTTTGGTTTTGAACTGCCAGACAGCACCAAATGGTACCTTTGGGGACTCTAAAATGGAGCCTGTCCCAAGGGGTCTTGTGGGAGCAAATTTCCGCTGGAATTGTAGTTTTTGCATTTTGGTGCCAAAACAGACCTGGAGGGGGAGCCCCTGATTTGACAGACAGATGGATCAACCAATTGCACCTTTTGGACTGAAGGGAAATTTTCAAGCTGCCTGCTGCAGTCAGTCAGTCTGGAGTTAGAGTTTGAAGAGTAAATAGATTGAGTGATTCAAGCAGCTGCTTTTTGGCCTGTCTGCCTGCAGTCACTTGAGAGGGAATCGCTTGAAAGGCTTAGCAATCGGACTATATCCGAATTGAAGTGTGACAAAGCCACTGAAGAGTGACCAGATCTGAATCTGAAGAAGACCGAAGATTTGCTGTACGCGACTGGCCTGTCAGGACATCCATTTACCACAGAATTCCCGGTTTTGCTCAGAGACACTGATATTGCTGCAGGACTGCCTTCCGCATTGTGGTATGGTGCTAGCTTTACTATAAATGTGCTGTGTGCTGTTAGTGGGTCGTGATTTGGTTCCCCACTGTGGTATGGTGCTAGCTTTACTATAAATGTGCTGTGTGCTGTTAGTGGGTCGTGATTTGGTTCCCCACTGTGGTATGGTGATTGCTTTACTATAAATGTGCTGTGTGCTGTTACTGGGTCACGATTTGGTTCCCAATTGTGTAAATGTGCCACGCTTGCTGGAAGCTGCATCCAGCACTACCGGATTCAAAATCTGAGCTGTTCCACCAGGCCTGGGCCTTGCCACCTGGCCAGGCCAGCTACTTCAGGTATAGAAACCATCATCGACGAGAGACTCACCAGAGGATCAGCCCCCTGCTCAACCATCTCGAACAGGAATGACACCTCGGTGGTTCATGTGGGTCCTGCTTCTCCTGGCAAACCAATCATCAGCCTGCAGTCTCCATTTCGTGTAGCCTGTGTCTCATGTTGGGTAGTGTGAGTAACAATCAGAGTAGCTCCCTACAACAGCAGCTAAATCTCAAGTGCTGTCATCTGACTGCATTGTTTTTCCTTTCATGAACTGAGCCTTCAGGCTCTGGATTACAAATTGTGTGTGGTTGTGCATGCCTTTTCTTTTCATCACAGGGCCCTAACCAGCTGCGATGCCGGCCTACCTCAGGTAATGTTCCAGGCTAGCCCACCTTATTTCCAACTGGGTACTCAGAGCATGTGACTGGGAAGGGACTAAAAGTGCATGCATAATTGCCCGACTAGATCAGTTTTCAAATCAATCAACCTGATTACACCCCCCCCCATTCAATTCCCCTGAGTAAATCAGATCTATTTTTGCATTTAAGCCGACTGTGGTTCCAGTTTGTACCAAAAGTGCTGTATTGTTGTTATTTGCTGTGCCTAACCTTGTTTTGCAGGGGGTCCCCAAGGTCGAACTGGTGGAATCAGCCCTGGTGGTAAGTGCAAACAGTGTGGAGAACTGTATGCTGAATAGGGGCTACTGTGAAAGTGTTTGTTGCATATTGTCTAGGCCACTGGAGGGAAAAGAGTGGGGTTATAGTGTCCTGGAGGGCTGTACCCAGGTTAGCCTTGTTACTAACAAGCCTGTCCTCTGAGTGGAGGCACCCGTTTCAGTACCTAGGCCCCTTAACCTGCAACTAGCCATGGAGGCAGGGTTAGTAGCCCTTGGGATAGCGCCACCTAGGGGTCACATCTTGGAGGCACCAATGCTGGGATTTGCACCTTCTAATGGTCAGAAGTGGGTGCTACAACCCCACACTCAAAAATTGTGGCAAAATGGAGGCACTCACTACGCCCAAGTTTAAACTTGATCCCACAAGCTGCTAGTGCACTGTATGATGGGGTGGAGTGAGGCAGTGGAAGGACCCCAGCAGGCTCTCAAGACATTGACGCCCCTGGGGACCGATAATGCCACTATTGTGGAAGTGGTTGAACGAATTAAGTGTTTGGGGAAGGCTGAAGTAAGGGGAAGGGATTCCAACCAGTTTGATCAAACTATGGTGGCCCTACTCTCCTGCAGCCTGCCCACTGAACCAGAGAAGTCCCCCCGTTAGTTTGCCTGAAGGGTCCCAAAAGGGGTGGAGGGTTATTCACTTAGATAGCAACCCGACTGCTCCTGGAGGGTCCCCCTATGTAGAGGGGTTTAGAGATAAGTTGTCTAAACTGTTGGCCTCTGAGGAGCGCTCTGCTACAGAGCTAGTACAAATGTTTAAACTTTCTGAGGAGATCACTCCCATGCAGTCCCCCATAGCCTCTCCTGCCACCCCTACAGTTGCTTTCCCCATAGTAATACCTACTGTACATTTGGACTTATACCACAGACTTTGGCTCTTTTCGGGCACGACCCCAGTGCCCGTGGGGGAGGACAATCTGGAAATGTGGATGGACTATGCCACGCCATTGGTCCAGGAGTGGCAGTGTACTGAGGGGGAAAAGAGGAAGAGACTCATGGAAAGCTTGAAGTGCCCTGCACTGGAAGCCATTAGTTTCCTGTGATCCACCAGCTCAGAGGCCATAGCTGCTGAGTACCTCTCTGCCCTGGAGGGGGTATTTGGTAGCACCAAGTTGGGAAATGACCTGATGTGGAAGTTTAACTCCACAAAATAGTGGAAGAATGAAAAATTGTCAGTCTTTATTACTCTAATTAAGTGAGCTTTGCAGCGGGCCCACCGGAAAGGAGGGGAGCCCGCCAGTGAATTGAACAGGGTCAGGCTAGTTCACATCTTAAAGTCAGCAAGGTACTCTAGCATGATGTTGTTGAAGCTTAAACTGCAAGACAAAAGGGGCAATCCCCCCCAATATTGTGACCTAATGAAAGAGATCCGTGAGATTGAGAATGACAAAGTGGGATGCTTGGGGGATGCTTATGCTGGGGCTGCCTACACCTGCCAGGACCCTGAGAGAGGAGAGGAGGCTGAACTGCAACAGATGAGAGAACTGATCAAGGAGTTAACTGGGTTGAGAGTCAGTCAGCAAGCTGCTGAGGCAGTCAAAGATGCTAATTCCTGTCCAGCCCCTTCCCCGAGACAAAAAGGGAAGTCCTGTTGGGAGGGGTGGGGATACACATGGTTTCTTCTGAAACATGCCTGAAGCCAGCCTGAGGGAAGAGGTACAAGAACTGAGAGCTATGCTGGAAGACCCACTCTGACTCCAAGCTACACGAGACACTGACCTTTGAGGGAACTCAGAAAGTCAACAGAGCAAACGCCGGAGCAGAGAGAGACCCCCAAGACTCCCTCACTATGTTCAAGCAGGGGGAACAGCTCCTCTTCCCCTAGAGACTCTCAAGAACCTATTTTCTTTTACCACTGTGAAGAAGATAGGCACAGCCGGTTCATCTGCCATTCGCCTGAGAATCTGAGAAAAGTTAGCACTAGGCTGTTGGCACTGATTCGACGGAGCAATGTATGGCTGCAAGGTGGGGCTGCCCAGAAAAGCTATTCATCCAATGCAGCTGTAAAGCCAACGTCCAAGTCCAAGTCACCTGAGTGGTCCGAGGTGGTGGGCCCTTCAAAGGAAACCACAGTGACGGTGAATGGTGTGTCTGCCCGGGCCGTGCTTGACAATGAATCTCAAATAATCATAGTATTTCAAGATTGGTACCAGAAGCATCTGCCTGATGTGCCCCTACAATTCTTGGAAGGTTTGCATGTGTGGGGGTTGAGTGAGATGTCCTATCCATACTCAGGGTATATCTGGATCTGGCTGTCATTCCCTACTGCCATGGCTGGGGTAGATGAACACGTTGAGACACTTGCCCTAGTGTGTCCCCCCACCAAACTGTATGATGGAGTTCCCCTGTTAATTGGAACAAATGCCCACATGTTTGGGAGATTAGCATAACTCTGCCACGAGAAACAAGGGCAACGGACTTAATGGGCCCTAAGAATTCCAGCATTAATCAAAAGGGCTTATGACTTGCAATAGAAACCCGATGAAGTGGACCAAGATGAGCCAGTGAGGATAGTGTGGAAAAAAGATCCAGACTCTTTGGTGTTGGCCCCTAACGCCCAGAGTATGATCCATGGAGAAGTCCTTATCAGGGGAGATGTAAAGAACAAAATATTGATGACAGACGCCCCTGGTGAAGGGAAGTTGCCAGAGGGGTTGATGGTTAAGCCCACTATATTACCTGCACGTGCCCATGCCTATGCCCGCTGAGTGATGGTGCAAGTGAGAAACATGTCAGACAGGGAAGTTTGTGTCAAACGGGGATGTACGCTGGCTACAGCACGCTGTGCAGGCACTGCAGTATTACCCAGTAACAAGTACTCTGGTGAAAGGGAGAATTATTTGACTTCAGTGATTCCCCCTTGTCTGCTGAATGGAAGACCCGAATTAGCAAGAAACTTGCTCAGAGAGACCAAGTGTTCTTAATAAAACAGTGGGACGTGGGGTGTGTCCATGGTGCCAAGCATAACATACACTTGCAGGATGACTGACCATTTTGAGAGAGGTCCCAACACCTTACCCCAGCGGACAAAGACAATGTTAGGAGGCACCTACAGGAAATGCTCGCTGATGGCATTATTCGAGAATCAAGAAGCCATGTGCATCCCCCATCGCAGTGGTGCGTAAAAAGAATGGATCCGTGAGGATGTATGCGGATTATTGGACCCTCAACCGATGGACTATCCCAGATCAATACACCATGCCATGCATACAGGATGCCCTTGATTGCCTGAACATGGGTCAGTGGTTCTCCGTACTGGATCTCCACAGCAGATATTATCAGATTCCTATGGCCCCAGAGGACCGTGAAAAAAACAGCCTTCATCTATCCTTTGGGGTTCTATGAATTCCTGAGGATGCCACAGGGGATTTCGGGTGCCCCTGCTACCTTCCAGAGATTGCTGGAACCTGTGGTGGGAGAAATGAACTTGCTGGAATGTTTAGTGTACTTGGATGATGTCATTGTTTTCGGACGTACGCTGGAGGAACACGAGACCAGACTGTTCAAAGTCTTTGATCATTTGGAAGAATTCAGCCTCAAGTTATCCATAGACAAGTGCCATTTTTTTCAAACATCTGTGAAATATGTGGGACACATAGTGTCTGTGGAAGGGATAAAGACAGATCCCAGTAAAGCTGAAGCTTTGACCCCTTGGCCCCAGTCCAATGACCATTCACCTGTGACAGAAAGATGGTCGTCACACTGGGTGTGCTGAATTAGCTCCGAACTAACTGTGTCGCTGTATCGTCTATTCCTGCTTGCTTGCTTGTGCCGCTTTGTTTTTTGTTTAAACCCGTTATCTGTCGGCTTTGCTGCTATGTCTGAATTTTGTTTTCCCCTGCTTGAGAGCGTTGTGGAGGTTGCTCGATCGGTCCCCGAGTGTCTGCTGGGCTCTTTGATTAGGCCCACTGCAGCCTAAAGTCCGGGAGCAGAGTGTAGGAACTGGTGGATGAGAGGCTTTATTTGTGCAGACTTTTCAAACTTAGCCCTGGTCTGAGAGTCTGCTGCGGAGCGCAGCACTTGGGCTAACATGTGCTTGGCTGGGAGCAAGGAAATAAATATGGGAGGAGTTTTTATTTGCCCATGGAGATGAATTTTCCAGGATTGTCCTTGGGGAAACTGTGTTTGCTGGAGAGCGCTTCGAGGCGAGGCATTCATGTGGTGCTAATTTAGCAGAGAAGAATTGGCTTACCGGACTTATTGCGGAGGAACTGGTCTCAACTATTGACTCGTGCTGCTGTGGAGTTGTGGCCAACTAGAATACTACAACCCGTGGATGTGGATGGGTGACTGCCACTGGAGGTTGTTTCTACCCAGGAGGACCAAACCATGGTTTGACCGGGAAGCCAGTCGACGGCTTATGTCTTATCCAAGGCCCATCTCTGGCCTGCTGGTGGGCTGGTGCAGGTGGGATGCCGAGGTGCTGGGACATCTGTTTCTTGCTGACTGCCCCTACAGGTAGGGTTTGGGGGGTCTGGTCTCCAAGTCTTTCCAGTTCTGAGTGTTTTTATGCCAAAGGAAGATCTGGACTGCATCAGGAGGTTTTCTGCCAGAAGGAGACCTTCTACTGGAATCTGAGGTGTCAACCCCTCAGATATGTGGTCAGAATTCACATTATTTTCTTTTTAAATCTGTTTGGACAGTGAGGGTGTACAGTTTTTTTCTGCCTCCTTGGTAGTGAGAGTGCCTGGGGCTGAATTTACATTAAGCTACTTTTTTGCTTAGTTAATCTGTATCCCTTGGTGAGAGCAGGGGGTTCTTTTGTCTTATTTTGTTTATTTTGATCCAATTTTATTTTTAATATTTCTGCTTTTGGAACTTTCTGAAGTGGACTCCTTTTGCAACACCTTTCTTTTTGGACTTGCATCATCTAATGAGACTTTGGAACCTGGAGTGATGTTTTATAATTTCTAATTTATTATAGTTTTGTTTTGGGGTTATAAGTGCTTATATAGTTTTGGGGGTGGGGCGGCTATTTTATTGGTTTTTAGTTGGGTATTGTAATAATAGGTCTAATAGGTTGGGTGCCTGTTTAGTGTGTTTCTGATATTGATTCCCCCCCCCCCCATCGTGTGCTATTCGTCCTCCACTTTCTGCGGCCTCCGCCCCTTCCCCCCTTCTTTGTTGTGGTCAACTTATCAGCACTGTCGTGCGCTAGGTATCGTACGTAGGAGGGGAGGTGGGGGTGGGGGGTGTGGACATTGGAGGACGAATGAGTGCTCCTCTCACATTCAGGTGGTTAGGCCTAGAAGATGCCCTGGGGCAAAATGGAGTCTGGAACAGGGTTCTCCCTGTCTAGTCCACATACCCAAGGGCACTGCCTTTTTGTGGCAGGCATTGAGCAGTGTTATGCAATGTCAGATCTGTTATAAACAAGATGGCAATTATTGCTGATCTAGTTGGAACAACCTATCTGGCTTGCATTACCGAGATCTGGCTTGATGCTGGTCCCATTTTGGAGGCTGCAATTCCGGACGGGTACTCTGTGTTTCACCGCCCGAGATTGGATCGTGTGGGGGGGGGCAGTCTGTTTCAAGACTGAGTGGGGATTCACGAGTGTACCAGTGGAGGAGGCTGAATCTTTTGAGTGTACAGTGGTGGATGGTGTACGTTGCAGGATAGCCCTCGTCTATCATCCACCAGGGGACGAGACACATTTCCTGCAGGAAGTAGCAGATTTCACTGCCGACATAACACTGGAGTTACCCAGATTGATGGTACTGGGCAACTTCAATGCCTGGGTTGACGACGAACTCTTGCAGTTTGGACAACACTTCCTCCAGCTTATGACATCTCTGGGCCTTACACAGGTGGTTACCTCTGTCACACATAAACATGGTCACTCTCTTGATTTGGTCTTCCTCCTGGGGATTGAGGCCTCTGATTTGTAGGTGGAACTGGTAGGTTGTTCTGATCGTTACACTGTGAGGTTCAGTTTTTGCACCCCCCCTTCTAAGGCCTGCCCCTGTGGAGATGGTCAGTTACTGCCCTTTATGGGAAGTGAGTACCGAAGGCCTAGTGGTGGTGATTGATCTCTCTGAGTTTTCTGTGGCCAGCTCAAGTCCAGAGACTCTAGTGGTGGCTTATAATAAGGCCATTTCTGTAGCCCTGGACTTGATTGCTCCTGTCTGTGTTGTGATTCAAGCAGCTGCTTTTTGGCCTGTCTGCCTGCAGTCCCTCGAGAGGGAATCCCTTGAAAGGCTTAGCAATCGGACTATATCTGAATTGAAGTGTGACAAAGCCACTGAAGAGTGACCAGATATAAACCTGAAGAAGACCGAAAATTTGCTGTATGCGATCGGACTGTTAGAACATCCATTTACCACAGAATTCCCGGTTTTGCTCAGAGACACTGATATTGCGGCTGGATTGCCTTCCACATCGTGGTATGGTGCTAGCTTTACTATAAATGTGTTGCGTGCTGTTAGTGGGTCGCGATTTGGTTCCCCAGTGTGTAAATGTGCCACGCTTGCTGGAAACTGCATCCAGCACCACTGGATTCAAAAATCTGAACTGTTCCACCCGGCCTGGGCCTTGCCACCTGGCCAGGCCAGCTACTTCAGGCACAAAAACCATCATCAACAAAAAACATGCCCGGGGATCAGCCCCCTGCTCAACCATCTTGAACAGGAACAGCACCTTAGTGATTCCTGTGGGCCCCTTTTCTCCTGGCAAACCAGTCATCATCCTGCAGTCTCCATTTAGTCTAGCCCGTGTCTCGTATTGGGTAGCGTGAGTAACAATCAGGGTAGCTTCCTGCAACAACAGCTAAATCTCAAGTGTTGTCATCTGATTGCATTGTTGTTTTTCCTTTCACAAAGTGTGGTTGTGCATGCCTTTTCTTTTCATCACAGGGCCCCAACCAGCTGCGACACCGGCCTACACCAGGCAACATTCCACACTAGCCCACCTTACTTCCAACTGGGTACCCAGAGCGTGTGACTGTGTAGGGACTAAAAGTGCATGCATAATTGCCTGACTAGATCCGTTTTCAAATTAATCAACCTGATTACACTCCTCCCTTGTTCAATTCCCCTGAATATATCAGATCTAACTCTTTTTGCATTTAATCTTTCTGTGGTTCTAGTTTATACCAAAAGCACAGTACTGTTGTTATTTGCTGTGCCTAACCTTGTTTTACGGGGGTCTCCTGGGTCGAACTGGTGGAACCAGCCCTGGTGGTAAGTGCAAACAGTGTGGGGAATTGTATACTGAATAGGGGCTACTGTGAAAGGGTTTGTTGCATATTGTCAAGGCCACTAGAGGGGGAAAAAGGTGGGTTACAGTGTCCCGGAGGGCTGTAACCAGGTTAGCCTTGTTACTAACAACCCCGTCCTCCAGGTGGAGGCACCCGTTTCAGTACCCAGACCCCTTAACCTGCAAATAACCACGCGGACAGGGGTAGTAGCCCTTGGGATATCCCCACCTAGGGGTTACAATGAAAAGCTACAGACAGAAAAAGATACAAGGTCAATCAAGTCAGAACACAGAAATGAAAAAATAGTTAAAGATTTGAACAAGAACCCACACCTTTGAAATACCACTGTTTCTATATAAATTCAGTTTGATGCGAAATAGTAGTGGTAATAAAAAAGCTTTATTTTTAAACAAGATGTTAACAACACACCATTAGGACCATAAGCCCTGTTTTCAAGGTGATCCTGTAATATATGATGATACAAAATATAACAAGCAGCGTACATAAAAAGAATAATGTTACACTAACCCCACCTGCCCAGTCTGTGTTATTTTTAAGCACAGCCATATAGAGTAACTTCTTACCTCCAGCTTCATGATCCTCTGTTTCAGTTTCCAACAGCACCTCCTCACAGTAGGAAACTACAGTGTTTAAAAGTGTAAGCAGATGTAATTCTTCAGCATTTGGAAGCCTCTGAACTTGCAGAAGAATTACTATTCACATTAAAAAAGCTCCCTTTGTGCTCTGTTCCATTCTCCTGTCTCTAACTGCTGTGGGAAAGTAAACTACTCTTCCTGTCCGCCTCTGGAATGTGTCCCTACCATTCATACCATCTCATTAATATTCATTGTGTACTGCAGCAGGGGAGGGGCCAGAAAAGGGGTTCCTACACATAGTAATCCCTTAAAGTGGCAGGACTGCACTGTTGTGCTAGAGAAATGTGATTGTGTCTCTTTGGTCATCCAAGCTTCCAGTACACCCCTTCCCTAAGTCTGCCCTTTTGTGGAAAGAAAGACACTCACCAACATTTGGGTTCTAAAGACTGCAGAACAATTTAAATCAGAAATCAATCCACACAATTACATACACTGCAGATTACTTTCATAGCTGCCTTTTTAACCATAATTAAGGTTACTACCTGTCCCTATTTTCACAGGACATTCCTGGTTTGGGCAGCTGTGTCCTGCAAAAAAAAAAAAAATGAAAAATGCTACATGTTCTGACTTTAGAGTAATAAAATTATTTTCTAATTTTTCACTAAATGTTGCAGAAAACTATCATACCTTAACTAAAGTACCTTAAAATGATAAGAAACAATACAAGCAACTAAGAAACTACAATACTTAGCCTTAATTCTGATTTTGTGGAGAAAACAAGTCTGTTGTATTGGTTGAGGTTATGTACTGTCCTGCGAAAAATCATGTTTCAGTAAGAAATGTCCCACTTTGGGCTTCTTAAAAGGTGGTAACCCTAACCGTAATTCATTAGAAATCCAACCCAATGACAGAGGAACCTAAGAGACAGATGCACCTTTGAATCAATCCACCCTAGAAAATGTGCTACTTTTCTGTATTTTGTATCATGTATCTTTGCACTCCAGTGTTTAGCCTGTTTAATCCCAACCTTCCTGGAATGGTAACCTTATTTATTTAATACTGTTGCACTCTGTTGGGAGCTTTTTCTTCTTTTGTTGCCCATAACTATTTAAAATCCTGTGGTTTTGTTCTAGTTTAGATCTGTATACTGATACGAATGTAACTCTGCTACTTTGCTTGTTATTTGTTTCATGTACGGGCTTGTTTTTGCCTACTCTACTCTTCTCTTCCAGCTTATACCTGTAAATAGACATTTATTTGCCTAGTGTACCCTACTGGGAAAGCAAAAATCCAAATAAATAAATAAACCGGATGGACCACCAACTTTGAAGGGGCCAACTCACCTCCACCACCTGTGAAAATTATACATGCTCCCTCCAGCTTTACCCCGGCTGGGGACAGGTAGGGATGTGTGGGTGGACTGGTACTGCAGGGTGGGGTGATGGGGGGCTACTAGACTACCAGTGATCGGATCGGGGTCTATGTTATTTAATTACTGTGCATATCACAATTCCAGGATTCGAGAAGTGGAGGCGCTAGCCCTGTGAGACATTTACTATTCAAGAGGAGAACAGGCATGGGGGGGTGCTAGTCCTGCTGGGTATAGGGCATGTGTTCGGGGGATCAGTCATGGGGAGGCTGTCCCTGAGGGGCTTCCATGTGCACAGTATTGTGAGATGGGTGGCTGGGGGTTCGATAGCCCTTCAGGGCTTTTACAACTGGTTTGGGGATTGGGCTGAGGAGGTTGCATACTGTATACTTGGGGATCAGGCTGGCGACACATTGACACAACCCTCGGTGGATGCAAAGAACACTTACACCAGCTATTTGCTGGTGTAACTGTGCTTTGATGGATGTCCTCTGGGGATGTTTTAGAATTACACTTTTGGGGACTTGGAGGCTGCCCTTCCTGAATAGGGTGCAACTAATGCCGTAAACCCCCTAGTGCCATGTTGCAAGGGGTTTATGGTGTAACTGGTGGCACAGGTCCATTTTGGCATAAGCCACCTGAGACATGTTACAACTGCTGGCGTAACTTGCTACTTGCACCATTTTTTGCGGCGCAAGTCAAGTTACGCCAGATGTAACCTTTTGAGAATTGAGCCCTAGGTCTTTAGTTTTAACTTATGGAGTGTGTGAAACTGCTTGGGTTGAGCTGCTAATCTTGGATTTATTCATTCTTGCTCCTTCAGGTCGGTCATGAGAAACAGGAGGAAGCAGAGGCTCTCCCACACACAAAAAGAAGACCTTCAAATTCAATTTAAGTATTATCCAGTTATTTTAATGTTTTTGAAGTAATTTAAAATGACTTTGTACCTCAAACACCAACTTTTATCCATTGAAAAATGTCTCAATTTGTTCTTAAATGCACTTCAAAAATCACAAAAAAGCAAATCAGCCTTCAAAAACAAGGTTAACAGACTGGTAAAAAAAACTGTTATGAAAAAGCCTTTCAGTTGCACCCAGAATACCTTTCTTTTTGACCTAAAGTGAAGGCCTTCAAATATACTTCAGTTTTTGAAGTAATTCAAATTGACTTAAATTATACCTCAAATACCAGTTTTTATCCATTGAAAAACTTCTCAATGTATTCTCAAATGCCCTTCAAAAATCACACAAAATACAAACTAGTCTTCAAAAAGAAAACTAAAATAATGATAAACTGTTATGAACAAGACCTTCAGCTGTAACTGAAATACCTTTTAAAGTGCAACAGTCCTGAAACATAAGAATCAAATGGCCATCAAATCAAAAAATAATGTCTGTCCCACCTGTGGGCCCCATTTTCTTCCACCCAGATCAGCCCTAAAACCTCTTACTAGCATACCCTATCTACATGTCCCCTCTTTGCTCACCCTGATCAGCCACTGGAACCCAAACCAGTCTTCCCCACCTACATTCTCCCTGTCCCCCACCCTGACTCAGCCATGGGACTGCTGGGCTGGTCTGCCTCACCTAAGCTGATAGCTTGTTTACAGGCACAACCTGGGAGCACAAGGAAGTTAAGCAACTTGCTCAGGGTCACACAGTATGCAAGTGAGGGGCTGTGGGATTCAAACCCAGGTCTGCAGATTTGCAGCTCAGAGCCTTAAACCACTGCACTATATTGCCACCTATGTCCCCATGGTATCCTCAAATGGACCAGCCTTTGGATGACTGGCCTCCCATGTCTGTTTTCATTATCCACCCACTCGGATCAGCCCTGGGAGCACTGGATCTGCCTTCACACCTACACATGAAGCTTACCAGGATAAACCGAATTCTGTAGCATGCTGCAGCCACGTTACTACAGTAAACAATGCAATTTCAATGGTAGTCAGTCCCATTTGTTATGCAGGAAACTGACACTGCGCTTCATCCTGGCAGGCTTTACTGTACATCCTCCATGTCCCTCGATCTGGATCAGTGTTGGGATCCAAGATCTAGCTTTTCCTTGGAAAATATCCCCTTTTTCCCACTTTGACTATCTCTGGGAACCCATACTGGCTGTCCCCATGTATGTCACCATGTTTCTTCACCCAGATGATCCCTTGGACCACGAGACTATCCATCCACATCTATGATTGTCAAGACTCAGAGTATTGTTGCACTCTGAAGCTTGCAGTAGATGCTGACACTTAGTTTCAACAAGAATTCACCAGGACACATCCATCAATAAATCAAGCAGTTTTTATTTGTCAAGGCTGACAAATGTTATCAGATAGATACAGCAGAAAACCAGGTTTCTCTGTGAGGGGCAGTACCTCCAGCACTTCACTTTCTGGAGCTTCCTCGGGGAGTGATTAACAGCATCTGAAGCCTCTCTTAAATAACACAAAACAAAGGCAGTGTCATCAATTACATCTTTTTCTCCCATAATGCATGGCTATTTATGACATCACAATAGTCATATGACCAAAGATTTTTTTGTTTTTGAAAACACATTAATAGGCATAGATTTAAATTGTTAGAGGTTAGCAATATATTTAAAGTAGCTTTGTAAACAAAAGCATAATAATAAAATTCATATCACAAATTAAAAAATAAGAAATATATGTAAGGACAAAGATTCAAAAGAATATATTTACTGCTGCCTGTTCTTTTAAATGCATTTCTTTTACCAATAATCAACTAATCGTTCCATTAGGTATATGCACATTATTTCAGTATCTATGTCTAATGACTAAATTATGCAAAAAATACATCTCAAGGAATACATGATCAATGCTAATGCAACTAGCATAGGCATTAGTCATTACGTTCTTAGCACAAAACTTAACTCATTAGTTTATAGTTACATAAAGATTTTTAAAGATCACAGATGGAAGATGAAAACAGGTGAACTCGGGAGCTTAACAATGGCCATTGTTAGTGCAATTTCTGCGCTCACTATTCTCACAACTGTAAAGGGAAGAAAAAATAGAAAGCTGTTAGAATTGTTTATTGCATGAAGGATATACAAATATATCATAAAGACAAAGAGTGAAAGCTGTACAGTAGACAAAAAAAAGTGAACATGTGGAAAAAGTGAATGAAAAGGTTGGGGGTGGAGGTGAGTGTATGGAACGGTGTTAAAAAAGAATGGAAAAAAGAAATAGAGACTGAAGTGTTGTGAATGTGCCAAGAAGGGGGTGGGGGTTAAGTCTGCACATAAGTCTTTACCTATTATTGTGCTTTCAGAAACAAAAACATTTGTTTTCACATTTTTACTTTTCTTTGTGTACTATACAGCTTTCACTCTTTGTTGTTACATTTGTACATCCTTCCTGCAATAAACAATTCTAACAGCTTCCTGTTTTTTCTTCCCTTTGCAGTTGTGAGAATGGGAGGGATTCACA
The DNA here is from genome assembly GCA_016271365.2 of Neoceratodus forsteri. Taxonomy (NCBI): domain Eukaryota; kingdom Metazoa; phylum Chordata; order Ceratodontiformes; family Ceratodontidae; genus Neoceratodus; species Neoceratodus forsteri. The sequence continues at coordinate 443,491,810 of CM057457.1, read as the reverse complement.
AAACAATCTGATGGTGTAACACCTACCCTAAGTCCTTAAAAGTTCTGTAGCTGCGGAAAAAAAGGGGAACTGGCTGTGAGTGCTATAAACAAAACAGCCATGGCTGCGGAAAAAAATACACCGAGGGCTGTGGAAAAAAGTGTAGCTACAGAAGTTCCTGAGGGAAAAAAGTCATTGGACAGTATGACACTTCCTCTTTAGAGACTGTTCACAACTAGTGGGCTGGATTCACAAAGCTTTCAGAAGGTGCAAAACCTTCCCTAAGTCCCCAAAACAGCTGTAGCTATGGAAAAAAGGGGGGGGGGGTTGCTCTAAGTGCTATTCACAAAACCTCCGCAGCTGCGGATGAAAAACACTATGGACTGTGGGAAAAAGTGCAGTTAGAGAAGTTCTTGAGGAAAAAAAGGTATGAGAAAAAATGTTACACACAGTGGAATGAGGTGTAACTCTCCCTCAGCAAACTGCAGTAATGCCCCAGCAACTGGAATCAATTAAGGTGGAGGTGATACACAAGTAATAGCATCCCAGATAGTATAGCAGTGGCTGATGTTACAGCAACAAAAGCACACATTGCCATGATATGGCAACAGGCAACAACCACCAGACCCAGTGCAGCCCATGACGGAGCCCTACAGGTAGTAGAGACTGGTTGCTGGTCTCTTTGTGAGTGCTGTCAGCCTCATACTATGGCAACAGTGTTAATGTCTGCTGCTTCAGCTACTTGGTTGTATTATTGCTGTGTTTTCTCAGCCATTTCCACAGCTTCGGATTTGCAGCACTTGCTGAATTCCCTCAGCTGCTGGAATTCCATAGCTGTGGGACTTTTTGTGGAATTCTGCAACTGCGCAACTTTTCTTTCAGAATAAGGCACAGCTGCATTTCTGCAGTGCTACAAGCCTTTTTCCCATAGCTGCAGGATTTTCGCTGTTCTTTGAGAATCCTGCCCAGTGTTTTTCTACTGTTGAGGGAAAAATGTTGCACACATGCTGCACCACAAAGACTGTGGTGTAACTTCCTGAGTAAAGCGTAGTGTCGCAACAGTTGAAATACAATTCTAGTGCAGGTGCAGGCACAAGTAATAGCAACCCTATAGTAGTGTCAATTGTTACAACAAAAATAGCACACATTTTTGTTGAAATACAACAAACTAAAACCACTAGACCAACTGCAGCCCATAAAGGAGCCCTACAGGCAGTAAAGGCAGAGCCGGTAACAGCCTTTAGTGAGTGCTACTGAAGCAGACAATATGAACACTCCAAGGAGAGACATGACCACCAGTTCCACCAACAGTTACAGACAGCCACTGTGGTGCCTGGCCCTGCTGGTACCAGTGGTGCTGCAGTGGTCTCAGTTGAGGGACTGGCTGCTGGTCTCTCGGTGAGCACTTACTGCTGCTCCTATGGCAAGACTGCCAAAGTCTGCTGCTCCAGTTAATCTGGATCACCTGTTGTTGTGCCTGCTGGGCTTCTTCCTCAGTTATGGAAAGAATGTTAGGGAGATTTCAGCACTTATGGACTTCCATAACTTGCCTGTTTTACAGATTTCCGCAACTGCAGAAAATTTCTTTGTGAATATGGTGGGACTAGATTGCCACAATGCTAGAAGCCATTTTTCGCAGCTATGGAAATTCTGATTCTCTTTGTGAATTCAGCCCATGATACTGCCCATTTTCAACTACTGTGATGCTGTCTATGGTGCTGCCCCTAAGTCCTCCTTAGCCAGCCTGGATACCATCTTCAATTCCTTTTGCTGCTGCCTTGGATGCCCTCCCAGCACCCACCACTGTGATCTGTATCGTGCCCTATCCTTCCCCTCTCTTACAAATAGGTGACTCTCCCACTGTGCCAAATTCACCTCCAAGCATTGGTTGGGTGAGCTCCCTTCCTACCTCACCTCTTCTTTTATAACACCCCCCCATCCTCCCATTCTCTTAGATCTACCAACTCCCACACCCTAGTAGTCCCCCCTCAGATCCACCCAAATCAGTCAATCCAGTTACTCTCACCACCTCCCAGAAATGTGGAATTCCCTCCCATCTCAAATCCGGCACTCATCCTCCACCTACTCCATCAGCTCTGCCCTCAATAATTACCTTGCACCTAGCTGCTTCTGCCATGTCCCACCCTAATTCCCTCCTCTAAGCCCTGGAAAAACCCTACCCCTCTACCGTCACCTTCATTTTATCCTGTGCACCCCCCAAAAAAATTTCTAGCTCTCCTTCCCTTCCCACAAACTGCTCCCCCTTACTGGCCTCCCTTGATCTCTCACAGAATGTAAGGGACTATGAATGCTCTCCATGGGTCCCTCTCCTACCCACCCCAGGGGTTTGTATCTCTTATCTATTCCCCTCCCCCACCATCCCTCCTGTCTCCCTAGACTTGCAGTCCTCTTGCAGGGTTCTTAACATCCTGAATGGGTCCTACTGCATCTAGGCATGTCTCCTCTCCTTCCCCCTTCCCCCATCTACCTGTACACCTAGCCTTTGCAGTCACTTTGCAGGGTTCTCAGCATCCTGAAGGGACCCTACTGCATATCTCCTCTGCTTCTTCTCCCCCGATCTACTTTTTCTCCCTAGCCAATCCTCTTGCAGGGTACCCCACATCCTGAAGAGTCCTCTCTTGGGTTAGTTCCTATTCCCCCCTAGCATTAAGGCACACATCCTCCTTCACTCTCCTCCCTCTTTAATCCCTACAGCCTTGTTCCTCTTTCTATCTAGCCCCACAGCTCCCATGCTGGGTTCCCCTCATCCTGAAGGGGTTTCTCTGGGACACTGTCTTATTCCATTCTCTCTGGTCCGCCCAATCCACTTGCAGGGTTCCTTACATCCTGAAGGGGTCTCTAGGTACATGAGTCTTTCTCTTTCCTCTCCTTTCCCCCTTTTCTTTTTAATGTAAGTACTTGTTTGCTTATTAAGCAGGCACTTGTTATTGGCCACTCTTTCTACCTATTATGCGTAACACTGTCGTAACACTGTTTGTAACACCTGCCTTACAACTGTGTGTTAATATCGACCTTGTAACTTGAATGTTTAATGTCTCATTCCTATTGTACCCATTCTCCCCGGGTCACACCGGAAGACGAGCGACTTGTCACTGAGTGTGCGTTCCTGGTGAAACATTTCAATAAATAAACAAATAAACATACACAAAGGAAGGATTAGTTAATTATTGGTAAAAGAAATGCATATTTAGGGAGGCAGTATAGTGCAGTGGTTTAAGGCTCTGAGCTGCAAACCTGGAGACCTGGGTTTGAATTTCACAGCTCCCACTTGCATACTGTGTGATACTGAGCAAGTCACTTAACTTCCTTGTGCTCCCAAATCACACCTGTAAATAGCGCATCTCTCCTGGTTAAAAAATAAAATACATATAAAAGCATGGGCAGCATTAAATACATTCTTTTGAATCTTTGCCCTTACATGTATTTCTTATTTTTTAATTTCTGATATAAATTTTATTATTATGTTTTTGTTTACAAAGCTGCTTTGGATCTACTGCTAACCTCTAAAAATGTAAGTCTACTCATAAATCTATATCTATTATTGTGGTTTTAAAACAAAAACAAAATATTTTCTCACTGGACCATTGTGATATCATAAATGTCAGTGCATTATGGGAGAAAATGATGTACTTGATGACACTGCCTTTGTTTTTTGTTATTTAAGAGAGGCTTCAGATGCAGTTAATCACTCCTTGAGGAAGCTCCAGAGAGCGAAGCACTGGAGTTACTGCCCCTTATGGAGTAGCCTGCTTTTCTGCTGTATCTGTGATAACGTTTGTCAACCTTGACAAATAAAAACTGCTTGATTTATTGACAGATGTGTCCTGCTGAATTCCTGTTGGAACTAAGTGCCAGCAACTACTACAAGCTTCAGGGTGTAGTAATACTGTGAGTCTTGAATGTTAATGTTTGGGGTTGCCTACCCCTTGTCTGCACTACCTCCCTACCAGTGCGCAGTGCTTTTGGACAGTCTTTTGGTTTCACATCTAGGACCCTCCTGCCTGCCTACTTAGACCTGCCGTGGGACCTTTGGACCAGCTTTTCCCACCTATGTTCAAATGTCATATGAACATATGAAGAAGCCAGCAGAAGAAGGACACTTGGTCTATCAAGTCCACTTGTATTGAAGGGTTCACAGCTTGAGATAATGTCCCTGTACCTAGACCAGCCCTGAGACCACTATACTGCCCACCCTCATTTAAGTCCCTCCTCTTCCCCCACCCAGACCAGCTCTGGAATCTCCAATTGGCATTTCCCACCTACTGTATATCCATCATTCTGCCCACCAGAACCAGTCATGCAAACCCTAGAAGAGTATTTGACACCAACCTCCACATTCATCTCCCACGCTGTCCAGCCTTTAACTCCCAGAGAGGTGTTCAAAACTCACCTCTACCTTCTACTTCTAGCAGAACCAGACACGGGACTCATGGATGGGTGTCCAGGTGACACTTTTTCCCTTATTTTGTAATTAGACCAGCCATAGGACTCTTATACAAGGGTCCCACACTCACCTCTACCCCCTTCTCCTACCTGGAGCACCCCTAGGTCTACAGAACATGGGTCTGAAACACATCTGCATCCACTTCTCCCGCTCACACCATCTTTAGTATCCTAAAACATGGGCCAGATACCCTCATTCACCTTCATGAGATTTACTATGGCATACCGAAATGCTGAATCCTGACATCCAGGAGCCCCAAAATAACAGCTTGATAGTTGGTATCCCAACAGTCTGGAATTGCCTGCAGCTGAGGTTTTTTCTGTGTTTCAGGGGGCTTTACCACTCAGACCCCTTATTTATGATTGCCAACTCTGCAGGGCGCAATTCCAGCCTGTCAGGATACCAACTGTTGGGCTAAAATTTTTGGGCTCCTGGGTATCGGGATTGGTAATCTGATATGTTGTACTACTCCCCTTTTATCTTCCACTCAGACTACCCTTAGGGTCATCATACCAGAATTCTGACACCACCTGCACCTTCTTTCGCACCATTCCTAGAACCCCAGAACCACGATTCAACAGCCACCATACTCTGCCCCCCACAGACCACCTATAGTCCCCCCGGAGCCTATTTACTCATCTGAATCACCAAAGAGACTCCCCCAACATGGCTTCCCCAGCTATGACCCACATTTCACCTACCTGAACCTCCTAGGGCACCCATATAATAGACTGCCCGACACACGTTCACCCTTTTCTCCCATCTGGACCACCTAGGGGACCACCCAGGACACTAGGTGACTGGAAACATGTGGCCATGATTTGAGGCAATCAGGAGCCTAACAACAGCTATGGGGGGGAAGCCTGAAGCTTGGGATGGGGCTTGAGAGACTGCTGCCAGGGCTAAGAGGGGTATGACATGGAGTATGACACCATGGCTGGGGGGCTCAAGAGCTAGTGGCCACACCTTCAGCATGTAATGGGTGAGGACACACTATTACAGTCAGCCCACCCAATACAGATTAAGTAGAGGGTCTTACCTGAACACTGTTGGAGACAAAGGTAGGAGTCTCAAAGGGATGTTGTCCACCGCACCTGTAAAAAAATAAAAAGGGGGTCACTAAGGATTCACAGCTCTTAGAGGGTACAGTAAGGATGGAAAGGACAGGTTAGGCATAGACGTATACTTATTTGATGGTTAGGAGTCCATGTCCTGTCAGACATATCTAATAAAATAAAATTAGGTTAGCTGGGAGAAAAGATAGCGAAGCAGAAATGGGGAGGAAAGGAAGTGTGGTATGGGAGGGGGCTCAGCCAAAAATCCTTGTGCTCAAATTGGTGGCCCAGTGACTAGTATTGTACCTGGTAGCCAGGTTGGCTAGTGGAGGCTCTTCAGGGGCTAGTAGGCCTGTTGGTAAATAAAAGAAATGTACTGGTGGTCTTGTGGGCTAGGAATGCCATAGAGGCATGCTACTAAGTAAAATGGTAGCCCTGATTGTATAGTACCCTATCGCTAAGGCCAAATTTCCTTTGACATGAATTGGTACCCTTCTCTGGGTCTAGTGAGGGCTTTTTGAGGCCTATTATTGTGTGGGTATTGCTGATGTTGAATAGTGGCAGGAGGAGGATATGCTTGGGTTGCACCTGCAGCCAGACACATAGCACAATTGTGCTACAGTGAAAGTGTCTGCAGGTACTTGTAACTCCCAGCCAACACAGAGCTCAGGCTGTGGAACACTCTGCATGGATGGGGGACAGAGAGAGCGAGAGAGAGACTTGAGAAAGAGAGAAAGGAGCCAAATGGAAGTGGTGGAGGCAATAATAGAAGCCTTGTAGAAAAGGCTTCGAGCACATACAACTCATAAGAGAAACACGTAGTATAAAAAGCTTTATTTTACAAAACTCCTAACATGTTTCGGACTGTTCCCCCAGTCCTTTATCAAAGGAAATAAAAAACCAAGTGTCAGAGAACACCATATATAACACACAATTGATTCAGGTGTATTCCATCAGAACAATGAATACTTAGCTAAACCATCAAACTAATTGTAATCCTCCAGAGACCTTCATTCAATTAAATTAAATATTTAAACATCTTCATGTCTAATACAATAAAACAAAAGTGCATATAACAATGTAGTCTTATACTACTTCTTCCAGAACTAAATTGTGAAAATGTAAAGATACAAAAAAATAAAAACTCAAAAACTAAAAAGGGGACACTAAACAAAAAGGGGGGGGGGGGTTTAACAAGATAGTCAGACCGTATGGTTCATGCTGATCAGATATGACCAAAATTAACTGCGATCCTTTAAATATGGATAAAGCTCTAAGGGGCCATTTAGCACTGGACTTTTGTTAGCTTTTAAGGTTAAAATCCAGTAATTTTCTCTTCTTAGTACTAGATTATTATAATCTCCACCTCTCGGGTTCCTGTTTACCTTATCAATTGCCATAAACTTAAAGGAATGTTGTCCAGGTTCTCTAGTATTAACAACATGTGCTGCAGTAGCATAAGTCATGTCCCCCCTCTGAATGGCTCTCATATGTTCTCCTACTCTGATTTTAAAACTCCTGATCGTTTTCCCCACATAAAAAGCCTCACAGTTACATATTGCCAAATAAATAACTCCCACTGTGTCACAGTTCGTGAATTGTCGAATTTCAAAACTTCTATCACTGTTGTGACTCAAAAAATATTACCCTGTAACATATGGCTGCAATAAATACATCGTTTGCATTTAAAATTACCCTTCCTTTATCTAACCATGTGCTTTTAGACTTATTTTCATAATGACTTCGTAGTAAGTCTCCTATAGTGGGAACTTTCTTAAACACATTCTGAGGGGTTGTTCTATCACTCCTTGTAAACCTGATTCAGCTCCCAATATATGCCAATGCCTATTTATGATATTTTCAAGTTCTTTCGCTTTTGCTGAATATCTTGTAACGAAATTAAAACGGCAATCTTCATGCTGTATTTTGCACTTATTTCTCAAAAGATCATCCCTGTCAGTGTTTGTGGCTGTGTTGTAAGCTTCTCTAATATAGTTCTTACCATAGCCCCTCTGTGTCAGTCTATTTGTTAATTCTTTTGCCCCCTCCTCAAAATCTTCCACTTCTGTACAGTTTGTTTTGTTCTTAAAACTGACCGATTGTATATTTTGATAGTGTGCCTGGGATGACAACTGTTAGCCCGTAATATAGTATTGCCATCAACTTCCTTTCGAATAAAGTAGTTTTGTCTTATTTTCTTTACGTTCAATCTTTAAGTCTAAAAAGTAATTTGTTCCTTGGAGTGACTTACTGTGAACTTCAGAAAAGGATTTGTTCTATGTAAAAGTCTACAAACGATTTTAACTCATTTTCATCCCCTTCCATATCAAAAAATATCGTCAATAAAACGTTTCCAAACCATCATAAAATTATGAAAAATATTGACATTATGATTAAAATAAAACTCCTTCCCACTTTCCCACAAATAAATTCGCAATCGATGGTGCACAAGGGTCTTCATAGCTGTTCCCCTTATCTGTAGAAACAATTCTCCATCAAATACAAACACATTACATTTTAAAATGCATTCCAAGAATTTTAATAAAACATCAGAACCACTAATATTCGCTTTATTTAAAAAGCAAGCTATTGCATCTAGTGCTTCTTCATGTGGAACATTGGCATACAGTGATTCAATATCCATTGTGACTAAAATTCCTTCTTCTGGTAATGTCACGTCTTTCAAGAAATTAAGGACTTCTTTTGTATCTTTGATGTATGATGGCAAGTTCCACACCAAAGGTTTCAAAAAAGAATCCACATATCTCGACAAAGGTTCTGTTAGTGAACCTATACCACTCACTATTGGACAACCAGGTGGATTAACTAAAGTTTTGCCATAAACTTAAAGGAATGTTGTTCAGGTTCTCTAGTATTAACAACATGTGCTGCAGTAGCATAAGTCATGTCCCCCCTCTGAATGGCTCTCATATGTTCTCCTACTCTGATTTTAAAACTCCTGATCGTTTTCCCCACATAAAAAGCCTCACAGTTACATATTGCCAAATAAATAACTCCCACTGTGTCACAGTTCGTGAATTGTCGAATTTCAAAACTTCTATCACTGTTGTGACTCAAAAAAATATTTCAATGTCTCTCTCAACCAACTCTTTAAGCATTCCAGTGAATAATTTTTCTTATCAGAACTTAAGTAGCAGTGAAAAAGAAGCTATAGATACTTTAAAGAAGGATACAGATATAGTGATAAAACAAGCAGACAAAGGTGGAGCGGTGGTCCTAATGGTTAGAGAAAATTACATTTTGGAAGTGCAAAGACAGATTTATAACACCCAGTACTATATCAGACTAAAAGAAGATCCAACATATGAGTTCAAATATGGAATTGATGAGATTATTGAAGATGCCTTGTCTAGTGGAGTAATTACCAAGATGTGAAAATTACCTTACAGTTTCTAATCCCACCAGGGCCACTTTTTACATTCTTCCGAAGTCCATAAACTTTAGTTAATCCACCTGGTCGTCCAATAGTGAGTGGTATAGGTTCACTAACAGAACCTTTGTCGAGATATGTGATTCTTTTTTGAACCTTTGGTGTGAAACTTTGCCATCATACATCAAAGATACAAAAGAAGTCCTTAATTTCTTGAAAGACGTGACATTACCAGAAGAAGGAATTTTAGTCACAATGGATATTGAATCACTGTATACCAATGTTCCACATGAAGAAGCACTAGATGCAATAGCTTGCTTTTTAAATAAAGCGAATATTAATGGTTCTGATGTTTTATTAAAATTCTTGGAATGCATTTTAAAATGTAATGTATTTGTATTTGATGGAGAATTGTTTCTACAGATAAGGGGAACAGCTATGGGAGCCACTTGTGCACCATCGATTGCGAATTTATTTGTGGGAAAGTGGGAGAGGATTTTATTTTAATCATAATGTCAATATTTTTCATAATTTTATGATGGTTTGGAAACGCTTTATTGATTTATATTTTTGATATGGAAGGGGATGAAATGAGTTAAAATCATTTGTAGACTTTTACATAGAACAAATCCTTTTCTGAAGTTCACAGTTAGTCACTCCAAGGAACAAATTACTTTTTAGACTTAAAGATTGAACGTAGAAAATAAGATAAAACTACTTTATTCCGAAGGAAGTTGATGGCAATACTTATATTACGGGCTAACAGTTGTCATCCAGGCACACTATCAAAATATACCAATCGGTCAGTTTTAAGAACAAACGAAACTGTACAGAAGTGGAAGATTTTGAGGAGGGGCAAAAGAATTAACAAATAGACTGACACAGAGGGCTATGGTAAGAACTATATTAGGGAAGCTTACAACACAGCCAAAAACACTGACAGGATGATCTTTTGAGAAATAAGTGACAAATACAGCATGAAGATTGCCGCTTTAATTTCAAGCTACAAGATATTCAGCAAAGCGAAAGAACTTGAAAATATCATAAATAGGCATTGGCATATATTGGGAGCTGAATCAGGTTTACAAGGCGTGATAGAACAACCCATCAGAATGTGTTTTAAGAAAGTTCCCACTATAGGAGACTTACTTACGAGAAGTCATTATGAAAATAAGTCTAAAAGCACATGGTTAGATAAAAGGAAGAGTAATTTTAAATGCAAACAATGTATTTATTGCAGCCATATGTTACAGGGTAATATTTTTTTGAGTCACAACAGTGATAGAAGTTTTGAAATTCGACAATTCACGAACTGTGACACAGTGGGAGTTATTTATTTGGCAATATGTAACTGTGAGGCTTTTTATGTGGGGAAAATGATCAGGAGTTTTAAAATCAGAGTAGGAGAACATATGAGAGTCATTCAGAGGGGGGACATGACTTATGCTACTGCAGCACATGTTGTTAATACTAGAGAACCTGAACAACATTCCTTTAAGTTTATGGCAATTGATAAGGTAAATAGGAACCCAAGAGGTGGAGATTATAATAATCTAGTACTAAGAAGAGAAAATTACTGGATTTTAACCTTAAAAGCTAACAAAAGTCCAGGGCTAAATGGCCCTTAGAGCTTTATCTATATTTAAAGGATCGCAGTTAATTTTGGTCATATCTGATCAGCATGAACCATATGGTCTGACTATCTTGTTAAACCCCTTTTGTTTAGTGTCCCCTTTTAGTTTTTGAGTTTTTAGTTTTTTGTATCTTTACATTTTCACAATTTAGTTCTGGAAGAAGTAGTATAAGACTACATTGTTATATGCACTTTTGTTTTATTGTATTAGACATGAAGATGTTTAAAATATTTAATTTAATTGAATGAAGGTCTCTGGAGGATTACAATTAGTTTGATGGTTTAGCTAAGTATTCATTGTTCTGATGGAATACACCTGAATCAATTGTGTGTTATATATGGTTCTCTGACACTTGGTTTTTTATTTCCTTTGATAAAGGACTGGGGGTAGCAGCCCGAAACATGTTAGGAGTTTTGTAAAATAAAGCTTTTTATACTACATGTTTCTCTTATGAGTTGTATGTGCCCGAAGCCTTTTCTACAAGTATTCCATTGTTGGTTTCTGGAGCACTACGTCCCAGTGTGCACTCAGTTGGTTTGTAAGCAATAATAGAAGCATGTTCCCCCTCACCATCCCAAACCACCACTTCGATGGCAGAGTTTGTTTATACCCTAAGGGGCAGATGCAACAGCAAGGAGGAGGCCATGGAAAAGCCACATCCCCCTGGCTCCAACAGCAGTTTTGGAAGTTGGAGCTGGAAGGCGGCAGGAGCTGCTATTGAGTGACACCACTCCCACTGTAATGCTGAAGCCAGGAATGGAGTGCAGAGGTGGCAGGAGCTGTCAGGGAGTAAAACCACTCCAATGGTACTAGTAAAGTCTGGGGGGGTGCAAGAATGGGAGAAGAGAGGATGGCAGCAGTAGCAGTGGCAGGTGTAGTGTATTTTAAGCTGTACTGCGGCTTTAGGAATGTCAGGTGGCTAAATTGCATTATAAAGGTCTGCAGGATGCAGGCAAGATTGAGCATGTCCCCAAGGCAAGTAACAGACAAGCCACCTGCAGCTGCAATCAAGCCCGAGAAGGGCAATATATGAACTTTGGGAGGGAGACGGGAGTGCACATTAGGGCTGGGAGAGCCCAGAGATAGCTGCGGTAGCCACAGCAGAAGCCCAAAAGGGAATAAAAAAACACAATTACAAAAATATAGATTTAGTTAAGTGGCTACCGGGGGCGGGGGATGCAAGCAATTCTGTAGGTTAACTCCAGGCAGGCCATGTTTAGAGCATGCTGGCTGGCACTGACATCATTAGGACATCTTGACATCGGCAGCAGGAGGCAGGATCAGCCAGATGGTAAATGAATGTTGGTGGGGGGGGGGCTGTTATTTGTCTGTTCCCATCAACTAGAGGATATATCTTGAAAATGTATAAGGTAGGGTGTCTAGGGAATCTCTAGCCCTATCCACCCACACCATAATCCGGCACTGTTTACTTCACAAAGTGGGAAAACAAGGGGTTCAAAAGAGGCATGGATAGTAGTTGGGAGATGCTAACTTGACAGGTTCCCACCTGGGGGGGTCACTCCTGATTGGCTGCCAGGGTCCTTAACAACTTGAAGCACCAATCAGGAGCTGAGTAGGGTTGACTAAACAGCTGAGAAGGTGTCCATGCTGAAAAAAAGCAGTACTGTCCAATGTCTGCACATTGCCTTTTCTTTGCCTGCTTAGTACCTGTCATATACCTGTAGCATACCTGCGAAAGAATACCTTGTACAGGCCCTGTAGAGTACCTGTAAAGATACAGTTCATTCCCTGCCCTTTTCTGTGGGGTTGGGGCCTGCATCCAGCATGTATGCCACATCAAGGAGCAGGGCACAAATGCAGGAACCCCCCCACAAAAAAAAAAAATTACACTACTAGAATCACTGAGGACATTGGAACATAGACCAAAGATGGAGGAGATTCCCAAAACAGGTAACAGGAAAATACATGTGATGCAATATAAACATAAACAAAGATGACAGAAAAGACCAAATGTCCAATAGTTCCCTATTAAACCCCAGGACCAATTGCCCATACAGGGGACTAGCCGTCACTATCTACACCACTGTAACCCTACATACTACAGTCATCATGAGTAACCACTACATCCTTCACTCAGTCCCAGCCGTACTTGAAATCATTGCTGGTTTTGGCACCTGCCACCTTGGCTGGCAGACTATACTGCCCTATAAAATAAATCTTTCTCATATCCCCCTTGAATCTCTTTTTCATCATTTTTCCATTCATACCACTCATGTCTTAATTGTTGCTCAGGCTAAATAGTTCCTCACAGTTCACCTTGTTTATTCCTTTCAAGGGATTCCCTAGTGAGGGGCACAGGGAGGGAAGTGGGTCTAACACCACACTACCAAGAGGTGGTGCATTGTATTCCAGGGGTAGAGGCCTTTAAGCGGGGTTTGAAAACATTATTCACTCATGCTTTTGGTGTTTAATCATCCCCACAGTGTTATGTACCCGGCACAAGGCCCTTCCCTCCACGGCATCCAAAACTATGCCACCTGCCTCCACAGTACCCAACACTAGCCTCCTCCCTCCACGGCTCCAGACATTAACCACCCACCGTCTACAGCACCAAGCACTAGCCCACCTGCCTCCACAGTACCCTACACTAGCCTCCTCTCTCCACGGCTCCAGACATTAACCACCCTCCATCTACAGCACCGAGCACTAGCCCACCTGCCTCCACAGTACCCTACACTAGCCTCCTCCTCCACGGCTCCAGACATTAACCACCCTCCATCTACAGCACTGAGCACTAGCCCACCTGCCTCCACTGTACCCTACACTAGCCTCCTCTCTCCACGGCTCCAGACATTAACCACCCTCCGTCTACAGCACTGAGCACTAGCCCACCTGCCTCCACAGTACCCAACACTAGCCTCCTCCCTCCACGGCTCCAGACACTAACCACCCGCCGTCTACAGCACCGAGCACTAGCCCACCTGCCTCCACAGTACCCAACACTAGCCTCCTCCCTCTATGGCTCCAGACATTAACCACCCTCCGTCTACAGCACCGAGCACTAGCCCACCTGCCTCCACAGTACCCAACACTAGCCTCCTCCCTCCACGGCTCCAGACATTAACCACCCGCCATCTACAGCACCGAGCACTAGCCCACCTGCCTCCACAGTACCCAACACCAGTCCACCTTCATCGATAGCACCCAGCACCAGCCACCTATGTCCACAGCACCCAACACCAGCCACCACTGTCCACAGCACCCAACACCTGCCACCTCCCTCAATTGCCTCCACAATACTAGCCCCTTCCCTCCCTCCACAGCCCACATAATACTAGCCCCTCCCACCACAGCCCCATACTAACCCCCCCTCTCCATAGCTCTCAATATTAGCCTCACTCTGACCACAACCTGACACTAGTCCCTCTCCCTCCACAGCACAAGACAGTTGCACCTCACAACCCAGACACTAGCCCCCACTCTCCACCTTCCTCCACTGCCCCAGACAGCACCCTCCCTCCATGACCACCACCAATATCCCCACCTCCAGTCCTTAAAACTACCCTGCTTCCTCCACAGCTGCAATATTAACCCCCCAAGTCCCCTGACACAGACACAACACACTCTCTCTCTCTCTCTCAGCTCCCTCCCACATGCCTAACTCTGACTCACCTTTACAGTCAACCCATGTGTAGGTAGACATCGAGAGTCTCTTACCTGAGTACTAGGGATGCAGAGCCGGGTCTTTAATGGAGGATGTCCAAGGGACCTGTAAAATAAAATATAAAAAAAGGGTCACATAGGATCCACATTTCTTGTTGAGTAAATAGGATAGAAAGAATAAGTTAGGCAGAGAATGGTACTTACCTGATGGGGAAGGAGTCAGCATCCTGTCACCCCTGTAAAATAAAGAAAATTAGGTTAATATGGAGAAAATACAATAACAAGAGAATCGAGAGCCAAGTGATACAAGAGGTATTGGATAGCACAGAAGTAAGAAAAAGGGGACATTGAGAAAGATAGATTACAGCTGGAACAAACTTGGAAAATAGACACATATAGAAGTTGTAAGAAAAAGGGGACATTTAGAATTTAAGGTTACAGTTGGGACAAAGCAGAAAAACAGACATATAAAGAAAGGAAGCAATAAAGATAGAAATGATAGGAAAGAGAAGAGAAAATGCTGTTTGTGAACAGTTACCCACCTGACAGCGACAGTTTGTCAGCGAAGTCCCCTTCAGCGACTACAGAGCCATGCCACTCTAGGGAACCCACTGGAACCTGGAGCTGTCTGTCGGGGGTCCTGCACCCCCCCAGATCAGCTCTGACTCGGAGTTGATGATTCTAAAGTTGCCCTGCCTCTGCTCGCAAGCCTCTGATAGCTATTTAATTTGTATGCTGCCCGCCCCTGGCCTATGCTCCAAGCAGGAGCATGATTTTAAATAAATTTAGGTAATTCTGATAGTGCTGCAGTCTCATTCTATGCTTCCTTATTGGAGTATTTTTAAAAACATTTGAAAAGATTCGCCTTCTGCGGTCCCTTGCTCTAGGACCTTGCCCTGACCCCACAAATGGCTGCAGCCATCCTTTATTGCGCTCTCTACATGAAAAGAAACATTTTTTATTTAATTTAAATACTAGTTCAGGCAGACAGCACCTGCTTTATGGTGCTGCCACTATCTTACCATCCCAGCCCAGGGAGACTTTGAGGAAAGAGGAGATGATTTACTGTAAGTGTAGATTGGATGCCCAGCTGACTACAGGCAGGCAAGAGGTCTTCCTTGGGGCCTTGCTGCATAGCTTGCGCATCCCAACGCTCGCTTATCTAATGATGCAATCCTGCTATTGTGCGCCACCGCCGAGGGATGAGCATTTACTTTTTCTTAAAACCAAAAATAAATAGGGAATAAACAGACCTCACACAGCAGCTGCTGACTGTTGCTTCTGGGGACTACCACAACTACTGAACTACTGACACTGCTGGGAACACTACGACTGTCACAGGGGTGAGAGGAGGACCACAGGTACTACCTTTTGCTCTAAATTTACATCTCAGCATCCCCTCTCTCTCCCTTCAGCCACACTTTTCTTTATGTTTTTTCTCTGTGGGGCACCTGAAAGCATTCCTCTGACTGTTCTCCTCAGCCAATTCAAACTTCCCCAATGGTCATTACTAGCCACTCTCAGAATCCTTGCTGGCATTCAAGATGCAGAGTCCCTAATGACCAGTTGTCCAGTGCGAGCTGTAACTTAGATGGGGCACTGACTCATGCCATCTTCACTTCACAGGCTGCAATGAAGAGAAAAGAACTTTTTAACTGTAGGTAAGCAGTTTATTTTTATGGGGCTAAGCTCCTGCCACTTTGTTCATCCCCTCCGTCTAACCTATACGGGGCACCTGGGGTCACCTTACTGGGCATGCTGGGGGTAATGGAGCTTGGGGCCCCCATCTTAGAGGGTGTTACATTCCTGCCTTTGCCACCCACTGAAACTGACTCAGAAATTAAACCACCTCTAAATGAGAGACTGTAGTAGCTCCCCTCATTTTGATGACTGCGGCTTCCTAATCTTAGCACAAGAGTAACACCAGTGATTCTCTTTGGGAGCTTTTCACAGGAAGTCACATCCCCTACTGTCTCCCTTCCTATTGACTGGGTGCTTTGTCTGAACCAGAGCCATTTGCCATTACTACGCAAGTATTGAGAAAAAAAATGCCACTGAAATAAATGGGCCTGTGTACATTTCCAAGGCCCCATTCATTTCAATGGTGATCTTGCTGGTCATTAATGCTGGGCTAGTGAAAATCCTGTTGGGCCAGTGGATTTTTCTACTTACTAGCTCTGCCAGCTAGTGGTTGAAAAAGTTATTTTGGACCTTTGTGACAGTCTGTGAAATCCCTAGCACGGCAGTGCAGGGTGGCCAGATGTGGGGTGGGGTCTGTCCCATACCTCTCAAACATCCCTTATTGTGAAGGACTTCCTTCATTTTACCCCTCAGTATTGTTGTGTCCCTCACAGGAAATTGTGTTACCACACAGAGAAGGTGCTGTGAGCAAACAGATAGTCTTCAGCTGTGGGAGTCCAGCTGCAAGGTGGGGGTCCAGCTATGGAGGTCCAGATCTGGGGGGACTTATCCCATATCTCTCAACTGTCCTTCATTATGAAGCTAGCTTCATGGCACCAACCCCCTGGACTCCCTCTGTAACAGATGCAGGCTTACACAGCTTAACCCCCCCCAATTAAAAAACTAAATCATGGATAGTTTCTGGTCCAGGTGAGGGAAGCTCTGTGGTGACCCTGATTCTGGCGATTGGATGGGGAGTACCTATAAAACGAAGGTTACACAAGAGTCACAGGGGATCCATAGTTCTTAGGGAAAAATAGTACAGCTAGGCTAGATAGTAAATACAACTGTACTTATTTGATAGGCAGAGGTCAAAGTCCAGTCAGATCTGTGGAAATAAAGGGAAATATATTAGATATGTAGAAGTGTAAACAGTGAGAGGGACAGGGTAGCACACATATGGTGTAATAGGGCACAGGATGAGGGTAGAAATAAAGTAAAAGGACATTTTGTGTAAGGTTTTAGGGAGGACAATCCACTCACCTGCCTAGAAAAGGACCAACGTCAGAAGACCCAGATGAAGAAGGCTGGTGTCAGGGGACAAAGAGGAATCGACCAGAGGATAATGCGACTCATCCTGTCCTGGCCAGAGCAGCTAAAGCCACCTATTCCACAACACCAAAGTAAGGGAGAGCAACTGGCAAGGCTTGGCTGAAAGGGTCTTATTGGGTTGGTTGTGAGTACTAGAAGAATCCACCGGGTTGGGCTTGGATGCAAAGGAGGGCCCACTGGGCTGTGCGTGGGCACAGGGGAGGACCCACTGTGCTGGCTTGGGTGCAAGAGAGAGACTCAGTGGGCTGAGCATGTGTGCAGATGAGGAACCCAGCAGGTTGGGCTTGGGTGCAAGAGGGGATTGAGTGGGCTGTGATGGGGGAAAGATAAGGATTCTCCAACAACAGTGAGCTGCAAAGTATGGAGAATTTTACTGGGACTGATGCAAAACAGATAAAAACAATAAAGTGCCTCTTTTGTTATGAAGAAGTAATTGTTTATTGGGAATTTTTCTAACTTAGCTGCTGCATGCATGCCAGGCATGCTTCATGCGAACTGATGAGCTTCAGGTTCGCTTTGGTTCATTTGGTGTATGTGAACCACCTACAGTCACTGAACAATTCTGTGTGTGGCATACATTCTGTACTCATGCTGCCCACTTATATTTCTGTAAGGGACTGGAGCACTCAGGAGCCTGCCAACATGGCTATGTGGGCTGAGATGCCTGAGGCTGGAGATGGGACTCGAGAGACTCCTGCCAGGGCTAGGAAAGGGTGTGAAATGGAACATGCCACCATGGCGGCTGTGTGGTTTGTGTGCGCCAAACGCCGGTATTGGCAGCAGTGCATACCTGGAGTAGGTTTACCATAACCAAGCTATATGTACAGTATGAAGCTAAGATGATAGTAACTTTAACTGTGAGATGGTGAAAGGATAAACAAAAAAGAAATGTGCATAAGGGAAATTAACTCTAAAGCACTGATAGTGAAACCAGAATTGCAAAAGCAATTTGTACATTTACAAGGAGTTTCCATTATGTAAGCAATAACAAATATTAACTATAATGTGAGAAAAGGTGTGTGAAAATTATCTAAAAGTTTGCACTGTTAAGTGTGTGCAGTGCTACTGCAGTGTGCTTCTAAAAAAAAAAAGGCAATGCAGTGGTAAAGGAGTGTAACAGAAAGTCAAAGCAGTATATTTACAGTTCATTTAATAAAAGCAGGGGTATTTGACACTACTGTACACCACGTTAACACTGAAATGGGACTCTAGATTGTGGTGTGCACTACACTTCCCTCTGGGTTATCTCTTTAGATTTATGCTTCCCCCATATATAATGGAAAACTGCCTTATACCCTTGCTTCAGCCCATCAGCTCTTCTTAGTCCCACCCTGGATTTTTTTTTTCACCCAGCCATTGATTTTACTTAATATCAATTGTGAAAAAGCAGTAAACTGAAGCAACCCACCACAACATACACACGCACACATGTGCACACTTAATGGTCAGAATAATTTAACTGCTACAAGATGGGTAATTTCAAGGGCATTTGAATGGATATTAGGAGCAATTTTGACAATGAAAGAAAAAAATAGAAAATGAATGGTTTGGAATAATAAATAATGGAAAATTAATGGTTCAGAATAAACTGCTTAAAAAGATCAGTAATTTGAAGGGATATCGGGAGCAAAAAATGAAGGGTAAAGATAAAAAATGGAAAATGAATGGTACAAATACTGAGAAATAAATGTTATTTTATTCTTTTGGTAACTGAATAAGGCCCACTAGGCACAAGTGCCTGTTTTCAGGGGCGACCCGGGAGCACTGGGGAGGTTAAGTAACTTGCTCAGCATCACACTGTATGCAAGTGGAGGTTGTAGGAATCTAACCCAGATCGGTTGTTTGTACCAAACTCATTTACAGCTCATTACTCTAACCACTAGGCTATACTGCCAGCCTGGATTTTGAAAATAAAACAACTGAAAATTCATACAAACATAGAAACATAGACTTTGACGGCAGATAAAGAACACATGGCCCACCTATTCTGCCCATTTCCCTACCAACTGGATAAGCCGCAGATCCTAGTTAACCAACAGCTAATTTCTTCCTACCCCCCACAAGAATTGCCTTATATCTGTCCCATGCATTCTTGAATTCCCCCACTGTTTTTGACCCCATGATCTCCTCAGGAAGGCCGTTCCATGAGTCCACCACCCTCTGTGTGAAAAAATACTTCCTCACATTGTCCCTGAGCCACCCCTACTCTATCTTCAAATTGTGTCCCCTTGCCCTTGCACATCTCTTTTTCTGAAAGATGCTACCCTCTTGGACTTTGTTGATTTCCTTGAGGTACTTAAAAATTTCTATCCTGTCCCCCCCCCCTTTCCTCAAGGGTATACATTATTAAGCTCCTTTAGTCTCTCTTCGTATGGTTTCCTCTGGACTGCCTCTATCCTGTCTATGTCCTTGCGGAGATGGGGTCTCCAGAACTGCACGCAGTATTCCAGATGAGGTTTTACCAACTGTCTGTCCAGAGGGGTAACAACTTCCAGTTTTCTACTGGTGATGCCTCTCCCTATACTGTACGTCCCAGCCCCCAGCCATCCCTACTGCCTTCTCACATTGATTGCTAATCTTTAGGTCATCTGATATGACTACCCCCAGGTCCCTTTCTAGTTTTGTTGTTGATACTACCTCCCCCCTATTATGTACTCTCCCCCTGGGTTTTTGTTTCCCAGGTGCATTACTTCAGACTTCTTTGCACTGAATCTAAGCTGCCATACTTCTGACCATTCCTCCAACTATGCCGTCCCTTCTCATCCTCTCCACTGCCCTTGTGTATCAACCCTGTTGCAGATCTTTGTGTCATCTGCAAAGAGGCATTCTTTTCCTTCCAGTCCCTAGTGCAATGTCACTTATAAAGACATTAAAAAGGACTGGACTCAGTACTGAACCCTGTGGTACCCCACTTGCAACCCTCCCCTTTCTTTGGAGTGGACTCCATTTACTATTACCTTCTGTGTCCTGTTGTCCAGCAATTGTTTTACCGTAGCTACCACCCTGGGACCCACTTCCAGGCTGGCTAATTTGTTTATTAATCTTTTGTGTGGGACTGTGTCAAATGCCTCGCTAAAGTCTATATAGACCATGTCCACAGCCCCTCCCTGGTCTACTACGTTGGTTACCCAGTCAAAGAAATCTATTAGATTCATCTGACATGACCTTCCTGCTGTGAATCCATGCTGCCTTGGGTCCTGTGCCCTACTGGACTCTAGGTACTCAACAGTTCTTCCCTTCAGAAGTGATTCCATCATTTTCCCTACCACTGAGGTCCAGCTGACAGGTCTGTAGTTTCCTGCCTCTGTCTTGCTCCCATTTTTGTGAAGGGGAATCACATCTGCCTCCTCCAGTCCTCAGGTACCACACCATCCTCCCATGATTTTGTTAAAAAGGTAATCAGTGGTGTCACTAGTTCTATCCATAGTTCTTTTAGAATTCTGGGGTGAATCCCATCAGGCCCCATTGCTTTGTCCACCTTCAGTTTTAGGAGTTCTGTCAGAACCCTTTCTTCTGTGAAAGGACTGGTATTGACCCCCATATCCAGAGTGCTTCTATTGACTGGATTAGGTAGCTCTCCTTCCTCTTCTTTTGTGAATACTGAGCAGAAGCATTCATTCAGTATTCCTGCTTTTTTACTGTTCCTCTCTGCCCACCCACCCTCCCTTTATTCGGCCATACTATCCCTCCTATGTCTTTCTTTGCTCCCTAATGTACCCATAAAGGTTTTATCCCCCTTCTTAACTGATTCGGCTATTTTTTCCTTGTTTTGGGCCTTTGCTGTTCTGACTGCCTTCCCCACGTCCTTCTGCTTTAACTGGAGTAGTTATCTGTCCTGCTCCTTCTGTGTTTTTTTACACTTCCTGAATGCTATCTTTTCTCCCTAACCTTCCCCACCACCTCTTTTGAGAACCATAGTGTTTTTTTCTTCTTTCATTTTGATTTGTTTATTTGCTTCACACAAAGGCTGTGATGGCAGCTTTGATGTTTCCCCATTGTTGCTCCTCCACTCCTTTTTATCTGTTTGCTAGTGCTTTTTTGAGGCACTCTCCCATTTTGACAAAATCAGCCCTCCTGAAGTCCAGTACCCATGCTTTTGTATGGCTTGACTCTGCAGCTGAGTTTATCGTGAACCACTGTTTGGTGGTCACTTGTTCCCAGATGGCTACACACTTCTAGATCTGAGATCCTCTCTCCATCCCCATTTGAGAGTACCAGGTCTAACACTGCTCCCTCCTGAGTGGGTTCCAGCACTAGCTGTCTGAGGCATGCTCCCAGTAAGGCATCGAAAATGACCCTGCTCTTGGATGTGGCTGCAGCAAAGGTGCTCCAGTTAACAACTGGCATATTCAGGTCCCCCATCAACAATATCTCCCCTTTCTCTGACATCTTAAGGATGCCTTCTATCATTTCCTTGTCCATTTCCTCCTCCTAAGATGGGGGTCTGTATATAACCTCTGTGTGGATTGTGATGCCATTTCCAGTTTTCAGGGTGACACATGTACCTCCTCTCCTCCCTGTTTACCCCTTTTTTTCATTGCTTTGATCCCTTCCCTTACATAGAGAGTTACTCCTCTTCTACTCTCCCTGTCCCTCCTGTTGTTTGTGTACCCTGGTACGTTGACATTCCAGTAATGATTCTTCACTCTTCTTTTTCTGTATGGGTGAGGTCCCCTGCCATTGGGTTGGATATCTGATGAATTATGGTAAAAAAGGTAACGATTAAAAGAATCTGCTGTGTATGTAATTGTATGGATTGATTTCTGAATAAAATTGTTCTGCAGTCTTTTGAACCCAAAAGTTGGTGGGTGTCTTTCTTTCCACAAATGGGCAGATGGGGGTGGGGTGGGGTACTGGAAGCCTGCATGACCAAAGAGACACAGATCCAGAAGCAAATGATTTGATGCCTTTTATTGGACCAACATAGATGTTACAACAAAAGAACAAAGTGCTCTAGCTTTTGGAACAACCAGGTCCTTCTTCAGAAGCTTTATGACAGTTATTCAAAAAATCCCATACTATTAACACCCAGATGATGCATAAAAACAGAAATAATTCTCATCGGTTTAACATATACATTTGAAACATAACAGAAGATTACATCAGAGAAGCTAATTAAAACCAGTATACTTTTATCTGAGAAACCCCTAGAGGTCAAAGGTTATCAAGAATTATCAACAAGCAGATAGTTCTTCTCACATACATTTTAAAATGTCTCAGTATGGTTCAAGAAAACATTCTATTGATAACAAAACCTTGGGATACTATTCTCCCTAATACATGTAAGATGAGCTTACAACTTTTATTGCAAGTGTCCTTGTGTGAAAAAGGACACAGTCAAACACTAGAGTGTGGTCCTGCCACTTTAAAGGATTACCATGTTTTAGAACTCTTTTCTGGCCCCTTCCCCTGCTGCAGTATGCTATGTATATTAATGAGATGGTAGGGGACATTTCAGATGTGCGCAGGAAGTATAGTTTAGTGAGAGCATCTAGAGACAGGACTACAAAGGAAGCTGTGGAGGGAACATTTTTTTCTGTGAATAATAATTATTTTCCAAGTCCAGAGGCTTCCAAACACCGAAGAATTACAACTGCTGACATTTCTAAACAGTGTGGTTTCATATTGTGAGGACGTGCTGTTGGAAACTGAAACAGAGAATCATGAAGCTGGAGGTAAGAAGTTACTGTACACGATTGTACTTAAAAATAGCACAAACTGGGCACATGGGGTTAGTTTAACATTATTTTATATCAAACTGAATTAATTTTTATAGAGACAGTGGTATAAGGCTGTTGGTTCCTTTTCAAATGTTTAACTATGTTTTCATTTCTGACTCCTGACTTGATTGACCTTGTATCTTTGTCTGTCTGTAGCTTTTCATGTTTCTGAATATTCCATGCCAAAGCATATTCAGTGGTAACACAAAAGGATAAATAAATATAATTTCATTATTAAAATAACATTAGGCTGTCAAAGTTAGTTAATAAATACTTGTTAAACAAGTACACTCTGAGATAAGAAATACAAATTGAATTCCTCTGTTCCAAGCAGTTGTGGGCTTACTAATAGACTGGCTAATCTAAATGATCCATCTGAGCGTTAAGAAGTTGATGTGCATGGCTCTGGTTTAGGCCCTTAAAGGACACGTAAACATGGAATTTGTGGGTGTCTGGTGTTTTACAAACCTCCCATATAAATGTGGCCTACAGACAGCTGCAATAGATGATTGTAGTAGTTACCATAGTTTTTTGGTTGCTGTGTTAATGCCCCCTTGCAGTCACCATGTACCCTTCTAGTCCATCCTCCCCAGCCTTGTCGCCCAGCTTCTTTCAGGATTACCAGTATTCCATCTCTCAATGCTTGTCCCTGTGCCTGGGGTGGCAGAGCACCCCAAAATCAAGTGCAATTTGGGATCTATCTTGGAGGAGAGCCACTTTCCTGGAATAAGACCTGTGGGCTAGATCATCATTCTGCTACTGGCCAGGGCTTTCCATTTTCTTCAGCCCTTTCCCTTGGGATGCAAGAATGTGTAACTTGGCTATAGTTTTCCCTCCCCCTGAGCTGCTGCAGATTTACTGCCACCTGTGATCACCAAGAGGTGGTGGTATAGCAATGGAGGAAACTGCCCTGAGAGCATCCTCTGGGATGCTCGATCCTCCATCCCAGTGCTGGACCCTGAATGCCCAGGCACATCCCCTAACCCAGGTCACTGGCAGTGTGTGCAGTAACACCCAGAGGTGGTAGTATAGCAGTGGAGGTAACTGCCCTGACAGCATCTTCTGGGATGTTGATCCTCCTCCTCTCTGATACTGGCCCCTGAATGCCCGGGCACGTCCCTTAACCCAGGTCACTGGAAGTGTGTGCAGTAACACCCAAAGGTGGTACTATAGCAATGGAGGTAGCTGCCCTGAGAGTGTACTCTGGGATGCTTGATCCTCCTCTCTGATGCTGGCTCCTGACTGT
This sequence comes from Neoceratodus forsteri, assembly GCA_016271365.2. Lineage (NCBI taxonomy): Eukaryota > Metazoa > Chordata > Ceratodontiformes > Ceratodontidae > Neoceratodus > Neoceratodus forsteri. The sequence goes on along the minus strand of CM057457.1, from coordinate 443,467,684 downwards.
CCAGGCATGTCCCCTAACCCAGGTCACTGACAGTATGTGCAGTAACACGCAGAGGTGGTAGTACAGTAAAGGAGATAGCTGCCCTGAAAGTGCCGTCTGAGATGCTTGATCCTCTTCCCTGATGCTGGCCCATGAGTACCTAGGCATGTTCCCTAACCCCAGTCACTGACAGTATGTGCAGTAACACCCAGAGGTGGTAGTACATCAATGGATGTAGCTGCCCTTAGAGATTCCTCTGGGATGCTTCATCCTCATCTGCGATGCTGCACCCCAAGTATGCAGGCATGTTCCCTAACCCTGGTCACTGGCAGTAGGTGCAATAATACCCAGAGGTGGTAGTACAGCAATGGAGATAGATGCCCTGAGAGTGTCCTCTGGGATGCTTCATCCTCATCTGCGGTGCTGGACCCCGAGTACCCAGACACGTTCCCTAACCTGGCCAGTGGCAGTGTGTGCAGTAACACTCAGAGGTGGTAGTATAGCAGTGGAGGTAGCTGCCTGAGAGTACCCTTTGGGATACTTGATTCCCCTCCTTGATGCTGGTCCCTGAATGTCCAGGCACGTTCCCTAACCCAGGTCACTGGCAGTGTGTGCAGTAACACCCAGAGTTAGTAATATAGCAATGGAGGTAGCTGTCCTGACAGCGTCCTCCCTGATGCTGACCCCTGAATGCCCAGTCACGTCCCCTAACCCAGGTCACTGGCTGTGTGTGTGTGTGCAGTAACACCCAGAGGTGGTAGTATAGCAGTGGAGGTAGCTGCCCTGAGAGTACCCTCTGGGATGCTTCATCCTAATCTTCGATGCTGGACCCCGAGTATCCAGGCACATTCCCTAACCCAGGTCACTGGTGTGTGCAGTAACACCCAAAGGTGGTAGTATAACACTGGAGGTAGCTGCCCTGAGAGTACCCTCTTGGATGCTTCATCCTCATCTTGGATGCTGGACCCCGAGTACCCAGGCACGTTCCCTAACCCAGGTCAGTGACACTGCAAGCAGAAGCACTTCCACTGCACTGACAAGTCAACATGTTTACCCTAGGTGTGATGTTTAACATTTATTTATTGAAATGTTTCCCCAGATAGGTGTACTGAACAACAAGTTGCTCATCTCCCAGTGCGACCGTGGTGGTGGTGGTGGGGGGGGTACATATGGATGAAATATTAAACATACAGTGAACATTTAACAAGACAGTGGAATACACATTCAGTTACATTTGTAGAATGAACATTCAGTTACATTTGTAGAATGAACATTCAATGGCATTTGTAGAATGAACATTCAATGACATTTGTAGAATCGACATTCAGTTACATTTATAGAATGAACATTCAGTTGCATTTGTAGAATCAACATGCAGTTGCATTTGTAGAATGAACATTCGGTTACATTTGTAGAATCAACATGCAGCTACATTTGTAGAATGAACATTCAGTTACATTTGTAGAATGAACATTCAATGGCATTTGTAAAAAGGCATACCACTGATACTTAGTATGACTGAGGATTTTACACACATTTACATTTAGTATATACTTACAATTACATTTAAAGAAGGACATATTCAAGTTGCAGTACTAGGGTAACATACAGGTATACATTATTTTGACCTATTTGACCATCTACAACTTTGTGAAGAATGTAAATGCAGCCCCCCCCCCCACAGGCAGCACTGCGATCAACCTGCATCACTGCCCTGGATGGGGGTTGGCATAGCCCTGGGAACTCCCATGTCTAGTGATATATGGTGGGGCCACAGCTGCGAACCTCTTGCAGTCAGCAGTATGGGTTGCTTAACTGTCTACTGGAGTTGGTAGATGTGGGCACCTTAGATAGTGGGACAAAATAACACTGGACTCTTGGACTTCTAGAACTTGACTTTTCTGGAGGGCTTCAGACCAAAGTTAATTTGCACAATAAGTAGTCATGGGCCTAAGACCTTCACCTCCTACACCGTTCGTTATAGTAATTCACTTTTACTGGGTAGCCATTTTAACTATTGTCTGACAGTAAGGCATGCTAGTGGCTTAGCAGCCACCTGCTGCGGGGCATTCTCTCCATCTCTTGCCCCCAGCAGTTCACCCTTAGAACATGGGTTTGGGCATTCTATCCTTTTTGGTTCGATATGCAAGGCTCATTGTACTCTCTTTCCATTCTTCTTAAATAACAGGGTGTCTGAGGATTTCCTATCCCCCTTCTGTACTAAAAACTGGCGTCTCTGCTCTTCTAGTGGAGCTACCTGCACACATGGCCCAATACTTGTTACAGAACACAGCATACTGCCAAGCAACCAATAATATCAGGATGAAATCTCTTTTTTTGCAGTTAATTACTTGCCCCAGTACTCCCCAGGATGGCCAAGTGCTCCCAAACCCCTAATTCTGGTTTTCCACCAGGACTTGTGGACATGCAACCAACAGCATGGTCAGGGTGCTCAGTGAATGCAGGGACTGTGAGTGGCTGGGTTGGCCAGCCAAACTGGGAACAACCACCACTTCATTGTTTTTCTCCATTTAGTGGAGCAGGCTTGCAAAACTGCCTAAGATGGCCCTTCACATGCTCCCTTGTGCAGGACGTCTGCCGTCGCCATTACCCAAACCCCTATGTAATGGTCGTGGCTGCCTTCCCCCCCCAGCCATCACTAGAGGGCCAGGCTTGAACTGTGAGTGAGACATCCAGTGCTTCAACCTTCCATGTCACTGGGCTGGCTGTCAGAGTGAACTCCCAGTCTAAGAAACATATCAGGCTAGTACTTCCCTCATCAGGTCTATAAACTTAATGGACATTAGTCACAGCACTCTTTTGGTGCATACACAGGGGACCCTACAACACCCTCTACCAGGATGATATTCTGATGACACAGGCCGTAGGATACCCTAATGGTGTTTGGTAACTTCACCCTCTTCACATAAGTTATGGAGATGAGTCTTTTACCTGGCTTTTCCTGTCTATATGCAGTACCTGCTTCGTCTGTTTCTTGGGTTCTTGATGATATCAGGACAGATGTCTTGGCCCCCCACTAGAATGCTCACAGTGAACTTCATGGGAACCTGCCTAAGGCCTGAAAGCCCTCAGGAGATGTCCCTTGAAGAAACACCCTTGGGATTCCTGCACCCTCTTGGTGGCCACTCAAAACTTTCAAACTGTGGGCAAAGCCCCAGATCCTCACCGACCAGTCCCAATGATATGGGAGATATCTCCGGTACCTGAGATCCCTTCAGGGTCCTACTCAATGCTATGCCAGTACCATTATTGTGGCAAGGAATCCAGGACCTCCTGCCACTGTTAGTATCAGACTTTCAGATGGCAGCATACACGGAGGGTCTCCTATGCCCCGGCCCAAGTCTTTTAGCCAGCCTCTTGGCATAGTGTGTGCCCCCCTCAGCCAAGCATGCTGGAGTATACCTGACTTAACAGCACCTTGATGGCAGTGCCTGGTTACTGCTTTCAGCTGGCACCTATACCTTGAGTGTCACAGTTGATCCATCACCTGCACCCCTAGTGCATACCCAGTGAGGATACTTGTAGTGACCGCTCTGTACCGCCACTCTGGCACCTAGCTCATTCTTCACCCACCCACCCCCACTCAAGAACACTAACTCCTAGCCCCATGAACACAGAATCCAGCAGGAAAAGGGATGTCATAATTCCACTATACAAGACATTGGTGAGGCCCCACCTAAAGTACAGTGTACAGTTCTGGAGACCTTACCTATGTAGAGACATAGACAGAGTAGAGAAGGTTCAGAGGAGGGCAACAAAGATGGTCCAGGGATTGCATCTCAAGTCCTATGAGGACAGACTGAAGGACTTGAATATGGACTCCCCGAAGGAGAGGAGGAATTTGATAGAGACATACAAGTTCCTTACAGAGAGGAACAGGGTGCAAGAATACACCATTTTCCAGTGAAAAAGATGTTCCAGGATCAGAGGGCATGGGATGTAGTTGGAGAGAGGGCGATTCAGAGGAAATATGAGGAATAATTTCTTCACAGAAAGGGTGGTGGATAAGTGGAACACCCTGCCAGAGGAACTGGTGAGGCTGAAACAGTCATGGAATTTAAGAATGCATGAGACAGACATAAGGGAATTCTGGAGGTTGGGGTAAGGGCAACAGACTCCTAGAAAAACATAAAGGGAACTTACAAGCTCAAATGGGCAGACTGGGTGGGCCATAGGCCCTTATCTGCCAACGGTGTCTATGTATCTATGTAACCTCAAGGATGCAGGCACCATACAGTATCCATATACTTCCTGTAGCTCCTCCCACATCAGCTACACCCACAAAGGATGATGCCAGGGCACTATCCCCCTTCCCTTGAGTACACCCTATCTATATACTCACTGCAGCTCCTTCCTCGTCAGCTTCACCCACAAAGCATGATGCTACGGCACTATCCCCCTTCTCTTGAGTACACCCTATCTATATACTCCCTGTAGCTCCTCCCACCTCAACTTCACCCACAGAGGATGATGTCAGGGCACCATCCCCCTTCCCTTGAGTGCACCCTATCTATATACGCACTGTAGCTCCTCCTATATCAGCTTCACTCATAGAGGATGATGTGAGGGCACCTGCGCCATTCCCTTCTGGACACATATGCTAACAACCTCCTCCCCTACTATTAGGAGGGGTTTGTTAAATAAATAAAGTTAAAGAGTCCTGTACTGCCAAGCCATTCTTCCTCTTGTATTGGTGCTGCTTAAAATAAGGAGCTTCCATCTTGCCTGTTAGCTCTCCCCTCTGATCGTTGAACTCTTCATCAATCCATCACCCACTTGGCTGAAAGGAAGAATTGATTTATCTTTGGTGAATAGGTGACCAATTCATGCTGCTACTGTGGGTTGCAAATTGTAACCTTACCTGTTCCCTTCTTGTTGAAATGTTGCAGATTTCTCAATATGTGTAGTGAAATCAAGATCAATTAAACAAGTCTCACGTCCTTTCAGGTACCAGAAACCTTTGAAGATGTTGCTGTCAAGTTTTCAGACGAGGAGTGGAAGATGTTAAGCAAACAAGAAAAGGCACTTCACAGGGAAGTGATGGTGCAGAATTATGAAACCATGGTTTCAGTAGGTAAGGATAAATCACAGTCCAGCAAGTGGGACATATATTCTGAGTGGGGAGGTCTTACTTTTAAAATGCCAAGCCTAGAAAAATAGAAACATAGAATTTGTTGGTAGAAAAGGACCACTTAGCCCATGTAGTCTGCCCACATGATCCCTGCCCAGTTTGTCTCAGCAGACCCTAACTAGTCTCCGGTGACCCTCCCTCCTCACTTCCTCTTTACTAACATTCCCCCATGTGTATCACATGCATGCTTGAAGCCACATACTGTTTTCACCTGTACCACTTCTGCTGGCATCTGTTCCAGGAGTCAATCACTGCTTCAGTAAAGTAGTATTTCCTCGCATCTCTCTGAAACTTCTCCCCCCTCCAGTGCATCCAATTTCCTCAGGTCTTGGTGCTCTTTTTCATGTGAAAGGGATTCCCTTCACATACCCTTTTCACTGCTCTGAGGTGCTTTAGGTCTCTATCATGTACCTCTTGCTCTCCTATCTTCCATGTTGTGATCACTCAGTCTCACTTCATAAGGCCTATGATGCAACCCTTGCACCATCTTAGATACCCTTATCTGGACTGCCTCCACTCTGTTTATGTCCTTTCTGAGGTTCAGACTCCAACACTGCAAACAATACTCCAGATGGTGTTTCATAAAAGAGCAATACAGCGGCAACATTAACTCCCTCCTTCAGCTGGAGATACCTCTCTCTATGCATCTTAGCATTCCCCTGGCCCGAACCAGTGCTTTGTCATGTTATGCTGCCTCTTTTAGGTCATTATATATGATAACCCCAAGGTTCAGAGAGATGGGAAGCAGATCCTGCAGATTGCTAGGACAGCAGGACATAGAAACATATAATTTGATTGCAGTAAGGTCAGCAAAACAGGAGGGAGAGCTGGATGTCATTGTCCACCTAGGGACTAATTCCCTCCCTTGGGACAGGGCTGGGATAGTGCAGGGGGAATTTAGGGAACTGGGGAGGGGACTTTGACTGGTAGCTTACTCAGTGGCTTTCATTGAGGTGCTTCCTGTCTATGACTGGAGACAGGAGAGGGATCTCCACACCAGGAGCTTCAACTCATGGCTGAAGGAATGATGCAGAGAGGAAGGGTTCAGCTGCATTGGGGACTGGGGACCCACCTGGGAGGGTAAGGGCCTATACAGCAGTGATGGTCTGCGTCCATCCTGAAGGGGAATCGCAGTCCTCAGTGGATGGTTTAACTGTTACTTTGAAGAACATTAAACTAGCAAAGGGAGGTGGTGGATGGAATCATGGAGTCAGAAACTGCCCCCCACACACTGAAGTAGAGAGTAAGGAGAAACCAAGGGGAGAGGAATCACCCAGGGTGCAAATCAATAAAGGAAGCAGGATGATAGAGATAAAGGGTGAAAGGAACAGGGACATTAAGAAAGGAGATGGGAAGGAGAGAGGGCAAAAAGAAAAAAAGGTAGCAACCAGCAGAGGGGAAACAAAATCTGGAAGGCCATGTGTGAATGCTAGAAGTCTAGGAAATAAGATTCCGGACCTAGAGGCCATCGTGGCAGAGGCCGACCTGGATATTGTGGTCATTACTGAGTCACGGTGCACTGAAAACCATAACTGAAACATGGCCATACTGGGTTATACTCTGTTCAGGAAGGACCAGGTGGGAAGGAAAGTGGGGGTGTGGTGCTTTATGTAAGGGAAAGCACAAAAGCCATGGAGACACAGGGAATACGGGGGGGGGGGAGGCTGAGGTACCATGGGTCACCTGGAGATGGGGAATAGAGCTACTATTTGCAAGGATGTAAATTTGTCATGGATAAGGATTCAATAACTCATTGGTTGGTCATGGAACCATTAGTAAAATTCCTGGCACTGTCATGCTTGCTACTTTTTGATGATATTAGTGCAAGTCATGGAATTCCTGAATAAATACCAAACGTCATGTTATCCATGATGTCTATGACTGCAATGACAAACTTACAATTTGCACTGGAGTGATCTATACACCAGCAGTACAGAGTGACGAATTAGATAAGGTACTGGTGGAAGCCATTGGCAAGATGGCAGAAAAGGGGGAGGTGCCGGTGGTGGGGGACTTCAATCTGCCAGATGTGGATTGGAGCCTCACAACAGCAGCTTCAGCTAGAAGCAGGGATGTCGCGGACTCTCTGCAGGGGGAGTGCCTCAGGCAAATAGTCAGTGAACCCTCTCATGATAGGGCAATACTGGACCTGGTACCCCTAACAGGGACAGTGCTGCAGACATCAAAGTGGGAGGCCAGTGATCACTGTACAGTGTGTTTCAATATAAGGACATCTGCAGAATCGTACCACACAAGGGTGTTGGTCCTGGACCTCAGGAGGGCAGATTTTATAAAGGTAGGTAAATGCCTCATGGATGACCTTTGTAAACAAGCTTTTAGCTCAAAGCTTGTAATTCCAATTTTTACAATAAATAAATACATAAATTTAAAAAAATACCTAGTGGGAGGATGACCTAGGTGGGGTGGATGAACAGTGGGTGAAGATAAAAGGTAGCATGGTACAGGCAACAGATCTCTGCTTCAAACAAGTGAGCAAAAGCAAAAGGAAAAAGAGACTGCTATGGTTTTCAAAAGTGGTGGCTGAAAAGGTAAAAGCTAAAAAACTCTCAGGGTGGGATATTCAAAGGGGTTGCGCATGTAGCAACAGTGTTGCGCTCATCGCCCAGCCACTGATCGCGCCCCAACACGATATTCAAAGGGAATATGCTCCATGAAATCCCGATGCGCCGGGGCACACCAATAATATATGCGGCACAAGTGCAGGGGGCGTGCCCATGCATATTCCGCACATCCCATTATTCAGCCTGGGATGTATGGCGCATATGCTGGTGCAACCCCTACTTGCGCTGCACACTGGTGCTCAAAGTTGAGCCTAAAAGAAATAGGAGCAAGGGCTGGCCACCCACAGGTGAGCTTCCGTATTGCAGGGCGCAACACGGCAGCCGCCAGCTGTGGGTGGCCACCCGAGCTCCGGAGCCAGGGTCTGTTGGTGTCGTACCCCCCCATGCCCAATCGCAGGCATATGTATAAAAGCAAACATGTCCAATATCCCTGGTGTTCAGTGGACCGCTTCCAGCCTGATCGTGGGCATATGTATAATAAATAACATTATAAATGATCCGGTGATCCAGCGGTACTCCCCACCCACCACCCACTGAGCCCTGCCACGCTCCTCCCGGTCAGCGGGGTGGCAGCTCCCACCCGCAAGCCGCCCGGCGCCGCCGACTGACAGAGTACGAGTACAGCTGTGCGGCCCATTGGTCCCTGGCGTGTGGGGCAATGGGCATGCGAACCGATACTGTGCTACGTCAGATCCAGATATGTGAATGGATCCATTCACGCCGCCGGGTTCAATAATGGTCACGGTATGGTCTGCGCCGCCAGTATTTACACTGTGAACCAATGGCGTATGTACTAACTTCCACTAATCAGTTAATGGCGTGGTAACCTATGAAGCTTTCTGCTCCGCCGCTTGTTGAGAAGGCGATATTGGCTGAGGCTCGATATGGCGAGTGAGAGCTACCCGCTGAACCTGAATAGTATAATGTTATTTCTTATACATATGAATGCAATCAGGGCTGGAAGCAGTCCACTGGACCACCAGCGATATGGGACGTGTTTACATCTATACTTATGCCCGCGATCAGGCTGGAAATGGTCCACTGGACCACCAGGGATATGGGATGTGTTTACATCTATATTTTTGCCCGTGATCGGGCTGGAAGTGGTCCACTGGACCACCAGGGATATGGGACATGTTTACATCTATATTTTTGCCCGCGATCGGGCTGGAAGCGGTCCACTGGACCACCAGGGATATGGGACGTGTTTACATCTATACTTATGCCCGCGATCAGGCTGGAAGCGGTCCACTGGACCACCAGGGATATGGGACGTGTTTCCATCTATATTTTTGCCCGCGATCGGGCTGGAAGCGGTCCACTGGACCACCAGGGATATAGGACTTGTTTACAGTTATACTTATGCCCCCGACTGCTGCAGCCTGGCAGAGAGCCAGGTGCAAGTCGCTGGGGATCGGCGCACCTGCATGCAAAAGGGGCCATAATGACATGCTAATGGCCCCAGTTGCGCCTTGCATGCATTATGGCCTGATTTGCATATCCACCGCTGAATATCGTGGTTCCTGCGCCTAGCACAACCGCACTTGTACTGGCACATCCCCCTGCACTTCTCTTGCCACTTGCGCTGGTGTAGTGCCACTGCACCATGTGCAATGCGGGAGGCCATGTTGCTATATTCAATGGTGCTGAGCCATGGCGCAGCACCGTTGAATATCGCCCAGCACACTCCCTGGCACATCCTGGTTGCACTGCACCCAGGCTTGCGCCCCTGCCTAGCGCACTCTGAATATCCCACCCTCAGTGTTTATTGTCTTATTTATGTCTTTTACCTCTGTACAGCGCTTTGATATTTGTTTTGAATTGCGCTTTATAAATAAATTTCATTATTATTATTAAAATGGTAGTATTCAGAAGGTATAAGGAAATATAGAGGGAGGAAGATAGCAAGGTGTATTGGGGAAACAGAGGGATGCAGGGAAAGCAGCAAGGAGCAAAAACGCACAAACCGAAGAGAGGATAGCGCAGAAGGTAACAAAACAGGATAAGACATTTTTTAGGCATTTAAGGAAAAAGAGGAAGGTCAGAGGTGGGACTGTAAGGTTAAAAAGGGAAGGGGGGACTGTGCAGAGGGGAACCAGGAAAAGGCAGACATCCTGAACAAATACTTTTATTCATTTTTGACAGAGGAAGGAGAAGGGGAGAGGCCACAAAAAGTAACAAAACTTTGGAAGGAGGGAGGTAAACACTTGTCCTTTTTTGGAGGCAAGAGTTCTGAAGGGACTTGGTAATCTTAAGGTGGACAAATCAATGGGACCAGATGGGGTGTATCCAAGGGTATCGAGAGAGCTCAGAGAAATACTGGCTCCACCTCTGACAGTTCAATTTAACAGCTCACTGGAAACAGGAGTGATTCCTGAGGATTGAAGGAGAGCGGGTGTAGTTCCACTACACAAAAGTGGTAGCAGGGAGGAGGCTAGCAATTATAGGTTAGTCAGTCTGACATCCATGATGGAAAAGGTAATGAGATAATTACTAAAGGAAAGGATTGTGGAATATCTTGAATCCAGTTGGTTACAAGACCCAAGGCAGCGTGATTTCACAGGAGGAGGTCTTGTCCAATGAATCTGATAGATTTCCTTGACTGGGTGATGAAGGAACTTGAGCAGGGTCGAGCAGTAGATGTGGTCTTCCTAGATTTCAATAAGGCATTCAACACTGTTCCACACAGGAGACTAGTAAGCAAGCTAGGTAGCTTAAGAGTGGGTCCAAAGGTGGTTAAGTGGATAACAAATTGGTTAGGGGACAGGCAACAGAGAGTGGTGATAAACAGAGTCTTCTTTAATGTCTTTATTGGTACCATTTCAGAGGAGGTAGAAGGGAAGGTCTGCCTCTTTGAGGGTGACACCAAAATCTACAATAGGGTGGATACACTGAGGTAGAAAGGATGAGCAGAGACCTGAGAAACGTAGAGGAGTGGTTAAGGGTATAGCAGCCGGGTTTCAATGTGAAAAAGTGCAAAAATAATGCTCTTAGGGCACAGAAACCCAGGGGTGGAGTACAAAATGGGTGAAACATAGAAACATAGCATTTGACAGTAGATAAGGACCATTTGGACTATCCAGTCTACTCATTTCTCCCCACTGACACTATTACCACAAACCGTGCCCAATCTACAGCTCCTTCTCCCTCCTTCCTTTCCACAATAATATCCTTGTGCTTATCCCATGAATTCTGGAACCCCACCACTGTTTCTGCCCCATCACCTTGCTGGGCAGCTGTTGTTGAGTGGTGGATCCTGAAACAGCTTTCCTGCAAAAATGGTGGGGCAGAAACAGTGGCGTGGTTCACAAATGCATGGGATAAGCATAAAGGAATCATAGTGGATAGGACGAGGGGAAGCAGAAGAAGATGTAGATTGTGCATGGCCTGTGGTAATAGTGTAGGTAGGGAGACATGGGCAGACAGGATGGGTCAAGAAATCCTTATCTGCCATTAGATTCTATATTTCTGGTGCTGATGACCACCAAGCAGCAAAAAGAGACCTGAGGGTAATCATATCATAGATGACCTAAAGGTGGCCAGGCAGTTTGGCAAAGCAGCAGGGATAGTGAGTGGGATGATGGCTTGCAAAGGGAGGGGTATCACCAGCAGACAGATGCAGGTGGTGTTGCCTCTTGATAGATTGCTAGTAAGACCTCACCTAGAGTATTGTGTCCAGTTCTGGAGACCACATCTCTGGAAGACATAAACAGAATGGAGGTGGTCCAGAGGAGGGCAGCAAAAATGGTGTAAGGCTTGCATCAAAAACCCTAAGAGGAGGGATTAAAGGACCACAATATGTACACCTTGGAATAGGGGAGGGAGAGGGGGGATATGATATAGATCTTTAAATACATCATGTGGGTAAATAAGATATAGAAAGGGAGAATTTTCAGACGAGAATACGCTCAAGAACAAGTGGACATGCTATGAAGCTGGGGGGGGCGGGTAAATTCAGGAGAAATGTCAGGAAGTACTTCTTCACAAAAAGAGTGATGGATTCCTGGAACATTCTTCAACAGAGGTGGTGGCAAAAACAATGGTGGGGTTCAAGAATGCCTGGGATAACCACAAGGGAACCTTGGTGGAAAGGAAGGGGGGAGGGAGAAATAGCTGTAGATTAGGCATGTTCTGCAGTAATAGTGTAGGTAGGGAGAAATGGGTAGACTGGATGAGCCAAGCAGTCAATTCAATTCAATTCAATTTATTGGAAAGCAAAGTTGAGAGCAAGCTCTTATTTACAACTGCATCTAACATAAAATGACAATACAAGACAAAATAGCTTACAATGTAGACAGATAACATTGTAGAAACAGGTGTATACATACAATAAGTAAAAAAGATTCAATTTATAAAAATTCAGATAAATACAAAGCAGTACATTCAGGAGAAGCAGGTACATTCATGTGTCATAGTTTTAAGAAGATCTTGCTTAAAACGAGATATAATGAATGTAGAGCCCTTATTATTAATTGAAATCAAGCAGATTACAACTGTATTATGACATCACTCTGTTGTTAACCCTTCTTGAGTATGTCATATCAATGGTTTATAAAATGGGAAGGGAAAATCCCACAAGCTGATTGGTTGTTACCTGTGCATTAGATATGTCTAATGCACAGGTAAAAACAAGTGCTGACAACCTGGATGCAGCACACAAAAAAGAAAGAAAATCAAGCAGCAGATAGAAGTTTCAGTTTTGACCAAGTTGCTATGGCAACCATTTTATTTTATCTGAACAGACTTAGATTCAGGAACAGCCTGAGACACAACTAGCCCATGTACTGCGATCCAACACTCCTGTACTATAAAATCAGTTTAGAGTACTCACGATCTCTGTCCCTTCCACTCTTTGAGACTGTCATTTTACTCACGATCTCTGTGACCACCCCCTCCCCATAACCGCTAATGCACTTCACTTCAGTTTCACAGATGACTTCACATTTCAGACGCTGATTGAAAAAAAAAAGTGGAAGTCAGGCTCAGATAGGAAGCTCTTTCAGTTTTAAAATTGTTACCAGCCGTCTGAATGCCGTGCTCGCGCATAACTCCGGCCGGTCCTGTCATACGCTCAAATGCCTGCCCGCTAACTCGCTGCACAGCTGCTTCTGTAAATACCGTATTGGGATGCATTCTGCATTACATTTTCAAACACAGTCGCATTTCTGCTTTTTTTACAAAGATATCTGTGCCCCCCTCCCAGTCTAGCCTCTGCTTGTCCACTCCTTTTCTCTGCCGGTGGCATTTCTGTCCTGACTGCTTGTTCACTTCCTCACTCTCATGCTGTTCTGAGCTACTTTCTTTGTCTGCACTGCCCACTCCCAGCATTTCCTTGTTTGTTTGCTTTTTAAATCAGTTTAAATAAACTCTGGTGACCTTATAGTACTGTCCCCTAAAGCCCTAGATAGCCTGGCTTCCTCACTAGTGCATCTCCGCTGCAAACATATCTCCACCGGCCAGTGTCTTTCCTCTCGCTCACTCATTCACTTCACTGCTTACGCACCTCCCCCGATGGCAGTGCTGAAAATGCCGTCCACGGAACTGCTCGCTCAGCACTTGTAACTGCCCCACGCTCATCACTTGCTCGCATTTTACTCACCACACTCGTTTAGTGTGTCCACCTTAAAAGCAAGATAAGGTGGCATAATTAAACAACTGAAAAAGCATACTATATTCTGTGTGAATGATCGCAGGTACTGTTTTCAAATCCATTGATGTGGAGTCTGCATTTTAGTTTGTACTCCATGGTCATCATACGTAAGTAACATGATTTAAACAAAAACATTTAAAATGTAGACCCATCACCCACAATTTCGCTTAGTGTCTGTATATCAGTGGACTTATTGGTAAGGACTGTGTGTGTGTGTGTGTGTGTGTGTGTGTGTGTGTGTGTGTGTGTGTTGGAGTGGGAGTGGGATGCAAATGCAGGATTACAGGCGGAGGGACTATTTTATCTAAAAATGCACACAACGTGTAACTTTATTTTGTATTAAACCTCTGAATATTGATTGTCACAGTTATGACAAATACAGTTTCCCATTTTATAAGCGCAATAAGACACTCCGGGGGTGTGCATTAGACATTTCTGATGCACGGCCAGGGGCTAAAGGCAATCAGCCTGCGGCCTCGTGCCTTATCACGCCCCTGACCATGCGTTAGAAACGTCTAATCCACACCCCCTCATGTCTTATTGCTTACATAACAAAAATGGAATGCTCACAACAATCAGTGTTGTATAAAATTATTCAGTAAAGTAATTCAATCCACGATTACACAATCTTGGTAGGCCATACACTATAAAATATAATGGCCCAGATATTCAAAAGGGTTGCGCATGGCACTGATGCACCCTGTCGTGATATTCAAAAGGGAAAAGTGCGCCACACAAATCCAATACGCCGGAGCGCATCAGTAATGTATGCAGGCACAGGTGGGGGGGGGGGTGTGCCCATGCATAACCTGCACAGCCCAATATTCAGCCCGGATGTGCAGAGCCATGCACAAGACCTCACTTGCGCTCAAGCAGTTAAGCTAAAAAAAAGGAACAATGATGACCACCTGACAGGTGAGCTGCGATCGCAGGGATGCAACACGGTAGTTGCCACCTGTGGGTGGCCACTCAGTTCCTGCCGCACCTGGTGGCGCCCCCATGCCCCATCACGGCATCTGTGTAAATAACCCCCCCCTCCAATATCTCTGGTGGTCCAGTGGACCGAGTGCTGCCCGATCGTGGGCATCTGGTTAAATAACCCCCCCGTCCTATATCCCTGGTGGTCCAGTGGACTGCTATGTTCCCGATCGCGGGCATTTGTCTACAAAAAACATCCTCGTCTAATATCCCTGGTGGTCCAGTGGACTGAGTGCTGCCCGATCGAGGGCATCTGGTTAAATAAACCCCCCCGCCAATATCCCTGCTGGTCCAGTGGACCGCACTCTGCCCGATCACGGACATCTGTAAAACATAAAAAATGACCTATTACCCTGGTGGTCCCTAGTGTACCACCCGCCCACTGAGCCCCACCGCCTCCCACCGGTTGGCAGCGTGGCGGCAGTACCCCACGCCTGCTGCCCGCCGCCCGCCGACTGACAGCTCGGGAGGGCTGCACGCCATTGGTTCACAGTGTGAGCCAATGGGCGTGCAGCCCCTACCGTACTACACATTCCACCCTCTTCATGAAAAAATACTTTCTGACATTGCCCCTGAGCTGTCCCCCCTTCTATCTTCAAACTGTGTCCCCTTGTTCTTGCACATCTCTTTCTCTCAAAGATGCTCCCGTCTTGAACTTTGTTGATTCCCTTGAGGTACTTGAATATTTCTATCATGTCCCCCCTCTCCCTCCTTTCCTCAAGGGTATACATATTAAGCTATTTCAGTCTCTCCTCGTATGGCTTCTCTTGCAGACCCTGCACCATTTTAGTTGCCCTTCTCTGTACCGCCTCCATCCTGTCTATGTCCATATGAACATGGGGTCTTCAGAACTGCACACAGTACTCTAAATGGGGTCTCACCAACTGTCTGTATAGAGAGATAACAACTTCCTGTTTTTTACTGGTGATGCCTCTCCCTATGCATCCCAGTATAACTCCAGCCCTCCTTACTGCCTTCTCACATTGTTTGCCTACTTTAAGGTCATCTGATATGACTACCCCCAAGGTCCCTTTCCATTTTTTTTGTTGTTGGTGCCTGTTCTCCCATTGTGTACTCTTCCCCCGGGTTTTTGTTTCCCAGGTGCATTACTTTGCACTTTTTTTGCATTGAATCTAAGCTACCATATTTTTGACCATTCCTCCAACCTTGCCAAGTACCTTCTCATTCTTTCCACCCCCCCCCCTTGTGTATCAGCCCTGTTGCAGATTTTTATATCGTCTGCAAAGAGGCATACTTTTTCCTTCCAGCTCCTCTACAATGTCTCCTATAAAGACATTAAAGAGGACCGGTCCCAGTGCTGAACCCCGTGGTACCCTAATAGTAACTACCCTTTCTTCAGCATGTGCTCCATTTACGATTACCCTCTGCGTCCTGTTGGTCAGTCAATTTGTTACCCGGACTGTCACCCTGGGACCCACTCCCAGGGTGGCTAACTTGTTTATTAATCTTTTGTGTGTGACTGTGTCAAATGCCTTGTTAAAGTCTAGGTCGGCCATATCTACAGCCCCTCCCTGGTCTACTACTTTGGTCACCCAGTAAAAGAAATCCATTAGATTCGTCTGACATGATCTTCCAGCTGTTATTCCATGCTGCCTCGGGTCCTGTGCCCCGCTGGCCTCTAGGTACTCAACAATTCTCTCTTTCAGAAGTGATTCCATCATTTTCCCTACCATAGAGGTCAAACTGACAGGTCTGTAGTTTCCTGCCTCTGTCATGCTCCCACTTTTGTGAAGGGGAATCACATCTGCCCTCCTCCAATTCTCAGGTACCACACCGTCCTCCCACGATTTGTTAAAAAGTGTAGTCAGTGACATCACTAGGTCTCTCCTTAGTTCATTTGAAATTCTGGGGTGAATCCCATCAGGCCCCATTGCTTTGTCCATCCTGAGTTTTAGGAGTTCTCTCAGGACCCTTTCTTCTGTGAATGGAGTATTATCGCCCCCGTCCAGAGTGCTTCTATTGCTTAGTTTAGGTACCACCCCCTCTTCTTTTGTGAATACTGAGCAAAAGTACTCATTCAGTATCTCTGCTTTTTGACTGTCATCCTCTGCCCAACTCCCTTCCCCTTTATTAAGTTTCATTATCCTTTGCTTGATCTTCCTTCACTCCCTGATGTACCTATAAAAGTTTGTATCTCGCTTCTTAACAGAGTTGGCTATCTTTTCCTTGGTTTGGGCCTTTGCTATTCTGATTGCCTTCCCTACTTCCTTCTGTGTGCAAAGCTACAAAACAGCTTGCTCTGCTAATAGAGGACTTTGATTAAGCCTACCCAATGATAGGCTGGAGTAAAAGTAGGTTGGACCAGCTCTGAGTGGATGGACCTTCTGTCTTTTTCTGCCTGCAATCGTTTCTCTGTTTTTCATTCTGTAATGAACTGGAGGTGCAGGAATATGAACGTATATAGCAAACAGATACACAAATATGTGACTATGGAGAGAATACAGCGTGTAGGAATATGTAAGCCTGGAGACAACAGGGTGTGTAGGAATACATAAGTATGGAGAAAACTGGGTGTGAAGGAATATGTAAGTATGGAGATAACACAGGCAACAGGAATATGCAAATATGGAAAAGAGTAATTTATAATTAATTATTATTATTATTATAATTTATAACACGAGTCGGATCTCATCTTAAAGAAATGGACTTTTTGGCGTCTGGGAAGAGGTTGATGCTCCGAGGGTAAAGACCTGAGTCCTGTGGTGTGTTTCAGGGAGTTCTGTCTGAAACCTCGTTTTATTCAGCAAATATTTTGGAGTTATTGTTTTTTCTGAAGGATTTGGATCATGTCCTCTGGTGTGGTTTGAACGATTTGTTAACTCAAGGAGAGGACTGTTTGTTTTGTGATTATTTGGCTCATTTTAAGCTCTGCTCTGATCTAAAAACCTGGATTTTTATGTGGCTGTGTTTTTTTGTCTACTCCTGGACCTGTTTCTGGCCAGTTGGATTGCGGGGATTAGTGACTTGAAAGAGCTGTCCCGAAGAGCCTGTAAGATAAGTGACTTTGAAACTTTTATTGACATTTTGACTGTTTAAACGTTATTTGGAGAAATTGACCTTATTTGGCCTGTTAGTTGGGCTTGCAGTGTCCTGGTGGCCCTGGGTCAGTGTTACACACAGTGGAGGGGAGTGGGGTAGGCTGGAGGGCCTGTCCTTAATCTCTCCCTTCCTCTACACTCCTGGGGCGGCTGGCCGGGGGGGGGCTGTCCTCTCCTGGAGTGGAAGTAGTGGGCCACTGATCTTTTGGGCTGGCCGGTTCCTGTGGCCCGCTGGTGGCCCTTTACTCAAGCCAAACCGACGTGGATTTTGAACTTTGGATTTCTGGAAATTGAATTTACTTGATGTTGGGCGGGTTACATTATTTTGTATTTCGTTGTATATAGATAAGATGTTTATTGTTTGTAGTTATTTTATTTGAGGGAACAATTCAAGCAGTGAGAGTGCTTTATTACATCTTTTATTCCACCTGTACCCAGTTCGGTGAGAGAGTCCCGGAGGGTGGTTTTTAAAGTATTCCCTCTATTTATTATTTTGTTATTAGTTTTATTATTTCATTATTATTACCTTTTGTTTTAAGTACCAGGTAGTGAGTGGACCTGGGAATAATAATTTAGAACTGCGTGGGTTAAGTTTTGGTTGTCCCCAGGCCGTGAGAGGGCTTGTGGGATAAAATAATTAATTAGGTTTTGTATTAGAGTGCTAGTTAAGTTTAATTTTTACTTTAGTTTGTTCTTAGTGTTAGGTTGATTGCGGGTTGTTTTATTATATTTATTGTTTAACTTTGAGCAGCTTGATGTGCCAGCCTGCCCCACCTGTCCTACGTTATTCGGCCTCTGGTCTTCATGCCCTCCGTCCCTTCTCTTTGCCCCCCCTTGCCTGTTCATATTTATCGTAGGTGTCGGGCACTAGGGATTCGTGTGAAGGGGAGGGGAATAGGGGGGCGGGGGCTGTGGACAGTGGAGTGAGCGTGCTCTCCCATAGGGGGTGGTTAGGCTTAGTGAAGACGCCCCTGGGGCGAAATGGCTTCTGGAGCATGGTAGTTCTGTTCTGGTTCCCATACCCAAGGGCACCTCCTGTTTTGGAGGGCAAGTGGTTGGGACAACTCGTCAATCTCGTCCAACTCGGGCGTTGTTGTGCAATGCCAGATCTGTCTGCAACAAGACTGGTCCAGGGTTTTAAATAATTGATTAGCAGTTTTTTTCTTGGGACGGTACTAACTGTACAGAAAGTATTTATATAGATTTTCTAGAAGTGCTGTGTTTGTCAAACACAGTGAGGCAAGAGCTATTAATTTTCACAAAGTTTTAGCACTTTTATGAGCAAAACGCTAATCAATTTTTAGAGTTAAATAAAACCCTGCTGGTCTTATTGCAGACTTTGTTGTAAGGGCAGATCTGGCATGCATTACCGAGACCTGGTTGGATGGGAATGTGGCCCTCTTTTTAGAGGCTGCTGTTCCTGCCAGGTACTCGGTTATACACCGCACGAGATTGGATCGCTTGGGGGGGGGTGGCGGTCTGTTTTAAGACCGAATTGGGCCTTACTGGTGTACCAGTTGAGGAGGCTAGGTCATTTGAGTGTACTGTGGTAGCTGGTGTGGGGTGCAGGATTGCTCTCATTTATCGTCCACCAGGGGATGAGAAGCTCTTCCTGCAGGAAATATCAGATTTTGCCGTCGACATGGCCTTGGAGTTGCCCAGATTGATGGTGCTGGGCAACTTCACTGCGTGGGTCGACGATGAATCTTCGCTCTTTGATCAACATTTCCTCCAAGTGATGACATCTCTGGGCTTTGCACAGGTTGTTTCTGCAGCTACACACAAGGGAGGTCACTCTCTTGATCTGGTCTTCCTCCTGGGGATCGAGGCTTCTGACTTGGTGGTGGAACCAGTCAGTTGGTCTGATCATTACTCAGTTGGGTTCAATTTTGAGGCCCCCCGGGTAAGTCGGCCCCTGTGGAGATGGTCAGGTACCGCCCATTGCGGGACGTTGTCCCTGAAGACCTGATGGCGGTTATTGACCTCTCGTTGTTTGACGAGTCTTGCACTGATCCTGAGCTGCTGGTAGTGGCCTATAATAGGACCATATCAGCTGCACTTGATCAGATTGCACCAGTCCGCGTTCACCCTTCCCGCGCCGTCCCGTTGCCCCATGGTTTGATGGGGCTTTGAGAGGGCTGCGGAGGCTAGGGCATAGGTTGGAGCGTCGTTGGAGGAAGACTGCCTCTGATGCTGACCATCTTATTTTGCTAGAGCATTATAAGCTCTACCAAACAGCAATTTCCCATAAGAAGGCAGAATTCCTGTCCAGGGAAATTTCTGTTGCACGGAATCGACCGGCTCAGCTCTTCAGAACTGTTGACAGACTGTGCAACCCAGCCTGTCAGCAGATCCGTTGAGCCTTTACGCAAACTGATTGCGAGGAGATTGCTCGATTCTTTGCGAATAAGGTGGAAGACATCAGGAGGCAGTGCCTCCAACCTCACTCTAAGGTTTTTGCAGTTGATCAGTGTCCTGTCGCAGAGCCCGGAATTTCTGGGAGTTCCTTTGACCTGCCAGATTTCGTAGACATGACTATGAGGATTGTCCATGAGATGCGTCCAACATGCTGTAGTTTGGATCCTGGCCCTACTTCCCTGATCATGGGTTGTAGTGAGATCATTGGCCCAGTCCTAGCTCGGATTATCCGGTGTTCTTTAGAGATGGGAGTTTTCCCTAGCTCTCTGAAGGAAGGGGTAGTGACTCCCCTTCTGAAGAAAGCTTCTTTAGACCCGGATGACCTAGCAAACTACCGACCAATCTCTAACCTCCCTTTTGTGGGGAAGGTTATTGAGAAAGTTGTGGCGGTCCAACTGGATAACCATTTGACCATCCATAGTTTATACGAATCTCTCCAGTCTGGTTTTCGTAAGAGGCATAGTACCGAGACTGCTCTGGTTCGGGTGCTCAATGATCTCCTGATGGCGAGAGATCAGAGACACCGCTCTATTCTGGTTCTCCTTGATCTGTCATCAGCTTTTGATACTGTGGATCATGGGGTTTTGCTCAAATGCCTGAGGTCCATTTGTGGACTATCGAGTACGGTCCTCAGATGGTTTTCATCTTTCCTTGAAGGGAGAACGCAGAGAGTGGTCTCGGGTTTGCATTCATCCAGGGCCTTCTCTCTGCCTTGCGGGGTACCTCAGGGCTCGATGCTTTCCCCCATGTTATTCGCAGTATATATGCTATTCCTCGGAGACATTGTAAGACGGTTTGAGCTGAGGTTTCACTGCTATGCTGATGATACCCAGCTCTACCTGTCTTTTGCACCCGACCAAGTTAGTGCTGTCTCGGTGCTGAACAACTGCCTCACTGATATCCAAGACTGGATGAATACCAGTGGTCTAGAGTTGAACCCGGGAAAGACTGAGGTTATGGTGGTGGACCCGGGTCACAGGGTTGGGGGTGAGAGGACTGGGTTCCCCTCTGGATTAACCCTGGGGTGGACCAGATCCTCACCTCTGAATGGGACGCAACCTGGGAGTGGAGCTTGACACTGATCTGACCCTCCGTTATCAGGTGTCTGCAGTTGTCAAGACTGCATTTTTTCATCTTAGGAACATTGCCAGGATTAGGCACCTGGTTCCACCTTGCGACCTGCCGGTTCTGGTCCACGCCTTTGTGACATCTCGCCTTGATTACTGTAACTCCCTTTACCTAGGACTTCCTGGGGTTGATATCCACCGCTTGCAGCTAGTGCAGAGTGTGGCAGCACATTTGTTGACTGGGGCATCCAGAAGTTCTCATATTACCCTTGTGCTGTGCACTCTGCACTGGCTGCCAATACAGTGGCGGATCACCTTCAAAGTGGGTCTTTTGATCTACAAAGCCCTACACAGTCTAGGTCACGACTATTTGAAAGAGCTCCTGGTGCCCTACACCCCTCTGAGACAGCTCCGCTCGGCTGACGAGGGGTTGCTGGAGATTCCGAGGGTAAATTTGAAGTCTTCTGGAGCTCGTGCTTTTGGATTTGCTGCTCCTACCCTCTGGAATTCTCTGCCTCGTCAGCTCTGGGAGAGCACGACGGTGTGGAGTTTTAAAAAGGCACTAAAGACTTTTTTATGGGAGAAGGCATTTTCTGCTTTGCTGTGATTGATTTCTTAGTTTTGTAATATTCGTTTAGTGTAGTTTTATTGTATGTATTGATTATGTTTGTGTTTTTGATGTACAGCACTTTGAAAACTTTGAAAGGTGCTTAATCAAATAAATTTTATTATTATTATTATTATTATTATTAATTTGTCTTCAGTGGTGTCCAGTCTTGACCCCTAATTTGTGATGGAATTGTCAGCCCACTGGTGCAAGCGGTAGCACTGCCAGTTGTGGCACAAAAGATTTCAGTTCAGGAATAAGCCTGGAGCCTTTAAGGGCTGGCCATATGGTGGAGGATTGTAGCAGAGCTACAGCATGAATTCAGAGACCCCTTTCATTTTCCCTCTTCCTGTACAAGTCTGTTGCAACAGCACTCTTCGTTTCTTCCTCTGCTGCCTATTTGTTTATGTTCCCCATAGACAGGCAGGCCACCTGTCTATCGTTCTCACTGTCCCTTTATAGTGGTCTCTTTTTTCTATGCTTTTTGCTGTAGAGATGCCGCAAGCCTCCACGATCGTCGCGCACGATTACCTCACAGATATGCGTCGATCACCTTCATGGTAGTTGCATTTATCGTCACAAACGCGGCAAATATGCTATATTAGCGAAGTTAAAACGTAAAAGGAATCAAAATGGGATCCTTTTGCCAGTATTGTATACCCCTTCTTGAAGAAAGCATTTAGAAATGCTAACCAAGTGTTCCTTTGGCCCCAGAGACTGTAAATAGAGTGAATTGAGTAAACGCTGTAGTTTGACTATGTTTCAATGTTAATAATCTGTTTTGGGTTCTGAGGTTAAATTGGTAGCCTCTCAAAGGACTATAATCATTTGCTTGAAATTATTTTGTTAACCCCATGCACACCTGAGAGTTAAAAGGCAGTATTTCTATCTGCATGTTTGAAAGAGTTACACAATACTCACAGTATCTAGCCTTCTGCAAAAACTCATGTTTAAACTTAGAGAGAGAAAACACCTGTATATGCAGCATTAAAACATGATGCTGATCCTGGGCTGCTCTGTAGTAAATGCACTCCTGTTCTATAGAGCTGGCCGGCCTCACCTCTCCCATTTTTATAGGCAGACTTGGAGGGGAGGAGACTAGCTCTGATTGACAGGAAAATGTTATTTCTGAAATTGTAACATAGCCACCTAAAATAAGTGTTATGAGCATTCTGAACCGAAGGGAATAACACCATAAAATATGTGGTTTGAGAATAAAGCAATATTATATGAAATATTTGGAGGTTTTAGGGAAAGTAAGTAATTAAGGGGCAGAGAAATCATATCACATGGTACTCTAGCATTATAAAAGGCTCTCACTTTGTGAAGGTCTAGTTAGTTTGTTTTGGGCTCAGCAGGGCACTGTGCTCTCTGTCTTCCTGGTTCTTTCCAGCTCTAAAATGTGGTATCTGAATAGACTCGTTGGTGATGTTATGTGAACGTCTGGAATCATTTTATTTTATTTTTCAGTTAAAAGACGTACAGTACGCACATAATGTTATTTTTGTTTTGTTTGGAACTGATCCCATAAAGGTGTCTTGAGTTCATACTCCAACTGGTGTCATCGTGTGTATCCCACGCTCCTGTTACAAGGATGAGAGTCCAGAACACTGTTCACCTTTTCAGGAGTGAGAGGGTTGGGACAGTCAATAGTAGTTTGACTCATAGCAGCAACTAGGGATAGGTGTGCCTGATGCCCTTTGAACATGCAGGCTTGGAGCCATTGGCACACACACACATGCATGGGACACTACTTGGCATGCCTCTGATACCATTGCATGATCCAGTTTCAGGGGGAAGCTTAAAAGGAAAACCCTTCTCACTGGGCTGCAGCTTGATGCCAGGGCCCTGTACCTCCTGCACACTGAAATTACCTTAAGGTGTAAGTCCCAGCTGGGGCTGATAGGGTGATATGGTCTCTCCCCACAGGGGTCGCCTCCTTGAGGGGCAAGTCACAGTCCTCTTGGACCAGGCAGCTGGGAGGGAAATGCCGGGGGGAAGGGTGGTTCCAGAAATATGTGTTTGATATGGGGTACATACCCACCCTGAAATAGAGTTAAAAAAAGACAAAATGTGTGATTACTAGTGCGGTTATGAATCGTCATCTGCCAATTTTCATGTAAGAGAAGCTACAGGTGCAATTCAGAAACTCCTTGCAGGGTCTGCTTTCACCTTCATGTAGCTCTAATTATGAATAACATCTGTATTATTAGATTTCTTCTCTTTTTTATGTGCAGGATACAAAATCCCAAAGAAGAAACTGTTATCATTATTTAAGAGGAATAAGGAATGCCCACGGCGTGACGTGGAGAGGAAAGAGACAGCACAGCAGGTGGATCATCCTGAAGACACTCCCAGCAGTAAGTGGATGGCTAGATAATGAGTTTATATGGGATTTTTCCAATTGTTGTTGAGAGGGGGGTAGGAGGAATAGGGAAAAAGGTGCAAAGTTGAAGATAGAGTCTGGGAATATGGAATAATGGGGAGGTAGTGATGATGTCAGAAAGACTCAAATGAGTAAAGACAAGAATGTTTAAAAGAAACGGGTTATATTTTATAGTGGCTATGGAACTGAACTGGGAGTTGGGGGACATGACAAAGGATTGATTTCATGGGGTCAGTATTCCAGGACTGGGTGAGCACACAGGTATCTGCATTATAAACATTTTGTTCTTAAAAAAGGAAGGACTTGGAAAGTTCAGGGAGGAGTGAACTACTGTAGTTAAAAATAGAGGAGATGAAAGCAAGAAAAGGGAGTTCAGCAGAAGAAACTCTAGGAAGTGATAGTGTAAGCAGGATTACAAAGTTGTTAGTAAATTAGTCAAGGATTCACTTTATGATGATTTTCTATGACAATGCTCAAGGCACTGTATAGTACATTGAAATACAATAACAGTCTGACAGACGCATCACATCACAATACATACATATTTATATAGTACAGTATAACATCAATGTACAGTGTCTGATAATTCAGTGTATAATGTTTTTTCTATATTATCAGCAGCAGTTCTGAGTAAAACATATCTTTTCTGAATCAGTCTTTTCCACTGATTCCCACTCATCAGTCTGGGCCAGCGGCATTAGGAACTCTAGCCAGTAAATCTTTGTTCAGGGAGCCAGCAACTGCTACTCAGCACAGCAACTGCACACTTCCATGTGGCGCCATACATTAGCCAATAACCATTGCTGGTTCTCTCATGAACCTCAGTTCTCTGTTTTATTCTGTCAAGTGCACACCATGGGAGTGTCACCTCAATTTGCCTCATCACAGCTGGTATTTTTTGCTGCATCACTATCACCTTTTCTTGTATGGTGTCATTCTCATTCTTATTCTTTTCTGTTTGCAATGCCAAAGTGAAGTCAGAAGAGGCCATAGCCAAAAAAGAATTAAAGAATGCCACACATTATGCGTTAGCGCCTCTGTGGGAACAAGATAATTTCGGAACAGCATTAACTCTGCGTGGCGCCTGCCATGGATCCAAGCAATTACAACATGACTCCTGTAATGCCTGTTTTTTCATGCACCGCCATACCCTTGAAGACTGTGTGTTACAGTGGGGGTCACATGATTCTCACCTTCAGTGGCAAGCAATGCATACAAGCTTCAAATGTAAGGTAGCTGGGCTTTTGCCCTGAGCCTTTTCCTAGAACATCGGGTTACAAGGAAACACAAGGTTCTCCTTGACCTCACCATGCTGTGATATTGTAGAGCATGATGGTTGGGTCTGGTGAACAGCCAGCTCCTTCTGAGTGGCTGGCTGGAAACCCTCTATAGTCTGACTGCCTGGAGCAGTAGACATTCCTGGTGAAAGGGCCACAGCTATCCATGCCAGTGAACAACTCAATGCCTCTTAACCCCTGAGTGAATCGCTGGGATGTCTGGAAGTGTGGTCCCAAGTTCTCTGTTAGTGGGATCTGCTGTGTTTGCTTTATGTCGAATTAATTCATTTTAAACTTTATTCTTTTGCTGGTGCATTTGTGCATCATTACCTAACTGGAGGCATTGATTCATGAGTGGGTGTTGTTCTTGGTTTTGGCAGAGGATGTCTTTGAGCTTGGTGAAAGCATTGTAAGTAGTCAAGGTGTTAGACCCAGATCCAGTTCTGAGCATGATGCCTATAGTGGTGTTTGCTTGGTGTTTGTCCCCAGCTTCGGTGTCGAGGAGGGTGATGCCAGTGGGCCAGACATCAGTGTCGACAATGAGAATGATTTTGAGGATGATACTGACCCCAGTGACAAAGACATTCTTGTGTCCAAGGACATCATCTGACCAAGTTCAGTGCCAGTTGTGGTGCCAGCTCCAAGCTAGTTGATGGTCCAGGGCCTGGTTTGTGTCCCAGATCCACTAGCGGACATCATTACCAGTGAGGATCAGGGTCACCTAGATGGGCATGCATGGCTCTAGTCTCTTAACCTGGGGCTTTCTCCCAAGACACTAATTGGCTTACTTCTCAGATGCAGGAGGACACCCTTTGGGTGGTTCTGTTAGATCTTCTCCTTAGGTGAGGACTCTTCTGCAATTCTATAGCCCAGGCCAAGCTCTTGAGACCAGGAATCTCAAGTCCCTCTTGAAGAGTCTCACTGTTTCTTCAAGGTAATGTATTCATTAATAGCCCCTTGGGGCTACTAACATGGGATCAACACCAGGCATTGATTGGTGCCTTAGAGAATTGGCATAGGGATTCAGACAAGGCCCATTTCAGACTCTTCTTCTAAAAACCAGCCTGAGCCAGAGGCAGCACTTTATCTCCAGAAATGTTTCTGTCGGGACAATGAGTTATTGATCCACATTGCCTCTTTTGCTGAGTATGCCCTGTACCAGCAATTCTTGGCAGAGATGCTTCAGGCACTGGACTTTCAGGCCTTTACCAGCTGCAGTTCAGAAGTGCTACCATTGGGACTCCTTGGAGTTCCCAGTATTGACACAGCTGTCATTCCTCCATGGCTCTGTGCCATGGAGAAGGCATTCAGGGCATGGAGGCATCCCTATGCCACTTTTGCCATTCTCAGGGACCCTGACACGTGGTCTCATGCAACAACATGGTTTGCAGGTGATGTACCTCACCCCACCTTGAGGCTTCAGGTATACAGACACCATCGGAGTTGCAGAGTCTCTGACATGATCAACCTCTAGGTGTGGACTGTGCTCATTCAGATGCACTGTGAAGGAAGGGTTTTGCCTCAACACATGTCCTGAAGTGTGTGTCTGAACACAAGGCCCATATGGTGATCTGTGATTTTTGCCTGTAGTTTGAGCTGCACAATCTGCTGGCTATGCTGTCACAAAGCAAGGAAGTCAGCAGCCTTTCCACCTGAAGTCTGGAGGTAGCATGGCACCATGCAGAAGCAACTGATGATGCCATAGAGGTGGCCTCCAGACTAGTAGGAATAGAAGTTTGCATTTAATGGACAGCATGACTTTGTCCTGACTGACACTTTCAGCCCAGAGTAAGTTGCTGAACTAGCATTTTCTAGGGGGTCCACTTCTTCTCCCCTAAGATGAGACTGGAACCCTCTTGGTCCTGTTCCACAGCAGCCCTGACCAGTTCAAGGTCTCACTTGACTTGTAAGGTGATCTTACCCACAGGTGTTCTCCCCCACTCAGAGGGATGGTGGTACGTGAATATCCTGTGGATGAGCCAGCTCCTCCCTTAGAAAAGGAAAGTTTGGTAGTTTGTTTGTTGGTTAGTTAAAATTCAGAACTGGGAAAGGCACACTGAGCAGAGGCTTATTTTCAGGTATGACCCAGGAGAGATGGAAGGAGAAACAGTCAAATAAAGTGCAATACAACTGGTGCATAGCATACAAAATAGGATGCAAACAAACATGGAACAAAATGGCAAAGGGGCGGAGAGCAGAAGCAGGTGGCAGACATAAAATACGATCACCAACTTGAGGTACAATCAACATTAGGTTAAACATAACAGAGCAGAGTTATTAAATTAAACAAAATCAGCCCCTGAGAGGGGGGATGGGCTGGGAAGAGAGAGGGAGAGAGAGAGAGAGGAGCACGGAACAGGTCAGGCAGGAAGCAGACAGGAGCCGGAGCCAGAGGCAGGAGTTTAAGCTGTCGCTTAAGGGAAGCTGAGGAGGAGGAGGGTGAGAGACATATGGAAAATGGGAGAAGGTTTCAGAAGGAGGGAGATGGTAGGAGAAAGCAGACTGCCGTGCAGAGAAGTGAGATTGGGGGATGGAGAAGGAGCAATGATCCCTGGAGCGAAGGGTATAGGAGGCAAATGGCAAGTGAGAAATCAGTGAGGATATGTAAGGGGACAATGTCCCTAACCAGTATTTGGAGATGAAAGATACACAGTTGTGCAGGCGATGTGAGGGAAGAGGGAGGATGGAAAGGGAGGAGTAGAATATACAATGATGGGTGCGGGGGCAGTTAGTGGCAAAAAAAAGAAGGCATTACAGGTGGTGTCCATCCTGCAAGGCAAGAAGATATGCAGAATCATAAGCCATGTCTACATAATCAAAATCTAGAAGCACCATTTTGGCAACCAGCTCACTGTGGAAAGGTGGGGTCAGGCAATCTTTATAATAGTGCCTTGACCCAAAACATAGACAAATAGAAGCAGAATTTGACAGCATGTAAGGACCACTTGATTAATCTAGTCTACCTTTTTCTCCCCTACTACAGTGTCGGCACAAAACCTGCTTGATCTCTTCCCCCCACTTACTTTCCAGTAAGATTACCTTATACCTATCCCATGTCTTCTTAAACCCCACCACTGTTTTTAACCCCACAGCTTCTGAAAGGAGAATGTTCCAAGGAACCTCCACTCTTTCTGTGAAGAAGTACTTCTTTACATCAACCCAGAATTTACCTGTACCAGTCTCATTGCATGTTCTTTTGTACTTTTATTTTTGTAAAATCTTTTTATTAGTTATAATCAAAACTGTACATTTACAACAAAATAACGTCAGGTGTTAAAAGATACAAATACATTTCAGATCAATACATCTTACACCTTTTCCATGTGGTTGTGATTACAGCTTAATATACAATTAACAAATTAGTTATATAATGACTGTAGAGCTTAGTTATATAATGTCCTTTTGTACGTGAGCATCTTTTTTTCTGAAAAATACTTCCTTCCTGTACCTCATTAACTCCTGTGAGGTATTCAAAGGTCTCTATCATGTCCCCAGCCTCCCTCCTGTCTTCCAGGGTGTACATACAGTATTGAGGTCCTTTAGTCTCTTATCATGCAGATGCTGTATCATTTTAGTTACCCTCTTCTGCATAGCCTCCACTCTGTCCTTTTGGAGATGTGGCCTCCAGAACTGGACACAGTACTCTAGGCAGAGTCTCACCAGTGATCATTTTAGAGGCAACATCACTTTCCCCCTTTTTCTGGTGATACCCCTCCCTTCGCACCCCAGCATTCCACTTGCCCTCCCTACTGCCTGGTCACAGTGCCTGGAGACCTTTAGGTCATCAGATATTATTATCCCCATTTCTCCTTCCTGTTTCAGTCATCACTTCCTCCTCTTCTCCCATTTTGTACTCTGCCTCTGGGTTTCTGTGTGCTAAGTGCATGATTTTTGCACTTTTTTGCACTGAAAGCCAGGTGCTATACCCTTTACCACTTCTCAAGTTTTCCCAAGCCACTGTGCATCCTTTTCACCCCCAGAGTGTCAACCCTGTTGTAGATTTCATTGTCATCTGCAAAAGGCAGACCTTCCCTTTCAGCTCATCTGCAATGTCACTTATACTGGTTACCCTATTCTCTGGTGTGAAATCCGTTTACCACCATCCTTTTTTGCCCATCCCTTAACCAATTTCTTACCTAATTTAACACTTTTGGATCAACCACTAAGCTGCCAGCTTCCTTATGAATCTCCTATGTGGAATGATGTCAAATGCCTTACTGAAATCTTGGTAGGCCACGACCACTGTTCCACCCTGATCTGTTTCCTTGGTCACTCCGTCAAAGAAGTCTGTCAGGTTTGTTTGACATGATCTCTCCCCCATGAATCCATGCTGCCTTGGGTCTTATAACCTGTTGGATTCAAGATACTACTATAATCCTTTCCTTCAGCAGTGTTCCCACTAACATTCCCACCACTGATATTAGGTTATCCCCCTTGCTAGGTCATCCCTGAGACATTCACCCATCTTTTTTAAATACATGGGAATCAATGGAGAAGACTGATTGACTCAGGGAAGATAGAAAAGTTACGTACTTGGATCTTCCTGAACTCTTCTCTATTTGTTACTGCTATTGTCCACCATCCCTCTTCTCACAGAACCAGGGCTTCTGGGTAGCTTATCCTGTAGCATGCAATACTTGTGATTTTTTTTTTTTTTGGTGTAAATATTTCTCCCCATTTGTTTCCTTTTCTATGGCTCCAGTTAAAAAACCAAAAACCTAGATCTGGGATCCATAACCAGGAATCCCTGTCCAACCAAAACAACTAAAAAAAAAAAAAAAAAAAAAACTGGGATGAGGACCCTATGCGGGGGGCCCCAGACCAACCCCAGAAATATTCCCCTTTCTCTACCCTCTTTTTCTGGCCCTCTCTCCAGATATATCACTTTTTGCTGCTAAATGCAACCTGCAACCTTTTATCCACTGTGTCCAATCCAATTCAAACTCTACCTGACAGTAGCTCTGTCTGCAGGTTCATGCTCAGCACTAAGTTGGATCTACCTGGACTACCTTGGCACAGGGCATGTCCCTGTTGCTTGCAGAAGGAGGAAGGGTAGCCCTTTACTTAGTTTTCTCCTGGCTGTGCCAGAAAATCCTTTCACTTCTTGGTTGGCATGGTTTTTCCTCAATAAATATTTTGGTTATCATATTCAGCAGGCTCGGGGATAACTGTGGAGGTGGTTACAACTTTACTCCTTTTGGGCTGAACAGCCCTGCAATGTCACATACACCAGTTGCTTGTTTGCCCCATCCTCTGTTCGGGAAGGGAGGGTACTCTGGCTGATGACATGCTGATTTCTTCTAGGAGTCTCTATAGCAGATCCAGGGAGCATCCTTGTGCCATTTCTGTTGTAAATGGGTTCCATTTCTGAATTCCCCTTCTTTGTGTGTCAGCCAGAGTCTACTTGTATACACGGCATTGCCTTAGTCCCACTACCGTTTCCAGTCTTCTCTTGCTGCCTGGCTAGTAGTGATTTGACACTCCGGTTCCATAACCCATGCTAACTACCTGTACTGCCTAATGTAGCCCTGTTTTTCTATCTAGAAGTTGATAGTTGTTTTTTTATTTTCTTCTTTCTTTAGTTTTCCTATCTTCTTCCCTATTCATTTGGACTACTGTGTTTACTCAGCCCTTTATTCATCTTTCCCCACTTTGTTTCTTTCCTTGTGAACAGAACTAAGGTTGGAGAGGGAGCCAACAAAGTAATTGGCTACTGAGTGGCACCATTTGGGGTGCACAGGTGCCCTGCTCAGTAGCAGTTGCCTGCTACCTGGCCAAAGATTTGCACTTTCAGAGTCCTGGTGTCTTTGGTCCAGACCAATAGATGGTAGCCTACCGAGAAGATACTCAGAAAGACCTCCAATTACGGTAAGTACATTAATCTTTCCCCACTTTGTTTCCTGGCAAACAGAACCAAGGTTGGTGAGGGAACTAGTGAGTGGCACCTCCTAGAGATGCACAGGTGCCCTGCCCAGTAGTAGTTGCCTGTTCTCTAGCCAACAGTTTAAACTTTCAGGGTCCTGGTGCCTTCGAGCCAGACTCACAGATGACAGCCTATGGAGAAGATATTCAGGAAGTCCTCCAGTTATGGTAAGTGCATAACTTATTTTTTAGAAGAGAATAACATTTGGTTATTGAGGCTGTTGATGTAATGTACTCTGATAAAGAGTTCCATAACACAGCTGCCCTAAGACTAGAGGAATGACCTCCTGCTGTCTTCATTCTGACTTTTGACACTGAGAAAAGGTGAATTTCTGGAATAAATACCAAGAATTAAAACATAAGCAAAGAATCAAACTACCCTAGTCTTTTTGACCCTAAACTCTGCATCCCCTGCCTATATTATCTTTTGTCCTCCTCAACAATCTGCACTTGCCTGCAGCCTGCTTGGCCTACCTCCTCTATATTACTGTCTCGTACCATCTTCCTTGACTGTATTTCCTTACTCTTTTCTACCCTCCTATTTCTATCTACCCTACTCCTATCCTTCCTCTAAATTTCACCCCTTGATAACTATAGTATTAATGATATTGTTTTTCCTCCTTATTCCAATGTTTGGTTATTTTTGCAATGTATTATTTCAATTTTGAAATGCTATTTGTTTTTTATTTCCTGCATAGTTCTGTGACATTATATTTATATTTGACATATGTTATTTTTCCTTGCTTGGTTGTACAAATTTCATTGACAATTTCTAAAAACTGTATGTAATTGTATCTTATGTTTTGTTTCTGTACCCTCCCGGGTCGTGCCTGAAAATAGTCATTGTTATGGCTAGTGCACCTACCCGGTAAACAAAAACTAAATAAAATAAAATAAATAAACAAAGAACTCCTTTTAATCACCAGCACCTTTGTTATGGACATGTTTATGTCAGCAGGAGAAATTAAAAATGAACTGGCTGCAGAGCAAATCAGGGGATATTTTGGAGTTAGTTGAGGAAGCTTTTGCCCCTTCCCCAAACAGCACCTTGGAGCTCATGTTTAGGGGAAGGATGTGTTGCAGCTTGGTGGAGCAGTGAGTTATGTCTACCAGCAGTACTGTTTGTGTCTGACTACAGAGGGAATCAGGGCACAGTCTGGAGTTGGTTGAGTAAGCTTTTGTTCCCTGAAACAGCACCTGAAGCTCAGCTGTAGGAGTCTGGAAGAGTGCCAGCAGCATTATTTTGTCTGACTGCAGAGAAAATCAGGGATATAGATATATTTAAAATATTTTTATGGTAGCGCCACTATAGTTAGGGTTAGTATGGAGTTTCTATATTAAAGCCTAAATTTTGCAATTTAATAACTGCAACCGTTCAACAGAATTGCACAAAACTATGCATGCATGGTCTCTAGGGGTAGATCTCTTGACGTGACAAGTTTTGTTCCAGTCGGATGTGCAGATTCTGAGATCCGGATAGTGAAAAAACCCTTAAAATCCATCACTTTTTGTAGTTTTTGTCTCGTGGCACTGCACAGAGGCAGTATTGAATATTGGCTTAAAAGTTTTATGGTAGAAAGAGCGTTGGTCATAGAACAGGCCAGCTTTTATTTGGTGAACAAATATTAATCCATTCAAAAGTTATATTTTTAAAGTCCCATTATTTTCAATGGGATTTTATTTTTCTGGATAGCTGCATGGTACAAATCAGGATCCTGGTTTGTCAGGGGCCATTCCTGTTTCACCAGTTGCCAATCCTGGCTCACCAGAAAAAAATCCTTGTGTGTCAGCTTCCATCTTGTTTTTTTGATTTCCCCTGGAAAAAAGTGTCATAACTCTGCCCAGGGACATCTGTCTCACACATAAAAGTGTGATTTTTGCTCACTGGGAGTTGATGAGCTCTGAGTGCTTTTCGGCATCTCTATGCCCTCACAAACATTTTTTTAAATTTAAATCCTTGTTCATGGCTCGCTAAACTCTTTGCTCGCCATCTTGATTCATCAGTGGCAGACAAGAAAATTGACTGGTGGACAAGGATTCCTGGTTTGGACATCTGGTCATAAATTTTGACAACCAGATGGCCAGACTGGGATCCTTGTGTGCCTGTGACCAATCAAGGTGGCGGACAAGGAATTTGTCTGCTGGACAAGAATTGCTGTCTGGCCATCTAGTCATCAAAATTTGTCGACCAGATAGCCAGACCAGGAATCCTTGTTCACCAGCCAATTGGAGAATCAGGGTGACAGACAAGGAAAGGAGATGATGAACAATGGTTGCTTTTCGGCAATCTCCTTCTGGAATAAAGTGTTACAGAAGTCTTGTGGGACCATCTGGTCCTGAATAACTGTATTTTTGTGCCCCCTTAGCCCCGGTGTCTAGTGGCACCCCACCTCAATTCCTGTATTATTTTTTTTTTTTTTTAAAAAAAGTTATTGTTTAAGTGGGTGTTCTGCCACATATATTTAAAAAAAAAAAAAAAGCCCTGGTGTCTCGTGGCACCCTCCCATGCCACAGTAATCATTGGTGGCAGTGGCAATCCCCCCCCCCCCGTGATGGTCCTTTTATTTTTGTTTTCTTTTTCCTGTTAAGAAGAAAATCATTCCTCATTGTCTTTTGTTCATTTTTAGTTCCTGTGGGGGGGGAATCCATCGCCGATCACCGCCATACCCGCACCCGACCTCCCACTGTTTGCCCTCCACACCACACCCGCTGATGTCCCCACAGACCCTCACTCATCTCCTGAGGTTCAAAGTTTGAGAACCGCTTCACCGACTGAAGACACATCTTGCTGCTGGAACCAGCGACTGCAGTCTGAACTAAGGTAAATGCAGTCCTATGTATTTCAATGGGGGGGAGTCAACTTTCAACCATTTTTTTGAGATTTTGGCCCCAACCTTTCAACATGGACTCCTGGGGACCCCATTGGCAGCTTTTGCCAGAAAGATGATGTTGCAATTGGCTGGCGAAATCAGCTTTCTGGTAGGATTTGCATAACAACAGTGATTTTGTTCATCAGGTGGGGTCATAAGAAGGTTATGTTTAAAATGTGAGGTCAGAATTTTAAAAAATTGCTGTGTTATGAGCATTAGTTTCTATCTCCATATGCACGCTTGTAACTTTGGAAATGTTATATAGTGACACCCCATATTTTCAGCATCACCTTGGTATTACTGTACCTCATGTATGTGACAGCTGTCATTTTTCAAATCCTGAACAAAATATGTTCTTGCACTTGTGGTGCAGAATGGCATTGTGGTTGCACAGAATGACATTTTGGCAGGGATTTGACAGTGTTCTATGCTGGGTACGTGCGGTGAGGTCATAAGAAGGCTATGTTGGAAATTTGGGGTCAAATAAGGATACTGTTATACTATCTCAATGGAGGGATAGGTGTGCAGGGTCCAACCCTGTGCTCCCGCCGTAACATAAGGATACTGTTATACTGTGTCAATGGAGGGATGTGAGCGCAGGGTACAAAGGACCCTGTGCTCCCACCGTACAATGAGGACACTGTTATACTATCTCGATGGAGGTATGGAAGTGCAGGGTTCAAAAGACCCTGCGCTCCCACAGTAAAATAAAGATACTATTATACTATCTCAATGGAGGGATGGGAGTGCTCCCACTGCAAAATAAAGATACTATTATACTACCTCAAAAAGTTAGGAAATAAATTGCAAAAAACTTTGTTAATGCATCAGTTAGGGTCAAAGCGACAAAAGTAGGGAAAATGTGGCATTATGGTTTCAAACCTAACACCCCATTCCCCACCCTGCACAGACCGGCAGCGGTCTGTCTTGGGAGCCCTTGAACTCTAATGTTCACCCCCATTCAGTACAAGTTAGGAGCGTGGAATTTTGTAGCATATGGGAATGGGGTGAGCATTAGTTCATGGACTGAACAGACCCTCCACTCACCTGTGGGTCTGCGCAGGGTGGGGAATGGGGTGTTAGGGTTGGAAACCCTAATGCCACATTTCCCATCTTTTGTCATTTTAACCCTAATGTGATGTATTAATTAAGGTTTTTGGAATATATAACTTGCTTTTGCACTGAAGTTCTTTGTCTTTTAGCTTGCTTTATTATTTTGGGCTCACCATGACTCAGACCTGTAAGACCAATGTGATTCAGATGAGGCACACTGATGAGTCCTGGGTAGGAAGAAACATGTCTGTGTTTTCTGTATGCGACCTTTGCAGATTGTGTGAGAGGCCTTTTGGCAGCATGCATTTCTGCTTAAAACAGAACCAGCCTAAAATGTCACGGTGATTTGCATATACATTCCATGATGCTTTGCATTATGGTGGTATATGTGACTTTGTATTTCTCATATATTCTTTAAAAAAAACTCTGTTGATGGAACATTTAGGGTTCAGGCTAAAGAGACAAATATAGAGAAATGTGACTTTAGGGTTTCCAACCCTAAAACTCTAACCCACCCCTAAAGCAGATTAGGGCAGACTCTTCCTAGGGATTGTCAGCCCTAAAGCTCACCCAATTCAGTGTGTGTAGAGATATAGAAACATAAAAATTGACAGTAAATGTAAAAACCACAGACCCTACCTGACCTCCGGCTTTACCTCCTTGCTCCTATTGCTGGAGTGTATATAGAGTGGGGCGAGCAATGGGGTGAGCTTTAAAGTTGACAACCCTTAGGAAGAGTCTGCCCATGATTTGCTTTCGGGGTGGGGTTGAGGGTTAAGGGTTGGAAACTCTAAAACTATATTTCTCTACGTTTGTTGCTTTAGCCTGAACCCAAAATGTTGCATTACAGATTTTATTTTATTTTTTGCAAAACAGTTCCTTACTTTCTAAGATGGTATAATTGCACCTTATCTGTGTGTGGGATTTATTTGTGTGTGGGACTGCAGGCTGCACTCCCATCCATCCGTAATTTTTCAGACACTGTAATTGTATCCTTATTTGCCTGTGATAGTGCAAGGCCCAGGGCCCTGCACTCCCACCCCTCCATAGATGTGTATATGTACATACATATTTTTTTAGTTTTTTTGTTTACCAGGTAAGTGCAGTAGACAAAACGTTGCCTATTTTCAGGCACAACACAGCAGAATTGCATACAGAGAAAGTGGCAAATTCAGGAGACAATACATGACATGTAATTGTGCAAGGGTAGAAACTGGGGTAACTATAACAGTCATTTCAGTTATGCAGTGGGAGAACAGTTAAAAATAGGGAAAACAGCAAATATAGGTGAAACAATACATTACAGAACTTAAGAAACTTAGTCATTCTAGGCATTGCAGGACCTCTGGAGACATACCAGAGACATTATACAGCCACATAGCAGCCAAGGAGAAACAAGCAGTGTAAAAGTGCTTTAAAATGTGGGAGAAACAAGCTAAGGGATAAGGGTACATGTACACCTGTCTGAGTCCAAGAGGTAGGCGTGGGGCTCATTTTTAAATACATGATGCGACTTGGCGTGCCTGACAGCTGTAGGCAGTGTGTTCCATAGTTTGGGGAAAACACTGTGAAGGCTTGTTCCCCCATTTTTGTTGCACATTTAGGTATGCTAAGAAGCGACTTTTCTGTTTACTTCAGTGGGTAGGCCTGAGTAACTTGATTTAACAGGCAAGCCAGGGACTCCAGTGTTCCAGACCTAATGATATTGTCTCTCATGCATCCAGCAGTGAATGTACGATAACAGGTCAGTGAGAGACAGCCTATACTTGAGTATGGTATGCAGCAGTGTGTCCATCTGGGTACCGACAGGGCAAAGCGGCAGATGTTGTTGTATTGCTGTGGAAGCGCAGGGTCCAGAGGGCCCTGCACTTTCATTTGTAGCACAATAGGAACTAAATTGTCAGAATGGTTTTCTTATTACCCAACCTTTTGAACCTGTCATGAAAGTTTTCAAATCCCCGTCAAAACATCATTCTGCACAGGGACTGCAGAATCAGCTTTCGGGATGTAAAAACACATTTTGGACAGGATTTGAAGAATGACAACTGTCACATTCATAAGGTACTGTAAAGTAAAGTGTTGTACATTTGGGGTAAAAATATTGAAAATTACAAAGGTTATGAGCCTGGGTTCACAAAATGCAATGCAGGCTCATAACTTTCTTGTTTTTTTTAATGTTTTTATTCAAAATGTTCAACATAGCCTTCTTATGAACCCACCTCATGAGCAAGGACAGAGAAAATGTTCACCTCCTATCTGAAAGGCAATTTCACACAGGGACTGTGAAATAGCTTTCGGGACACATTTGCTCAATGTCACTTGTAAATTGTTCATGAGGTGGGGGGTCCAAAAAAGGCATGTTAAAAATGTGGGCCAAAAATATGCAGAAATGGCCAAGTTATGCCACTATGTTCAAAACCTCATTGAAATACATTGAACTGCATACCTGTTTCTTCAGTTTATGTTCCGGCTTTGAAGAGTGAAGATATGCCTCTGGTTCAGATAACGGCCTTGGACTCCTGGTGGGTAAATAAAGGCTTGGGTTGTGTGTGGATGGTGGCTGCTGAGTCAGAGGGTCGTATGGGGGACTGTAATGGCTGCAAAAGACATTGTTGGACATTTTTCTTTCCACAGGATTTGAAACAAAAACCCACCAAAGATGTGCCTTTTTTTCACACTAATCACGACACTGGGGGATTGGGAACCCCCAGTGTCACTGTTATTAAGTTATTATGGGGACAGTGATCAGAGGTTGGGGGTGCCACTAGACACCAGGGAGATGCAATATTTTTACAGGAGGCTGAGCAGAAAGGGGTGCCACTGTACACCAGGCATTTAAAAAGATAATCATACAGGGCACCATCGGAAGGTGGAGGCACAACTACACAATAGGTCACTGTACTATCTTACTTCAGGGGACTATCTTGCAGCAGGCTATCAAATGTAGGACAAGTACTAGGCAGTTCCAAACCTGACAAAACTGGCAGACTGGGTGGAGGTGAAAGAACCTAAGTAAGAAGGCCCTGTAATACAGCTAGGCCAAAATTGGCTCTGTGCCTAGGGGTGATGTCCAAACTGTAGTGCTAAAAGTGAAAGTGTGGACTGAACTCCAGGTGGTTGCTATACAGATCTCTGAAGCTGAAATGTTACAGAGGCACACTACCAAGGCAGTTATACCCCTGGTGGAATGCCATGAACAACTCTTGAAAGGTCCTTGACATACTTTTGGTAACAAAAAATAATGCAGTTGACCAACCATTTGGACAAACACTGCTTAGAAATGGGTGTGCCCTCTTTCCCTGGGGCGAACAAACAACTGAGAGAACTTCCTAACCTCTGTAGTCCTATGTGTTTAATAATATAAAATTCTATGCACATCCAAAGTGTGGAGCAATGCTTCCCTTTGATTGTCATGCCCTTGAAAGTATACAGGGAAATGGATGGATTGGTTCAAAGTAAACTCAGACACCACTGTAGGGAGAAAGTGAGGATTAGTATGTAAAGACACCCTGTCTTGGTGAAAAACTAAATAAGGCTCCTTACACATGAGGGCCTGAAGTTTGGAAATCCTCCAAGCAGAAGTAACAGCAATGAGAAATAATGCTTTCCACAACAGAAAGCGTAGATCACAACTCATGGCTGCTTCAAAATGAGGCAGGGTGAGCTTTTCTGACAGAAAATTGAGGTCCCAAGCTGGGATGGGATGAAAGATTGGGGGTTAAAAATGCAGAATACCTCTTAAGAAGGTACGGACACATCTATCTAAGTCACAGACTGCCCATCAACAGGTACATGATATGCTGAGATGGCAGACAGATGTACCTTGATAGAAGAGTACTTCAGAGCTGAGTCTGAAAGGGACAACAGGTGCTCCAGGATCTGGTTAACTGGACAAATGAAGGGATCCAGGTGGTACGAAGCTGCCCAAATTGCAAAGCGCTTCAGCTTCATGAAGTAAGTGGCACTAGTGGAAGGTTAATGAGCTGCCACGAAGACCTCTGCCACCTTGGGAGAAACCCCAAAGTGCGAAATGGCTACATACTCAGGAGCCACACATGAAGATGGAACAGCTTGAGGTCTGAATGGACCAGGGTGCCATGATCCTGGGAGAGCAAACTTGTGCACAGCAGCAGAGGTACTGGGGGTTCCACTGCCAGCTGCTGAAGCAGAGAGAACCAGACTTGGTGAGACCAAAATGGAGTAATGAGGATTATGGTTGCCCCCTCCATTTGCAGCTTGATTAGAACTCACTGAAGAAGAGGGAAGAGAGGAAAGACTTTCAGAAACATCCCTATCCAGGAGAGGGACAGTGCATCTGAAAGGCCTTAAGCAACTCCTAGCCCTCATAGACTGGTCCCCTATACTAAACGCCCCGGATATTGACACGGCCCTTACCTTCTTTATCCACACTTTCAACTCTGCTTGCGACATTTTTTCACCCATAACTGCATGCGGTCCAAGTAGGCATGCCCCCTGGTTACCCCCACCCCGCGCCTAAATTTCTGCTATTAGGACAATCTGTGGCATTGCCACCGAAATAGGTCACCAGTTGACAGGTTGGCCTATGCTGCGCCCGAACAAATGTACATGGGCCATCCGCAAAGCGAAGGCTGAGCACTATCAAGCCTCCCTCACCTCCTCATGGGGGAATGCTAGGACCTTCTGGGACAACATTAAGCAGCTGAATGGTGGCACATGTTCCCCACCACCTTCGCTTATTAACATTAATGGTTCGGTCTCCTCAGACCCTGTCCTTATTGCCAACCACCTCAACAAATCTTTTACAGACCTTAGCCCGGTGGTCCCAGATAATTTCTTCACTCCCCCTCCCTCCAGGTCTGCCCCTATTCTCCCACGCCCCTTGTTCTACCTGCACCGAGTCACTGCCCAGGAAATCAGACCTTACCTACTCAAGGCCTTAAAGAGTAACACAATTGGCAATGACTCCCTTGATCCCAGTCTTCTCCGTCAGGTTCTGGATCTGGTTATCTCACCAATCACCAGCCTCTTTAACAAATCTCTCTGCCTAGGTCAATTCCCCTCTGCCTGGAAGATAGCTACTGTCACCCCAATACACAAGGGTGGTGATAGGACCTTCCCTAGCAATTATCGACCCATCTCAATCCTCTCTCCCCTCTCTTAAGGCCTTAGAAAAAATTGTGGCCACCCAAATCTCTGAATACCTCGATAAATATAGCATCCTCTGCCCAGAACAACATGGTTTCAGAGCAGGCCACAGCACCAATACTGCCCTCCTGGAGTTCTCTAACTTTCTTCACACCTCACTGGACTCTGGCTCCCTAGCAGGTGCAGTGTTCATTGACTTATCAAAAGCCTTCGATACTGTCTCCAACCCCCTCTTGCTAGTTACCCTTAGTCGCTTAGGCTTTGCCACTGGGCCTGTTTTCTGGTGCTCCAGCTACTTGTCGGCCTGCTCACAACGTGTGAAAATCAACGGGAAACTTTCCAGTACCTGCCCTATCCACTCCGGAGTCCCTCAGGGCTCCATTCTTGGGCCCTTGCTCTTTTCCCTTTTTCTCAACTCCCTGCCCAGTGAATGTACTGGTAAAATCCTTTACGCAGATGATGCTGTACTCTTTGCCTCCGACCGTAATCCCATCTCACTTCAGGATTCTCTGCAGGAATCCTACAACGACTCAGAAGTCTGGTTTACTGAGCACAGACTCGTAATTAATCTAAAGAAAACCAAAACCATGCTCTTTGCCCACCCCCAAAATAAATCCAGTAACTATCCTCTCGCAGTCCACTCCACCTCTAAACTCCCTATCGAGCTAGTTCACTCTTATAAATACCTAGGTATAACCTTTGACCCTGCCCTCACTTTTCATGCCCACATCTCTGCCCTTGCCTCAGCCTCTAACACTCTGCTGGGTATCCTCTATCATCATAAAAACTGCCTCCCCATGGATGCCCTCCGACTAGCAGTCACATCCTCTGTTCTATCTCTGGTAGACTATGGCTTACCTGTGTATGGTGCAGCAGACCAGACTGCCCTGCACAAGATCCGCCTCACCTTAAACAAGGCCTGCAGGCTCATAACTGGGGCTCCTAGTCTAACCCACTTGCCTTCTTTACACCATGGCTAATCTACTCAACCTAGATGAGCGCCTCAAATACCAAACCTGCCTCCTAACAAAAAAATCACTCCTTGGGCTATCCCCACTGGGTCTGTCAACCACTATCCACCGAGCAAACCCTACAGTGCATACCCGTATATCCCTCAAAACTGCACTGGTTATACCGAGGGCGAGAACCTCGCAAGGTCAAAGGGCTTACCCCTACAGAGCCCCCTGTTGGTATAACGCCCTCCCTGCCGGAATCACTGATGCTGCCTCGTTATCTTATTTTAAAACTAGCCTCAGAAATCACCAGCTCTCAACACGCAGCTGTACCTGCCTCTAAGCCTCCTCCTATTCCTTCCAGACAAAGCTCGCTGAGCCGCTCTCTGACCTTCTGTCCAGCTCTACCTTTACTTGCCACTATCTTCCCCACACTCCTCTTCTGGTGTCTTCCACCCAGCCCTACCTTTATCTGCCCACTGAATCAATCTCCATGTAACTACTGTATATTGTCTAGTCTGTAAAGCTCACATGTAAGCCTGTTGTATACTGTGTTTGACATATGCCTGTATTTTTGCCTGATTCCTAAATGTACTCTGATTTTTTGTCTGCCCTGATGTTTGTTGCTTGCACTGTTTTGTCCTCTCTGTGACGAGGTACCTTTGTAAATGAGCCTCTGGCTCAAAGGTTGTTAAACTGATGTTCTAATAAATAATAAATAAATAAATCTTACCACGAAACTCCAGGCCCTAGAATGAGCGAGCAGAAAAGTGGCACTTTTTCATTAAGTGGAGTTGCAAAAAGGTCCAACTCTGGGTGACCCCAGCAGTCAAATGGATCTGCCACTACAGAAGGTAGGAGCTCCCACTCATGTGCCTGAGACTAAGACCAATTGAAGCTCTCCTCTAAGACATTTTGGACCCCTGGAACATGCAGTGCTGAAAGATGAAGGCCATGGTCCAGTGCCCAATAACAGACTTGCATCGCCTCCTAACACAGAGAGTATGAGTGGGTTCCCCTCTGCTTGTGGATGCAGTGGACCACGCTGGTGTTGTCTGTCTATCTGTCTGGATTAGCAGCAGGCCTGGGGAAAGCTGGGTCTTGAAGGCCTGAATGGCATATAGAACGGCCAACAGATCAGAACATTTACGTGAAGATGTCCCTCCGCTGCAGTCCACACTCCCTGGGTCTAGTAAACTCTCAGATGAGCCACCCATACTGAGTTGGATGCCTCCATGGTCAAGATTTGCTGAGGGGGATAAGGAAGAGCACCCCCTGGAGGAGACTGCTGGGATCCAGCCACCATAACAGGACCCTCTTTATGGGGTCCAAGACCAAGACCTTTTGGTCAAGATTGTCTGTACACTCTATCCTGTCTACTGAGGGATTCCCATGTGCAGACTGGCTTGATGGACAGTGTTTATGGTGGTCGTCATGTGACCCAGGAGATGTAGGAACAAATGAGCTGGGACATGATGAGCAGAGTACAGCATTCTGTCCAGCTCCATAAAGTGGTCTGCCCTCCCCCGGGGAAGGAAGACCATGCCCTGAGCAATGTCCAGGACATCCCAATATACAGAAGACATTGGGAGGGTGAGAGAAACAACTTGGTCAGACTGATGGTCACCGTGAGGTCACAGAAAAGGTGGCAGGTGTGGTCCAGAGTTAGTAGGAGGCACTTCCTGGATGGGGCCACTAGAAGCCAATTGTCCAGGGAGGGAAAAGAACATAGAATCCCTGGCACTTTATGGCAGCTGCTACCACTGCCAGGCCCATGGTAAAAACCCATGGGGCTTAGGACATGCCAAAAGGGAGAGCCTGGAATTTTAAATGAGCTCCCTGAAAGTGAAAGTGTAAAAAGTGTCTGTGAGATGTGGACATCTTGATGTGAAGGTATGCATCCTGCATGTCCAGAGAACAGATCCAGTCCCACCTATATAACAGAGAGAGAAGGCCCTGCAGTGTGACAATTCTGAATTTCTTGTACTGAAACACAGAAACATAGAATTTGTCAGCAGATATTTCTGCCCAGGTCATCTGGGAAGGATGCTGGGGAAAGGGAGACATAGGTCTCTGTGGCTGAATGGATAGATTTAGGTAGCTGAAGTCCAGGATTGACCTGAGCTCTCCCATGCACTTACGGACCAGGAAGAAATGAAAGTAGTACCCCTGTCCCTGTTGGAAAATAGGGACTGGTTCTACACCCTGCTTTCAAAGAAGGGTGTGGATTTCCTCCCAGATCATGGATATAGGATGGGGAGGGTAGTGGGACAGAGACAGGGGTTGTCTGGAGGCCATTTCAAGAACTCCAGAGAGAGACCCTATTTGAGTAACAGAAGTACCCAGCTGTCTGATGTGATCTTCCTCCACTTGGGCAGACAGAGAGAGAGAGAAATGATCCCCTACCACCACCTCCTGCCCCGCCTGAGGGAGGGGTTGGGCAGGGAGTCAGGATGGGGGAGCGGACACTGGGGGAGCCACTGGTCCCCCTCTGGTGATTTCACTAGTGGAGGCGGCTGGGGTAAGCAGGGTAGGCGCTATAGTCTTGCATTTCCCCAGGGTTCTAGCTGGCTGCCAGGCTAGTTGGGGAGGCTGACAATGAAAAGACTGCTTCTGAGTAGGCCTGGGCTGGGTATGATAAAGGGAGTACACTGATCTAATGGCCCTCCTTGAGGCTTGAAGCTTAATGAGGATGCTCTGCACATCACTTCTGAACAGCAGGGAGCCCCTGAAGGGGTCATTCAAGATGGATTGCTGCACATCCTGTATGAACCCCAAGACTCTGAGCCAAGAATACCGGTGAAGGCAGATACTAGTGGCTGCAGCCCTAGCCGTCACATTTGCAGCATTGTATGTGTTCTGAGAAGGTGGTCACTGACATCGGAGACCACTCTGAGGTTGTCATGCAGTTCCTTCTTGTGAGGCCCCTCAGGAAGGGGGAGGATGACCTCCTGGACCTTGTTCCACAGGGAATTCTATTATTGCAGCATGTGACCAAGGTAATCGAAGCCTGAATGGCAAGAGTGGAAGAAGTAAACATCCGTTTACCAAAAAGATCCAAATGGTGGAACTCCCAGTCTGGGGGCAGGGAGCGGAGGTATTTCAGCCATTTGGAGTGGTCATGGACAGCACTGATGACCACTGAATCTGCCTGATCTTGTTCCCCATAAAAAAAGTCTGCCCTAAGGGGCATGATAAAGTTTTCTTACAAATGCAGGCAGCAGGCCAAGTATTAAGTTCCAAAGCAATTCAGATTTATTTACATAGAAACATAGAAACATAGATTTTGACGGCAGATAAGGACCGCTTGGCCCACCCAGTCTGCCCATTTCCCTACCTAATGGATAAGCTGCAGATCCTAGTTAACCAGCAGACTACTTCTTCCTACCCCAACCCCCTAGAATTGCCTTATGACTGTCCCATGCATGCTTGAATTCCACCACTGTTTTTGACTCCACAACCTCCTCCGGAAGGCTGTTCCATGCATCCACAACCCTCTCTGTGAAATAATACTTCCTTAAATTACCTCTGAGCTGCCCCCCATCTTCAAATTGTGCCCCCTTGTTCTTGCACACCTCTTTTTTTGAAAGATGCTACCCTCTTGAAC
The DNA here is from genome assembly GCA_016271365.2 of Neoceratodus forsteri. Lineage (NCBI taxonomy): Eukaryota > Metazoa > Chordata > Ceratodontiformes > Ceratodontidae > Neoceratodus > Neoceratodus forsteri. Next base: position 443,422,997 of record CM057457.1, on the reverse strand, counting down.
TTTGTTGATTCCCTTGAGGTACTTGAAAGTTTCTATCATGTCCCCTCTCTCCCTCCTTTCCTCGAGGCTATACATATTAAGATCCTTAAGTCTCTCTTCATATGTCTTCCGGTGCAGACCCTGCACCATTTTAGTTGCCCTCCTCTGTACAGCTTCCATCCTGTCTATGTCTTTGTGGAGATTGGGTCTCCAGAACTGCACACAGTACTCCAGATGGGGTCTCACCAACTGTCTGTACAGAGGGATAATAACTTCCTGTTTTCTACTGGTGATGCCTCTCCCTATGCATCCCAGTATTCCCCCAGCCCTCCTTGCTGCCCTCTCACATTGCTTGCCCACCTTTAGGTCATCTGATATGACTACCCCCAGGTCCCTTTCCATTTTTGCTGTTGTTAGTATCTCACCCCCCATTGTGTACTCTTCCCCTGGGTTTTTGTTTCCCAGGTGCATTACCTTGCACTTCTTAGCATTGAATCTAAGCTGCCATACATTTGACCATTCCTCTAACCTTGCCAATTCCCTTCTCATCCTTTCCACCCCACCTTGTGCATCAACTCTGTTTATTACTGTTTTGTACTGCTTTGTACCACTCTTGACTTCACTAGAATTCATTAACTAATGTGAATGGTCCCCAGGTGTTTTATATTGTTAAAATGGTATTTAAATGAGGACACCTTACCTGTAAACCATGCCTTCTAAGGAAGGGTTGTTCAACCAAAAGTGCTGGGGCAATGGTTAGTGTCACACGTTGACTCATTCCTTTGGAACTTAATACTTGGTCTACTGCCTGCATTTGTAAGAAAACTTATTGCCAGAATCTTGGTTTCTTGGGCTACAGAGTGTCTCCTTTTTAGAAATTAAAAGGCAAAGCACAAATTGTACATCACATGCCAGAGTGCAGCTCTCATCTGGATCAGCTGTTCACAGTTTGGGGTTGCTCTCCATTGAGCATACACCCTCCATTTTTTGGTGGCTTGCAGGGCTTTCTTTTTGATTGTGTGATAAAGTCTGTCCGCTTTGCAAAACATGGCCGGGAGGAGATGGTGCCGATCCCAGGCCACCATTGTCACACCCTCATAAGAATCAGTAAGTGGGGAACCACCAATGGTGGGATATCAGGCTTACATAGGTAAATAACCAGCTGCTTACATTTGGAGTCCTGCTCCTCAGAGACAAAACCCATCACTGTCTGGATGCGGCACATGACCGCAGAAAAAGAGATGTCATCTGGGAGGGGACTGTGGAACATGCTTAGGTGTGGAGACCCATTCGGAAGACCCTGATGAGGGAGAGCCTGCAGCATCATCATTCAGGGCACCCTTATCTGCAGAATCAGGGAGGACCAGGTCTGGGTGGTATTGGTACCCTTTGTCAGCCAGGTGAGTAGGGGAAAAGGCCAGCCAAGGCATCTGGGGGGAGGGAGACATAGGCCCCTGTGACAGGCCATGTGGAGGGAGATAGCAGGGCCAGCACTGGTTCCTGGAAATGCAAGACCCCAAAAGGAAGGACACCAGTCCCTGAGTATCCACCATGACTGGCGTTGGGCCCAATGGAGGTGGATTAGGGTAACCTGAGGAAGCCGCTGGTGTAGGGAGTAGGAAGCCAGGATAAGGCCCCATGGGAGCCGGGTGAGGGTAATACGGACCCTTGGGCATAGGCTGGTGAGGGCTGTACAACAGAGCTGGCAATGTAGGGGCTGGCAAAGGGTGAGCGCTGCATGGGGTACAGTGAGGGCCAGGAGGCAGTGACAAGCCTATCTCTGGAGAGGGTGTGGACTGACGTGAGGTATCTGACACCAGGAAAGCAAGTGACAGGAGGCTGACAGTGGCATCGGGAAGTAGCATTGAACCTCTGGCAGAACTCACAAGATGAGATGTCGTTGTCCAGGCCTAGGCAGAACAGACAAGTTGAATTGCCATCCTTGGGGAATTTGCTGGCCACAGACACACTTGTTCTGATGCTCAGATGTCAATGAGGATGGAGAAAGGGCACAACAGGCCATTGAAAGATGGGGAAATAACAAAGGGGAGAAAAATAAAAAAGGTGCAAAAATGACAACTGAAGCAGCTGCGGTTTCCTTTCAGATCCAACATGACTTGGTTGATGGTGGGAAAGAACTGGAGAGGACATGGGGGCTGCTCACCTATACAGAGGAGTTGACATCAAAGAGTGATGTCAGAGGTAGGGGGCCCCCCTCTGGTAGACTGCTTCCTAGAAAGTGTCCATGTGGTCCTAGTGCCTGATGGTGGAATCCTACATGTGATGGCCTTCTGCAAGAGATTCCTCCAAAGAAAGATCTGAATGCACTGTTCCCAACCTATGGCACTCTTACCACTGCAGTACCCATAGTGCTATATCTACCCCTAAGTATCAAACACAAAATTCTCATGTATCTCTTGAGCATCGTACACAAAGAAGTCAAAAAATACAAAAACAAAATAATAACACATCATTGGCTGAAACTGGACCCCTTCCAAGAACCAGTGGGAGGATATAGTCTGTGACATATGCAGAATAGAGAAACTCCCAGCACAACTGCACAATGAACTTCTGAAACATCAGAAAAGCTGGAATAGCTGGCTCATCCCTCAGGCCAGATATTATCACTTGAACGTTACCAAGGAAAGAGGCCCAGGCTGATTTCCCTGGAGGGAGGTGGGGTGAGGCAATTCTTATCAGATTCAGATGGTTGGATTTGACAGTCCATATGACTTAATTTGGACATATTCCTGGCTTAAAATAATCCATGCATCCCCTGAAGGGAGGACTAGTCTCTCAGTCCCCACACCCAGACTCTCTACCAGACTTTTACCCTATATCTATCCACCAGGAAAGTAGTAAATTAAATACATAATTGCAAATAACACCATTGTGACCTGCTATGTGCTGAAATGTTTTCCACATAAACACTTGATGCTCTTACCCTGTATCCAATTATTGAACTGCATAATGGATGGACACAAAACTCTGATAATAAAAATAAAGTTAAAAAACTGGGATTGGTTTGGAAGGGTTGAGTGGTCTGGGAGTTGGGGGTATTTTTCACAAACGGGGATCAGGTTGGGAGGGTTTGGTCTGCTGAGAGTGGGGAGGTATTTTTCACAAACTGGGAATGGATTGGGAGGGTTTGATGAGCTGGGAGAGGTATTTTTCACAAACTGAAATCTGGTTGGGAAGGCATGGAGACCTGGGAGTGCAGAGGTATTTCTCATAAACTAAGCTTGGGTAGGAAGTATTTTTCATAAACTGGAATCAGGCTGTGAGGGTTTTGGGGAGGTATTTTAGTCACAAATGGAGACTGGGCTGGAGAGAATTAGTGAGCTGTTAGCAGGGTGGTATTTTTGTCAAAAATGGGGATCAAACTGAGAGGTTTTATTGAGCTGGGAGTGGAGAGATTTTTTATGTCACTCCAGAGATCAGGCTGGGAGAGTGTGGTGAGTAGAGTGGTAATGTCCTTTTGTCACAGATGCCCAGCTGGAAGGGTTTTGATTGAAAGCTGATAGCTGTGAGGTATTTTTAGCAAATTGGGGGCAGCCTGGAAGGGTTTGGTGAGCTGTTAATGGAGAGCTATTTTTCAGAGTCAGGGATTGGACTGGGATGGTTTGGAGAGCTGGGAGTGGGGAGGTAGTTTTCACTAACTGGGAACATGCTGGGAGAGTTTTGTGAGCTGGGAGCATAGAGATGTTCTTCAGAATTGAGACTCATGCTGGTAGGGTTTGGTAAGCTGAGAGCAAAGAGATACTTTTCACAAATGGATATTGGATTGAGAGGGTTTGGTGGACTGTGAGCATGGAGGTATTTAATTAATGTGGATTGCTGGCTTTCAGACATTCTTTACTGGTTTCACTGATATTAGGAGAGGGAAGGGAGGGTAAGACAAGGAACATTTTCATGAGAGACATTGGTGCACAAAAAGTGCAATTAGAATTCAGAATGGCAAAAGACAGCACAATGAGTGGTTCTGTGTAACCTCTTTGCAAACCGTACTTGCTGAATACCTGTGATATTATCCAAAAGGTCCAGCATCATTGGTGTAGGCTCATTTTCCAGTCACATCACTGTCTCACAGCCTGTGATACCTCTAGAATGTGCTTTTTGACAATCCCAAAATATGTTTCGCATGCTGCATTCTGCATCAAACATATAAAATGGCCAGGTTTATCACTTTGCCGATACAATAACTGCTGGCATTACCTTGCATGATGCAAACTTGTCTAGTGCTTGCATTTTAATACTTTGCATGTTGGTGACTGAGGGATCTGGGTGTGCCAGTCCTGAAGTCAGAAGTGGTATGGGGGTGTGAGTGTTTCGGTGGCTAACTTGAGGAGGGCTAATCTGTTCATTGTGGAGCACAGGGAAGCCAAGATGGCAGGAAGTTTGGGTAGGCTATAAAGGGCTCATTTGGGGGATTTCACCTTTCAGAAGTGGTTGGGCAGGGACTAGATAAAGCTCAGTGAGAGCTATAAATGTAAGTGCTGGTTTGAGATTTTATTCCTTTGCAGGTTGGAGATTGAGTGAGGGGTCTTGGCATGCTGACCCTCAATTTGGAGGCGGCATGGGAAATGTGTTTCGAGGGCTAAATCTTTAAGTGCTAATCTGTTCATTACAGAGAGGACGGTATAGACATAGGGCAGATTGTTTGGGTAAGTGGTGGGTGAAGGGAAGGGAACATTGTTTAACCAGGAGTAGCACACTAAGCTGAAGCTTGTTTCCAGATGTGACCTGGGAGCACAAGGAAGTTAAGTGACATGCTCAGGATCACACAGTATGCACCTAGGTAGTTGTGGAATTCAAACCGAGGTCTCCAGGTCTGCAGCTTGGAGCCATAACCAACTGTGCTATACTGCCTCCAAGTGAGGTACTAAAAACAGGTTAATGAATGGCTAGGACCAGTACAGTATAGAGGGCTGATAATTCCAGGAGGAGAAGCTTGGGATGTAGCAGTAGGGAAAGAGAGAGAGGGTTCATGGGTGGTGTACCCGTGGAATAAATTGTCTGTGTAAGTGGTGGGGGAGGGACTATTAAATGGGTTCATGAATGGCTGGGGCTGGCACAGTATAGAAGGCTAATAATTCCAAGAGGAGAAGCTCGGAATTTGGAGGTAGGGAGTGAGGGGAGGGTTCAGGAGGGGGTTACCTATGAAACAGATCATCTGTGTATGTGGTGGAGGAGGGACAGTAAACACATTCACGAATAGCTGGGACTGGTACAGTATAGAGGGATAATAATTCCAAGAGGGGAAGCCCAGGGATGTGGAGGTAGGGAGTGAGGGAGAGGGTTCAGTGTCGTTTTACCGATGAAACAGATCATCTGTGTAAGTGGTGGAGGAGTAACAGTAAATACAATCATGAATGACTGGGACTGACAGAGTATATAGAGGGCTAACAATTCCAAGAGGGGGAGCTAGGGGGTAGTGGGAGAGGGGGAGAGTTAATGGGTGGGGTACCCATGAACTTGATTGTCTGTGTAATTGGTGGGGAGGGTCTATAAACAGGTTCATGAATGACTGGGATCGATATAGTATACAGGGCTGATAATTCCAAGAAGAGAAGCTAGGGATGCAGAGGTAGGGAGTGAGGGGAGGGCTCAGGTGCGGGGTACTGATGTAAAAGGTTGCCTGTGTAAATGGTCAGGAGAGGACTATAAATGGGTTCATGAATGGCTTGGACCAATACACTATAGGGGGCTGATAATTCCAAGAGGAGAATCTAGGGATGTGGAGATAGGGGTGATGGGGAGGGTTTGGGGTGGGGAACACGTGGAACAAATTGCCTGTGTAAATGGTCAGGAAAGGACTATAAATGGGTTCATGAATGGATTGGACCAATACACTATAGGGGGCAGATAATTCTAAGAGGAGAAGCTAGGGATGAGGAGGTAGGGGAGAGAGGGAGGGGGCAGGGGCAGGGTACCCATGGAATAGATTGCCTGTGTAAGTGGTAGGGAAGGACTATAAATGGGTTCATAAACAACTGGGACTGATGGAGTATACAGGGCTGATAATTCCAAGAGGAGGAGCCTGGGATGAGGAGGTTGGGAAAGAGGGAGAGGGTTCAGGGTTGACATCATGGCTAAACCCTCTTGACATCGTAGGCCAGTGGCATAGGTAGAATACTCTTTATAGGCAGCCTAGAAGGACACTCGGTCATTATCTGAAGCAATGTCTGTTTCTATAGGACCAAATACTCCTGAAATTACTATTATGATTTGCTTTTTTAAGTGTGATGATGTATTTCTCTGTGTATTTGTTTTGCTGCCACCAAGTGGAGGTCTGGTGGCAGCGCTGATGTACAGGAAGCAGACATAGGCTGAGGGTGGAGGGAGCCTCAGTTCACAGATCACGGCTACACCAGGTACCGGTCTGGTGGCAGCACTGATGTACAGGAGACAGACATAGGTCAAGCGTGAAGGGAGCCTCAGTTCACAGATCGTGGCTACACCAGGTACAGGTCTGGTGGCAGAGCTGATGTACAGGAGACAGACATAGGTCAAGGGTGGAGGGAGCCTCAGTTCACAGATCACGGCTACACCAGGTACAGGTCTGGTGGCAGCGCTGATGTACAGGAAGCAGACATAGGCTGAGGGTGGAGGGAGCCTCAGTTCACAGATCACGGCTACACCAGGTACAGGTCTGGTGGCAGCGCTGATGTACAGGAGACAGACATGGGTCAAGCGTGGAGGGAGCCTCAGTTCACAGATCGTGGCTACACCAGGTACAGGTCTGGTGGCAGAGCTGATGTACAGGAGACAGACATAGGTCAAGGGTGGAGGGAGCCTCAGTTCACAGATCGTGGCTACACCAGGTACAGGTCTGGTGGCAGCGCTGATGTACAGGAAGCAGACATAGGCTGAGGGTGGAGGGAGCCTCAGTTCACAGATCACGGCTACACCAGGTACAGGTCTGGTGGCAGCGCTGATGTACAGGAGACAGACATGGGTCAAGGGTGGAGGGAGCCTCAGTTCTGGAACACATGCGCACCTCCATGTGCATGCATCCTCTGTACTGCTGTGGCTTCAAGAGTGAGAAACTGAGCAGAACAAGCTCTGTGAAGCCCTGCCCAGACACCTGGATCCACCCTCCCACTCCAACTGGTAAGGCAATTCTGGATATATGTACTCCGGGTGGAGAGGCATGGCCCAGCTGGGGGTGGAAAGCCACAGGGTAACTAACTCCCAGTGTGGAGGGAGGACAGGGAAGATTCAAGGTGTTTCCGGGGACATGGATGAGTAGCCACCCAGTCTGGTTGTGGAGGAGAAAACCTTTATGGAAAAGAAGAAAAACTGTTGAGTCTTGATTCTGCTTAGGACTGCTTGACACCTTTCACTACCATTGGTACTTTGACTAATCCTGCACACATTTCAGCTTCAGACACCCTGCTTCTCCCCACGTTTCAACACCCATGTGAGCAGCCATCGGAGAAAAAGAAAGAAATGAAGGGAAAAAGGAAGATCAAAGGAAGCAAGGAGGAGAAGAAGTCAAAGAGAGGAAAGCAGGATAAGCCACAGGTCAACAGGACAGACAAGGTGGGGCAAGAGGAGCAGAGACCAAAGGAGAAGGCAGGGATGGAGCAGCCCAAGGACAAAGCTGGTGAGCATTTACATAATAATGATAGAGGATAATATTGAAAATGTACAAGGCCATGGATTTACTGTGATTAAAGTAATGAAATCCCATTTTCAAGACATGAAATTATGGGAATTGCACCAGTGATTTTTTTAGTTTAATTTCTAGATTTTTACTGGCATGCTACTGTCATTCTTTTAGTACATGTATGAATAGGGTGGCCCCCTTTTGCCTGACACCCTGACAGCTAAACACGGAAAAAGACTGCTACAGCAACAGTCGCTGTAATGGTCGTTCAGTGTTTCACTTTCTGATGTTCTGCCCCCTCCCGGACCAACTCCAACCTGGAGTTAGAAATCCTAAAGTCCGGGTGGTGCGGGGGCAGGCCCCCTCAAAGGGGGGTGGGGGCACAGCCCCCACAGAAAACACTGGGGGATTGGACGGCACAACACCTGCATCAGTATTATGCCGTTGCTGTGCGGAAGGTCGGCAGTTTTACTGTCTACCTTACTTGGTGCTTCCATATGAATAATCAGGATAAAAGAAGGCTTAACGTAAAGATAAAATGAAGCAAACTGAAAATAGTACAGGAAGCAATTATGCAAGCAATAATACCCAACAGGGTGGGCAGTATTAGGCAATACCGGATCACACAGGGGTGTAATCAGGCCCACCGGTAGAGGTGGAGGGCCTTATAGACCCTGGAAGGTCCAGTAGTACCCATACCGCCCACCCAGAAAGATATTATTGTGCTTAGAAAATGGGCTCTGTGGCATTTTAATATGGGAATTAAAAAAATTTAAGAAAAACATATATAAAAAACAGATTAAGAATGCAGTTTTACTTTTTGTATTGTAAAGTAGACTGTCTTTTGTGCTGTTCCGTGTCCTGTTCCCCCACAGAGCCATTCTCTTCTACTTATCCCCCCCGCACCACCGCCTCCACAAGAAGACATGGAGTTTTAAATTCTCCCCAGCTGTGTGTTGGCATCATTTTTATGTTTAATAGATAAGTTCTTTGCACTGCATGTAAGTCTTTTTTTATTATTATTTCGTTTGGAAGATGTGTCAGTTAAGCGGCAACCTGCGCGGCCCTGCAATGCAAAAGCAGGAAGTTGAGTTGAGAACTCTGAGGTGACATCGCAGTGGTCTAAATCTTTTTTTTTTAAAGTTTAACACTTCACTGGTGTTACTTTTTGTGATTTTGGGGGATAAGAATATGTGAAAGAAGACATCACTTTTGCCAGTAACTTCCTTTGCGCTTCTGTGTGTTTTGATGGCGATCGGCATCAGGGAATATGTGTCATCAAGATGGACTTGCCGTTTGGAAAAAAATGCTGGGAAAATTTAAAACATACTGTTTTGGAAGACTTGGCAGTTTTATGTTGCTTTGTTTTAATTTATTAAAGAGCACTGAGTCCAACTCGGGGGCTTGGCCTCCTGCCATATCACCTGATAAGTTAGAGACAGAAATGGGCATCAGGACACAAGTGATGGGGTTGACATGCCCGGCACTGGTTTTTGCAGGTCTCTAACTGCAAGTCAGTGTACCCTTGGAATGCCTGGCAGCAAATCAGATTTTTACAGCCCATATTCTAAAAGAAGTATAAAAGTTCTGTTGATTTACTGATCTCCTATAAATGTCCAAATCTGTGAAATTCTTTGTTTTTATCAATGTGCAGAAAGTCCAAATTCCAGGATTTTACCAGTGGGGGGCAGTGGCATTGAAAATGTATTTGTGGGAATAATGGGGGCCATTTGGGGAATTTCTAGCATGTGGAGGAACAAAGGCAAAAGACACTAGCTTGACCTGGCCCACCTGTCTGTTTTCACCCTTGAGATGTCAAAAGAAGTGAGGCAAACAGGATTTCACAGGAGAGTACTGCAGAGCTGGGGGAAGAGTGCATTAAAGGAAAAAGAAATCCTTGGAGCAAACCACGAGACAGTAGTGAACCACATGAGCATGGCAATAAAAGAAAAGATTTATAAAAGTGACTGTGGATGGGTTCACTTTAACCTGGTTTACACTGCCATCTTTGTAGTGCATCAACCCATACACACAGGTTGATCCACTTCAAAGTCACCTTTGTGGGCACTTACATGGAACATGCTAAAAGCCCTTCGCATCCCCTTTTTGGCTGCAGTGCAAGAGAGGAGACATCTAGCGAATCAAGTGCATTAAGCTGCTTTGTAAATTCTCTTCTGCACTTAATCCACTGCTAAGCCTTGTCTCCCAGCATCCTCCGGTGGTCCCATGAGCTCTCCTCCAGACCTAAACCAGTGCTTCCTGTATATTGGAGGCATGGCAGCCAGGGGAAGCGATGAAGGCAGTGAGCACATCAGCACTATGTCACTGCTGACATCAGTTTGAGGAAACCCTCCCGTCAGAATATATAGCCCCTCCGCAGTGCGACCTGCAGCGCAGCGAGGATGGGTTGTGCAACCTGTTTATTGTTCATGGCGCACACTGAGCAGTAGGAAAGGAGCATTGGAGACTCAAGAGTGCTGTGGCTGTCTAAACACAGCTTAAGTCAGCTAAAGGTGCAATTAAAAGGCTGAAGGTGGAAGAGAGGATAGGTACAATGGATTTGGCTGCAGTGCTAATGGTGTTGAATAGGCGACTGGTGGTAAAAAGTTTTAAGGGAAAAACTTTAAGCCTGTAGGTGATGAGCTTTATTTAATATATGACATCTGTGCTACAAAAATACCCAGAACAGATATGCTATATGCTGGCAAATATATTAGGAATGGGCACGTGGGGGGGGTACTTGGCTGCAGCAGGATGGGAAGTTTAGTCCTCATATGGTGGCTGACAAGGATGAGATGGGATTCAAGGCACACTGGTTCTTGGGTGGAGTATATCAGTAGCTCAGCAGGCAGGGCCTTTTTCGAGGTTGAATGGGACAAAACTGGAGAGGAAGGGAGGGTGTCAGGGCTCACTGCTTCATTTCAATAGTGAGGCCTGTACAAGGTTTATTTATTGATTTTTATTTATTTATTTTTAAGCAGGTAGGTACACTACACATGAAATGCCTATTTTCCTGTAGGAGTGCGGGTTCAGACATGTCTGCTCCAAGTGCAGGGAAGGGGGCTCATTCTGTCCTATACTGCAGAAAGAACAAAATAAGCGAGAGAGATGACTCCAATGATCGGATGCCTAAAGGCTTCATTCAAGCCTTATTGAGCAGGTGCCATTGGCATGAAATACATTAGATGTATGGACTCTGGTGTGTTTTTTTTTTAGCAGGGTTTTCAGTTTGTGCAAATATGACTTTAAGAAAGCCTTTTTCATAACTGATGGTGTGAGGATCAGTGTTTTCTAAACGGCAGAACTTCACTGTACTAGTACCTGAATAGAATGGAGGCTGCGGTAGAGGCTTGTTTTAGAGAAGGTTTTTTATGCTGTGATGGAGTGTATGTCCATCACACTCCTAAACAACTTCACAACCCTGCAACACAGGTAGCACAGGTTCTGACAGGGACTGTGCTGGGATTTATACCAAACCTCACTGTCTTGGTGGTTCTGTGTTGGATGTATCTCAGGGGGAGGGGTAATTACAAGGCCCAGTAAAGGCGGACAGGTGAATAAAGAGAGAGGGGGGTTTGTTTCAGGGGGATGCACATGCAAGTGGAGATAGACTGAACTTAATTTTTGGTTACGCTGAGTACAAGCTGTTTAGTTTTCTGTTTACTGAATGTAAAGAAGATTTATTTATTTAAACTGGTCTCTGGAGGGTTCCTTTTAAGAGTGTTCCCAGAAGCCACCAGAATGGTATCCTGTCACATGTGGTTAGCTTTAGCGGTGGGATCAAACTTCCCCTTGTTAAATAAGTTCTGGCAGAGCCACTACGGCTGCAAATGCCATTAACTTGATAAGGGTGTTTCATGGGCTTAAACATAAACATGAATTGCATTTAGTAAGGCCTACAATAGCATTCCACGTATGACTTGCAAACAAGCTAGGCAGCCTAGGAGTGGGTCACAAGGTGGTAAACTGGGTTAGGAACTGGTTGAATGACAGAAGAATGAGAGCCATCGTAAATGGTGTTCAGTCAAAGGAAAGGAAAGCAGGGTGCCAGAGGGATCAGTCCTGGGCCCAGTCCTATTTTATGTCTTCACAAATGAAATTGTAGAGGGGCTGGAGGGGAAAGTGTGCCTGTTTGTGAATGACACTAAGATCTGCAATAGGATGGACACTCCAAGAGGGACCTACGAAAACTAGAGGAATGGTCCAAAATGTGACAGCTGAGATGTGATGCAAAAGAGTGTAAAATCATGCATCTGGGTTGCAGGAACCCAGGGAAGGATTGTGTGTGTGTGTGTGTGGGGGGATTGTTGATGATCACCAAAATGGAAAGGGATTTTGGAGTAATTATATTGGATGACCTAAAGGTGGCTAAACAATGTACCAAAGCTGTGAGGACAGCCAGTGGAATGCTGAGGTGCATAGGGAGAGGTATTACCAGCAGAACGAAGGAGGTGGTGATGCCACTGTGTAAATCACTGGTAAGGCCTCATTTGGAATATGGTATACAGTTCTGGAAGCCGCATTTCTATCATGCAACTTTAAATCACAAATGGGTTAAACAGTTCAATTTTATATTTCTATCCCTTTCCCCTACTGCTCCCACTGGTTAGCCTTATGGAACGCAACCAGGACATATCTTGGCTAGCATGATGATTCACTTACACAAGCTGCTTCTCAGTCTACATCACTGTCTTTTTAAAATGTTAACTTCTTGTTGAAAATATGGCATAATCTTTCCATCCATGTTATTGCTAGACGTATTGTAGCTAGCTTGGCCTAAGGGTGAAACATAGAAACATAGAATTTGATGGCAGATAAGGACCGCTTGGCCCACCTAGTCTGCCCATTTCCCTACCTAATGGATAAGCTGCAGATCCTAGTTAACCAACAGTCTACTTCCTCCTACCCCCACTAGAATCTCCTTATGTCTGTCCTATGCATTCTTAAATTCCCCCACTGTTTTTGACTCTACGACCTCCTCAGGAAGGCTGTTCCATGCATCTATAACCCTCTCTGTGAAGAAATACTTCCTCACATTACCTCTGAGCCGTTCCCCCTCTATCTTCAAATTGTGCCTCCTTGTTCTTGCACATCTCTTTTTCTGAAAGATGCTTCCCTCTTGGACTTTGTTGATTCCCTTGAGGTATTTGAAAGTTTCTATCATGTCCCCCTCACCCTCCTTTTCTCGAGGCTATACATCTTAAGCTCCTTTAGTCTTTCTTCATATGTCTTCTGGTGCAGACCCTGCACCATTTTGGTTGCCCTCTTCTGGGCAGCCTCCACCCTTTCTATGTCTTTGCGGAGATGCGGTCTCCAGAACTGTACATAGGTCAGGACCCCTTAGCAGTTGAGATGCATATGCAGCAAATAAGTCCAGACGCACTAACTTACCCGACAACTGTTAAGTATCACAGTCTGCATAATACAAGACTTACTGTGATGAATCTTCATATGGTTTGACTGGTTTGGGTTCTGATATAACTGCACAATTGCTTGCTGTTGCTTTTGTCTGCAGTTCCATTTTCTTTTTGAAATGGTTATGTTTGCATTTATGTTTCTTTTAAAACATTTACTATTCTGACCATGTGGTTATGTCATGGACCATAACTGATCGCCAGCCTTATCCTCCTCCCCCCCTTGTGCTCCAGCCCTGTTACCAAGGTCCTCCTACACATATCCCATGCATGTTTGAAATCTGTACCCATTTTGGTACCCATTATATCTGCTGGCAGGCTGTTCCACGTGTCCCCCACCCTATCTCTAAAGAAGTATTTCCTTGTGTCCCCTCTAAGACTTCTCCCCCAGCTACATATTTATTAATTTAGTTTTTGTTGACCGGGTAAGTGCACTAGACAAATCCTGCCTATTTTAAGGCATGACCCGGGGAAGGGGGATACAGATGAATGCCAACTGACCTTGAACCAGATTAAGCTGTTGGTGGTATTTTTAGTGAATGAGGGAAATCTGGCCAGGACACCGGGGGAATTCCCCTACTCTGCTTCCTGTGAGCAGGGGGACCCTTTTTCCGGTGACTCCAAGATGGCTGCTGTTCCAGATCCTGGGGGAGGTGGTGGAAATCATGCGGAAGGCAGGGGAGCTATTCTTACTGATATGGAGACTGAGAATGGAGTGTTGCAGAGTTCTGCTGTATGCACACCGCGGGAGCACTTTCAAGAAAGCCGCGGAGAATACCACGCTATGGGAGAAGCAGAAGCCACAACGAAACACAACATGGAGCTTACGGATGCTGTTGCAGTTCAGAATCAGGAAGTTGGTGGCCCGGATGATTTGCAGGATGGCGAGCGGTGCACAGAACCTCCGATTGTGGAGGAGGAGGGTTCGCTAGTTCCTGGTGCGGCTAGGATGCCTTTCCAACCAGAGAAGGAACATGGACCTACGCGGAAGACACAGGCGACTTCAGAGGGCTTTCCAGCCAGGGACTGGAGCAAGGAGACCACCCTGCTTGATGCAGACTGGATGAGAAAAGATGGTAAATGGATTCCAGATGCTGAATGGCTCACTTTTTCACCGGAGGGCATGGCTGCTCAGGAGTCTCCATGGCCAGTGCAACCTGACGAGGTGCAGATGGAGGCAGGTAGTGCTGCTGGTGGTGAGCCTTTTTTTCATGTTGGGACAGACTCTGGGGCTGCTTCTGGGTCATCGGGTGTTTCCCCATCCCTCCCTCGGAGGAACAATTTAATAAAGGTCCTCGCTTTTGCGGACCTATTTACGTAACAATCATTTGGAACAAGCCCCCAGATGGAGCGCTGTCCGCCTTAGGTACGGGGGGGGGGCTTCTGGAACCGCCTGACCGTTTCTTCATGGCCCGCAGGCTACTCAAGGGATCAATGAATTTCCAAGCATCAGATATCTATGCCCTTATTAACATTTGAGGGGAAGAAACATTTGATATCAGTTTCAAATCCTTTGTAGGACTTGATAAATTTTGGCAAAAATATGATTCCCTCAAAACAACCCCTTTGTGGTCTCCGTTTTGGGCAATTCCTATTACAAAACCACTGTTTAAAACTGTTCATGTTATGTTTCGAAATGAAGGGGTAAATGTGGGGGATATTTTGTATTGGCTTGAAAGTAAATGTACTGTCCTGGGTACTCCTGAACCTGTTATTGATGGGGAGGGCATTTGGACAGGTGGTTGGAGGTTTAAAATAAAATTGCATATTGTGGGGGATTTGGTACAACACATTCCAAACAGTTTTTTCCTGGGTAGGGATCGAGGTGTCAGCTTTTACCCTGGTCAACCCAAGGCATGTTACAAATGTGGAAGCCCACATCACCTTAGTGCTTGTGACAAAATCAAATGTGCCTTATGTGGGGAACTAGATCATGACAGTTATACATGTCACAATGTTTTTCGCTGTAATTTGTGTGATACCCAGGGTCATGCGTATCATCAATGTCCATATGTAGGCCAGAACAATTCTGGTGGGTTAGATAAAGAAACCTTGATTTCAGATGCACAAGGCCGCTTTAGACCAACTACAGAGGAAGCGGCCTTCACTGACCCCAATCCTCCTCGTCCAGACCACATGGGTTCCCCTCCCCCAGTGGGAGACACATCTGATTCTTCTGGTATACCTCCTGTTGTTGTCCACCCACAGGAAGGTCAGGAGTGCATTGACCCTCTGGTGCTCGTAACTGCCCCCCCCATCTGCCCCGGAGTTTCAGGCGCCTCATCCAAAACAAGTGACACGATCCCATGCCAAAAAGCTTGTTTTACGGCCCCTTACTACTACGCATAATACTTTTCAGGTTCCGCAGGATGTAGAAGAGACTCTGAATCTGAGTTATCAGTTGCCTCAGGGGTCTTATCTGGGATGGAGTGTGATGAGGAGGGAGGACCCGAATTTTGGCATCTAAAAGAAGTTGGGACTGAAAACAAAAAAAGACAAAATTTAGTTAATGCGCACTGGCTTTTTGTCAATAATATTCTTGAATTCTTGTAGCCTCAAGAATTCAAAAAACGTCTAGGGCTTTTTGCACTTTTAGAAAACCTTACCTGCAGATATTAATTTCTGCAGGAGACACATTTTCTACCCTTACTGATGTTAATTACACCAAAAATTGTGGTGCAGGGACCTCTTTTGGTCCTTTGGCTCAGACGTTGCAGATGGAGTAGAGGTATTATTTTGTCATCCTTTCGTTCAAGTTACTGGCTTGGTTGACATAGTCCCAGGGTGGGCCCTACTCCTAGACTGTGTTTGCTGAGGGTTTTTCTCCGGTCATTAATGTTTATGCACCTCAGGTTAAATCAGCCAGGGTTGCTTTATTTTCTGACATACAACAATATTTGTCTACCCTAGGCATGTCATTCTTGGGGATTTCAATTGATTGGATATTAAATTTAAAGATCACATGCAGCGTAAGATATATTGTGATTCTCATGCCTTGTTTAAATTATTGTCGACGGCATCCTTGACAGATGTTTATAGAACATTAAATTCGAATCCAGGATTCACTTATAAATGTGGTAATCTTGCAACACGGATTGATTTTATTTTTTCTTCCAGATTTTTGTTACCTTATTCTTTTTTTTGGCCCCATATGAATTCTCAGATCATTTCTTGTTAGAAGCAAAATTTTCTTTAACTAAGATTCCACTGGCTTTTCTGGCCTTGCCGGCTAGGTGGAAACTAAACCCGACAATCCTTGCCACTGAGCGCTATCAGATATGTTTATTTCAGGCTTTTGATAATCGGCGTCCGGTAGCTGAGATGTATGATTCTTGGGGGGATTGGTGGATGAACACTAAAATGGAATTTCGGCGGGCCTCAAAGACACATCATTGTGCTACCCAGTCCGTAGATTACCTTGACTACTTAAAACTCAGAGCACAGTGCTATAAACTACTGTCACGGTCTTCAGTTTCTGATGATTTTGTTAAGGAACAATTGGCTATACTTAGACAAAGTATGAGGAATTACCAATTTGGCAAGGCGTGCAAAATTCATGAAGACTTATCCTATGGGCTTAAGTCTTCACCAAGTTCAGATCCTTATTCAGCATGCAAACAAGCTGTGGATAGTAAACTTATGGAGGGTCTTTATGATTTTCAAGGGGTTCTACGCACTGCAGACACCGACATGCTACATATAGCAGGGAACCTTTTGCGATCCCAACATGGTACAGTTTTTCAGTCCACCATTTTATGGGAGGATTTGTTTACTTTTCATCCACCTACCATAACTACCTCTGACTCTCTTATTTTAGATGCTGCAATAACACTGGCCGAGGTTAAATCAGAAATAGCGCACTTAAAATCTGGAATATCACCTGGTCCAGATGGTTTAATTAATGAACTATACAAGCTCATGGCGGATGACATCAGTGTCATCCTGACTTCAGTTTTTAATGAGATTCTGGATTCTTCACGGATACCGGATAGTTTTTTGGATGCTTTGACGGTTTTTTATTTAAAAAAGGGGTTAAGCACCGTATTGAGAATTGGAGACCGATCTGTTTATTAAATACAGATTACAAAATTTTTTTGGCTATCCTGTGTCATTGGCTTCAACAGGTTGCTCCCTTTTTAGTATACCCGGTGCAAACATGTTCTATCCCAGGGGGACATATTCAGCAGAATTTGACTCTATTACAGAACGTGTGTGAGTTCGGGCGCTTAGGAAAACTTTCAAGATATTTACTTTCTCTGGATCAGGCAAAAGCCTTTGATAAGGTGGCACACGGGTTTTTATTTGATGTTCTCCGACGATATGTGTTTTCTGTTAAAACAAGATCCTGGGTGGCCCTTTTATATAACAACGCTCACAACTTCCCAATTGTAAATTGTTTGGTGAGGGAAGGGATTGATTTTTGTAGAGGAGTGCACCAGGGTTGTCCACTCAGTCCCTTACTATATACCTTTGTTTTGGATCCTTTGGTTCGGGAAATCCTTCATCATCCACACATTCGAGGCTTAACTCCGTCTCTAGATGTTCCACCTCAGTGTTTAGCAGTATATGCGGATGATATGTGTTTCATGCTCAAGGATGTAACAGAAGGACTAGCCGCACTACATATAGTGGAACGTTTTGGTTGGATTTCGGGAACATCCATAAATTATGAGAAAAGTGCTGGGGTTATTTTAGGCAACGGGGTTTCTGTTTCCATGATTGGACAGATAACTGTTTCTTCGGGGCCCATCAAGATTCTATGATGTTTTTTTGGTTCTGGATATTTAAATGGTATTAATTGGCAATCACGTATTGAAATAGGAGAAAAGAAAGTACAATTGTGGAAAAACTGGTCATTTTCTAAACAGAAACGTGTATTAATCATTACAAATTTTTTACTTCCCTTATTTCCTTATTTGAGTTCAGTTTTTCCTTTACCTAGGAATCAGGAGACCCGTTTGTATAGTATTTTCTTTTCAAATGTTGTGGGGTAGCAGATTGAATCCAGTCAAATGGGATTTTACCTATCTTCCAATTAAGGAGGGAGGTCTAGGGATGATTAACCCGGTAGTCTTTTATTTTTCTTTTTTTATTAAAACTACTTTTCAAGAACGGTCGGCCACAACCTGTCATCCATGGGATGCCTGGACTATAGCTTTCCTCCAGGATTTCTTCTCAAAATGGTCTACTTTAGCACCTATTATAAAAATTAATTATAAATTTCCCTCTTTTTTGCCAATAGTGGCAACTAAGCTTTGTGCATGGAGGGTGGTTAAAGATGAATTTTTTTGGCTTACTTGGAAAGGTCTTTATCAATATATAATGTCCCAGAATTTTTTTGTTCAGGTGGATTTTCCCAGGTGTAATCCCTCGAAAGTACCACTAGCTCTTAAAGTTCTTACGGATGGGAGGATCCCGGCTCGGATGTGGGATATTACATGGTTAAGTTGCCATGGGAAGCTTGGGGTTAAGGGAAATTTAAAACATAAAGCTTTAACAGAAAGAAACTGCATCTGCATTGAATGCATGGGTATAGAAGAAACCAGACCACTTTTTCCACAATTGTCCACATACAGTACAGTTTTGGTCTGCTTTGTCTGAGAAATGGGGTGGGAATAGCATGCCAGATTACATATAAATGTTTGGTTTTAGGAGAATATTCAGGATATTTTTCTCGTTTTCATCCCAGCACTCTTCATGTAATTTTTGCTTGTATCAAGTTTTACCTTTGGCAAGCACAATGTTCTTTTTCTATACGAACATACAAAATTTGCCAGCAGATAAAGGTCTAGAGGTCTATCAAGTCTGCTCGAATGTGCAGCTAGCACCCCTTATTCTGCAGCTGCCCCTCCCTTCCACCCTTCCCCTTCATTAACCCTCCCCCTTGTCCTGTCCCATCCTCGTTTGAAGCAGTCCACTGTTCTACTGCATACCACTTCAGCAGGTAACGCATTCCACCCAGCCACCACCCTCTCTGTAAAAAAGTGTCTCCTCATCTCCCTCCTGAACCTTCCTCACTCTAGTCTCATATCATGGCCCTGGTGTCCCTCCCTCCCTTACTTTGAACAGCCCCTCTGTACCTGTCTTGTTTATTCCTTTCATGTATTTAAAGGTTTCAATCATGTCACCCTGTCTCTCCTCTCCTCTCCTCCGAGTGAGTATATAGTTCAACTCCTTCAACCTCCTCTCGTATGATAAGTCCCCCAGCCCCTTGATCATCTTTGTCGCTCTGCGCTGTGCCCCCTCCAGTAACTTAATGTCCCTCTTCAGATATGGATGCCAGTACTGCACGCACTCCAGTACTATACAACATACCTGTATTTTACCTAGGGTAGTGATCAGTCAAATTGAGATGGCTTTACAGATACAAAAAGATTTTGAATACCGTCATATTCCGAGTTCATTATTTTTTGAATACTGGAAACATGTTTATTGGATTTGAAATGTTTTGTTGTACTTATTTTTTCTTTTCTTTATTTATATTGCTTTGTTTTGTATCTGAAATTTGTATAATGATGCTTTATTTCCAGTTTTACTTTCAATTTGTTTCCATTGAGTATTTGTATTGATGGTTTTTGGTTTTTGCAATAAACAATTCCCCTACTCTTTTCGAGGCAGGTGGCGCTGTTGGCCTGGAAAAGAGTGTCGGCGCTCAGATGGACGAGGATGATGGAAGGGGACGGACGCCTGCACGCCAACTGCTGCACGTAGCAAGTGGGGAAATGGTACAGCTGGAAAGCACCAAGGTGGTGGCCATCAGAGCGTACCAAACCCCCCACGGCAGGAGTTTTCATTTTCTGGTGCTGTTGTCACTGAGAAGGATATGGCGATGGAAGGCCCAACTTTAGGGGCGGATTATGAATCACAGGAGGCTGCTACAGGAGTAGTAACCGGCACAGAAGTAATTATGGCTGTTCCAGACCAGGAATATAAGGATACTGCGACATGTTTGACAGAAAAACGAAGGCTTTTGGAGGCGGCAACAGAGGATCTTCATTTAGCACAGCTGCTAGCGGAGAGGAATACAAAAAAAGGAAACGCCCTGAAGAAAATCCCCCATCGGGTATTTCAGGTACTGGAAATAAAGTTTTTAAATATACCGCACCTATTGTGATCGGAGATCAGTTATCCCTGCCCCAGACCCCAATCACTCCTGGAAGTATTATGAGTGCAGAGTGGTCCCCACACAAAATCCCTTACAGGGGCAGGATGAATTCAGAGCGAATCAGGCGAATGGATAGCAGATCTGGCTATCCCAACTCCTGGGGTATCTGGGGTAGATGAGCAGATTATGCCTATGCCTGTGCATAGTTCCGAAATAGACATAACGCTACAGAACTCAGACTTTCTAATAGCTCAAAATGACGAACAACCTCATAGCCAGGAGGTTCTTGCTGATACTGGTCAGCCTAATCAGAAACTTGCTTCCCCTGCCCAGGAGGTTGAAGTAAACAATAGATCCTCCCAAAGCCCTACATATTTCCCTATGGATGATTTATCAATTGAGGTTCAGATTCCTGCTGGCGGGGAGAGGGTTGACCATCAGGATACAAGGCCAGATCCTATTCCACTCTTGGAGGGTTCTGGAGTTCCCACACCCCCTGTGGCCACATTTGCTAGTTTATTCCACAAGCTTGTGGCACTGGCAAAATGGAGGAATGCAGTACGGCTGCGATATTTGGGGCTACCGATACTATGCCAGATAGATTTTACATAGGCAAGGTGTTGATCAAACAAATGCTGGGCTTTTCCCCGAATGAAGTCTACACACTTATCCACACACCAGGAGATAATACATATGATATCAGTTTTAGAACCCCAGATATGTTGAACAGATTCTGGGTGAAATATGCAGTGTTAAAAACAAATCCTGCTTGGACACATTTTGAGGCCATCCCCCTTACGGAACAATCATTTAAGGTTATTACGGTGCTGTTTAGAAATGAGGGGGTCAATGTTGAGGACATTACTTACTGGCTCGAGCGTAAATGTAAAATACAAGGAAATCCCGAGCCTATTCTGGATGTTGAAGGTTTCTGGAATGGGAGGTGGAGGTACAAGGTTAATTTAACACAGACTGATGAAGGGCTGCAACATCTACCTAATTGTTTTTACCTAGGGCACGATAAGGGTTTTATTTTTCATCCAGGACAACCCTGCCACTGCTATAAGTGTGGTTCACCGAGGCACCCTAGTAGGATGTGTGAAGTGGTGAAATGTGTACAGTGTGGTGAATTAGGACATGTGATGGCTGACTGTCACCACCCTGCCAAATGTTCTTTATGTGAAGAGGAACATTCTTATATGGAGTGCCCATGGGCAGCACAAAATAAAACAAATGGAGATTTTTGTGTGCAAGATTTCTACATTAATACTGCAGTACATGCAGCACAGAGACAGAAGCCTCCACCTTCCCCCTTTAGAGATCCCATGATGCCTACACAAGTAGGACAGTTGGTTACTATGGTGCCTGATAAAGAAATCCTGCAGCAGGGGTTGAGTGAGGCCACGTTGGACACAGATGTTTCGGATATCACAGTTGGAGAAATTGCTGCTTTGACCTTGAAAGCACCTATCAACACTATGCCCCCACCACTGCCCCCAGAAGAGGCCTTTATGGTCGTTTCTACTCAAAGGAGTAGTCTGAGATCTAGAAACACAGGGAAAAGTGTAGCTAATAAGGGGCAAATCCCACTGCAAAATACCTATCAGGTATTTCAAGAAGATGGCGGTACAGAGTCCGATTCTGCCTCAGTTCATTCATCACAACCGGAGGGGGCTTCTGACCTGGAGCAACCTCTAGAGAACCCTGACACTGCTAAAAGGAAAAAAATCCCGTTTAGGGAGTAGAAAATGGACAAAGAAGAAATAAGGTTTTGGGGCCTAGTAAAATATCTAAAGTTTGCTGATGAATAGAAATACTTGGTTGATAATTACCTTTTTGTGTATGTTGGGGATTTACAAAATTTCGGTGGCTTTCCTGAATGTTAATAGTATACAGTCAGATAGGAAGAGAGTGTTAATATATTCTTTATTTGAATCTGGAGACCAGGATGTTGTATTTTTTTCAAGATACTCAGTTACACACTAGGGTAGACATGGAACAGGCCATGATGGGATGGAAATGGGGGGTTACTTATTGGTCTTTAGGTGAGGAATTATGCAGTGGTGTAGGAATTGCTGTGAATAATCCAACGGCTCAGTTGGTACAATTTATAGATGTTATTCTAGGATGAGTGTTGTTAGATATGATTATCAGTAGTTTGCACTGTCGTTTCATTAATGTTTATGCTCCTCAAACGAAATCTGTTAGAATAGATGTCTTTCGAGCAATCCAACCCTTTTTATTTACATCTAAATTTGTGTTTTTGGGGGGTGATTTTAATTGTAGCAGGTATAGAACTGATAGGGGACTTAGAACTCAAAAAATGTTTTGTGATGCCAATTGTCTTAATGATTTACTCTTACAGACAGAGCTGAGTGATGTCTTAGCCTTATCAGGTACGCCCCAAAAAACCTTCTTTCAGGGAGCTAAAGCTACAAGGATTGATTTTTGTTTTTTGTCTGATTCTTTATAGGTCGTTTCTTCAAACACTACTCCGGTAGCCCCCTCTGATCATGCTATTATAGAAGTTACGGTTTCCAGTCATGATATTATGCACAGAGGTCCAGGGTATTGGAGATTGAATCTAGAGCTTCTTTCCCTTCCATCGGTAGACAAGGGATTTATGGCTCTTTTAGAAGCTAGGAAATCAGTTTTATGCCTATACGATACCCACAGAGACTTGTGGGGGGATACAAAAAATGATATAAAGAGATAGTTTCAAATTATAGGTAAGATTAATGGGAAACATAAATCAAACATATACCAAGAGTATAGGGTGAAATTCCTAGAATTACATTTCCTAGCGGCCAAAGGGAATACTGATATACTCCCAGAATTAGATAAAATAAGGAAATTAATGAATAAGGCTCAGTATACTCATTTGAAA